>CM069931.1:19977700-20577700 GCA_036172225.1 Cryptocoryne crispatula var. balansae | reverse complement strand
TGACCTTTCAAACCATGCATACCGGGACGATCATGATGGACTGAAATTTTTTATGAGCCATGGAGACTAGCTAACCATGGCCAAGAATGTTTTTTTTTTGTAGACCATTAGGATCAGAGTGATCGGGATGGCTGGCCTACCATGATCAGAAGAAGACCTGAGGTGGCAGAATGCGTAAGAAGAAAGTAGGGTTGCCATAGCCAGAAGGAGGGCTGATGTGTCAAGGATGTATGACATCGGAATAGGATTTTACCCTTTGTCTCCTCCAAGGTGGAGTGTGGGAAATTCCCTCAAATTTTATAGGTGAGATGTGGTCTTCATCGTCACCTCAAGTATGGTCTCCCTGGCATATTTCTACTACAAGGTAGATGAGCCTATGAGAGCCGTTTCGTCATCGGCAACTCGAACCTTCTCCATAATAAAATTAGGGGGATGAACCCACTCACCTTGTTAGGTTAAGGGATCGTCCTAATTGATTGATTTTTTGTGTGTTTTTTTTAAATCAACCTGACTGCTCCTTTGTGGAGTTTTCACCCAGCCCACACCAATCAGGTGGGCTGGTTGCACCTGCTGCTGGCGCGCCTGCTGGAGGGAGGCCTTTTATCCTTCTTCTTCTTCACTTGGAACACCACAAGGGGGCTGGAGAGGTTGCTGACTTTCTGATGAAGACGTCCAAGCAAGGAGAAGCTGTCTTGGAGCAGCGTAGAGAGAGGAGAGGCAGGGCTTCCGCAGGGTGATCTGCTTGTCCTGCACATGGCCAGCTGAGGGGGCTTTTATAGGGGCTGAGGGGCGTCATCTCCAGGAAGAGATAAGGCTGGAGGTTGTTGAGAGGAGATAAGGATAACTCAAGGGAGGTTGGGTATGATAAGGATAACCCATAGTTGGTTGTTGAGGATGATTATGCGCCAACTAGAAAGAGAGGGAGAGAAGGGTGTGCACCATCTCCTCCTTTCAAGGAGGTGTGCGCACATGACATGTAGCAAGAAGGCTGGTTCGACCAAGGCTTGGATGAGGATAGGCTTGATTAGTTGTAGGATTAGTTAGGATGAAGATAAACCAAGGGAGAAATAGGGATAAGCCATGGGAGGTGGTTGAGGGAAGTGGTTGAGTGGGACCCACCAGCCAAAGAAGGAGGAAGTGGGTGCGCCTCCCTCTCCTATTTTCTAGGGCTTCTTGCGCACAAGGAAGGAGAGAGAAAGCTGGTAGGTTCGACCAAAGCATGTGGAGGGAAGAGAGAGAGACCCAATATAGTCCATTCATCTAAAAGACTCCCAATCCGACGGCTACTGTTAATTCTGGCCAGAAAGTGATTAAACACACCCAAAATTAAATCAGAAAAATATGGGACAATCATTGATGACCATTGATCTTATGATCCATCCAAATATGTGGCTGAGATCTCTCTAAATGCCCAGGATCTCTGATTTTACTGATTTCTCCGATCGGTGTGATCTCGACCGTCGATAATGCCAGAAACTGTAATTGAATGCAATTGCCTCCTCCCATTGGCCAAATTTATTTTTCATGCAATATTCATGATATCAATGTTTTGGGCCTTGAAAATTGAAATTTTAAGCTCATGGGTCGATCCGGATCTAATCGGACCATTATGCCCCTGGTGCGACGACATATGGCTTTCCGTCCACATTTGCTCTTTCTCACATATCTCTTCATCTGGGGGTCGGATTTTCGATCCATTTTGAGCGTTACCTAGCTCTATCCAACCTTGAGAATGTAATAAAGTTGGAATTCTATGTTAGAGTCCCAATTTGTCCCAAAGTGTCGGGGGCAAATTGGTCATTTCGGCCTTCCGGTGTCCGTTTTCCATGTTTTGGGCACCGTTGCGAAGCTCTCGACCGGCGCTATGCAATGAGCACATTATATTGGCCATTTGTAGCATGTAAAACCATGCCAAGGCATTTCCAGAGCCTGTTTGCATCATCTGTTGTTGAATTTTCCGCATATGGGTTGGATTTTTCCGCACCGGCTTCGGCATTGCTGAAATCTGTATCAAACAAGCTGAGCGAAAAATTTTGGTGTCAACAGTGTTGTACAATGCTCACCGTTTCCACTCTCATATCAGCTTGCCTTGGTACAAATTGCCCAAGCTATCCCATCTGCCACCTATCAAGGGTAGGCAGCTTGGCTCAACGGATGACAAGGAGGAGGTGATCTTAGCCATTGCCTTGTGGGAGACGAGTCGGGTGTGCCACCCAGGCCTCCTGATTGAGGACCCTAACCGGAAGCGCCGCTACATCTCCGCGTTGAAGCTTTTTCTTGCTTGATGGTCATCTTTTCCTGCTTTAACTTGTCAGACATGTTATTTTTATTTTGAATAAACAATGAATTGTTTATAGCATGTGTGAGTAAAAATTCAATAGAAATTTACCTTATTTCAGAAAAATTCAAGACAGATGTTGACAATTATGATAAATATGCCTTGTTATTTTTCAACACCTTGAATTTTTTTTAATATGAAACAAGATATTTTTGACAGGTTTTAAAATGCATTTTTTCTTTAGGTAATTTTTCAGAGCAAACCATGGGTCTGATGAATTTTCTTTCGCTAACTCCTTGATCGGCTCGATTTTCTGAACAGCACGGCGCTTTCTGAAATTTTCGCCATTTTTATCAATTTTGGTCCTGAAAAATACATTTTTAGTCATTTATGACTAATAAATACCTAGAATTTTCTCTTGACACCTGAAAAATGTTAGCTAGTGATGATAAAAAACATGAATATGCCTAGCTAATTTAGGAACTGAGACATTCAATGTTATGTGAAAAAAGGATTTTTGGTGGGAATTTAAAGAGAATTTTTCTTCACAAATTTATTTTGAGCAAACCGCGCATCATATCGGGATTCTTTCGGTGGCGTTGCGATTAGCTCGATTTTGTGAACCTTGGATGACATTTTCAAATTTCTCCCATTTTCACATTTTTACTCTCTATAAATACTCCTTGAGGGTAAGAATATCTCATTTCCACCTGTACATTATCTCTCCTCACGCTAGAAGCCAGAGCTCCAACTCATATTCGGAGTCTGAAACGCTGTCAAAGGTTAGTGCCCCTGTTACAAAAAATGTAGATCGGGTTATGTTCTTCGATTTGGTTCAAGTTTCACGCGATTCCGAGTTGATTCGACAAGGATATCGTGAAAATAAGGATCGAGCAGGTGAGAGGGTGCGGTCAACGCAGAACGTTGACCGCTCCCTCGGACCGGGGGTGCGCAAAACGTGCCCCCGGTTTAGGGACGCTGAGTGCGCCCTCCCTCTCCAAAGGAGGGGAGGGCGCGTTCAGCTAAAAAAAAATTCTTCTTTTTTTATGAATTAAATAAATAAAATTAAAATAAAAAATGTATATAACAATGTTTGATGTCAACTTCCCTTTTGGCGCAGTTGCCGAGACGTGTTCGTCGCAACGACTTTGATTCCGAGGAGCCCGAGCTCCCGGTAGTCTAAGGTACATTTACTTTTCCTGCACTTAATGATTAGCTTCTTTGCATTTTGACAATTGATTGAACTAATGAAATGAATTTCTTGTAGGCCTGGATAAATTCCCGGATCTCGTGGGACCTGGTGCATGCCGCCTACCTCGGCCTACCGGACTTCCAGCATGTTCGGTTGGAGGAGATAGGGATTGGGCCCATCCTCCGGGTGACTCCATTTTGGGAGGACCTAGCACTGGTGCAGGTCCTCCGCGAGTCCTGGGACCCGGACTCCTTTGTGTTTCTGTTCCCATGGGGGCACATGGTGCCCTCCCTGGAGGATGTTGCACACATCACCGGTCTCCGTGTTTACGGTAGGCCGGTGATGTGTGCCACTTCTTCTGACCATTTACGGGAGTTCCGGGTCCTTTTTGTAAGGAATCGTCCATGAAAGTTTTGGTGCAGTGGAAGCGACGATTCCTATGGGTTCCTTTAGAATCTATCTCAATCGGAACTGAACGACGAAAACCGAAAATCGATCAAATCGGGTTTGAATATACCTGATAGGGATTCATATAATCCCATGGAGAGGAAGGAGATGAGCTTCTCAAGCTCTTCAAACCGTTCAAGTGTCTGGTCTCCAGCAGTATCTACACGAACTTCATCCACAGCAGGTTCTCCCTTCGCGCCGGCCTCGAGAACTCTTCCCGAACGGAGCTCCATTGACCATGGACACCTTCTAGAGAGAGGAAGAGGTAGGGAGGAGGCTTGGGACGTGGTTTTCACCCTTGGCTTGATCGGGTTTGACTGAAACCATTAGTATTTATAGAGAATTATGGAATTTTTCATAAAAACCCAAAATCTCCATAAATTACATCCTTGCCCCTGTACTTGTGGATAAGTCCTTTTGTGTGTGACCCACTAGTCCCAATAGCCTATTTGGTTGACGCTTAAATAAAATAGAACAATTCAATTTAATTTAATTAAATCCATTATCCTATAACAAATTACTCGGCCTACCGATCATGAAGGGTACAAGCCACATCCCATGATCCCAAATGGCTATGGGGATAATCTCATCTCCATTGAGCCTTTCCATCATCAGTTACCACATGGATATAAACCCTCATCCATCCAATGTCCCGATCGGAAAGGAGTACGGCATCGACTGTCAACTCCTTAGTGTACCGACTTTATAGGATCATGTACTCAGAATTGGATCAATTGGAAAACTCCTTTTCCAATTATCCTATCTACCCTGGCCAGGGATTTAGAGTACTATCCCATAGGACATTCACTCTCACTTACCGAGAGTGGACGATCCCTTGTTGTCCACTCAATTGCCTCCATCAGATTTTCCTTGTACCCGATCCATCGCTATAAAGTACCATCTAAATTGTGATCCATAAGTCAATGGTCAAAGCACAAGTTCCACCCAACAAGGCATCTTTGGCGACTCAGGTCAAAGGTCCAACCATGCAACAGTGATGATAGAAAACCCTGATAGACAGTTCGGTAAGATACCATTCAGGGTTTTTAATTCGGTCAGTTCAGTGAACTCATTCAACTAATGAGCACATGTATGTGTATCTCAGTGTCACCACACTAATGACCAATGAGATCGGTCGTCCTCATCACATGAGAAGACATCACATACACTAGTCTATCCGGATCCTTGATGTCCCATCTCAAGTATCCTATGACTAGGAACATTTGGATCAAATACCTCTAGATGATCAACCTGATTATCATGATCTCATCATGATTTAATCATCATTGTATTTGATCAAGGACTTCATTATGATATTCACATCTAATAAGAGCTTATAATGAATATTTTCCTGATTAATTGAATGAGATATTTCTAGAAATGTCAAATCATATCATATATGATTGGCTTGTAGGGCATACATTTATATCTCTTTTTGCATATGAGCTTGAGTTCGACCCGGAGGATGGTCTACGTACCATTGCCAGACTAGAGGCTGGTGAGATGGTAGGCTTGGTAGATGCCGAGCGTGTTCGTGGTGAGAGCCAGGACAGCTTTTTCTGCCGCATGGTCGGCCAAGCAGCAGTGGCATTTACCGGGTTATCTAGCTCCTTGGAGGCGGACGTAGACTTGCACCGTTTCCTCCTCTTCTTCTTCGGACACCTTCTGTTGGGTTCGAAGATGGACCACATCCATCTGTGGTTCCTCCCTTTGCTTGCTGACCTGGAGTAGGTTGGTACGTACGCGTGGGGGGCAGCGATGCTTGCCCATCTATTCTGTGGCCTTCAGCTTAAGGCAGGTTCCATTTCGGTCGCCGGCTTCTCTTCTTTTCTCCAGGTGACTTTTATCAGCTTTTCCTTCTGTACGTCTATATTGTTCTCTTTGTTCTGATGAGTTGTGCCTTTTTCAGGTTTGGAGCTACCTTTACTTCCCCCTGGGTTGGGCACAGCAGTCCTACCCTGGCCTCATCCCTCTGATGGCTCGCTGGGAGCCCATCCACCCTACTGGGGGCCATCGCAGCCAGCTGGCTTCAATTCATGCACAGATTCTCCACTTCCCACACACTGAGGTATGTCTTTCAATTTTATGTATCAATATTGTCTTGTTGAAATAATAATCATGATTTTGCTTCCCACAGGTGTGTTGGAGGCCATATCTCATGACCGAAGACCATCTCCAGCCCAGGATTGCCCACGTTGGTTGTGTCTTCGGCCGCGATCTTCACCTTCTATGCATCAATGAGCTGGCGCCACTGTGGCTTCGGTTCTCGGCACGCGCCCTCGGTCTGGAGCAAGACTGGTTGGAGCCTCCTCCTCCTCTTCCCCTAGTTGGTGCCCGTCCCAGGCGCCTACTCCTCCCCATGGACTAGGTGGAGAGGTACCACGCCTCAATCACTTTGTGGTATGAAGGCGGCGAGGTAGTTATTGGCTGGGCGGAGGACAGCCGAGACTACCTTCGCCGATACGTAGAGGCATACGGCCACTTGTTTGTTCCAGAGGGTCAGGTAAATGCTTCTTACTTTCCTTCAATTCTGTGTTGTTGTTCTCTTCTGACTTTCGTGCCATTTCAGGAGGCTCGGGCTCTACTGCTACGCCAACAGCTGGAGATTGTTGATCTTCGGCAGGAGGTGGCCACTCTTCGGGGCATGCTGGAGACTGAGGTAGACACTGCCTTTGACCTTCATTTGTATTTTCGATATATACTCACCTTGCTCTGATGTGTTTTACTTCTGTTCACAGTGGAAGGCTCATGCCGAGGGTCACCTCCTTCTCTGCCGAGGGAAGAGGTGGCTGAGCTCCGCCAGCGTCTTAGTGAGGCGAGAGAGGCCCTGACGACCAAGGAGGTAGAGGTATCTTTCATTATTCTCTATTCTGGTTGTTGATTTTTCTTGGTTCATATTCTTCCTCTTCTTCTAGGTTGCCAAGCTTCAGAGTAGTTTGTCCTCCCGTATCCAGTCTCTGGAGGCCGAGGTGGAGACATTGCGGTCTGCCCCAGCCGATCTTCGTTCCCAGATGATTGTCTCGGATCTCCACCTTCAACATGAGAGAGCCATGCGCGAGTTGAAGTGCCAGCATAGCCAGGCCATGTGATCTTTGGAGCAGATGCACCTACAGTCGCAGGTTCGTTTGTCAGTAGCATAGGCGACACTGTAGGTTTACGGCCAGGGCATCCCTCCACAGCCAAGCTAGAGTCGCACCCACCAGAGCAGCTCCCATCGGAGTGGTATGCACCAGAGTGGTGGCGCCGCTCGTAGCCGGGGTCACCATGGCCAGAGCCAGCAGGGGCAGAGTGGACAGAGCCAGAGCCATGAGCGTGGTGCTTCTGTGTTCTTGGCCACTTCTTCAGAGCGTCGCCGCAATGAGGCGGACACGGCTACCATGCCTCCTCCACGTGGTCATTCTCCTGGAGAGGGTAGCAGCAGGCAATGATATCTGTAGTAGGCTTTAGCTTTTCTGATGTTGTAGCTGTAGCACTTGATAGCGTAATCAGATCTTCATCTGTTTGCTTTAGTGTTTGTTTGATCTGCTTAACATCGCTCAAAAGGGTAGTTAGTATCACATTTCGGCTTAGCCCCTTGCGAGTTTGTCAAGGGGCAAAGCCTTCTAAAGGATGGCAAATAATTAAATAATAGATGTAGGATAAGAAATATACCTGCTGGCGAGACTCCCTCTTCCTTAACTCGTGTTTCTTTTCTGAAAAACTCAATAAAGGGGTTAGATCTGCTCTATGGCTAACCCCCTTGCCTATTGTCATCTTGCCTTGCTTACATGTCAAGGAGGGTAGCCTTATTAACAAGGTAATATGAACGAAATGACTGAAAATGAATAAGATCAGGGTTAAGAAAGCTTACTTGCTATGGTGAGAGTCACTCCCTTCTTGATCTTAGAATCCTGAAACACTTAATAAAGGGGATTAAATCTTCACCATGGCTTATCTCTTTGCCTACTGCTGTCTGCCTTGACCTAGGTCAAAGAGAGGAGCCTTCTTAACAAGGTGTAATAACCTAAATGACCGAAATGAAATGGTTAAGAGAACTTACCTGTCGTTGAGAGAACCTTCTCCTCTTATTTTAAAGTCCCTAAAAACACTTGATAAAAGAGGATTATAACTTCACAATGACTCATCCCTTTGCCTATTACGGCCAATTTTGACTTAGGTCAAAGGGAGGAGCCCTCTTAATGGGGTGATCATGAAGATAAATATGCAATGTAGAAATGAAACATGCAAGACATAAGAATAAATATGAATGCTTAGCAAAGACAAAAATCAAGGTTATGTCAAGTTAAATGATGCATTTTTTTAATTTTTTGTTTTATTTTTTTTGAAAATATTCAACTTTTTTTGGATTTTTGAAAATATTCAAATTTTTTTTGTATTTTTGAAAATATTCATTTTTTTTTGATTTTGTGGAGAATGTGCCGGTATTGAGACCATTCATCGATCTTTGAGGGTTGATCAAGATTCAAGCAATAAGCACCACGTGTGAATAAGGTTCCCTACCAAGAATCTTTCTTGCCCTCTTCTCTTGATCGGTTTGGATTCCCCCTGAGTTTAGATAGTTTACCCTACCCTAGGGTTTTAAAATAGAAAAATAATAAAGGAAGTCTTTGATAGGATTTGGGGGTGTTGAAGAGGGTTTCTCTACTCATGCCCAAATTGCCCGTTGGGGTTCGGCCTCTTCGGGTCTTTTCTACATGTGGCACTTACATAGACAAGTCTTTGACCTGTGGGGTCATTGCCCATCTTTTGGTGCCTTTTTTTTCATTTTCTACTCTTCCGGGTACTCATTCAGACAGGCCCATATTTGTTTAAACATGTGGGGTTCATTTCCCATCTTTTGGCACCCTTTTGCACCCTACGAGACGGCCTCCTACTAAGGCGGCGGGCATTTTTGACACTACCTTCTCTAGTCCCCTTCACCTATCTTGGACCGAATAAAAGAGAATAGGGTAAGGTTTCCTTTTCGCCTTCTGGGTTCTGCCTTGCCTCTCTCGAGTGTTGGGTTATCTGGATTCTGGGATCGGGAGGTGTTGTGTGTGTAGGGTGATGTCCACCCTTGACTTCTAGCTAACACCCTCAAATTGATGACTTAATTTCATACCAGAAATTCTCCATTTTCTTTTCTAAGGAAAATATTTTTTGAGGTAAATGTCGTTCCATGGATGGTTCAATTTTTCTCCATCGGCGTTGGTTAGCTCATATGCATTACCTGGATATTTTTCAGTTATAACAAAAGGCCCTTCCCAGTTAGGTTGAAACTTGGAGCGGGGACCACCCGGCTTAACAAATATGCGTTTTACTACCATCTCGCCGATTTCAAACTTTCTCTCTACCACCCTCTTTTGATAAAACCTTTTCAATCGGTTATGATAAGTCCAGGAATGCTCGGAGGTGGCCACCCTTCTTTCATCTAGGAGTTCAAGTTGTGCAAGGAGAGATTCTCCCCTCTCATCGACAGGGATGTTCCTATCGAGTTGAACTCGGAGTGATGGAAGGAGTACTTCGTACGGGACCACCGCTTCCATCCCATATGCGAGAGCATACGGGGTTTGACCAGTGGGGGTCCGTACAGAAGTACGATAAGCCCATAGGGCATCTACAAGCTTATCTGGCCAGTCTACGAACTTGCTAGACTTACATATTTTCTTGATGATTTTAATCAAAGTTTTGTTGATGACTTCTGCTTGACCATTGCCTTGCGGGTAATAAGGAGATGAATGATGCAATGCATTGCGGTACCTGTTGCAAAGATCATGCAGATCTTGAGAGAGAAATTGCGGTCCGTTGTTGGTGATGATGTCGCTGGGTATCCCGAACCTGGCGATGATGTTGCGTTTGATGAAGAAGCACAGTGTTGATGCCTTGATCTCCACGAACGCTTCCGCTTCTGCCCACTTGGTGAAGTACTCTGTTGCCGTCAAGATGAATGATTTGGAATGGATTTCAGAGTTAAGATCACTTAGAGGGCTAATGATATCGAAAGCCCACATGGAGAAGGGCCATGGGGCATGAATCGGATGAAGGGAAGATGCGGGAGAATGGATCTTGTCGGCATGAATTTGGCAAGAATGACAATGTCAGACAAAGATGGAGCAATCCTCTTCTAGGGTTGGCCAATAATTCCCCTACCTGATGATTTTCTTGGCAAAAGCTTGATCATTGACATGGCCCCCACAGACCCCGGAATGTGCTTCCTTAAGCACCAATTCTGCCTCTCTTCATCAACGCATCTAAGCAAGATTCCAGTCAAGCTTCTCTTGTAGAACACCCCTCCTATGATGGTATACCTCTGGGATACTCTCCTGATGGCCTTCTTTTCTTTTGCATTTGATCCATGTGGATATGTCTTATTTTGACAATACCTTGCGATCTCATCAAACTAAGGCCTCTCACCCTCATCTAACTCTTCCAACTCAATTAGAGAAATCTCCTCTTTCTTCTCTAAATATTCCTTCCTGCCAAATCTCTCCTTGACCTTCAGAAATCGACCATCCTTAATCGCCGGCATCATTCTTCTACGGAGATGGATAGTCCGTACATGTCTACCTAGCGGGACTGATAGAGATGAAGCTAAGGAGGCTAGGGCATCAGCAAGGATGTTCTGAGCTCGAAGAACGTGGACAAAAGTGAGTTTGGAAAAGAGTTTGATGTAGCAAGAGGTGAGTTCTTGGTAAGGTTTGAGGTTCAGATGAGAAGTTCGGTATTTGGTTAGGACTTGGTGAAGGATTAGTTGGCTATCACCTATCACCCTTAATTCCGTGGCATCATAGAAATGAGCGGCCTCCAGCCCGGCCAACAAGGCTTCGTATTCAACTATATTGTTGGTTGCTGGGAAGTCAAGCTGAAATGCCTGTGGAATGGTGACACCCTCGGGTGACAGAAGGACGATTCCTATTCCCTTACCGTGTGAATTCAGGGCCCCGTAAAAATATAATGTCCAAAGATGGGAAGATCGGATCAACATTAGTTCGTCATCCGGGAGCTCCGACTGGACCGGGTCAAAGAGGGGTATAGGGGGATGGGCTAGATGTTCGGCAATGGCATAGCCCTTAATCGCCTTCTGGGGGACATAGGTGATATCAAACTGGGAAAGGAAGCTCTGCCAACGACCTAACCGATCAGTTAGAACAGTTTTCTCGAGAAGGAATTTGATGGGATTGATGCGGGCAATAAGATTGACCTCATGAGCTAAAAAATAGTGTTTAAGCTTCTGAACTACCCAGACTAGTACAGCATAGGTCTTCTCCACTACAGTATACTTTTGCTCACAAGGATCAAAAATCATTGACAAGTAGTAGGTTGCCCTCTCATTCCCTTCTTCATCCACTTTTGCAAGGACTACCCCAAGAGAATTCTCCAAAATTGAGATATATAGAACTAAGGGCTTGCCAGGGACTGGTGGTCTAAGCACAGGGGGACTAGCCAGATATCTTTTCAATCCATCGAATGCATCCTGGCACTTCGAATCCCATTTGAACTTGGCCCCCGCCTTGATCAACTCATAGAAAGGTTTACACCTTTGAGAGTGTTGTGAGATGAACCGATGGACAAACTGTAGCCTCCCGATTAATCCTCGAAGTTCTTTAATATTTCTTGGAGGAGGCATACCAATGATTGCTTTGGCCTTGTTTGGGTCGATCTCTATGCCCTTTTTTCTCACTATGAACCCTAATAACTTTCCTAAGGATACTCCAAACGTACATTTCTTTGGTTTCATTTTCAATTTATATTCCCTAGTCCTTTGCAAGACCTTTCTTAACACTTCCGGGTGATCTTCTCGGCTTTTAGACTTAACGACCAGGTCATCCACGTACACCTCTACAAGGGTATGCATCATGTCATGGAAGATAGCCATCATTGCCCTCTGATAGGTACCACCAGCATTCTTTAGTCCAAAGGGCATGATGACATAGCAGTAGGTTCCCCATGGTGTAGTAAACGAGGTCTTCTCCTAGTCCTCTTCGGCCAATCGGATTTGGTTATATCCAGAATAGCCATCCATGAATGATAGCATCTCGAATCCAGCAGTGTTATCAACCAGTACATCAATATGAGGTAGAGGAAAGTCATCTTTAGGAAACGCTCGGTTTAAGTCCCTAAAGTCTATACAAATCCGAACTCGACCATCCTTCTTTATCACAGGGACTATGTTTGCCACCCATTGCGGATAAAGGACGACCTTAATCAATTTTGCTTGATGTAACTTGTCGACCTCTTCTTTCTTCTTAAGTGCAACATCAGGGTGGAATCTCCTTAATTTTTTTTTTGACCAGGGTAACTTTAGGTTTCAAAGTTAGACGATGTTCAACTAAAGAGTTGTCTAACCCCGGCATGTCCTCGTATGTCCATGCGAAAGTGTCCTTATATTCTTCCAAAATTTCAATTAAACTCTGTTCCTCAGTGGGAGTGAGATTTTCACTTAGAAGGATTGTCTTGGGATCTTCTGGTGTTCCAAAATTCAGTTCTTTTGTCGGTTCATCCACCGTGGCTGATGGTTCTTCAAATCTTTTAAGTCCAGATGCATACGCATCAGCCAAGTCCTCAATTCCACCCTCGAAATCAGGCTCATTTTCTGATAAAACCTTGTAAACTCCCGGTGTATGATCTATATTGAATTCATCCTCATATTGGATTTCATCAAGCTGAATAGCATTTTCCAAAAAACCTTGGCAGCCTTGCACATTCCTTCCATTTTTGAGCTATTTGCTGGAGATATCTCTCTGGCACACATTTACCTCGAATTTTCTTCTTTCCCATACTAACTACTCCTAAAGAAGACGGAATTGGAAAGGTGGTATTTATAGTCGGTGAAGGATCGAGTAGATCGATCAGTGTGTCGGAGAAGAGGGGTCCCTGGTTGGGAGCACCCTTTGAGACAAGTAGAGACGTCTCCTCAATGGAAAACTGAGTTTACGAGAAGACATTTTTTTTGGGTATTTTGTGTGTTTTCAATAACAAAAAGAGAATGAGCTGATGGGGCTCAAGTAGAAATGGAAAGCTTAAGCAAAAACGGGAAAAATGGACTCGTGGGCCCAACAATAACAAGAAAGGGGCAGATAGGCCCAAAGCTTGTGAAAAGATCTATAGGGCATATGGGCCCAAGTGGTGGGCACATGGGCCCAAAGCTAGAAAAGAAATTTAAAGGGCACGTAGGCCCAATTGGTGGGCACGTGGGCCCAGTTGGGCATAGAAGCCCAGTGGAGTTAGAAGATTTGAATGGGCTCTCAGGCCAGTGATCAGTTCAGGTGGCCAATTTGGTCCAGAAGTAGGAATTGGGCTAGACAGCCCATCGAGTGAATCTAAGAGGGAGAGTGTGAGGATTTTGAAATATGTGACTGTAGGATACGGTTTACGTGGGATGTTGATTGGAGGTGAGTTTGAGTGGATAAGTTTTTTTGAGATGGACTTTCCCTTGACTGGTTCTTCCTCCTCTATGAACAATTTAGCCAAAGATGAACTTAGGTTATCCACTTCCTCCTCTTGCTCTGGTGCCTTCTTCCTCTTGACTGGTTCTTCTTCTTCGTCCCCGGCCATCATCATGGTCACCCCTTTGATAAAGAATTTTTGGAGTCCCATGGCATTTTTTGGCTGTAGATTATCCTCGAGGTGAAATTGGGTCCGTAGCCAAGCCCGTGTCTCTTTGGTTTTTGTACAGCTTTAATGGGGTGCACAACCCCCTACAGCTCCTTTCCCAACCCCTTTCCTGGCTGATAGCCCATCCCTTTCATCATTCGCCATGCAATTGTATCTGGAGGTGTCGTTAACATCATGACCTCGGGCAGCTCTGTAGTGGAAACCAACGGCTGAACAAATTTTGATATTGGCAGTGCAGAAGAGGGGTCATCCACATTATTTAGAATGGGGATGTTGGTTACTTTAATCACCTGGCCCTTGTATGGGAACATCAGACACTGATGATTAGTGGAGGCAACAGCTCCTATTGCCTCGATATATGGGCGTCCCAAGATAGCTTTAAATGTAGGGTCCAGTTCTAGAACATGAAACTCGGCGGTGATAGCACACGGTCCGAGCCCTACTTCCAACGTAACCACCCCTCATGCCGGCTTCTGGGAGTTGTCATAGGTTGTAACCGTGACGGCAGAAGGCTCGATTTCTCCGTCGAAGATGCCGCAAAGTTGCAATGTTTCTGGCGGCATGACATTTATAGATGCTCCAGTGTCAATCAAGCAAGACTTGATCTCCACGCCTCGAATGACTACTGCAACGCGCAAGGCATATTTTCTGATTTCTAGCCATGCCAACTCCTCCTATGTAAATGTAAGTGCCGGATGTTCACTCCTCGGGGTCAGGACAGTAATGATCTTCTCGGGAGGGAGGTCCTCATTGACCATGACCCGCTGCAAGTACTATTGTAGAATGTCCTGATGGTTCTTTGACCTTTTAATCAGCTCTAGGATTGAAATCGGTGCCGGCATGTTGTCCAGATGCTTTAATAGGTCATATGCCGTGCCGGGCAACGGTTCTTCTACTACCTCCTCTTCTACTTGCTCCTGTGGTTGCATCTCGGCCTGGGGGAAGACCCTTTGGAACATCCTCCCACTACGAAGTACCAGCTCCAGCATGGTAGGGGGAAGTGGTGATGATGGTGATGGTAGGGTTGGTTGGTATGTTGAGGAGCCCAAATAAAGTGTGCAGATTGTTAAAGTCTATTTATAGACTAAAACAAGCATCTCGTAGTTGGAATAAAAGATTTGATGAGACTATCAAGTCTTATGACTTCGTTCAGAATGAAGATAAACCATGTGTGTATAAGAAGGCTAATGGGAGTGCTATTGTCTTCTTGATCTTATATGTGGATGACATACTACTCATTGGGAATCATATAGGTATGTTATCATCAGTTATAGCCTGGTTGTCTAAGAACTTCTCTGTCGACTCCAAAAATGGGTTCCAGATCAGCACCTCAAGATAAGGTGAAAAATGGAATAGGAGAAAAGGAGTGAATCGGAAAACACTCGGAAGCGGTAAAAGACTCCTCACCTCGGTCCCACACTCACATTGATCCCCGAACTTTCATCTCACGGCATCGCTCGAGCACCGGAGACGGTTCGGGTCATGTGGGAGGAGAGTGAGAAGTGAATTAACTTAGAACATGATAAGAGAAATTGTGGTCGCCAGGAGCCGCGGGCTCCACTTTATGGAATAAAAACAAGAGATGAGTTGATTTGACCGTGTACCTTAGCGTGGGAGATTGGGATGTGGGTTCAACCTTCTTCTTCTTCGGCCGGCTGATGAAAAAGAGTCTCCAACCGATGCTAGCATGATAGACCTGTGCAACTAGAACAATAAACCAAGTGAAAGAAACTGATTAGAACTATGGAAAGTGTAGAAACTATAGAATAAGAGATGAAATAAATAGGCAATTGGAATCGAACTCACCGGATTGGGGCGAGCCCTAACCCCTTTTTTTATGTTTTTGGTTATGTAAAATGATTCAAATTAACTAAAATATGCTATAACAATTAAATGAACTGAGTTAAGAGAAACTTATAGAATGAAACGGCTTGAGTTGAAGCCGAGATGAGTAAAACAAGCCGGTTCAGGTAGCTTTGCACCCTTCTAGTGCGACTTTAGTACAGAGAATGCTATGGATGACCCCGATGTCAGAATAGAGTTCTGTTTGTTGTATTAGATAGAAGACTCGGATAGGAAGAGTTATCATGTTGATGACTTCTCCTAAATATTCCTGTAGAAGTCTGTAAAAATTATGAAAGTGGGCTGATGTGGAAAACAGAACCTGGATGTGCGCCCTCAGTGCAGCAACCGCCACGAACAAACGGCAAGTCAGAATTGAGTGCCGTTGGTTTGAGATGAAAGAGGATGAAGAGAGAAACAACTTATATGTTGATGACTTTTGCATAAAAAGTTCCATATTTTCTGAAGAATTCGATGAAGTAGGTTGATGCAGAACGCCCGGATTGAGCCTTGTCCTTCACTTCGGGATCGATCTCTCGACGTCGGATCGGCTTTGAACGTCGGGAAAGCCTTGGGAGAGAGCTTGGATGACCTCAGGACAAGCTAGGCATGGGGGATTAACCTTGGTTCATTAAGAATGGCCTCAATTTATAGGGGAAGGAAGTCGGTGCAAAATATGGAAACTGGACCGACCGCGCCCCCGCTTTTCAACGGGGACGAGGGTGCGCCCTCAAACCAAGGGCATGCAGGGCGCACCCTCACTTCGGGGGCGCGGTATGCGTCTCACTGCTAAAATTCGCTGGAAACTTCTGGAAATTGCTAAAAATCGACTTGACATACGTAACGCGCCCCCGAACCGGGGGCACGGTACAAATAATCAAAAATCATTCGCGGAAATCTTCCGAAAATCTGGTTTAGATGGTGCTAATCGGGGCAATTTCTGATTTTCGAAAACTGACCACGCCCCCGCCTTTCACAGGGCGCGCCCTCAGGTTGAGGGCACGCAGGGCGCATCCTCCCTTTTCAAAGGGAGCGGGGGCGCAGTAGACTCTCTCTCCTACGCGCGCGTTCCGCGAGCCGTATCTTGCAAACGGGATGTCCGATTCGGCTCCCGTTTGTTGTGTTGGAAAGAGGGCCTTCAACCGCACCTCCTCAAGTTGGTGAACCAGCCAGCATGACTCTCGAGATGTTCGCACGGGGATTTCTACCGGTTTACCCTCTCGCGGAAAGCCGAAACCCGTGGCGAAGTTCCGAAAGAGCACGATTCCGGTCGAGAAATATCGGGTCAACTCGGGATGACTTAAAATGATGCCCGAACAAGTCCAGTATGATCGGAAAACCCGAAGTCATCGAAAAATCTGAGATTAACCCGGTAAACGTGAACCAAAACTCGGAAAAGCCGGGAAACCTTAAAATTGACCGAACCGGACGTATGGCCATGATTGATGAAAATATTCTGCTAGAATCGACCCAGATGAACCGAAAAGACCAGGTGATGACCGGAAAGGCCTAACGCATGGTCTGGGATAGCCGTGTCAATACAGATTGAAAAAGCCATAACGAAAGCCGTCATTGACCGACGCCTACCGAAATGACTTCTCGGAAACCCTGAATGTTACGGAACACATGTAGGACTCCCGAGACTTTCAATTATGGAAAATTCAAGGTCGGTCATCGAGTAGGCTTTGTGTTTTTACAGTTCACGCGCGGCTCTCACTTGAAGGTTTCGGCATCATTCCAGGAATCATTGGTCCATTCTCAACTCACAAGGGGCTCCACCAATGTCCTTAGCTCATGTCCACGAGGTAATCCGAATCAGGTAACGGTCAAATAAGAATATCGCCTATGGAATAAGAGTCTGGGGCTCCGAATCAGGCCAATTTGGCGTGTCTACATTCTCCATGAAGGATTTGGGTGATGCATCCTTTGTGTTAGGGGTAAAGATCTATAGAGATAGATCAAGGAGGATGCTCGGCTTGACCCAATCTATGTACATAGAAACCATTGTCAAAGGTTTGGCATGGAAAACTCTAAGAGAGGTCTCTTACCTATAAGACTTGGAGTTACACTTTCTAAGGAGATATCCCATAAAACTCCTAAAGAAAGAGAGCACATGAGTAGAGTACCTTATGCCTCTGCCATAGGGTCTATCATGTATGCTATGATATGTACACGGCCTGATGTGGCACATGCTCTAAGCGTTACGAGCAGATATCAGGCAGATCCAGGTGATAGTCACTGGATTGCTGTGAAATGCATCCTTAAGTACTTGAGAAGAACAAAGGATGTATTTCTGGTATATGGAGGAGCTGACTTGGTACTTAGAGGTTACACATACTCGAGTTTCCAGTCAGACAAAGATGATAGCAAATCAACATCAGGGTATGTATTTACCCTAAATGGTGGTGCAGTGAGCTGGAAGAGTTCCAAGTAGGCAACCACTGCAGATTCTACAACTGAAGAGGAATACATTGCTGCTGCTGAAGCTGCTAAAGAAGCTGTCTAGATGAAGAAGTTCATCTCAGACCTTGGAGTTGTTCCCTCCATCTCTGATCCAATTCTATTGTTTTGTGATAACAATGGAGCCATTGCGCAGGCAAAGGAGCCGAGGTCTCATCATAAGTCAAAGCACATTCTGCGGCGTTATCACTTGATCAGAGAGATTGTAGCTAGAGGAGATATAGCTATAGATAGAGTATCTTCTAAAAATAACATTACAGATCCACTAACTAAGGCTCTGACTCAAAGTGTGTTTGAGGGTCACCTTGAGCTGATGGGGATCAGACATGTGAGTGATTGGCTTTAGTGCAAGTGGAAGATTGATAGAAATGTATGCCCTATAAGCCAATCATATATGATATGGTTATACATTTCTTGTAGCATCTTATTCAGTATTAATGGCATTATCTTCGTTACTTGCACTATCTAGATGCGTCTATTGTAATGAAGTCTTAGGTTGCATGCAATGATGATTGAATCATGATGAGATCATGATAATGAGATCAATCATCTAGAAGCATGTACTCTAAATGTTCCTAGTCATAGAATCCTTGAGATGGGACATCAAGGATCTAGTAAGACTAGTGTATATGATATCTTCTCATATGATGATAATGACCGATCTCATTGGTCATCAGTATGGGGACACTGAGATACATGTACAGGTGCTCATTAGAGGAATGAGTTCACTTAACTAACCATTATAGAATCCCTGAATGGTATCTTACTGAACTGTCGATCAGGGTATTCTATCATCACGGTTGCACGGTTGGATCTTTGACCTGAGTCGCCAAAGATGTCTTGCCGGGCGTACCATATACTTTGACTATTGACTTATGGATCACTTAGTATTGTAGTCCTGTATAGTTAATGAATTGGGTGTATGGGAAACCCGGTGGAGGTAATTGAGCAGACAATAGGGGATCGTCCACTCTTGGTAGGAGAGAGAGAATGTCCTATGGATAGTACTCTAAATCCTTGGCCAAGGTAGATAGGATAATTGGAAAAGGAGTTTTCCAATTTATCCAATTACGAGTACAAGATTCCATAGTGTCGGTATATTTAGGAGTTGACAGTCAATGCCGTACTCCTATCCGACCGGGACATTGGATGGACGAAGTTTTGTATCCGTGTGGTAACCGATGATGGAAAGGCTCTTTGGAGAGGAGTTTCTCCCCGAAGCCGTTTGGGATCATAGGATGTGGCTTGTACCCTTTATGATCAGTAGGCTGTTAAATCTATTATGAGATAATAGATTTAATTTAAAAGAAGTTTTTCTTTTCAATAGGCCTCAACCAAATGGGCTCTTGGGCCTAGGAGGTCACACACATAAGGACCAATCCGTAAGTTTGGGGGCTTGGGTTAACGTATATAATAAGGAGGGGTTTTGTGTAAAACTCCGAGTTCTATAAATAATAACAATGAGAGCAGAAACCCAATCAAGCCAAAGAAGCTCTCTGCGCCCCAGCCACCTTCCTTCGCCGTCTCCCACCCCTGCCGCTGCCATTCGATGGTGGAGTTCCGTTTGGGACGAGTGGTCAACGCCGACGTGGAGGAGAACCCGACTTTGGAGGCAGTTCGTGTGGATACGACTAGAGGCTACACGCTTCAGCGGCATCGAGAGCGTGAGAACGCTTGATCTTCTCCAATCTATAGGGATTGTTTGAATCCCACAAAGGTACGTGTTCGAAATCGTTTCGAATACCGGTTTTAGCGACGTCGTTCGGTTCCGATCGAGACCAAGAGACTTATATATGGGGAATCGGAATTTTTCTGCTGCGTCAATCTGAATGGATCGATTCCTTACACAACATAGTGCACTTAATCTAAAATCATGCAATCTAACTTAATAAACATGCTACAAGTAAACAATGATAGCAACTAACTACCTATGATCTATACTAAGTAAAACTAAATTTTATTAACACTATGCTTTAACCTGTGCATCCGCTAATTAATAAATCAGATTATTTTTAAGATCATTGAGATGTTAATCATACTTGTAATATTCCGGGTTTTTTATAATATTATTTAGGTTATTATCGCAGTATTTTAATTATTTCTGTGTTGTGCTTAAAATATTTTTAAGATATTTATATAGATATGTAAGTTTTTTTATTTATTTATATTGTGTGTTATTAGTTTAGTAGATAGTTATATATTAATTATAATAGGAGTTAATTATTTATTTAATATCTTTTTAAATTTATCTCTCTCTTTCTTAATTACGTACAATCTTATTAATAATATTTATCCATTGTTTTAGTTGTATCCTCATCAGTCTCATGTCCCCCCCTCCCTCATGCTTATCTCCTCACGTCGTTAGATTTATATCTCTTTAAAGTTGTATCCTATTAAGAATTTCTTTTTTTATTTATCGGTGATAGAAATGTATGCCCTACAAGCCAATCATATATGATATGATTCGACATTTCTAGAAATATCTCATTCAATTAATCAGGAAAATCTTCATTATAAGCTCTTATTAGATGCGAATATCATAATGAAGTCCATGATCAAATACAATGATGATTAAATCATGATGAGATCATGATAATGAGATTGATCATCTAGAGGTATTTGATCCAAATGTTCCTAGTCATAGGATACTTGAGACGGGACACCAATGATCCGGATAGACTAGTGTATGTGATGTCTTCTCATGTGATGAGGACGACCAATCTAATTGGTCATTAGTGTGGAGACACTGAGATACACATACATGTGCTTATTAGTTGAATGAGTTCACTGAACTGACCGAATTAGAAACCTTGAATGGTATCCTACCGAATTGTCTATCAGGCTTTTCTATCATCACGGTTGCATGGTTGGACCTTTGACCTGAGTCGCCAAAGATGCCTCGTTGGGTGTAACTTGTGCTTTGATCATTGACTTATGAATCACTATTTAGATGGTCCAGTATAGCGTTGGATCAAGTACAAAGAAAACCAATAGAGGCAATTGAGCGGACAACAAGGGATCATCCACTCTCGGTAAGTGAGAGTGAATGTCCTATGGGATAGTACTCTAAATCCTTGGACAGGGTAGATAGGATAATTGGAAAAGGAGTTTTCCAATTTATCCAATTACGAGTACAAGATTCCATAGTGTCGGTATATTTAGGAGTTGACAGTCAATGCCGTACTCCTATCCGACCGGGACATTGGATGGACGAAGTTTTGTATCCGTGTGGTAACCGATGATGGAAAGGCTCTTTGGAGAGGAGTTTATCCCCGAAGCCGTTTGGGATCATAGGATGTGGCTTGTACCCTTTATGATCAGTAGGGTACATTAAATCTATTATGAGATAATAGATTTAATTTAAAAGAAGTTTTTCTTTTCAATAGGCCTCAACCAAATGGGCTCTTGGGCCTAGGAGGTCACACACATAAGGACCAATCCGTAAGTTTGGGGGCTTGGGTTAACGTATATAATAAGGAGGGGTTTTGTGTAAAACTCCGAGTTCTATAAATAATAACAATGAGAGCAGAAACCCGATCAAGCCAAAGAAGCTCTCTGCGCCCCAGCCACCTTCCTTCGCCGTCTCCCACCCCTGTCGCTGCCATTCGATGGTGGAGTTCCGTTTGGGACGAGTGGTCAACGCCGACGTGGAGGAGAACCCGACTTTGGAGGCGGTTCGTGTGGATACAACTAGAGGCTACACGCTTGAGCGGCTTCGAGAGCGTGAGAACGCTTGATCTTCTCCAATCTATAGGGATTGTTTGAATCCCACAAAGGTACGTGTTCGAAATCGTTTCGAATACCGGTTTTAGCGACGTCGTTCGGTTCCGATCGAGACCAAGAGACTTATATATGGGGAATCGGAATTTTTCTGCTGCGTCAATCTGAATGGATCGATTCCTTACACAACATAGTGCACTTAATCTAAAATCATGCAATCTAACTTAATAAACATGCTACAAGTAAACAATGATAGCAACTAACTACCTATGATCTATACTAAGTAAAACTAAATTTTATTAACACTATGCTTTAACCTGTGCATCCGCTAATTAATAAATCAGATTATTTTTAAGATCATTGAGATGTTAATCATACTTGTAATATTCCAGGTTTTTTTATAATATTATTTAGGTTATTATCGCAGTATTTTAATTATTTCTGTGTTGTGCTTAAAATATTTTTAAGATATTTATATAGATATGTAAGTGTTTTTATTTATTTATATTGTGTGTTATTAGTTTAGTAGATAGTTATATATTAATTATAATAGGAGTTAATTATTTATTTAATATCTTTTTAAATTTATCTCTCTCTTTCTTAATTACGTACAATCTTATTAATAATATTTATCCATTGTTTTAGTTGTATCCTCATCAGTCTCATGTCCCCCCCTCCCTCATGCTTATCTCCTCACGTCATTAGATTTATATCTCTTTAAAGTTGTATCCTATTAAGAATTTCTTTTTTTATTTATCGGTGATAGAAATGTATGCCCTACAAGCCAATCATATATGATATGATTCGACATTTCTAGAAATATCTCATTCAATTAATCAGGAAAATCTTCATTATAAGCTCTTATTAGATGCGAATATCATAATGAAGTCCATGATCAAATACAATGATGATTAAATCATGATGAGATCATGATAATGAGATTGATCATCTAGAGGTATTTGATCCAAATGTTCCTAGTCATAGGATACTTGAGACGGGACACCAATGATCCGGATAGACTAGTGTATGTGATGTCTTCTCATGTGATGAGGACGACCAATCTAATTGGTCATTAGTGTGGAGACACTGAGATACACATACATGTGCTTATTAGTTGAATGAGTTCACTGAACTGACCGAATTAGAAACCTTGAATGGTATCCTACCGAATTGTCTATCAGGGTTTTCTATCATCACGGTTGCATGGTTGGACCTTTGACCTGAGTCGCCAAAGATGCCTTGTTGGGTGGAACTTGTGCTTTGATCATTGACTTATGAATCACTATTTAGATGGTCCAGTATAGCGTTGGATCAGGTACAAAGAAAACCAATAGAGGCAATTGAGCGGACAACAAGGGATCATCCACTCTCGGTAAGTGAGAGTGAATGTCCTATGGGATAGTACTCTAAATCCTTGGACAGGGTAGATAGGATAATTGGAAAAGGAGTTTTCCAATTTATCCAATTCCGAGTACATGATCCTATAGAGTCGGTTCACTAAGGAGTTGGCAGTCGATGCCGTACTCCTTTCCGATCGGACATTGGATGGATGAGGGTTTATATCCATGTGGTAATTGATCATAGAAAGGCTCAATGGAGATGAGATTATCCCCATAGCCATTTGGGATCAGGGGATGTGGCTTGTACCCTTCATGATCGGTAGGCCGATTAATCTGTTATCGGATAATGAATTTAATTAAATTAAATAGAATTGTTCTATTTTATTTACGTCTCAACCAAATAGGCTATTGGGCCTAGTGGGTCACACACAAAAGGACTTATTCACAAGTACAGGGGCAAGGGCGTAATTTATGGAGATTATGGGTTTTTTATGAAAAATTCCATAATTCTCTATAAATACTAATGGTTTCAGCCAAACCCCATCAAGCCAAGGGTGAAAACCATGTCCTTAGCCTCCTCCCTACCTCCTCCTCTCTCTAGAAGGTGTCCATGGTTGATGGAGCTCCGTTCGAGAAGAGTTCTCGAGGCCGGCGCGAAGGGAGAACCTGCTGTGGATGAAGTTCGTGTGGATACTATTGGAGACCAGACACTTGAACGGTTTGAAGAGCTTAAGAATATAATCTCCTTCCTCTCCATGGGATTATATGAATCCCTATCAGGTATATTCGAACCCGATTTGATCGATTTTCGATTTTTGTCATTCAGTTCTGATTGAGACAGATTCTAAAAAAACCCATAGGAATCGTCACTTCCGCTACGCCATATTTTAATGGACGATTCCTTATAGTGGTATCAGAGCCCGGTTCATGTCTCAGTCGAAACCGACGTTGAATAGATATTATTTCATGTTATTTATGTGTTCCTGAATCTGTGCAAATGTCTGTTTTGTCGAGGCCACCATAATCTGTATGTGACTCAGATAAAAGATTGGTTGGCTCCGGTGGAATCTCTTGATATAGGGCTTTCCAACGCCACAAACTATTTGAAGTTTGGATCTCTGTAGTGTTCGGGAGAGGCCTCAAAATTTGGTGTTTCTGTCATGCCCGAACCGACACCCGGATTTGGGATTTTGTGAAATCTCCATCCACAGAAGAAATTATAGCTTGTAAAAGGTTTAGGTGATAGGTAATATGATTACTTAACCTTTTTCCTTTGATATCTGGCTTTGAACGATGGCGGAGGGAGAGAATTTTTGAGTTTTCCAACGAACTAGGGTTCTGCAGAGTCTGGCGGCGCCGACCTATTTCTTCTTGATTTTCCATTGATAGAGAATTTTTATCTGAAGGGATATATACATATTTAGAAATTTCATTTGATGAGGATTCTAAATTTTATTTTTGAAGAATATTTGGCTTCCGGGATAAGGAGTTATCCTCATTTCAAAATGGAGATTTATGCTACGGAATCTCGATGACCGCTGCCACTTCTTCCTCATTTTGCGGTCGATTGGGATTTTTCTTGGATATAAGGCCAAATATTTTTGATTCATTATTCGATAAGGATTCCAACACATAGTTTTTTAGATTTTTCAGAGGTATGGGTCGGGAGATAAATCCAATTCTATGGGATGGATTTCCTCCCGATGAATAGTGCCGGGCACGCGT
The DNA here is from genome assembly GCA_036172225.1 of Cryptocoryne crispatula var. balansae. NCBI lineage: Eukaryota > Viridiplantae > Streptophyta > Magnoliopsida > Alismatales > Araceae > Cryptocoryne > Cryptocoryne crispatula. Next base: position 20,553,102 of record CM069931.1, on the reverse strand, counting down.
AGAAGAGCGGTGCATGGGCGGGCACACGAGTGGTGGCTCAGCGCCTGCAGAGTGTCGGCGCACACGATGGCACAAGCTAGCGCATGCCGGATGGGCGCAGTGTGCCGCCATACGCGGTGCAATGAGATAGACACCTTATTTTATGATTTTAAAGTGTTTAAAATCATTGAAAAATCCTAAAAATTGCCAAAAAATTCCAGAAAATTTTTGAAAAAATTTATAATATTATTTAACATGTTTTAAAGTGTTTATGACTTTGCACTGCATTAGGAATGCTTGAATGTTCTAAATAGTTTAGATGTTTATGTTTATTTCATATAAATTGTTTGTGTGCTGTTGTCATGTTATTTTCATGCTATTTATTTCCTAAAAATTAGACATGCATGAAATTGAGAATTTCAAAAATAAAGTATATAATTTTATGCTGATATATATGATATATCTCATATAATTATCACGTATGCGCTCTATGTTCATGTGATGAATGTTAGTGTGTATGGAGGAGATCATGGACTTAATTATGCTTGGCTTGTGATTGCTTTTAATTATGTTGGTTATGTTATTAAATGGGGCCTGCGTGTGCCTCCTCTCTCTCTATACAATTTTATTGTACATTCTACCTCCCTCCATTAATGTACTCCCCTTGGTTAAAACCAAGGTTTCTTATAAAGTATTGTACGTTTGTGGGTCTGCGTACCCTTAAGCCGCTTGTAAGAATTAGAAGCCAGTTCGTGGAAGGTTGGAGAGTGGGACCACTTGGGGAAGCACCCTTCTAAAGTGGGAGCATGCCAACTTAAGCATTTGAAGCAAGGATTTGCACCTATAGGGGTGCCTAAGGTGCATGCTTAGGGTTAAGTCCACGATCACCTATTTTTATGCATATTTGATATGTGCATGTGTGCTATCTTTTATACCTTAAATATATGATATTCCAAAGGTATTATATATACTTAGCACATATTCTTAATGAGACTAAAATAAAATTCCTCCTTGTTTTATTTAGGTTGATAAACGTGTGACATTAAGAATGACTCACGTAGACTTCCGTTGTTATGGTCTTGATGAGCCAATCTTAAATTGGATGGGTTTGTTGTGTTTCCCACAAGACTCATTCAGCAAGGGATTGGTGATCATGGCCAAGGCATTTGCCGAACTTTTGGGTGGACGATTGCATGGCCTTGTTGTGTTTCCCACAAGGGCTATGTTAAGAATTCATCCTCATAACGTAACAAGCGGATTTGACCTAACTTGAGTATATAGCTTGTTGTGTTTCCCACAAGGTTATAACTCTAGAGGCTGAATGTCTAAGAATTGCAAGGGTTGCAATTGGTAAAAGTTACCTACCTATTAAGTATGGGATGACTTGTTGTGTTTCTCACAAAGTTGTCATTATAAAGTTAATAGGGTCTTAGTCCCCACTAGGGTTTCATCGTGATATCCCGTCTTTGCATAATGAGAGTTATGCAAATTCATCAAAAATTAGTGGGAGCATAAATTAGGATCAAAGACCATATCTTAATTTTAATGAATGTCTGCAATGTTATATTGATAAAATTATATCTCAGTTGTAGAATACGATAATAAACCACCATTAGTATGGCATATTAGATGCCAAATAGCTTAATGGCTCACACTTCTTAGACTGGTTTAAAACTAAGAGAATTGTTTTCATAGTTGACCAATTAACTATTCTACTTGAGAAGTAGGTGTCTCATAAATTATCTAATGATGTGAAAGAAAGATAAGATCCTATCTTATAGACAAGATGCATTGTTTGCCTTAAACTAGATGTTAGTCTCTATGAGATATAAATTGTAGAGACAACATGGATAGATGGATATGAGATCCATCATGGCTCATATTGATGAGCTAACTAAAGGGCAAGTAAGAACAACAATACATCTTAATTACTTCTTGTTGGTGAGACCAATAGTAAGAAGTAAAATCATTAGATAGAAATAGGAGAGAGTTAATAGTAAAAGAAGGTGGTCAAGATAATAAAGCCATAATAAGAGAAAATTATTCCACTATCATGATGATGGTAAGTGGAAGAGGAAGTACAAAGTGTATTGTACATAATGTAAAGGTGGAGCTTGAGAAGCTTCATATATCCAAGTCATTGACACTTACTTGTTTTAAATATACACTTAATAATATTAGATACTATATGTGTATATCATAATATTAGATACTATGGATGCATCTAATGGTATGAGATACCAGATATGCATCTTATATCTACAAGGAGTTGTAGATGATGACAAGTAAATGAAGGCTTAATAAAGAAAATGTTGACCTACATATAAAATGGCGCAAAAGTTGCATCATTATTAGTGGGAGGTGCAATTCTTTAATAGCCTTATGGAGATGTCTTGATAATTAATATTGCTATTATATCCTTCTACAAGAACATTATATGATTTCCTACTTGAATAAATGCTGATTTATTCTAAGCTATGGAATTGATAGATGTTCTAATAGATTGAATGGCAAAGTGTTTGCCAGTGGGAGCTTAATGAATTGTTTAATCATATTTGATATGTTAGCTCTCATGTTATGTGTGAATATTCCTTTTAAGAGGAAATGGGTTGATTTAGATCAATCTACACTTTAACTTTATATAGACATGGAGAATGGGTTAATGAGTTATTATAACTTGTACATCTAGATGTATGTTAGCCCATATCTAGTAATGCTAAAGAAGAATATTTCTACTTCATTATTTCAAAGGTGATGTCTCTAGGTATGGATACATGTACTTTATGAAGTATAAATCTAAGACCTTTGAGAAATTATCTAAGATTAAGAATGAAGTAGAGATACTAATGGAATAAGTATTAGAACTCTTTGATGAGATCAAGGAGGGGAATACTTAAGTACATAATTCACATATATTTGAAGGATAATAGAATCTAATTTTAAAGGACACCACTTTACACATTTTAGCTTAATTGAGTAGCTAAAATGAAAAGTCATATTATGTAGGACATAATATGAACAATGACAAGCTTTGTAAATTTCCTCTTTGTCTAATTTTGGTTAAGTACTCGTTATAACCACTTAATCTTAATAGGTGCCTTCTAAGTCTGTTCTAATTATTCCATATAGGATATGGAAAAAGGGGTTAAAACTTGACCTTAAGCAAGTTAAGGTTTCGGAATGTCCGACCTGGTGAAGAAGTATAACTCTAACAAGTTGGAATACAAGACTATGAAGTGTTGCTTGTGAGATATCCAAAGGAAACTTTTGGATATTAAATATACGACCATTATGTATAAGGGTATGTGTTGCTCAGCGCACTATGTTTCTAAAGGAAAAGTTCCTTCTTAAGAAAGATAGTGGGAGAAAGATATATATGGAAGATGTTCTAGTCCCACAACCCAATAACACTTCTATTAAGGTACTAATTAATAATTACACATTGGCAACTTATAGATCTATTCTTGTGTCCATTCAACCTAAGAGATATGTGAGACATATCTCTAATAGATGAAATGAGGCATAAAATAATAAGGATATTGATCCTAAGATCTATATAAAACCAATATGAGATATTGATTCATTAATGGGAAGAGACAATAAAATCCGATATAAACTTTATCTATTCTAATCAAGTTTAGAACTTGATAGATCCACCTAAGGATATAGTATCCATAAGGAATAAATGGATCACTAAAGAATAGATTGCAGTGGATTAGAAGGTAGAGACCTTCAAAGATGAGAATAGATGAAAAGGATATCATCTAAGTCAAATGGTTGACTATGATGAGATCTTTTACTAATTCCACGGATTAATCCATTTGGATTTTAATTGTTATACTCTATGGTTATGAGATAAGCTAATTAGATGTTAAGATAGTGTTCCTCTAAGGTATTTTGAGGAATAGGTGTATATGATACAACTATAGGGAATCAAGTCCCAATAACATCCAAGAAGAGTGTGTTTTAAGTTCATTTATGGACTGAAGTAAAACTTCTCATAGATCATATATAAGGTTTAATGAGATTAAATCTTATGACTTCGTCAAGAACGAAGAGGAGCATTCTGTATTCAACGAGATAGGTGGGAGTCTTGTTACTTTCTTGACATTTTATGTTGATGACATACTACTCATTGAGAATGAAGTAGGTGTGTTATCATAAGTGAACCTAGCTATCAAATTGATCCTCCAAACACAATTTGGGTTTTGAGATCTTTGGAGATAATTCTAAAATCAATGCCCAGTTAATGTACGTAGTCACCATAGTTAAAGAGTTTGACATAATAAACTCCAATATAGGTTTCTTACCTATGAGGTGTGGAGTTGATCTCTCTAAAGTGCTGTCTTTGTAGACTTCTTGAGAGATAAAGGGATCGCATAAGTAGAGCCCTTATGCTTTTGTCATAGGGTCTATCACATTTATGATACTACGTACATGAAATGATTAATGCTCTATGTATTATAAGCATTCATCAGAAAGATCCAGGTGAGAGTCACTGGATAGTTTACAGATATATCATTTGGTACTTGAGAAGCACTGAGAAATCTCTATACACTGGAGGATAAGACTTGAAGTCTTGTAGTTTTACAAACACAAGCTTCTAATCAAATAAGTTTGATATTAAGTCAGAATAATAGTGGTGCAGTGAGCTAAAAGAGTTCTATGTGATAGAACACTATAAATTCTACAACATATGTAAACAAGCTCACATAGTGGTTGCACACTACTTGAGAAGTAGTGTAGATGAAGATTCTCGTCTAAGGTATAGGATTGTCCCAATTTTTTTTGAAAGTGTACCATTATTTTGAGAAAATAATAGGGTAGAGCCAATGTCTCATCAGAAGTTTAGAACTTCTGTGGCGATACCATACAATCAAAGATATTGCAGCTTATAGAGATATAATTATAGATAGAGTATCTACAGCTAATAACATTGCAGATCCACTAACTGAAGCATTTACTCAAAGAGTGTTTGAGCTTCACCTCGAGCTGATACAGATCAGTCAGATGGGTGATTGGCCTTAGTTAAAGTGGGAGATTGATAGAAATGTATGCTCTACAATCCAATCATATATGATATGATTCGACATTTCTAGAAATATCTCATTCAATTAATCAAAAAAATATTCATTATAAGCTCTTATTAGATGTGAATATCATAATGAAGTCCTTAATCAAATACAATAATGATTAAATCATGATGAGATCATGATAATGAGATTGATCATCTAGAGGTATTTGATCCAAATGTTCCTAGTCATAGGAACTTGGGATGGGGCATCAAGGATCCGGATAGACTAGTGTATGTGATGTCTTCTCATGTGATGAGGATGACCGATCTCATTGGTCATTAGTGTGGAGACACTGAGATACACATACAGGTGCTCATTAGTTGAATGAGTTCACTGAACTGACCAAATTAGAAACCTTGAATGGTATCCTACCGAACTGTCTATCAGGGTTTTCTATCATCACGGTTGCATGGTTGGACCTTTGACCTGAGTCGCCAAAGACTTATGAATCATTGGCTTATGACCATTGACTTATGGATCACTATTTAGATGGTCCAGTATAGCGATGGATCGGGTACAAAGAAAACCAATGGAGGCAATTGAGCGGACAACAAGGGATCGTCCACTCTCGGTAAGTAAGAGTGAATGTCCTACGAGATTGTACTCTAAATCCCTAGCCAAGGTAGATAGGATAATTGGTAAAGGAGTTTTCCAATTTATCCAATTCCGAGTACATGATCCTATAGAGTCGGTACACTAAGGAGTTGACAGTCGATGCCGTACTCCTTTCCGACCGGACATTGGATGGATGAGGGCTTATATCCATGTGGTAACTGATCATGGAAAGGCTCAATGGAGATGAGATTATCCCCATATCCATTTGGGATCATGGGATGTGGCTTCTACCCTTCATGATCGGTAGGCCGATTAATCTGTTATCGGATAACGGATTTAATTAAATTAAATAGAATTGTTCTATTTTATTTAGGCCTCAATCAAATAGGCTATTGGGCCAAGTGGGTCACACACAAAAGGACTTATCCACAAGTACAGGGGCAATGGCGTAATTTATAGAGATTTTGGGTTTTTTATGAAAAAATCCATAATTCTTTATAAATACTAATGGTTTCAGCCAAACCCCATCAAGCCAAGGGTGAAAACCACGTCCTTAGCCTCCTCCCTACCTCCTCCTCTCTCTAGAAGGTGTCCATGGTCGATGGAGCTCTATTCGAGAAGAGTTCTCGAGGCCGGCGCGAAGGGAGAACCTGTTGTGGATGAACTTCGTGTGGATACTACTGGAGACCGGACACTTGAACGGTTTGAAGAGCTTAAGAAGCTCATCTCTTTCCTCTCCATGGGATTATATGAATTTCTATCAGGTATATTCGAACCCAATTTGATCGGTTTTTGGTTTTCGTCGTTCGGTTCCGATTAAGACAGATTCTAATGGAACCCATAGGAATCGTCACTTCCGCTGCACCATATTTTAATGGACGATTCCTTACAATCGGCACGTTACCTTCCTTAGTGTACGCGTTGCCATTTTCTCCTCTTCTCATCGAAACCGCTTTCTTCTCCTCCACCTCACCATCGCCTCATCGTCTTATTCTCCCTCAAACCCTAGATGCACGGCCGCTCTCTCTCTCACTCAATTTCGCTCGGCTCATTGTCTCCGCACTGACCCTCTCTGATTGTCACCTGCCGTCTTACCCTCGCTGCATGCGTTTTCCCTCTCTCTCTCTCTTCTCTCCATCGCCCCGCGCGCCTCCACGCGGCCACCTCCTCGGTTTTATTGGTGGCTTCTGCTTGACCATTTCCTTGAGGATAGTATGGTGATGAATGATGCAATGAAATGCAATACCTGTTGCAAAGATCACGCAGATCTTGAGAAAGAAATTGTGGCCCATTATCGGTGACGATGTCGCTGGGGATCCCGAACCTTGACAGGATGTTGCGCTTGATGAAGGAGCAGACTTTTGACGCTTTAATCTCCACAAATGCTTCCACTTCAGCCCACTTTGTGAAGTACTCCGTTGCCGTCAGAATGAATGATTTTGAGCGCATTTCGGAGTTGAGGTCACTCAAGGGGCCAATGATATCAAAAGCCCACATGGCGAAAGGCCATGGTGCACGAATTGGATGAAGGGAAGATGCGGGAGAGTGAATCTTGTCGGCATGGAGTTGACATGAATGACAATGCCGGACAAAGATGGAGCAGTCTTCTTCTAGAGTTGGCCAATAATACCCTTGTCGGATGATTTTCATAGCAAGGGCTTGGGCATTCACATGACCACCATAAACTCTAGAATGTGCTTCCTTCAGCACCAACTCAACTTCTTCTTCATCAAGACACCTGAGTAAGATTCCACTTAGGCTTCTCTTATAGAGCACTACTCCTAGGATTTTATACCTCTGGGATACTCTTCTGATTGCCTTCTTTTCTTTGGTGGTTGATCCAGGCGGGTATGACTGATCTTGGCAATACCTCACAATCTTGTCATACCAAGGTCTCTCACCTTCTTCTAATTCTTCTAACTCAATCAAGGAGATTTCTTGTTTATGTTCCAAGTATTCCTTTCTGTTGAACCTCTCCTTAACCTTTAGAAAACGTCCGTCCTCAATTGCTGGAATTGTCCTCTTACAAATGTGGATAGTTTGCACTTGCCTATCTAGTGGGACAGATAGAGATGAAGCTAGTGAAGCTAAGGCATCGGCGAGGATATTCTGAGAACGGGGGACATGGACAAAGGTGAGTTTGAAGAATAGCTTGATGTAGCAGGTGGTGAGCTCCTGGTAGGGTTTGAGGTTTGGATGAGAAGTTCGGTACTTGGATAGGACTTGGCGTAGGATCAATTGACTATCACCTATCACCCTCAGTTCGGTGGCACCATGGAAGTGAGCGGCCTCCAGCCCGGCCAGCAAGGCTTCATACTCAGCTATGTTGTTGGTTGCTGGAAAGTTAAGCTGAAAAGCCTGTGGAATGGTGACACCTTCAGGAGACAGCAGGACAATACCTATCCCTCTACCATGAGAGTTCAGAGCCCCGACAAAATATAATGTTCAAAGATTGGAAGATCGGACTGACATTAGTTCGTCATCCAGGAACTCCGATCCAACTAGGTCAAAGACGGGTATGGGATGATGGGCAAGGTGTTCAGCAATAGCATAGCCCTTGATTGCCTTCTGTGGGACATAAGTGATATAAAATTGGGATAAGAAACTCTACCATCGCGCCCTAACCGATCAGTCAAGACAGTCTTCTCTAACAGAAACTTAATGGGATTGATACGAGCAATGAGCTTGACTTGGTGAGCAAGGAAATAATGTTTGAGTTTCTGAACCACCTAAACAAGAGCAGCACAGGTCTTTTTTACCACAGTGTACTTTAGCTCACAAACATCAAACATCTTAGACAAGTAGTAAGTAGCTCGTTCTTTCCCTTCTTCGTCAACTTGTGCAAGGACTGCCCTAAGAGAGTTCTCAAGAACTGAAATGTAGAGGACCAAGGTCTTGTCGGGAATTGGTGGTCTAAGTACAGGGGGACTTGCCAGGTATGCTTTCAACCCATCAAACGCCTCCTGGCACTTCGAATCCCAATTAAACTCGATCCCCGCCTTGGTTAACTCATAGAAAGGTTTACACCTTTGGGAATGTTGTGAGATAAGCCGGCAGACAAATTGTAGCCTCCCAATCAATCCTCGAAGTTCTTTCATATTTTTTGGAGGAGGCATACCAATGATTGCTTTGGCCTTGTTTGGGTCGATCTCTATGCCCCTTTTGCTTACTATGAACCCAAGTAGCTTTCCTGATGAAACACCAAATGTACACTTCTTAGGGTTTATTTTTAGCTTGTATTCTCTAGCTCGTTGCAAAACTTTCCTTAACACTTCAGAATGATCTTCCCGACTCTTGGATTTGATAACCAAATCGTCGACATACACCTCTACAAGGGTGTGCATCATGTCGTGAAAGATAGCCCTCTTATATGTAGCACCAGCATTCTTTAACCCAAAGGGCATGACAACATAGCAATACGTTCCCCAAGGTGTAGTAAATGAGGTCTTCTCTTGGTCCTCCTCAGCTAACCGGATCTGATTGTATCCAGAATAGCCATCCATGAATGAAAGCATCTCAAATCCAGCTGTGTTATCAACCAAAACATCGATATGAGGTAAAGAAAATCATCTTTAGGACACGCTCGGTTCAAGTCCCTGAAGTCTATGCAAATCCGAATTCGTCCATCCTTCTTCATAACAGGGACTATGTTAGCCACCCATTGTGGATATAGGACGACTTTAATAAATTTTGCTTGGTGTAGGTTGTCGACCTCTTCTTTCATTTTGAGTGCAATATCAGGGTGGAATCTCCTGAGCTTTTGTTTAACCGAGGTAGTTCCAGGTTTCAAGGTTAATCTATGTTCAACCAATGAATTATCTAATCCCGGCATATCTTCATATGTCCATGTGAACGTGTCCTTATATTCTTCCAAAACTTTGATCAAACGTTGTTCTTCTGAGGGAGTGAGGTTTGCACTAATGAGGATAGTCTTAGGATCTTCCAGGGTTCCTAAATTCAATTCCTTGGTCAGTTCATTCCCTGTGGCTGATGGTTCTTCAAATCTTCTAAGTTCAGATGCATATGCATCAGCCAAGTCCTCGATTTCATCCTCGGATTCGGGATCCTTCTCTGATACCACCTCATATACTCTCAAAGTATGATCTATGTTATGCTCATCCTCATATCGGATTTCATCTAGCTGGATGGTATTATCTAAAAAGTTTGGCAGCCTTGCACACTCTACGCATTTTTGTGCCAATTGTTGCAGATACCTATTTGGAACTCGTTTACTTCTGACTTTCCTATTTCCTAACCTAACTTGACCTACTGAAGATAAAGCTGGAAAGGTGGTATTTACAGTGGAGGGAGGATCGAGTAAATCGATCAATGATTTAGAAAAGAGGGATCCCTGATTGGGAGCACCCTCTGGGATGAGTAGAGATGTCTCCTCAATGGAAATGTGAGTTTCAGAGAAGACATTTTTTTTTGGAAATTTCAAGTAAAAAGATAGAATGAGTCAGCATGACTCGAGGTTTGCTAGAAACTGACTAAATTACCAGAGAGAAAAACTTAAGAATAAAAAAGAAAAAGGGGCTCGTGGGCCCAATGGTAACAGAAAGTGGACACATGGGTCCAAAGCTGATGAAAAAAGTAAACGGGTACGTGGACCCGATCTTAAAAATAAATGGCCATGTATGCCCATGATGGGAAAAGCCCTCAGTTCTGAAGTTGATGAGGGAAGTAAATGGGCAAGTAGGCCCAATAAGAGTGGAAGGTTGAAGAGGGCACATGGGACCAAAGTGGGTAAGTGGTCTCTGAAGCCCATCCAAAAGATCTAGAAACAATGCTACGAGGTTCAAACATGGGATTGTTGTATTTGGGTCTCGTGGAATGGTTTTGACTTGGGTAACATGTTTAACTAGATGATTCAAGATTGGTGCCCCTTGAGTGGTTCCTGGTGCTCTTCCCCACTTGAAAACAGACGAGTCAAAGATAAGCATAGGTCTTCCAAGTCTTATTCTTTATCTGGAGCCTTCCTTCTCTTGACAACTGTAATGAAACTCTTGTCATCTTCAGCCATCATCATGGTCTCCCCTTTGATAAAGAAGGTGTGGAGTCCCATGGCATATCCTGGCTGGAAGATCCTCCTTGGGATGAAATCCTCTTTGTATCCCAACCCCTGCCTGCGTGGCCTTTTCTCAGTTTGAATCAGCTAAGTGATTCCTTGAAGATCCTTGCCTAAACCTCTTCCAGGCTGATAGCCTAGTTTCATCATCATCCGCCATCCCACTGTGTCGGGTAGAGAGGCGGTCATACATCTGACTTATGGTAAATCTCCCATTGAGATCTGGGGTTGTATTGACAAACCAAGGGGTGTAAAAGTAGGATCATTTATCTCGTCCCTTATAGGCATGCTAGTCACTTTGACCACTTGTCCTTTAAAAGGAAACTTTATGCACTGGTGGTTTGTTGAAGCCACAGCTCCTATTGCCTCCAAGTATGGCCTCCCAAGTATAGCCCGAAAAGTTGGATCCAATTCTAGAACATGAAAATCTGTTGTGACCATACATGGTCCAAGTTTAACTTCTAGAGTGACCACCCCACGTGCAGACTTCTTGGAGTTGTCGTAGGCCATCACCATGGCACAGGATGGCTTGATTTCTTGCTCAGAAATGCCACACAATTGCAAAGTTTCTGGCGGCATAATGTTGATAGAAGCTCCAGTGTCAACCAAACACGATTTCACTTCGACATTATAGATAACCACAGCCACATGCAAAGCATATCTCTTAAATTCTGGATTTCCTAATTCTTCCTGAGAGAAAGTGAGTGTTGGGTGCTCACTTCTAGGGGCTAACACTGTAGTTATCTTTTCAGGTGGGAGATCTTCACTCATCATGACCCTTTGCAAGTACTGATGTAGAATCTCCTGGTGCACCTTTGATATTTTGATCAACTCAAGTATGGAAATATGAGCCGGTGTCTTATCCAAATGTTTCAACAAATCATACGCCGTGCCCGGCAATGGTTCTTCCACTTGTTCCTCCTCCACTGGATCCTACGGTTGAGTACTAGCTTGGGAAAAGAGCCGCTGGAACATCCTCCCACTCCGAAGCACCGGGGCTATTTGGCGGTCGAGTAGAGGTGACAGGTTAACTGGGGTGGACTGTGGTGGAACAGGCGGTGTAGGTGCATGTATGATAGGTAATGGGATCGATGGTTCTGGGATGATGGGGTTAGTTGGTAGAGGGTTAGGATTTGGAGATGGTAATGATGGTGATACTGGTGGCCTGATAAGAAGAGGCCGGTGTGCAGGAGTGGTTGATGAGTTTAATGAAGGTGTAGGTTGTGGGGTTGGTTGTATGATAGGTTGGAGTTTTGGAGTGGTAGAGCTTGTAGGCTGGGGGTTCAGGTTTGGTGGTGATTATGGTGGTCGGATGAGCAAGGACCAGTGTGTAGCAATGGTTAAAGGAGGTGTAGTTAAGGAGGGGGCTGGCCTAATGATGGGTCGGCAAGAAGAAGTGGCGGCCAATGGTTAGGTTATTGAGCTTTGTGGTAGTTGTGGGGTAGCAAGTGCACGAATTATTTGTCTATGAGAGTTCCTAGCAGGAGGCCTAGCCGGGTTGACAGGCATGGTTGTATTGTGGCTTTCTAGTTGCCGACCTTGAGCACGGCTGGCATCTCCTTGGACAATGGAGTGTACTAGACCAATTTATGGGTTTGTATGTGCTGGTGCCGGTGCTGGAGCAGGAGCATGTAATGGGAGCGGATTATGAACAATCCCCAAGCCAGGTTGTTGTTGAGGTTGAGCCGGTGGACACTGTCGCTGCTGCTGCCTAGCCTTCATAGCTTGTATGCATTCCCCCATTTGAGCCCAATCAATGCTTCCTTGGTCATTCAGATCGTGGATGTAATCCTTGAATTGAAAACACACTTCTACAGTGTGACCAGGACACCGGTGGTAAGCACAGTATCGGGACATATCTACATTTGTTGGCCAAACCTCTCTTTCCTTGGGCAACTCCAACTGTTTCTCCGCCATGAGTACATTGAAGATGTCAGTCAAGGAGTAAGGGAGTTGTTGGTAGTTCTCTCTCCTAGGACCTCCCATTCGTGGTGCCTGATTGAGTGGTGGCGGTGCCCTATTGTAGGTAGGTTGACAAGGTTGCTGGGGTTGTGTTACTAGCTGAGGTGGTTGTTGTGGTTGTCGTGGTTGTTGTGGCCTAACCTATTGTTGAGGGGGATAATAGGAATGGTTTTGTGGTGGGTTTCTGAACTGGTTTTGACGGTTCCCTCCCTGGTTCCCCACAATGTTTATAGCTTCGTTGTTAACCACTCCCTCAGTTGTAGGACCAACTGGTGCAGAGGAGGTTTTCCTGAAGTTTCTCGGTTTAGGATCAAAAGGGTTTATCATTGTGGCATCTTTAAAGTGGGCTTGCAAGTACCGGGCACTGTCATAGAGTTCATTCGTGGTGGTAGGACGGTGCATGATCAATACATTCCTCAAGGCAGGTGTAGTGTTGCCAATAAGCATCTTCATTTGTTCCCCTTCAGAAATCACATATGTCAATTTCTCTGCCATTCCCCTCCAGTGATCAGCAAACTTTATAAAGTCCTCCTCTGGCTTCATCTTTTCGGCAATCAAGTCTGTAATGGAGCATGCTGGTGCCACCCGGTCTCTGTATCTCTACAAGAATTTGGTCTTGACGGTATCAAAGTCTCCTGCATCAAAGGAGTCGAGCGAGTAGAACCATTCCAATGTAGACCCTTCTAGTGATTGGCAGAACAAGAAGGCAAGAACCCTACGATCATTTTTCCAGAACGAGGATTCATAAAGAAAATCTTTAAGGTGAAGAAAATGATTGCCAGTACCATCGTAGCGGCGATAAACTGGTTGCTAAGAAGGTGCCAAGTGGAGAACTGGTAAAGAAAGAATAGAAATCTCAGGAACTGACTTGGAGTCCAGGCGACATCTCAGCTCTTCATAACGTTCATTCATCTAGGTGAGCTGATCCATAATTTCCTGGGTGAGAGCAGGTTCTTGGTTTACTGGTTGGGGTATGTGGTTAGAGACATGATTTTGGAATTGAGGAGTATGACTTGGAAAATTTACTGAAGATTGTCCCATGACTTGATGGGTCAAGGGAGCAACATGGTTGAAATAAGATGGCTGAACAAATGAGGGTTGGACCATAGATGGTTGAACTATAGATGGTTGAACTACAGATGGTTGTGCTAGTGCCAATGATGGTTGAATCATAGATTGTTGAACAATAGGTGGTTGAACAGAAGGTGATTGAATGAGTGGTGGTCGAACCATAGGACAAGGAGATGAAGCAACTTGGTTGGCTTCAGCCTGATCTGAGGCACTTTTGCCCATTCCACCATGGATTGTATGCGGGCGTAGGTTTCTGGGTCGGTATAGAGGGACAACTCCCTAAAGAGTTGTTCAACATCATGGGGAGCAGATGGTTGAGGGACCTCTTGCGCTTCTGACTCAAACAATGGATTAACACGACCATCTGATGGATTTGGTTGATGACCCATCTCGTGCTCTCGATGTTCAGCTTGTTCCGCCATTCCAACGTGCCTTCCAGACCTTAGTTGCATTGAACTTCAAGGAACAAACAAGTTGACAAAGTAAACAAAGAACTTTTTTTTTCGGGTTTTTAGTATTTTGCAAAAAGTTAGAGGTTTGAATTTTTGTTTGACAAGCAAGTGATGCAAAGACTTGAAAGCAAGATTACGCAATGATCTTGATTAAACCTTAGGTTTATGGATTTTTTAAGAATTGTTCTTTCAACAAATGGATTAGGATCCTAACTCCAATCTCCAATGACCTAGGTTTCACACAATCTCACCACGTGTAGGTAACATAGGATGCTTCGGGTTTTGGGGAGTGGTACAACCAACCCGATCGTGAAGAGGAATACTCCACGTATGAGGAATTACAGAGGCCTTGATGAAAGCCAACCAAGTCAACTAGGAAGGAATATCCCAGAAGAGAGGTCAGAATCCACCAAGAGGGTGTTTTGGATGGGAGGGGTAAATGGGAGAGTGAGCTCCCACCTCAAAAAAGTGTAAAATAAGGAGGTAGAGAGAAGGAGCAGAGAATGCAATCAAGTAATAAAGCAAGTAATAAATCAAGTAATAAGCAAAACATAAACTTAAATAAACAAGCAATGACACAAGACAAGCAATTAGAAACTAGACAAGCAACTAGAAACTAGAATCCAGACCTTGTTTCTTATGTGAGCCAATATGGAGATAGTGAAAAGGTGATGGAAAGAAGAGGGTTCAGATCTGATAGTCAAGTAAAAGGGTGGTCCATGTGGGGACCGATGTAAGAATAAGCTGGTTCACGTGGGAACCGGGGTAAAAGGTAAAAGTGGTTCACGCGAGAACCGGTTTTGGGTAAAAAGGGTGGTTCACGTGGGAACCGGTTTGAATGGTCAAAAGAGGGCCACGTGGGGCCAATTATAGGTGAACAAAGATCTGATCCAAGTTGGGATAGATCTGAAAAAAAAGGGGTTTGGTTCACGTGGGAACCGAAGTAAAGAAAGAGATTGGTTCACGTGGGAACCGGTTTAAAAAGAAAAGGGTGGTTCACGTGGGAACCGGTTTAAATAAAATGACAAAAATTAAATGGCATACTTGGCACTTCAGATCTGATGAAAGATGGGTGAAATCAGAAATTTTGAGATGGCATGAAGTTTAAGAGAGGTGGAAAGAAGGAAAGGCTCACGTGGGAACCGGTCTAGAATTAGAACTAGTTGCAAATAAAATACTTAGCACCCACGATTGAAGACATTGCTTGTCCCACCGTGGGCGCCAAAAAGCTGTCGACTCTGAAAATTCGACGGGGTCTTCTCCTTTTTAGGGAAGTCTATGAATCCAGATCGTCACCTCAAGAGAGGATGAGAAAAGAAAGGAATAAAGCTCGGAAAGCAAATCACACCTCGGTCCCACACTCACATTGATCCCCGAACTTTCATCCCTTGGCGTCCCTCGATCACCAAACATATGGTTTGGGTCATGTGGGAGGAGAGTGAGAAGTATAAAATTAATACATGTGGTCCCCAGGAACCACGGGTTCCGATTTATAGAATTAAAATTTACCGTGTGTACCTTAGCGTGAAGAGTGTGGGTTAAAGCTTCTTCTTCTTCAGCCGGCCGATGAAGAAGAGTCCTCAACGTGTGGGTGCTTGATTTTTTGTGCAACTAGACAAACAAAAAAGTGAAATAGACAATTAGAACTAGACAAAGTGGAGTATATGTAAAGCAAATGACATGAAACACACAACTGACTAGAAACTGACCGGATTCGGGTTATCTCTAACCCCTCTTTTTCTATTTTCGGATTAACAAAGTAAAAGTAATGCAAAAAAAATGTAAAAAAATAATGGGAGGATGTATAATAAATAACAAAAGATATAGAAAAAAAAACAGAAAGATTCTGAGTTGAATAGAGAAAGATATAGGCAAATCTGTGTTGTCGAAATAGCCAAGCAGCAGTCCAGGATCTGCCAGGCGCGACTTTGCTTCTGCGCTCTTCACAACCAGCCTCGACCTCGGAATCAAATGCCGTAAATTTTAAACTCAATAAGACTTGGAGAGGAAGAACTTTTATGAAGAGAGTTTGGACATAAGACGTCCACACACTGCTGTAGAGGTTGAAGAAGAGAGACCTGGAAGATCACCTACAGAACAGCCTTCCTCTCTCTTGAACCGAATTTTCTCTCTCTAAAAACTCGAAATTATCTCTCTAAAAATCACAAAATAAATGCAGGAGAGTGGTTGGACGTCTTGAGATACCTTGGGGGTCATGCTCATGCCTCTGGAATGACCAGAATCAGAGTTAATTTATAGGAGAACGAACAGTCTCATCCGGGCTAAAAAAAGGCCACCTTGCGCCCTACCCCAGGGCGCATGCGCCCTGGTGCAGGGTGCATGTGCCCCATTGAGGGGAGCATGCGCCCCCTGGAAGGGGCGCATCTCATCAATTCCGAAAAAAATGGTCTTATCCTGTCGATCCGTTCAGCGGTAGAGTCCCGGTGAAAAACTGGGTCCCTCGTGCCTCAAGGGTAGGGCGCATGTGCCCTCAAGTGAGGGCACGAGGTCACGTGCCTCACTGGTAGGGTGCATGGGCACGTGCCCTGGTTCCGGGCGCATGTGACCAGGGACCCGGGCGCATGGGACTGTTTTTGCACGTCCTTCTTCCGGAAGCCATTGCGAACACTCCCGTACTCGGAATTCGACGCCGTTTGTTGCGTTGGAAAGATAACAGGCCGAAGAAGCTTTCTATAGCATCGGATCAGCCATCAAACCCTCCAAAACTTCATAATTTTGTCCGGAAGTTAGGGTAGTTAACAGCAAATCTGATACAGGTCAAAATGACTCCGACGACAAACCGGAAAGGCACAGTATGCAACAAAACTTGTCTGGAGTGTGAATCTGACCATAACCTTCAATGCATGATCATTAGGCATTGGTCATTCAGATAATTTCCGTGTTTACATGATTTACGTGTGGCTTTCGCTCGAAAATTACGGCTTTTTGCAGAAAACTTCGGAAAGCATCCGATTTCGTTCAGCGAAGCTCCAAATCAACTTTAAAAGGACCCGGCATCATTATAAGGTCAATCATACATGTTACCCTAGAAAACATGAGTTTTATGCTCTGAATTAGGCGAATTTGGCGTGTCTACAGACGATGCATTCCTTGCTAATAAGAAAAAAGTGTGGTTCTTCTTAGAGGATAGGTGCATTATTTCATGGTATGGTATAGGTGGTCTAGTGATGCATTTTACTTATTTATCTCTTATCATAATATGTTGCATGATGTAAAGTAAATGTCTCAGTTATAGTCCATCATTTTATGGAGCATCTATAGGTGTCTATGCATATGTTCGTAACATCTTTTTAGGTCAGGTTATGGTGCATATAGGTGCTGGTCGGGGTTATCCTAGGTGCTGGTTGAAGGTTTAAAAATGTGTGATTTAAGTCAAATACTTAATATATTGACTAGTTCTATATTTACTTACAAAAGGTGTAGGTTTGGGTACTTATTTAAATAACATCTAGGGCCTTTCGGCTATCCGATTTGGTGGATGATGGGGTGTCTACTGAGTCGTCGTACTCATTCCAATCCTCTTATCAATTTTCAGGTAATCAGGTTTAGCACAGCAGAAGCATGATGGATCGATTCTCGAGAAGGTAATTGGATAATTTTTATGTCTTAGATAGTATCTGATTTTGTTTAGATTGTAGCATAGCAATGTATATGAATTTGAATTTGTGAAATTATGAACTAGGACCTAGTTGTCTTCATTTTTCCCAAACTGATATTTTTAAGGGGTTAATTTCCCCAGTCACGTCATCGGATTATCCCGCTGTGCATGTTAAAATCTGGGGCGTGACAATACTATACTATCTAGATTCAACCATGGAGACATATCTAATATGCTAACGCATATCACTAAATAATTATCTAACATGGTGAACAATACATGATTAACTAACCCGCTAAACATGCAAGGTTAAACAAATTCTAACTATAATTAATCATGTTAATAAACCGATCAACCCATTGATTTTAATCAACTAACTAAGGTTAACTAAGTACATTTTTAATAGTTTAATTAGTATATCAGATTGATAAGAATAGTCGAGATGTCTACCTCAACGATGACAATTAACACATTAAAACCTAAAGAAGACTGACCAGATGATGTACATGTGCTGATCGTGATGATGGCAAAAAATTGAGTTGGGAGGTCTTCTTAACAAGCTGCTAGAATAAGGAAGAGATAATAGAATAAGAGAGAATAAATATAGAGAATAGGAAAGAGAATGATAGGTTAGAGAGAGAGGAGGTACCAGTGGTGGAGGGCGCTAGCGCTCGGTGGTGCACCAGCAGGCGGTGCACTGGTAGCATGGTGCGGTGCATGGATGGGGTAGCAAGGTCTTGGCGCGAGCGCACACCCAGGCTGACGCAGGAGGCCAAGGGAGGAGAAAATTTTTATACTAACACTGTTTAAAAGATGATTTCCGAAAATAGCACACTAAACTTTTTAGTTCCGGAACTAACAGGGTTTGACCGAAGTCGCTGGGTTACGGAGCGACTTTCGGCTATAAAGGGAAAGTCGCTGGGTAACCTAGCGACTTTAGCATAGTCGCTGGGAAAACTCGACTCCACGCAATTTGTCGCTGGATTACCCAGCGACTTCCGCCTCTCTCCTACGCGCCCTCTCCTCCAATCTCTCTCCTATCCTATCACACCGCGTACTCCCTCTCTCCTATCCTATCATGTCTTGCTACTCTCTCTCTGACCTATAGCCACCCCCTTCCTTGCTCGGGCCACTCTTCTTATCAAACTTTCATTATATTTTTATTTACATTAAATTGTATATTATAAAAAATGATAAAATGATAGAATGTTAAATATATTATATTATACAAACTAATTTTCTCTTACCTTGTTCTTATTATTTTTTATCATACATAAATATTAAATTTAAAATCATAAAATTAATATAATAAAAATTAATATTTTTAAAATATATTATAAAAAATAGTATTCTTTTATAACATTATATAATTTTTATATTTTAAATAAGATACTAATAAACATATTATATTATGTAATTATATATTTTTTAAATAAGATATTAATAAAAAATTTAAATATATTAAATATATTTTAAATTATATAAATATAATATAAAAATTAAATATTTATTAAATTGATAATTATATTTTATATTTTATATATATGATAAAAATACTTAATATTTATTAAAAACACTAAGTTACATATTTGATATATTTTTAAATGAAATACTAATAAATATAGAGTATTTATTTAATTAAATATATTATGTGTGTAATAAATATATTTATAATATTTATTATTTAATAAATTATTAAAATGTATTACATGAAAGGTAGGATAATAAATATTTAAAAACTATAGTATTTAAGAAAATTAATATTAATAATTATTAAACATAATACATCATAAGTGCAATAAAAAAATTAATAATACTAAATTGTAAGTGCAATAACAGATTAATAATATTAAAAAATATAGTGTTATTAAATATAAATTTGTAAAGTATTATGTAAAAATATTAAAAAAAGAATAATTATTTAATTATTAAATATATTACATTATAAGTGCAATATAAATTTAATACTATTATGTAAAAATAGTTTTATTATATATAAATATGTTATATATCATATAAAGATATTATAAAAAGTAAATATTTGTTGAATTATTAAATATAGTACATAATATGTACAATATAAAATTAATATTATTATGTAAAAATAGTACTATTAAATATAAAATGTTATATATTATATTTATATGTATAAAAGGTAAATATTAATTAAAATTATTAGGTATATATAGTATTAATCAATATCATATATTATAAATATAATATAACAAAGAATAGTATTACATATACTTTTAAATTGTATCAAGACAAAATAGATAACCATAACCTTGGAAAATAAAACACGTCGATTGAAGGGTACATAATTAAGTACATGAATGAAGTCTACTTTCGACTTCGATGTATACTCTTCCTTCTTCTGCTTCTATTCCCCTCATCCTCTGTAGTTGGCGTAAACTCAGGACCAGATAGAGTAATGGGTGTTTGTGAAGTGAGTTCTGGATCCTGAGTTCTAGTTGATGGAGGTATATTTGGCATCCAAGTAGATGAGCTCGCACCTGTAGCAAAACGCGCTGCGTCTTGAGTCCATGATGAAAGTGGTTGGTGCCATGCATTTACGTTTATTTCAGGGGGTGGAGGTTCTTCATAGTTAACAACATCAAGTCGAAGACTCCGAAACGGAGTATTTCACTTTTTGTTTGTCTGAAATTTGTATCTCACCGTGATTGTAGTAACTGCCTTGTTCGATTAGTTAAGCCGAGATGAAAATATAAATAGGGTCAAATTAATAATGAATATATATTATGTATAAAGAAATATTAATTACTTACCAATGTTCTTTTGACAGCTCCTCTAGGATAATATTGTTACGTAGCGACATGAGAATGTTCAAGAATATGTTGAAGACCATACTCGGAGTATCAATCATGATATTGATATTGCACATCTTCAATCCGTTGACCTTCATAAGTTGGCACAAAAATATGTGCCATTCTATTATTCCATCTCTCCACGTAAGGGCCGTAATATTCTAACCAATTTGTATTTGCCCTCCCCCGTCCATCTATACGAGTATACTGCTCTCTGTCAGCTGGTTGTTGTTCTACATAACCAAATTGGCGTAACACCCGCTCATGAGCATGAACCTCCATCACTGACATACATAGGATAGGAACAGATGCTCTCCACACGTTCATATTTTCAATACAAATTTGTGGAACATTATTTATGATATCTTGAGAATATGGTCGCCACATAATCTACACAATATTATATAAATCATTGTGATGTCTAAAAAATTTGGAATTGTAACTAACAAATAGTCTGAAATGATCAGAAAGCTACGTACTTGGCTTTCTTCTTGTATATCAAACTCATTTCTATAAAACAACAAAAGAACGATGCCTTGGTTCGGTTCGTTCATACGGATTCCATCTGATATAAAATGTTAAATTGTTATATATCGATAGTGGTTTGTAAAATTTAAAAGTACGACATAACTATATTATTACTGTACACCAAGTGGCTGACCAACATCCTCCTCCGACAATGGTCGTGGAATAGTAGGACAACCAACATGGAGGTGTTCTCAACTCCATAGCTATATATAAAAATATAACAAATATTGGGATATGAAAGAGAAAGGATGAACACAAATATGAAATTCTAATAAATTATTATACCTGCAACAAATGAAGACACCCTCCTATGCAGTTACGTGATTTTTCTGTTGCACAACATAATTGTTGATATAAAAATGTCAATATGGCACTACCCCAAGAGTATTGTCCACAAATCTGTAAATCCTCCAAGAATATTAAGTATTGGAGGTGAATCTCATTACCAGATGTATCTGGTAATAGCACACAACCGAGGAGCATAAAAATATAAGCTCGAGTATGATACAGACAAAGTAGTCTCGTTTGTTCATTGTCTATATCATCTGGCAAGTCATGAGCTTGTGTACGAAATTGTTGTGCCAGCCATCGTAGTCTAATAGTACTACGACTACGGTGACCAAAATCCTCGATTGATGGTATTTGACCAAGAAGTTGTTGACAAACATGTTCCCCATGTTGGGTATCGTTCAAAAGGAACCTGAGGAGATGATATGATAGGGGGACCATCCACCCTTAGTCCAAGTAGCATGGACACATCTTCCAATGTAATTGTCATCTCTCCCTGAGCAAAATGAAATGCGGATGTCTCTGGACGCCAACGCTCACTTAGAGCTGTAATGAGACATCGGTCTAACGGCACCCATCGTAAGATGTTGTATGTAAAAAATCAGCAACTTCTAAATTCTGTCTCACTAATACATTAGTAATTGGCTAATTACTAACCGATTTAAAGTGAGAAGAATGATATAGTAATGATGATTTTTGTAAAATATTATAATAAATGTTAGATGTATAACGCTAAATAATTGGACAAAAAAATTTATATCATACCTCGAGATGTAAGGAACGGTGTGTCTCCTAGTCATACAGCAATGACTTATCTCGAGGAGCGGCCATGTCTGTAAAAAATAATGTTAATAGTTCAAATATATTCATAATACATCAATAATAAATATAACAATTAACAATAATCATACAAAAACATTACCGACGTGGACAAGTCGACTTATTATGACCTCCTTTCTTACATATGCCACATTTATTATGTTAATGATTTACGTCATGATCCATTATCATTGGTAATCTCTTATTTTGAGGTCTTCCAACCTTTCGAACATTGGAGGGAGTTAACAAAGGAATCAAATTATTTCTATGGTCAAATGGGGGCCAATAACGTGCATCTAGAATAGTATGAAACTCTGTTTGATATGTGCCACGGTATTGTTAATCTGTGTACCAATGGGAGACATATTGGTATGGATCCCAGTTGACGGAATGCATTGCGCACAATGCATGCTTACATGAAAAATGACACACTCGAGGTTCAGAACAAGTGCAATGTAAACTGTGTCCAGTAATATCAACACGGTAAGCATGTCCATAATTGTCATTTACTTCCCACTCTCCCACATTAAGTCGGGCTTGAACATGCACATTTCTACTTTTTTTTGTTTATTTAGCCATTAACTTCTCATGCTTAGGAGTCAACACAGTCTCTATATTGTTTCCAATCATATGATGCTGAAAAAACATCAATCTTAATCGATGATATGTCGTATGAATCATCAATGCATGGATTGGTAGACCACGAGCTATCTTTAAGACATTGTTGAAACATTCTGAATAATTTGTGGTCATGATACCAAATCTCTTATCATCAGTATCAGATGATAATGCCCAATATTCAGGATTTATTTGCATCAACCATGCATAAGCATCATTGCAAATAAGTTGAATCTCACCCATTTTACTCTGAAAATCCATCTGATTATAAACTTGACCCGCATTATACATCCTCTTGTATAACTCTTTTCCAGTAAAATGTGCTTGGAAATTCTGTCTATAATGGCGAAGACAAAAACGATGTGCAGCAGTAGGAAACCATCGTTGTATAACATTTTTGATACTAACATGTCTATTAGAAATTATACACAACTCCTGGCGTCTATCTCTAATAGATGACACCAAATTAAGAATTGTTCAAAAAACCAAGACCATGAATGATCATTCTCACTGTTAACTATAGCAAATGCAATAGGAAATAAACCTTGATCGGCATCTACACCACATGCAACAAGTAATGTGCCATGATACTTTCTATATAAAAATGTACCATCTACACTAATAAATGGACGACAATAGCGCCATCCATCAATACTTAGCTTGAAACTCCAAAAAAATAGCCATGAAGTTTTATTTTCGCAAGCATAATTATATACACAGCCTGGCATAGCACCTCTTACTGCCTCCATGTATCTCAATAGATGTGTGTATGAGCCCTCCCAATCTCCAAAAAGTTTTTGAAATGCTTTTGTACGAGCATTCCAAGCTTTGGTGTAAGAAACTTAATTGAATATTTTACTTGTACAAGATCAATGATATCTCTTGGGCGTATTGTTAAACGAGAACGAATTATAGGTAAAATCATCTGACATATAGTAGTTGATGTTAACTGTTTGTGACTATTTTCAATTGGAGTACAACAAGTATGAGTACTCTCTAAACTCATAATCTTCCATAATCCACCAGCTCGTTTACTAACGCATGCATGTAATCTTTATTTACAACCATGATCCTTTGACAAACATATTAATGTAAGATTTGATCTTGTAGACCAATCAGTTCGATGTTGAACATTGTGTTTTAGAGCCCAAGAGAAAGTTGCATGTATAAGATCTTCTTCTGACATAAAAAAATTTTCCACTGCAATTTCGTCAACATTTTGTCCATCACTTCGGACAACAAAGTCATCTTCTTCGCCACTTTCATTTTCATCATCATTTTCAACATAGAAGTTACTAGCAACTGCATGTTCAATCCATGTAGTATCCTCATGTTCATGAAACTTATTGACAACATCAATATTGTTGAGTAAATCAGTCTCAGTTTCTTCGTCATTACTTGTAGACCTATCATACATCTCTTCATCATTATGCACTTCATTCAAATCTAGGACTTGTTGGTTGGTACTTTCTATTTCAACGGGGCAAGAGATATTGCTCGGTCCAACATCTAAGTTCCATGGCATTATCGAATGACACTGATTAAGGAGTTCCATTGCACTAGGTGCATTATAATCCGCGGACCAATTCATATGCGGATTATAAAAAGCTCCCCTTATATATTCCTTTTTAACAAATAACTATATATTATCTCTAGAGCTTCTGTCTATCATAACTTGACAGGATGTATTATCTACCACGCTTATTAAATTCCTATAATAATTGTAACTCAATTTTAACTTAACCATATCTGGAGTACAGTGAGCGATATCATGGATAATATACTTCACTTCTTCAAAGGAGGATGTTGTTGATATATGGATATTATTTTCATATCCACCATCATAATAGGTAAAACTATTATCAGTGTATCTAACAAGTCCATCGTACATAGCAGCGATTATCACTTCTCCCAAATACATGATAACAAAAATTATAAGATATCCTATAAACATTTAAAATAACTATAGTAAATAATAAAAACAAGTAATTATGTGAAGTTTAAAAGAACATCACCGAGTCTACGAATGTTCGACGAAGGAGAAAATATGAAGTCGTCGCAGTGTCTCAAATTCCTGAAAATTAAAGGCAATGTTAACACAAGAATTATATCTATAATGTATAATACTTTAATAATTTAATAAATATGTATTATTTATGATACATTTAAAACATAACAATAGACTAACATAGTTAAATTTTGGTATTATATAATAATATAATAATTTTCGTATTACATAATAATTGTCTAACGTAGTTAAATTTTGGTATTACATAATGTAGTTAATAATTCATTAAGTATTATATTTTAATATCATTTAAAAAAATTAATATCATATTTTAAAATAGTATATTAATAATGTGCAAAATATTTATAATATTTTAATATTAATTTTTATATTAATATGTGTTATAAATATTAACTATATATTTTAATTAAAACTTATTGCTATTTCTAAATCAAATATTATAAAATAAAAAAAATTGTACTAATATTATTACTTGCATAAAATAAAAATTAAATTAAATAATTTTAAAATTTTATTTTAAAATAATATATGAATAATATATAAAATTAATATATTCAAATAGAAGTATATTATAATAATTTTTATGTATAATAAATATATTATTATACTTTTAATATAGTAAATAAATTTTAGTAATCTACAACTTTTTATTTCTTATAAATAAATAATATATTTATAAAAAATTAATATTGTATAAAATAATATTTATATATAATAACTTTATTTATATTATTATTAAAATATATTTACATATTTTTCAAAATCTAAAATTTTATTATATTTTTATAGTATATTTTAATATTTTAAAAAAATATTTAATTGTTAAAAATATTTTTTACTAGCTATATCTCATAATATAGTAAATAAATTTTATTAATTTACAACTTATTTATTTCTTATAAAAAAATAATATATTTATAAAAATTAATATTGTATAGAATAATATGTGTATATAATAAATTTATTTATATTATTATTAAACTATATATACATATTTTTCAAAATATAAAATTAAAATTTTATAATAATTTTTATTATAGTATATTTTAATATTTTAAAAAATATTTATTAATTAAAAATATTGTTTACTAGCTATATCTCATAATAATATATAATAAATAATTAACTTAAATACAAATTTAAACATACTATATATAAATTATACAGATCCTACGTACAAAATAAACTTATTCAAAATAATATAAATATATTTGAGACATATATACAATTATATATAATATTTATATAATATGATATGGAGAGAGGAAATAAAGAAAAAATATATTAATATTACGGGTGGTCGGAGGAGAGAGCCAAGGGAGAGAGAGAGCGCGGAGGGAGAGAGAGAGCCGCGAGAGAGAGAGAGAGAGAGAGAGTCGAAGGAGAGAGAGCCGCGTGAGAGGGAGAGAGAGAGCGCTGAGGGAGAGAGAGAGTCGCGAGAGAGAGAGAGAGTCGAGGGAGAGAGAGCCGCGTGAGAGGGAGATGAACTGGTTCGATGTGATGAAGGAGGAAGAAATGGAGCCTTTAAATAGGCGTGAGGATGAAAGAACAGCCAATGGACATTCACGGGTGCGCGCGCTCACGGGCATAGGGGATCACAGATGCCACAGCCGGCAGTTCACGGGAGGGCAGCACGGGCAGCACAGACACGAAGTCGCTGGGTTACCCAGGGACTTTGGCAGAAGTCGCTGGATTACCCAGCGACTACGCCGAAATCGCAGGGGTGTGTAGTGATTTTGTCTTTCCGCACCCGAAGTCGCTGGCTTACAACCAAATTGTAGCAGATGTACTGATTACAACCAAAATTTTTTGAGGAGACTTGAAACAAAGTGTTGTAAGAAAATGAATTCTCATTAAAAATGACATTCTGAGCAACATAAACTCTACCCATCCTTGGCAGAAAACACAGATATCCATTATGATTTGAACTATAACCTAAGAAAACACAACATTCTAATTTGAACATGAACTTATGTCTATTATAAGACTACAAATATGGATAACAAGCACACTCAAATGTGCGCAGAAGTCTGTAATTAAGCATTTTCCCAAAAAGTTTCTAAAAAGGTGACAGATGTTGCAAAATAGGACTTGGCATTCGATTTATGAGATATACAGCATAGCTAACAGCATAATTCCAGAACTTATAGGGCAATTCAGCATTATGTAATAAGGCCAATAAAGTCTCCACAATGTGTCTATGCTTGCATTCAACAACACTGTTTTCATTGTGAGTGTAAGGATAGGCTACTCTATGAACAATAC
Source organism: Cryptocoryne crispatula var. balansae (assembly GCA_036172225.1). NCBI lineage: Eukaryota > Viridiplantae > Streptophyta > Magnoliopsida > Alismatales > Araceae > Cryptocoryne > Cryptocoryne crispatula. Next base: position 20,525,949 of record CM069931.1, on the reverse strand, counting down.
CACATTTAGAAAAATATTGATGAAGATTTCTACACTCTCCTCCCCAATCGCTCTAAAAATACTTAATCTTCCTTGAAAAGATATTTTCAACTTGTGCCTTGAAACGCAAAACTACATTCATAACATCACCTTTAGAGGCAATAGGATATACCCAGCAGTATCAACTAAAAAAATCTATAAAGGTAACATAGTATTTGTACCCATTAACACTAACATGGAATGAAGGACCCCAAACATCTGAAGCTACAATTTTCAAAGAAAACTTAGACACATATTTGGAAGAAGGAAAATAAAGTATGTGATTTTTTGCACTAGCACAATGAGAACAAAAGAAGACTATACTATCACTAAAAGGTGTTCCAAGAGAAGTGAACACTTTATTCACAATCCTCAATGATGGATGCCAAGCCGAGAGTGCCAACGTTGAGTAGACTCAGCTGACAAAGCAATAGGAGATATAGTCTTTATTGGAACAAGAGAATATAAGCCTTCAACATTATGTTCTCAAGCCAAAGGTGTCTTTGTCTTGATATCCTTAACAACACATTCATTAGGATAAAACTCGAAATAGACACTACTATCTCTGGTGAATTGAGAGACTGATAGAAGATTCTTAGCAATTGAAGGCACATGTAGAACATTAGGAAGGCTAAAGGAATTGAAACCTGCATCGCCGACATGAGCAATTTGAAGTCCCTCACCATTTCCTACTTGAACTTTGTCATAACCATTATATGGAACTAGATTATTTATAACCCCCAAATTAGGTGTCATGACTATTGGCACCTGAATCTGGATACCAGTTTGGATCAAAATTGAACACACTAGAACTAGAAGAACCAGCCCCTACTATAGAAGACTGTAAGTTCACATTATAAGACTAATAGTGATTGCCTTGAGGAGCCTGATTACTACCAGAACTTGCATAATTTCTAAAGTTAACATCAAACCTTCTCCAACAATTGAATATAAGATGTCCTCGCTTATCACATAATTGACAAACATTTTGACAGTAGCCTTGAGAAGAATTTTTATTCTTGACAGTATACTGATTATTCAGATATTAATTTTGTGAAGAGCTTCCTTGTTGATAGTGATTCTGCTGATTAACACCACCACGGTTATTCTTATATCTTCCTCTACCTCTTCCATTCCCTCTATAATTATTAAACTGTTGTTGCTATTGACTTGAATTAACAGAAGTTCGAGAAAAATTTGTAGTAATTTCATTTACAACTTGATGATGCTTATTCAGAAAAAAATCATGATTAATCAAAAGACCTTGAATATCATCAATAGAAAGCAGATGTGCATCTGAACGAACTGTAACAGCAGTAACAAATGACTCAAACTCAAGTCCAAGTCCAGCAAGTATATGTAACAAGAGATCTCTAGAAGACATTGGTTCATTAGCCATATCAAGAGACTTTGCTATGGAGCTAACTTTCTGAATGTACTCAGAAACTTTCATCGATCCTTTCTTAAGAGTTTGAAGTTGTAACTTCAATTGAAAAATCCTAGATTTTGAAGAAGATGCAAAGGTGTTGGCAATAACAATCCACAATGTGGCTGAATCGGGAAACCCAACTACAAGAGGCAAAATAGACTCCGAAGTCGAAGAAATCAATATCATCATTAAAAGACTGTCAAGCTGCTTCCAGATGTCAAAATCCAGATTAGGAGAAAAACCTATTGAATCTGATGAACATTGAAGAAACGGAGGAGGATAGGGAAGAGTTCCATCCACAAAACCCATCAACTTGTAAGCATTTAGGAACGGAACTACCTGACCTCGCCAAATCATATAATTCTCTAAACTAAGCTTAACGGAAACATAGCTAGAAATATTTGGTACCGAGTTAAGTAACGACGATAAAGTTGAAGATCTCAAACCAACTGGATGTGAATCCGTAGATCCAATAGCTGCCATAGCTGAAGAAGAAGAAATTAAGGAAGAACCTTCCATCGAGGCTCTGGTACTAACTTGAACTTAGTAGAATTGCCAGAGATCTTTTGGATTTGTAAGAAAAATAAAGAGAAACAGAACAAGAGTAGAAGAGGAACGAGTTAGAAAACAGAATCGGTCAGTTGACTATTCCAAGAGTTTCTGTTATATATATTGTGTACATATACAACAAATCAATGAATGGCATAAAAGTAATATTGAATGTATATGTGGAGCTCCAATTAACCGCAAATACTACCCATTATCTAACTGACAAATCTTCTATCCAACAGGGTGCATCACTTGCCCTTCACGGCAGCACTGCAAGGGTGCTAGCAGCATGCTAGTGGTTGGCAATGGCACAAGGGAGAGCGATGGTGGCATGTGCAAGGGCAACAGCAACACCAAAACTGGCACACCCATCTGCAGAAGGGGCGAGAGGGAGGAAAAGGAGGGGGTGGCGAGGAGATGAATGTGCAATGGCGGCCCTCCTTCATGATAGAAATGTATGCCCTACAAGCCAATCATATATGATATGATTCGACATTTCTAGAAATATCTCATTTAATTAATCAGGCAAATCTTCATTATAAGCTCTTATTAGATGCGAATATCATAATGAAGTCCTTGATCAAATACAATGATGATTAAATCATGATGAGATCATGATAATGAGATTGATCATCTAGAGGTATTTGATCTAAATGTTCCTAGTCATAGGATACTTGAGACGGGACATCAAGGATCCGAATAGACTAGTGTATGTGATGTCTTCTCATGTGATGAGGACGACCGATCTCATTGGTCATTAGTGTGGAGACACTGAGATACACATACAGGTGCTCATTAGTTGAATGAGTTCACTGAACTGACCGAATCAGAAACCCTGAATGGTATCTTACCGAACTATCTATCAGGGTTTTCTATCATCACGGTTGCATGGTTGGACCTTTGACCAGAGTCACCAAAGATGCTTTGTTGGGTGGAACTTGTGCTTTGACCATTGACTTATGGATCACAATTTAGATGGTCCTATATAGCGATGGATCGGGTACAAGGAAAATCCGATGAAGGCAATTGAGCGGACAACAAGGGATCGTCCACTCTCGGTAAGTGAGAGTGAATGTCCTATGGGATAGTACTCTAAATCCCTGGCCAGGGTAGATAGGATAATTGGAAAAGGAGTTTTCCAATTGATTTAATTCCGAGTACATGATCCTATAGAGTCGGTACACTAAGGAGTTGACAGTCAATGCCGTACTCCTTTCCGACCGAGACATTGGATGGATGAGGGTTTATATCCATGTGGTAACTGATGATGGAAAGGCTCAATGGAGATGAGATTATCCCTATAACCATTTAGGATCATGGGATGTGGCTTGTACCCTTCATGATCGGTAGGCCGATTAATCTGTTATCGGATAACGGATTTAATTAAATTAAATAGAATTGTTCTATTTTATTTAGGCCTCAACCAAATAGGTTATTGGTCCTAGTGGGTCACACACAAAAGGACTTATCCACAAGTATAGGGGCAAGGGCGTAATTTATAGAGATTTTGAGTTTTTATGAAAAATTCCATAATTCTCTATAAATACTAATGGTTTCAGCCAAACCCCATCAAGCCAAGGGTGAAAACCACGTCCCTAGCCTCCTCCTTACCTCCTCCTCTCTATAGAAGGTGTCCATGGTCGATGGAGCTCCGCTCGGGAAGAGTTCTCGAGGCTAGCGTGAAGGGAGAACCTGCTGTGGATGAAGTTCGTGTGGATACTGCTGGAGACCAGACGCTTGAATGGTTTGTAGAGCTTAAGAAGCTCATCTCCTTCCTCACCATGGGATTATATGAATCCTTATTAGGTATATTCGAACCCGATTTGATCAGTTTTCGATTTTCGTCGTTCGGTTCTGATTGAGACGGAATCTAAAGGAACCCATAGGAATCATCGCTTCCGCTGCGCCAAACTTTTATGGACGATTCCTTACACTTCATGCAAGGATAGAAAAAGCGAGTGTGTTTTACATGAGGGCAAAGGAGAGGGGAGGAGCATAACTGCCAACGGGGTTACGGGATAGGATTTTTTATTTTTAATTTGTTTGATATTACAGTAATGGTGCCGAGTACAAAATTATGGGCGCAAAGAGATCTAGCCTATTCAGTTTTTATATACTACAAAATTGAGTTTAAATTAATTTTAAGTTTTATAGATGAACTCATATCAAGTTTGAACATGGTATAGATTAAAATTGAAACAAAGTACTATTTGAACAAGACGATTCAAGTAAGCAAGGTAGGTGGGGTCAGGGATCAAGTCCATATTAGTTGGATCTAAACCGACCTAAGTTGGTCGAGCTCGAGACCCGGTCAGGGTCAGGGTCTGCCAGATTCGTAATAAAATAATAAAAAAATAATATTTTTAAAACATCCACCGGATCGGGTCACAAGGTTGGTGTCGACTCCGAAAAGGGGTTCCGGATCGGCACCTCAAGAGAAGAAGGTGAAAGATAGAATGGGGTAAAAAGGGGAGTGAATTGAAAACACTCGGAAAGCAGTAAAGACTCCTCACCTCGATCCCACACTCACATTGATCCCCGAACTTTCATCTCACGGCGTCGCTCGAGCACCGGAGACGGTTCGGGTCATGTGGGAGGAGAGTGAGGAAGAGATGAAATTAAAACATGAAAGATGTGGTCGCCAGGAGCCGCGGGCTCCGCTTTATGGAATGAAAATAGAAAGAAAGTTGAATTTGACCGTGTACCTTAGCGTGGGAGAAAGTGTGTGCGGGTTCAACCTTCTTCTTCTTCGGCCGGCCGATGAAGAAGAGTCCAACCGATGCTAGCTTGATGTATTTGTGCAACTAGAAGACAATAAGACAAGAAAACAAGTGAAGAAGGATTAGAACTGAGTGAAGTGTAGTAACTTGTAAAAGTAATAACATAAAACGACAAATGGAAACAAAACTCACCGGATTCGGGGTTAGCCCTAACCCCTTTTTTTGGTTTTTTGATGATGTATGAAATGATTAAAATAGAATAAAAATGATTCTTAAATATGAACTAAATGATTTTAATGAAGAAAAAATAATATAAATGGTTAAAGACAATACAACCCAGGCAAAGTGGCAACCGGGTTGTACAGATTTAATGTAAACTGCGCGGCTCTGATGCAGAGACCGTAGAGGACAGCACCGATGTAAGAATCAAGTGAAATTTATTTCAAAATAAAGATAACTCACCTAGGGTGGTTTTATATGAAGACAAGTTTTCCTGAATATTATGATAAATAATCTGAATTTACCTGATAAAACGGATCTTGGGCAGTGAAGTTCTGGAAACTCCCAGCGCAATGTCGATGTAGGACATTCTATGGGCACCACAGATATCCAAATTGAATGATTCTTGTTGTAGATAAAATATAACTCACCGTGTAACAATTTCTATGAAGGATGCATAGGTTGAATCCACCATTAAATGTATTGAAATTGACTGATAAGATGATGACTTAGAAGAGAAGACTTCGGATCTGTCTGTGCAGCGCCGGTGTTGAAGCCATAACAAGCAGAGGAAATGTCAGAATTGATATATGTTTGTTGGAGATGAAATATATCTTGATGTAGAACACTTATTCTGAAGGAAGTTAGGCCTTAAAATGACTACAAATATCTGTAGAAGCCGATGATCAGAAGTGCAGCACGTTGGAGCATAGACCGGCTTCTTCTTCACTTTGGGATGATCTCCGGGCACCGGGACGAAGATAGAACTATTTGGGAAGATTGGGAAGAGCCTAGGGTGGCTGGAGGACGAAGATAGAAGTGCTGGAGGATGGGTATGCCCTTCTTAGGTCGTTCATATGAGTCTCCCTTTATAGGGGATGAGAACCAGGTCAAAAAATAGCAAGTTTTGATACATCCGACCATAGGTTGGATTTCCTCCATTTAATGTTGCTGATTTTCATACTGAGGAATCTAGAAACTTACCTAAATGATTGAGAGAGATTGAAAACCGTGGATCACCTTTCCCATTTTCAAAATATGTCTCCACTTGAAGAGGAAACAAATCTAGTGTAAAAATGGCAAGTCTTGATATACAAGACAACAAGTTGGATTGCCATCATTAGATGATGCTAATTTTGACCATGAAGCTTCCAGATACTATAACAAGTGATATGGAGGAGGAAAAAGGAATGTAAGGTCGTTAATTGGTCAGATATGTGCCCAATGGGCTGGGCTTGCATGCAATTGGGCTTGATAGGTGCTGCGTGCGGACAGAACTGCACGTCTGACTTCTAAAAGGCGCTGCAGACAAATGGTAGATCGGAATTGAATGATGTTTGTTGCATTGAAAAGAGGACTCAGAGAGGAAGATTATTGATGTTGAAAACTTCTTCATTTTATGTCCGAATAATCCTTTGAAAAATTTTCAATTAGAGGATATGCTGGGAAAAGCATAATCTGGCACACCACCAAGAGTCTCTTGTTCGGCAAACACGGATTTGATTAAAAATTAGCAAATGATCCTCATATTTCCAATAAGAACCTTGGCTCATCAAAAAGAGTGGTTCATCATGATTTTGATGGTCTAAAAGAGATGTTGCCAATGGAATAATAGTTTAAGCTCTAAATATGGCCAAATTGGCGTGTCTACAGCTTGCCTCGCCTTGATGTCGGCTTTGAAAGGGAATGGCATGTAGCGTAGCGGAGTGAACTTTAGAGGAATGTAGACAAGCGAAATGAGTTGTAATGGAATGCAGCGGAGCGAAATAGCGATGGACTGAAAAGGTGGCACCAAGGTGTAGATATAGACACGCTCAACGACCAAATTCGGCAAAGAGAATCTCTTCAAGTCTCCTGGTTAACTGCCATGTTTCATCAAGTCTTCCTATGTTTGATTGGTAAGAGATGTGCCATTGGAACGAGAGAAGAATAGCCAACCCCCAACGCGGTGGGGAGTCCCCGAAACATGGGTTCGTAGGTTCATCATTAGCCAGTAACCCGATCTTTGCGGTGTTCCTGTACTGTGATGGGCTAAAGTTTAAAAAAAGATTTGTTTGAAAAAGTAAAAGAATACTAATCGAGCACATTCAGGCTCTTAGATTCATTTAAGTCTTCCAAGAGATAAGATTCAATTCGGAATGGAATGATCTCGAATTCCAAAAGGCAAATGTTTAAGCTCAGACCGTGATGGTGCAAGTTTAGATCAAATAGGAGGCCCTTGGCGAGAGGAAGTGACTGCCACGGTGGGCTGAATAGCAAGGAAGTGCTGCAATGGCCACAGTGGTGATAGAATTGAAGGAGTTGGAGGCACAAGGTGACTACCGAACACGGTGGGATTCATAGACACGGTGGGATATTAGAAGGGTCAGTGGGACTAGAGAACACGGTGGGATTAGAAAACATGGTGGGATTCAGAATGATCAGAATTAGGATATAAGATTTAGAGACTAAGGTGGGAAGGTAAAGATTTTAAGAGATTGTATGCAATGATCATGAAACATGCAATGCAACTAATACTATGTGATGTATGTTGGGCTCAAGAAAACAAAAACAAAACTTGTCTAACAATTAGTTGAAGATATAGATTGTCTATGAGGTTAGGATACCCATTTGGGAACCATCGTCCCTCACTGCACAATTTTGGCTTATCCGTGAGCACAAAGAATGACCTGACCATCGTGGATTTTGATGAAGGGGATCTCGGGCCTGGTCTTCTTTGCATTCACGGTCTTCAACATCAATGCATAAAATAAATAGTAATGCACCTAATATATGCTAAGAAAGGAAATGATAACGGTGAGTTTGCGGTGTGATGACATGCATTCTCACAAAAGAGTTCATGTGTCCTAATGAGGACACAGAACAAAAGCTTCTTGGCAAAGTTGAGGCCGAGGTAATGATGACACCTCCTCCTGAGAATCCTCAGGGGAGGGAAGTGGCGAGCATCGCCTGCAAAAGGTTTCTCGGCAAAATTAAGGCCGAGGTTATGGTGACACCTCCTCCTAAGAATCCTCAGGGGAGGGAAGTGGCGAGCATCGCCTCATTGAAGTCTTGCAAAGAAAGCTCTTCGGTAGAGTTGAAGCTGAGGTTATGGTGACACCTCCTCCTAAGAATCCTTAGGGGAGGGAAGTGGCGAGCATCGCCTTGTTGTGTAGTTCTCCTCGTTTGTTCTTTGTGCATGAAACACTCGAAAAAGGAGATTAGAATGCCAATATGGCTTATCCCTCTTGCAAGTTACAGTATGTCTTGACCTTTGTCAAGGGGTGTAAAGTTTTTCTTGTGCCTGAAACACTTAGAAGGAAGAGATTAGAACAACAATGTAACTTATCCCCCTTGCAAGTTGCAGTATGCCTTGACCTTTGTCAAGGGGTAATAGCCTTCTTAAGGGTGTAAAAAAATAAAGCAGTAAATACGCAATGAAAAATTTGAAACATGAGAGACTAAGAATAAATATGAATGTAAAGACAAGAATTCAAACCAAGCATGGTAAAAAAAAGTTTTTTTAAAATTTTGTCTAAATTTGAAAAGAAGTTTTGTTAAAAGAATAAAGTTTTTTTGGGATTTTTGAAAATATTCTTTTTTTTGAGTTTTTGAAAATATTAATTTTTTTGGAGTTTTTGAAGATATTCAACTTTTTTTTGGAGTTTTTGAAAATATTCAACCTTTTTTATTTTTTTGAAAATATTTTTTTGGGGAGAGAAAAATCAGTATTGACACAAGTTCTCATCACTTGGTTGTTTTTCTAGGTTCGTTGGTAGACACCATGTGCAAAATGGGGTTCCTTACCCAGAATCTTTCTAATCTTCAACCTCTGATCGGCTAGAATTTAGCTTTGATTTGGTTGGTCCACCCGCACCTTGGGGGGTTAAGAATGAAGAATTGATAAGGAAGTCCTTGATAGGCTTTGGAGATGTTGAGAGGAATTTCTCTACTCACACCCAATTGCCGGTTGGGGTTCGGCCTCTTCGGGTCTTTTCTACATGTGGCATTCACTTAGACAAGTCTTTGACATGTGGGGTCATTGCCCATCTTTTGGTGCCTTTTTTCATTTTCTACTTTTCTGGGTACTCATTCAGATAGGCCCATATTTGTTTAAACCTGTGGGGTTCATTGCCCATCTTTTGGCACCCTTTTCTTTTGAAAAGTTGGACCTTTCGAGACGGCCTCCTACTAAGGCGGTGGATGCTTTAGATACTCTCCCCCTCTAGTCCCCTTTGGCTATCTTGGACCGAACAGAAGAGAATATGGCGAGGGTTTTCCTTCCATCTCTAAGCCTTGCCTAGCTTCTCTCAGGTGTCAAGTCATCCAGATTCTGGGATCAGGACGTGTTGTGTGTGTAGAATGGTATCTACCCTCGACTCCTAGACAACAACCTAGAACATGTTGACTTAAGTCATACTGGTAGTTCTCTCCATTTTTGAGGTAGATTACATTCCATAGGTGAATCAATTGAAAATATGCCTTGCATTGTAAAGAATTCATTAGGATAAAACAAAAGGTAGTTATCATCAATCATAAATTTCTCTCAAGTAAGAGTGTCATATGAATTTCAAAATCATTTAAAAAAATATTGCCTTGCGGATGACATAATGATGATGAATGCAATTTCATGTAATACCTGAGAGAAGGAGAAGTTCATTGTTGATGACGGCTTTTCTTGTGCTTGCCTTGCCTTGTCTGGCATGCATTGCCTTGCCTTGCCTGCCATGCCTTGCCTTGACTTGCCCAACTACTTCCACTTTTGATATGCTTTATATCACATTGGATTCAAGTTTCAAAGTCATATGATGAAGTGAAAGATGTGAAGGATATGATTTAACATGGCAAAACTACGATTGATGATGTAGAAGGCAAAGATTGGGGTATCACCTAGAAAATTTCTCTACCTTGATTTTTTTAAAAATAAAATTTTGAAAAGGAAAGAGAATGCAAAAAGGAAAAAAAACATGTTTGAAAACAAAAGTGTGCTAAAGTGGGCTCTTGGGCCAAAGAGTTGATAGTGGGCTTGAAAGCCCGTGAAGGGTTGGAATCAGGGGGCACGTGGGCCTAAGAGTTGAATGCGGGCCAGAGGGCCCGATTGATGTTGATGGGCATGAGGGCCCAATTGGATGTGATGGGCTCGAAGGCCCAATTGAAGGTTGAGCCGAGGGACCCAACGAAAAGAGTGGGCACATGGACCCGATTGTGATTTACGATAGGCTCGGCGGCGCCATTGAACAGTATGGGTGCGCAAACCCGAATTCGAAGAGGTGGGGGCACGGGGGCCCGATTTCGAAGAAGTATGGGCACGCGGGCCCGATGGTGAAGAAATGGGGGCATATAGGCCCGAAGTTGAAGGAGTGTGGGCATGTGTGCCCGAGGTTGTTGGAAGGTGGGCACGTGGGCCCGATTTAGAAGAAGTTCGGGCACGTGGGCCTGGTTGTAAAAAAACATGGGCATGTGAGCCCGGTTGAGGTGAATTGCAGGCACGTGGGCCCGATTTCAAAAAATTAAGGGCACATGGGCCCGATTGGGGAGAATTATGGGCACGTGGGCCTGATGGAAGGAAAGGGGCACGTAGGCCCAGTTGGGGAAAAGGGGCATATGGGCCCAATTGAAGGAAAGGGGCATGCAAGCCCGATTGATTAAAAGGGGCATGTGGGCCCGGTTGAAGAAAAGGGGCATAAGAGCCCGGTTGATTAAAAGGGGCACATGGGCCCGGTTGGATAAAGGGGGCGCGTGGGCTCGGCTGATGGAAAGGGGCACATGGGCCCATTTGATGAAAAGGGGCATACGAGCCCGATTGAAGAAAAGGGGCATAAATGCCCGAAAATGGGGCATAAGGGCCCAAAAATGGGGCATAAGGGCCCAATTGAGTGGGATGAGGTGTGGGCCATGGCCCTAAGATTGACAGATTTTGGACCCATGGGCCTGATTGATGGTTGTAAGAAGGATAAAGAAAGGGCAATGGCCCTAAGATTGAGGAATTGTGGGCCCATGGGCCCAATCGTTGATTTAGAGGAGAATAAAGAAAGGGTCGTGGCCCTAAGATTGATTGATCATGGGCCCATGGGCCGGATTGTTGCTTAGGAGAAGAATGGGGTAAGGGTCGTGGACCTAAGATTGATGCTAAAGGATTTGTCTGCTTAGCAGGAGGAGGTCCTAGTATCCCCTTGCTAAGGTCTACATCCTTCAGGAGGCTTGTCGATTCATTCCCCATTTCATTGACCAATTCGATCTCCTTACTTCTCAGTTCAGGGGTCAATTCAATCTGACCAACATCAGGGATTAATTTCGATGATTGTAATGGTTGATCTATACCTGGTGAATCCTTGCCTAGTCCTTGACAATCAACAAAATTTATGATTCCTTCATCTATGCTCCCTATAGCAGGCTTCTCCTCAGGATGTTCTATGGAAGAGGGCATGCCTAGTCTAGAGGATTCTAGAATGATAGAAGAGTTTGGTTCCACCTCCCCTACTGACTGACTTTGATTTTGAGAGAGAGCAAGGATATGTTGAGGAGTTGATTCTTCTGCCATGGTAGGAGCACAAATGGTTGGAGTGATTGATTCCTCTACTAGGGTAGGAGCACGAAGGGTCAGAGGGACTGAATCGTCTACCATGGTAGGAGCATGAAAGGTCAGAGTGACTGGTTCCTCTACCGTGGCAGGAGCAATAGAAGAAATAAGGGCCTTAACCAACTTGGGGTGAACCCTATTTTGAGGGGTTGATTGAATAGCCAAGGGTTGTTTAATTGGTGTTGGCATAGAAGTCGGTTCAGGCTGACGAGTTATTGGTGAAATTGGTTGAGGGGCCAAGGCTTGTGCGGTTGGCCGAGGAGCTGTTGGTGAAGTAGATTGAGAAGCTAAGGACCGGATGATTGGCCGAGGGGTTGTTGGTGGAATAGGTTGAGAAGCCAAGGGCTGGATGATTGGCCGAGGGGTTGATGGTGAAATAGGCTGAGAATTTGATTTTGATAGTGAGGTGTTGGCACAATTGAGATGAGGAGCTTGATTGTGCACAATTGATTGTGCCGTTGACACGGGTTGCATGTCCGGCCGAGATTGTGGCATGGGTGGCCTAATCAACTGGCGTCGAGGAGTTGGCTGAAGATGATGATCTGGGTGAGGTTGGAGAGGGCTCCTAGGTTGGTTCATAGCATCAATGCTCCTCTCATGTCTGGGCCTCAATTCATCAGAATATTGCATTAATTCCACATCTTCTTTTACTTCCCCAATTATTGAATAGCCTAGCCCATATCGTTTCAAGAATTTGGCCTTGACAATTTCGAAATCCCATATCTCTATTTCGTTCAATGAAAAAAACCAATCTAGGGCTACACCCTCTAAAGATCTCCTAAAAAGAAAGGCAAGGGTCTTTCTATCATTATGCCATCGTGATGATTTGCTCAGGAAATCATTGAGATGGGTGAAGGGATCACCTGAGCCATTGTAGCGATGGTAGGTTGGCATTTGTGATTGGGGTATGTAGATAGTATAAAGGGGGAATTCGATGGTTTCTTTATCCTTGGCAACAAGTGGGGAGGAATTCACCAGGGGGTGTGCATGTGGTACCTGGATGGGAGGGAGGTGGGTTGGTGTGCGAGCTGAAGAATGACCCACAATGGGGTGAGTAGGTGAAGTAACATGGCAGGGCTGCCCAGGTGGGGTTATGACAAGAGGTCAAACTGTCGATTGAGGAGGAAAAGCATCTCGGTTGACTTTGGCTGGACCATGATTAGCAAGCATCTTTCCCTTCACTAGAGATTGAATGAATGACAAGGTATTGGGAACAAGATGAAAAGATAGATCCTTAAGAGCTTGTTCTATACTAAATGAAGTGGATTGATGGGCATCCCCTTGCACTTCAGGTTCCATAGCAGCATTGGCATGGCTTTCGGGTTGTTGTTGGAGCTTGTAGAGACCTTCCCCGTACTCCTGTTGCTTGTAGTAGTCCGACCTCTTGACGTGTCTTTCAGACCTTAGCATCATGGGCATCATGTCGATCTTTCTACAAGGATGGTTAAAAAAAAGAGCAAGCAAAGCACATAATTGAAGATTTTTTTTATGTTTTGTTTTGTTTTATTTTTGTTGTTTCAATTTGGTTATTTGGAAAACAAGTTGAACACAAAACTAAAAATGTTTTTGTTTTGTTTTTTAGGTGCTTTGTAAGAAATTTTTTTTTTGTTGTTTTCAATTGTTGTGAGCAAGCAAGTTGTGCAAACAAGTTTTTAAAATGACTACTCGACAATTTTTGGGTTGAAACATTAGATTAGATAGATTGTTAACAATTGTTCACTCAAGAGGGTATGGTTCCTATTGCTTCAATCTTCAAGACCTAAGGTTGTCACTCAATCACCACGAGTAGGTACTTGGGTTCTTCGGGTTTTGGGAAACTGGTACAACCGGCCCAATCGTGCAGAGAGGAATACTCCACGGATGGAGACTTATGGAGGCCTTGATGGAAACCACCAAATCAACTAGGAAGGAATATCCCAAAAGAGAGGTAAGAATCCACCAAGAAGGTGTTTGGAGGGTGAGGGTGTGTTGGGAGAGAGAGCCCCCGCCTCGAATGCCCTACGGATCGGAGCAAGTCCGGTACCCGATGCAAAAAGCTAATGCAAAAGTAAAAATGGAGGGTAAGAGGAGAAGAAGAAATCAATGTGCAAAAACATGAAATGAAATGAAGTAAATAGAGCATGCGATATGCAAATAAGACAAGCAATCATGCAACAAAACAAACAATCTAGTGACTAGAATTGAATTAGAATGAAACTAGTTGCACAAACAAATCAAGCTAGCACGGTTAAAGACATTGGTTGTCCCACCGTGGTCGCCAAAAAGCTGTCGACTCCGAAAAGGGGTTCCGGATCGGCACCTCAAGAGAAGAAGGTGAAAGATAGAATGGGGTAAAAAGGGGAGTGAATTGAAAACACTCGGAAAGCAGTAAAGACTCCTCCCCTCGATCCCACACTCACATTGATCCCCGAACTTTCATCTCACGGCGTCGCTCGAGCACCGGAGACGGTTCGGGTCATGTGGGAGGAGAGTGAGGAAGAGATGAAATTAAAACATGAAAGATGTGGTCGCCAGGAGCCGCGGGCTCCGCTTTATGGAATGAAAATAGAAAGAAAGTTGAATTTGATCGTGTACCTTAGCGTGGGAGAAAGTGTGTGCGGGTTCAACCTTCTTCTTCTTCGGCCGGCCGATGAAGAAGAGTCCAACCGATGCTAGCTTGATGTATTTGTGCAACTAGAAGACAATAAGACAAGAAAACAAGTGAAGAAGGATTAGAACTGAGTGAAGTGTAGTAACTTGTAAAAGTAATAACATAAAACGACAAATGGAAACAAACTCACCGGATTCGGGGTTAGCCCTAACCCCTTTTTTTGGTTTTTTGATGATGTATGAAATGATTAAAATAGAATAAAAATGATGCTTAAATATGAACTAAATGATTTGAATGAAGAAAAAAGAATATAAATGGTTAAAGACAACACAACCCAAGCAAAGTGGCAACCGGGTTGTACAGATTTAATGTAAACTGCGCGGCTCGATGCGAGACCGTAGAGGACAGCACCGATGTAAGAATCAAGTGAAATTTATTTCAAAATAAATATAACTCACCTAGGGTGGTTTGATATGAAGACAAGTTTGCCTGAATATTATGATAAGTAATCTGAATTTACCTGATAAGCCGGATCTTGGGCAGTGAAGTTCTAGAAACTCCCAGCACAATGTCGATGTAGGACATGCTATGGGCACCACAGATATCCAAATTGAATGATTCTTGTTGTAGATAAAATATAACTCACCGAGTAACAATTTCTATGAAGGATTCATAGGTTGAATCCACCATTAAATGTATTGAAATTGACTGATAAGATGATGACTTAGAAGAGAAGACTTCGGATCTGTCTGTGCAGCGCCGGTGTTGAAGCCATAAAAAGCAGAGGAAATGTCAGAATTTATATCTGTTTGTTGGAGATGAAAGATATCTTGATGTAGAACATTTCTTATGAAGGAAGTTATGCCTTTAAATGACTACAAGTATCTGTAGAAGCCTATTATCAGCAGTGCAGCACGTTGGAGCATAGACCGGCTTCTTCTTCACTTTGGGATGATCTCCGGGCACCGGGACGAAGATAGAACTATTTGGGAAGATTGGGAAGAGCCTAGGGTGGCTGTAGGACGAAGAGAGAAGTGCTGGAGGATGGGTATGCCCTTCTTAGGTCGTTCATATGAGTCTCCCTTTATAGGGGATGAGAACCAGGTCAAAAAATAGCAAGTTTTGATACATCCGACCATAGGTTGGATTTCCTCCATATAATGTTGCTGATTTTCATACTGAGGAATCTAGAAACTTACCTAAATGATTGAGATATATTGAAAACCGTGGATCACCTTTCCCATTTTCAAAATATGTCTCCACTTGAAGAGAAAACAAATCTAGTGTAAAAATGGCAAGTCTTGATATACAAGACAACAAGTTGGATTGCCATCATTAGATGATGCTAATCTTGACCATGAAGCTTCCAGATACTATAACAAGTGATATGGAGGAGGAAAAAGGAATGTAAGGTCGTGAATTGGTCAGATATGTGCCCAATGGGCTGGGCTTGCATGCAATTGGGCTTGACAGGTGCTGCGTGCGGACAGAACTGCACGTCTGACTTCTAAAAGGCGCTGCAGACAAATGGTAGATCGGATTGAATGACGTTTGTTGCATTGAAAAGAGGACTCAGAGAGGAAGATTATTGATGTTGAAAACTTCTTCATTTTATGTCCGCATAATCCTTTGAAAAATTTTCAATTAGAGGATATGCTGGAAAAAGCATAATCTGGCACACCACCAAGAGTCTCTTGTTCGGCAAACACGGATTTGATTAAAAATTAGCAAATGATCCTCATATTTCCAATAAGAACCTTGGCTCATCAAAAAGAGTGGTTCATCATGATTTTGATGGTCTAAAAGAGATGTTGCCAATGGAATAATAGTTTAAGCTCTAAATATGGCCAAATTGGCGTGTCTACCGTTGGGACCGGGTCGGTCAACCTAATAATTGATTGGGTTAAACTTGAGTCGCCACCTCACATTTCATACAGGTAAGTAACTAGTCAAACTTTAACAAGACTTAACTTGAGCTCCTTAAAATGAGTATATAAGAGTCAAACTTAAACAAACTACATGACGCCTCTTAGGTTGGCTCGATAATTTCAACTAATAGGGTGTTTGGGTATAACTTTTGTTCTTAAATAGTTTTATTTTAAAATTTATGTTATGTTATATGACAATCTAAATTTTGAAATCTAAAAAATACTCAGTAGTACGTTTGGTAAAAATGACATAATTATTTAAAGTGTTTGATAAATGGAAAGTGGAGATGAGATGATGGCTAATGTGCTAATCTCACTCTCTCCCATGTACTTTGTTCGGTCTTTCTTAACAACAAAACAAGAGCATGGTTGTTTTTATTTTGAGATAGGTGAATGAAAGAGGAAACATCACTTTTGAAATTAAGAAAATTATAACCAAACAAGGTGACTGTAATTTTATCTGTCTGATTAAAAAAAGTAGTCTATCGAACACCCTACAATGGAAGAATCAGATCAACCAGACCCTATGAGTAAAATCCAACAGAGCCAAGACATGTCGTCGGCGCAAAACACCAGACCGAACCAGCTGTACGTAGGACGGCCGCAACTTCCACCAGCTCGTAGCAGAATCCAACGCAACTTCATCGCTTACTCCAGCCGCCGGAGCATCTCGCAGCTGGCAAGCGCCGCTTGGCATGCCGCCGGCGGACGTACCTACGTACGTTTTCGCACTGTCGTCTGATGCGCGGCGTGCTGCCCGGTCCGGCGGGAGTCCGGTTCACCTCCGGAGCACTGTTTGAGATGAAACTTATCAATCTTCTCGTAAAAACGATGTGATCACGTAATTTAACGATGCTTAATACTAATCTAATATCATTACATCAATTTTTTAAGAAGTCGAACGATACAAAGAGGACACTTGAGATGAATCGAACTCGTTCCACAGACATCTTAAAGTGTCCGTCAATAAGAGAAAAAAATTTCGATCACCAACAAGAGAGAGTCAATATTGTTAATTATTTATTAAATTTTTATCTATTTATTAAATTATTTTTATAATTACTAAATAATACATATAATTATTAAATTTACTATTTTTGAATTACTAACTTCTTTTAAAATATTACTAAAATACGTATATTGTTATTAAACCACTCTTATAATTATTAAATCGTTCAATGATAATAAATTTAATAATTATATACACTATTTAATAATTATAAGAACAATTTAATTATCATATAAAAAATTAATTAAGTGACTAAAGATACGCGACTCAGTCTGATCGGTGACCAAGAGACTTCTCTCTCTTATGGATACAAGAGATGATTTGCACTCTTTCCTACTCAGTGGGGGACCAGATTCCACCGCGACCTCCAGATCCCCTTTCCTGATTGGGTACCTTTTTTTATTTTTGAAGGGAATCTGAATGGGTACCCGCAGCTCCCCAAGTACATCTCATGAGAACCGGGTCGTTGATGTTAGGTTTGGACAGTGTATCCACTGGAATCTTTACAAGAACACGCTGGTCGGACGCACGATAGATCCTTGAATTCTTAAACCTGTTTGGTGATAGAAACAGCGGACCGTCCCTTACGAGGTGTTTGGTGGTGATTAAAATAGTATCTTATATACTTTTATGACAACAAATTTTAACAAAAAATCTAAGGTACCAGGATAAAAGTGGATGATCATATCTAACTATATATATACAGTGGCGAACCCCCCCACCCACCCACACACACAAATAGATCGCACCTCTTTTATCTAAGAAAAAAATTTCTATAAAATGTATTTTTTGTAATATTTGTCCAACATTCTTTATTACTAGTTTTTTCAATAGAAACTTAATATACATCATCTAACCGAACGCCCCCATTATGGTGTTTGTTTTTAGTTCACTTTATTCTGCTTGTCTATCACTGTTCTGACAGAAAAAATAACCCTTTGAAATTATATTAATTAGTTTGGTAAAACAAAGAAGATGATACGAAATTAAAGAGAATGATGGACCCTAGAAAGTTACCATTTAGAAAACTCAAGTATAAATCTAAACTCTAGTGAACCTCTAAGCTAACTTTACGATTGCAATCTACTATGTTTCCTCAGCACTTGAGAATTGTTAAATGATTGAGGAGTCATAGTAAACTTCCATGACACTAGTTACTAGTACTGTCCAATATTAAGCATACATAAAAAGATGCTTTTTATAAACACTGGTGACATACATAATTATAGATCAAATAATTAAAAGACAAGTACTTTAGTTCAATGTCAAGTGCGTACATCTTTTTATTCAATTAGGTGAAAGACCTAAATACATGTCAATACATTTTATTGATCTCTTGGCAAATATCTTTCTATATAATGTAGATAAAAAAACTAAGACTTAATCACAACTTGTTTCAAGACGGTCTAAATTTTCTAGATACATGAAGTATCTATACTACATGTCATGCTATTAATATCTCTTATTTCACATCATCATTCACAAACAATTTGTCGTCTTGTGATAATATATTTATGTGTATGTGTCTTTTGTATCATATCTAACATATATCGGAATACCATATTGTTAAACTAAATATAAAGTATACATACACAATTAAAATAAATTATTATCTGATATTGATAAATGTATCGAGCTGTTTTATACTCACGACTCACTGACACAGTTAAATAGTTTGGTGAAGTCTCTATATCACATATATTGCAATCATATATATTTATCAAAATATCATCACATGTTGAGGTCACATTTAGATTTGTCACTCTTGAGCTCTCACACATGTAATTTCATATGCATTCAATGTTCTGGATATCATGACGATATCTAAACCACATTGTTTCTAATAAAGACATATTTAGGGGACTCATAAAGACATCTTTTGCATATAACATAACAATTTAACATAAATTAAATCAATACATAGATGATAAAATTTAAATTTTTTCATAATTAATTTATTATATTAATAAATATTTTTAGATGGTCTAGTTTATATAACATTTTGTGCTATTTTATTTTGATTTTATGTCCACATGTTATTATATATTCTATATGATAAAGCATATCTCTCTTTATGTCTATTTGAATCATATAATATTATATTTAGTCAAATACTTGAAGATGACATGTTAGATACATAAAAAATTATATGACTATAAAATATTTGCAACAATAGGTTAAAGAAATATTCAATATTGGTAAAAGTGAAGAAAAGAGTAATTATCTCTGAACAATTTTTTGAATAGAAGGCACATGTATAGAAAAAATGTGATACATAATTTGAAACATATTTATAGAAAAGTTATTTGTGATATAATATCCATTAATATTGAGAAGTTAAGTTTTATTGATTATGTTTTTCTGATATTTACTTCCATATTTAAATGTCATTTTTATATATCAAAAGTCTTCAATTAATTTATATTTTAGATTATATGTTAATTATAATCATCAAATGGCCTCAAATATTCTAATATTATCAATCCATCAAATAGTATTAGTCACGTAGTCTTCAAATATTTCAATGGCATAGTTCTTCTAAGGGAACTTTCCAATCTTCATGATAATATGCATCATACACATGCAATTGTCTAACTATAGCTATCGAAAGATTTAAATGGGATCTAATTTTTATATACAATAATCTAGTTCTTATTAGGGATGTAACTGGCGTCCAACATGTATATACCATGTTCTTGACTATATACATGATGAAGGGGGCCTAAATAGCCAATTCTAAATACACTAGACATCTAATGCATGTCACTAACTTAATTTCGCATATAACAACATGAGTGTGGATGATAAAGTATTTGAGACTTCTATTTTAATTCAATTATTATTTTACTAGTCTAAACATATGATAATACATGATTAAGACATGTAATTGCAATACAAAATATTTTAAAAGAGTCTCTAACATAATAATACAATGTCTCAACTAACATAATAAAAGTAAATAGGAAGAGTCTACCCCTTTTATTAGTTTGATTTCCAAACTCGTGAACTTCGACATTGTTGAAAGTTAAACGGTTGGAATGACAAAAAAATTGAACAATCCACCACAACGAACAACTACTGCTCTACACACAATGCCACACATGTAGGCAACAGACAGCAGTCAGTAATGGCACACTTGGGGTGCCAAACGATCGGGTAGGATGACACGTAGGATAGTGGAATGAAGATGCCGATGGGTGTGTAACATGTACAGATAGCCATTGCAGCAAAAACCAAGATCAACAATTGGTGGCATACAACAACACCTGGGAGGAAATGGCAGACAAAGGAAGGGATTTGTGAGCAGTTCAAACCAGAGCTCAAGTGTAATGTCAAGAAAATTTTATAAATTAAATAGTATATATTAATTTGTTTTTATAATATTTTCTCTTTTTCTCTTTGTAATCGGTGCATGTCTAGACTCTCTCTTAATTTTTTTTATTTACGCTAGAACCTTGCTATAATAAAATCTTTAATTATTTAGTAACTCCTATCCTTCACTTCTCTCTCCTTCCTAGTTACGTCCTAATCTAATTAGGAATAAATATTTACATTTTATAACCATGACCTCCCCTTCACGCTCACAACGTCCGTCCGATCATCTCTCTCCGTTGGTTCATCTCTCTCCTGCCCGACATCATCGCAGTGTCTCCGTAACCGCATACAGCCCGTCCCGATCATCTCTCTCTGTTCTGGACTCCGCCTGCCGCTCCCACGTTGATCCGGCGTTGACCCACCAGCACCCGGTGACGCCCGGCCGCGCAACCACCCGCCGTCGCCTGCGCCCTCGCCCCACCTGCCTTGCTGCCGCCGCGCCAGCACCCCAGCCGCCCGCTTCACCCGCTCTCGCCGCCTCCTGCGGCCTCACCTCGTACGCGGCAGCCGCCGCCGCCGTCTACCCCTTTGCGCCCGCCCATCGCCCGATAGTCGCCCTCGTGCCGCCGCCCCCTTGTTGACTGCGCCGCCCACCACCTCGCTCGCCCGTGCGAGCGGCCGCCGTTGACTCCGCGAGGCTAGCGCGAGCCAGCACCGTCGCCTTCCGTCTCGCCACGCCCGGCCACCCCGGTGCCAGCCGCAGCCCCCCCCTCTTTGACCCGGTGCCCCACGGTATAACTCACTCTCTCTCTCTCTCTCTCTCTCTCTCTCTCTTTCTTATCATCCTCTTTCTTATTACTCTCTATTCCTCTTTATTTATTTCATTTTGTCCTCCTTCCAACAGTTTGATTAGGGATCATTCGATTTGATTTTCGTCGCCGTCATGACCGCGGTATATTAGTCACTCGGATCGATCCCTTTGGAATTCTGTGTGCCGTTCGTCGTCGCCGTTAAGGTAGGCATCTCGATTATTCTTAGCACCTTTATATGATCGATTAAACCGTAAAAACATGTTTAGATTACCATGATTAGAATGATATAATTAGTGGGTTATTTCTGGCATATTGGCATGTTTAGATAGAGTTAGATTAGCTTGTTTAACCATGCATGTTTAGGTTGATTTAATTATCCATGTATGTTAATCAGCATATTAAGTTTTTCTATGATTGAGTTTAGTTAGCTTAGCATGTTTGCATTGCGGTGATTTTTAATATATATATTCTGATTTATTAAAAAGCCGATGTAAAATTTAGGCATAGTGATGTTAGAGTTTAGTTTAGTTTCATGTATGTAGTAGGTAGTAGTGACTATCAAAGCATGTGATTGATATGTTTAATTTTTAGTTTGCATGATCCTACTTATATGCATCTTATGATTGAATGGTTCTAGTTTGTGCTAGATTGTGGTGTGGTTGCAAATATGTGGTGCATAGAATCATAGGTGTTCATCTATGTATTTCATGTTTTGATTGCCAATTTCATGTTCATGGTTACTGTCTGAGTTATTTATATGCTTGCATTGTGTGAGATGTGGTTAATGCAGCGAGCTGCATTGTGATGAAAGTTTACTTCACCAGACTATGTTAGTGGCCCATGGACAGCAGAGATTAGTTGAATCTGGAGCATCCTTCGATCCCGGATATCGCGGTTTATCCTAAGTACTCCCCTGCCTAGGGGTACTATGGGATTTAGTTACTATATGTTACTTCCTACTATATGGTAAATCTGGTGCTAGTTTTGTGACATGGCTATGTTAGTTCCGGAAATAAAAAGTTTAGTGTGCTATTTCCGGAAATCATCTTTTAAACCGTGTTAGTATAAAAATTTCTCGCCAAGGGAGACGGCCGTAGGCAGGCAGTGCAACCATGGAGACGCAAACTAGGAGAGGTTGTAGATGAGCGGCGACGAGGCGGCTAGGGGAACACATAGAGATGACCGCATGTGGGGCGGCTCTCTCGAGCGCAGGGCGGCAGGTGGCTGCTCACGTGAAGACGTGCGGGGCAAGCCCTGAAAGCGGAGGCAGCTGGGCTACTGGAGGCACATGGTCGCGCAGTCCGAGCCTTGACGTGGCCGGACACGTAGCCGATGGGGGACGTTGACAAGGTGGCAGCAAGAAGGCGTCGAGACTGTTGGCTGATGTGAATGGGGAGGCAGTGTTAACACAGCGGACGCCAATATGGGGGATCAGATTCTCTTATGCATCTCAATATGCACCACTTTAATAATTCATCTTATGTTATATTTAAAATAATTATTTTATTAATTTTAATATTATAAATATAAAAATTATTTAAATAATAATAAAAATATAACATTATCAAATATTTTTAAAATTTATACTTTATTATACATTAATTATATATTTAATTCAAATAAATATGTAAAATATATATAATGTTGACTTATATAAAATATAATATTACGTGATATTTATTTATATTTACAATGTTAAAAATATTAAAAATAAATATTTTAAGTGTAACATAAGATAAACTATTAAAATGATGTACATGAGGATCCGGTCCGCCAATATGACAAGGGATGGCGGCGACCAGGCAAGACTGCGGGAGCCGCGACAGCATTGCTGCGCGAGTGGCAGCATGGGTCAATGGGGCCGCGGGCATGTGTGTGGCATGGGTCAACAGGGTCAACGGTGACTGTGGGGTGGCTTATGCAGGTGCGAGATGGGGCTGTGGGCAGCGTTGCGTGATGGGGGTGATGCAGCGGCCGACGAGGCACTACGAGGCTGCCGAGCGACGCTCGCATGGGCGGCAGCTGCACATAGCAGCGACTACCGAACGAAGAAGAAAATAGGTGCCTGGAAGGGAAAAAAATAGGCAGACGAGAAAGGAAGAAAAGAGAAAATGAAAGGGAGGCAGTTGGAAGAGGATTATGGCTTCAGGAGAGAGGAGAGAAAAATGAAAAGGTGATAGATCAGGGAAAGAAAAAAACATTGGGAGAGAGATAAAAGTAGTAATAAATATTATTAAACACATATTAATTACAATAACTATTATTTAATACTAAAATATCTCTGATGTTACGATAGCTCATGTTCAGTCTTCAATTCTATCCCCTAATCAGGTCTTATACCTGCCCCTCTGTTGGCCCTAAACTGTAACGTTAGAATATTTATTTGAATCAAATAATATTTATTATAATTATTATGAGATTAATGTGTGTTATTCTTTCTCCTTCTTCCCTTTCCGTTTTCTCTCCCCTTAATTTCTGATTTTTCCCCACCCTTTGGATGCCCTAAACGGTCACTTCCTTCGCCCCCTCTATCGTCTGCCGTTTATCCTTCTTTTGCACCATTTTTTCCCTCTTTGTTACTCTTTCTCTTGGGCGTTCGGCCGTTTTTCCTCTGATCGGTTGCCATCTTCCGCGTGGCGCCACCCACGTCGAAGCACCGCTTCGGCGCGAGAATGCGGCTGTCGCCGCGTATCCACCTGCCGTGCTACCTCCGCCGCCGCGCCATCTCGCCACCCACTCCCTCGGCCACCTCCCGCGCGCCTCGCCCACCTCCGCCGCCACCCGTGGCTTCGTCCCGCGAAGCCACCGTCCCACTGACTGCCACCTTCCCCCCCACCCCCTCACTGACCTGCGCGCTCGCGCTAGCATGCGGTCACCGACGCCGCCCACCACCCAGTCGCCTCCCGTGGCACCCCCCCTCCGTTGACTGCCTCGCTCACGGCCGCCGCCGTCGCTGTTCCCGTGCGCAGCCGCACTCCTGCACCAGCGGCTGCCGCTGCCGTGTAGTGTTACCAAGCGCTGCCTGCGCTGCCCATCCGTGGCCATCCCCCTTCTCTCCTGCGTCAACCCGTGGCTGCCGCCGCATCGATCCCGCCTCCAATGCCCGCGCACGGACCGCACCATCTCCTGTGCCCCATGACCAGCGTCGCCTACACCTTCTCCTGTGCGCCGCCATGCCCTGTTTTCCCTTGACCACCGGTAATACCCCCGTCTCTCTCTCTCACCTATCGCCGATCACTCTATTCCCTCTATTTCTTTTATTTTTATTCTTTTATCTCTTTTCCAGTAGATTGTCGGATTACTACCTACCTTGATTTTTCATCACCGTTGTGACCACGACATACTCGTTGTCCAATTCAATCTTCCTTGGAATTTCGTGCGCCATTCGTCATCGTCGTTAAGGTAGACGTCTCAGCTATTCTTAGCACCTTTATATGATCGATTAAACCGTAAAAACATGTTTAGATGACCATGATTAAAATGATATAATTAGTGGGTTATTTCTGGCATATTGGCATGTTTAGATAAAGTTAGATTAGCTTGTTTAACCATGCATGTTTATGTTGATTTAATTATCAATGTATGTTAATCAGCTTGTTAAGTTTTCCTATGATCGAGTTTAGTTAGCTTTGCATGTTTTCATTGCAATGATTTTTAATATATTTATACATATTCTGATTTGTTAAATAGCTGATGTAAAATTTAGGCATAGTGATGTTAGAGTTTAGTTTAGTTTCATGTATGTAGTAGGTAGTAGTGACTATCAAAGCATGTGATTGATATGTTTAGTTTGTAGTTTGCATGAACCTACTTAGATGCATCATATGATTGAATGGTTCTAGTTTGTGCTAGATTGTGGTATGATATGCAAATATGTGGTACATAGAGCCATGGGTGTCCTTCTATGTTTTTCATGTTTGGATTGTCGACTGCATGTTCATGGTTAATTGTCTAAGTTATTTATATGCTTGCATTGTGTGAGATGTGGTTAATGTAATGAGCTGCATTGTGATGAGTTAATTTCACTAGACTATGTTAGTGGCCCATGGGCAGCAGATATTAGTTGAATCTAGAGCATCCTTCGATCCCGGATACCGCCGTTTATCCTAAGTACTCCCCTGCCTAGGGGTACTATGGGATTTAATTACTATATGTTATTTCCTACTATATGATAAATCTGGTGTTAGTTTTGTGACATGGCTACATTGTCCAAATGAAGCATGATATCTACTCAGACAAGTATTTAGTTGTGTATTTTGGCATGGATATTAGTGGTCCAGTTGTGTCTTTTGCATTATGATAGATTGATGTGGTGTATGCATACCTAGTTTAGTTAAATGTGCAGGTTATGTCAGTTTAGTGCATATATAATCATGTTACCCTATGGGTAGTACAAATATATTGTAATCATTTAATTGAAGATATATAATTAGCTTGAACCTTATGTATTATAACTAAAATTTTTAGGTTTAATATATATTTAATATCAATAGAAAATCATTATTATAGTAGGGTAGTTCGAGTATAAGTCCTAATGAGTCTGTGGTGACTCACCCCTTCTGTTGTTAATATTTTCAGGATTGCAGGTTTAGTGCAGCAGAAGCGTAGTGGTGTTTTGGGAATTTGAGGAGCTAGTAGATTATTCATTCAATGTTAGTATTTAATTTGTTTAGATAGATGTTTGTTTGTTGTGTTAATGGGTTGTAACGTTTGGAATTGTGATTCTGGATTATGGATTTTAGTCTTATTTGGTTCCAAACCGATATTCTTTCTCGTTACATTGCCAGATTGTCTTCCACTGTGCTTGTTAAAAATCCGGGTCATGACACTTGGTATCGGATCATTAACCCGGCCGGAATGACTATTTTTTCATGCCTGGGTGTATGATATCGGTTTGGATTTGATAGAATTGATATTCGGAAGAACATGATCTTAGGCAGAAAGAATAATTTAGATTGTTTATTGGATTGAGAATCCTATATGACAGAAATTTAATGATTAGATTATTGGAGGTCTATATTAGATATTTGATAGTGTCATTTTATGATGATTCAACTTTCAGATTTAGTGGATCTTTGAGTTTAGATTTATGATTATGGGATAAGATTATTAATTTGGATTGTTAGATTTTAATATTAGATGGTAACTTGGGTCATTAGTGCTTTAGATTGAACAATTAAAAATGCAATGACCAATTTTCATATTGGGTCAATGTTGTAGTTTGGTTTGATAAAGTATTATTTTTTTTTCTATAACCTTAGGACATGATCAAGATATACATATTGGAATATCAAATATTTGATAGGTGATGTTTGATCATTGTCATGTTGGTTTATAATTTGAGGAAGAAATTTTCAGATTTAGTATTTTTAGTAATTTAGATTGATGGTGAATTTAATAAGTATGATTAGAATCTTGATAATATCATATGAGTAGTGGATAGATGATAGATTGGTGAATCTTTTGAAGGATTTAGTTCAATGACATATGTGAAATAATTAGAATGATTCATTTTGGGATTAAATCTGATTTATTTGTGAGATGATTGGAAGGATACTTATGGGTGGTATAAGGATATGTTGACATGTGTTAATTAGATTTTGTATTGGTCCTACCCTAGATGTGAAATGAATTGATGATTGAATTATTATTTGAGTATATGGTTCTAAATGAAAAGGAATGTGATATAAGAATGAGATTATGAATATGAAATTTTAGAGTAAGAATTAAGATAATTTTAACATTTTTTCTATAAGTGGTATTTTTCGTGCTATAAAAAATACTTAAGTTTATGGAACATCATTCCTAAACAAGTAAGAACTAAATGATTCAATACCAATTGAAAAGAACACATAAAAAAAATAAAGCAACAAAAATCCATCTTAAAACATGTAAAATCAGATCATATAACAATTTGAAGTTGAGCTTAATCAAGTTCAATCAAAGTTTGAAAACATTTAACACACACTGAACACACCCAAATCGATATTAAAACACCAACCGATATAAGAAAACGACATAGAAATAATTGAACCCATGTCAACTAAACTTAAACAATTCAAATTATTTCAACATGTCTAAAGATTTCAAATTCAAAAAAAAAATACACTTCAACCAATTGAAGTAGAACAATCAAAATGAAAACAATTCAAAGAAACTCAAAACAAGCAACATTCAAATCCAAACCAAATTGAAATATGAAATTAACATTTCGAACCACATAAAAATCAATACCTCAAATCAAAACATAAAGCAAGTTTAACAGAGCTTAATTAAACTTGTTTGCATCTTATTGGGCCTGAAAGCTGGGGTCCTTTGTTCTTTACTTGTTGTGGATGTGCATGCTCTCGTCAAACAAGTCACCATGGCAGTTAATCAAGGGTATTCAAACAATTGCATGATGTAAATGAGCAACGGATATTTGCACCATCCAATGGAGAGGGGTCAAAAATATTTTCATAGAACTTGAACCTCCATTCTATACTCTTCTAATATCACCCGACTGTCTAGTATCTATATAGGATATCACATATTTTGCTAGAGAACTCGAATATTGAAATTTCAAACATACCAAAACAAAATGTTTTTTCAAAAGCATTATCGAGGTTTCCACAGTTGCCATGCCAATGACACTTCCTATCCTAAATGTTATAAACATGATATTTTTCAATAAATATTACATTTTTTTATTTTGGTGTTTTTAATTTTTTTAAAAAACAAGTTAAACACAAATTAAAATTTTATTTTTGCTATTTTGGTATTTTCAAATTTTTTTGTTGTTTTCAGATTTGTTTTGACAAACAAGTGATGCAAAAGCCCCGAAATAATTGAGCAAAATTTTGTTATAACCTTAGATTAAATGTATTGTTACAATTGTTCACTTGACACTTGTATAATTGGTCCGTATTGCTCCAATCTACAGTGATCAAAGGTTATCACAAACTCACTACGTATAGGTTACTTGGGTACCCGAGTTTTGAGAAAAAGGTACAACCTACCCAATCGATAGGTAGTAATACTCCATGTCTGGGGACATAAGGAGGCCTTGAATAAAGAAAATTTAGTCAACCAGGAGGGAATCCCTCGAAAGAGAGGTCAACAATCTCCAGTTCTCAGATGCCCTACGGGTCAGACAAGGCCGATACCCAATGCA
Organism: Cryptocoryne crispatula var. balansae; assembly: GCA_036172225.1. Lineage (NCBI taxonomy): Eukaryota > Viridiplantae > Streptophyta > Magnoliopsida > Alismatales > Araceae > Cryptocoryne > Cryptocoryne crispatula. The sequence continues at coordinate 20,497,648 of CM069931.1, read as the reverse complement.
ATTCTAATGCAAATGAAAAGATAACAAGGATAAGAAGTAATCAATTTATCAAAGCATGAAGTGATATGAATGATATGGGAGAACAATCAATTATGAAAATCAAATATGCAATCAAGATAATGAACAAGACAATTATCTAAGCAATAATGCGTGCAACTAAAAGAGTGGTTAGCTCGGGAACATAATGGAATGAGATAAAAAGTAAATAATTCACATGGGGACAAATATAAAAGTGAGGTAAAATGGCAGTCCACACAGGCACCAATTTGAAAATAGGGTGGTTCATGTGAGAACTGAGTGGAAAAAAAATTGTGGTTCATGTGGGAACCAGTTTTGAAGAGAAAAGAGTGGTTCACGTGGGAACCGATTTGATAATTGAAAATAATAAAAGGATGGCCATGTGAGGCTAATCTGAGAGTGAAGAAAATGTTTGATCCATGTGGGGACCAATCTGAAATAGGGGTAGTTCATTTAGGAACTGGGTGAAAAGGCAAGGCTGTTCACATAGAAACTAGTTTTAAGAGAAAAGAGTGGTTCATGAGGGAACTGGCTAAAAATGATAGAAAATAAATAAAGTCAGCATGGGAACTAATATGAGAATAGAAGGTAAACAACAAAGTTCACGTGGAAACTAATCTAAAAGGTACAAAACAATGTCTGGTTCACACAGGAACCATGTGAAAAGCAAGATGGTTCATGTGGGAACTAGATTTGGAAAGAAAAGAGTGGTTCTCATGGGAACCAGCTAAAAATGATAAAAAAATAAATGAAGCTCAGGTTGGCACTGATCAGATAATGAGAAGGAAATAGAGAGGTTCATGTGGAAACATATCTAGAAAAAAGTAAAATAAGGGTTGGTTCATGCGGGAACCGATTTAGAAATATAGCTAGTTGCATTGGGACATCAAGCAAGCATAGTTAAAGACATTAATCATCCCACTGTGGTCACCAAAGAGCTATTGACACTGGAGAGGTGCTGACCTTGGATCAACATTTCCACACTCACCTTGACCCCTAAATTTTCAGCCCTTAGCATCACTCAAACAATGGAGAGATAGTTTAGGTCATGGAAAGAGGAGATCAAAAGAATAAAAATACAAAAATATAGAAGGAGATAGTGTAAATAAAATAAAGTGACCATCAAGAGCCACATGCTCCAAAATTAACAGACATTAACTACAAAGTAATAAAAAATGACTATGTATACCTTAGTGTGGAAAGATAGGTGTAAATTCTAACTTTTTCTACTTTGGCTAGACAATGAAGAAGAATCTTTAACTGGTACTTGCTTGGCGTCCTATGCAACTCAATGAAAATAAAACATGTGAACGATGGATTAGAATTGAATATAGTGTAGTAAATATAGATAAAACAACATAAAAGAGATCAACCAAGCAAAAATGAACTAGTTAAGGTTAGTCCTTAACCTCTTTTTTAATTTATAATATATGAAAGGATGTAAAAGCTTAATAAAAACATTTTAGAAATGATGTCGAATGAATAATAAAGATGTATAAATTAAAACATGTTAAAATGGAGCTAAAACTAAATAGTTATGACAAATCTATCAGCTCTACCAACAGACAGGAACATGATGGTCCGCAACCTCCTAAGGGAGCACGGTTGATAGATCTAACATGACCATGGTGCAGAGATCTCCATGGAAAAATGGCATGTCAGAATTTAATTTTATTTATTGAAGATGAAAGAGGACTTAGAGAGGAAGCTTTTTTCTATTGACAACTTCGACGACAAAAAACATGAGAATTCTATGAAAGCTAATGAATGCCATGAAACAAAAACAAGCATGGATTGAGCCTTCTCTCTCCTTCTTGGACTATCTTCTCTCAATGGGAGTAGTGGTAAGATGACGGGAGAGCCTTGGCATGACCTTGGGATGCCGTAGACAAGAGGAGATAACCTTTTTTAGTCTTGGAAGACCTTAATTTATAGGATAAGGGAGATCACCTTAAATTCAAAAAGCTGGGGAACCATGCCCCCTTAAGGTGATGTAGAAATGCGAAATTAGCCTGATTTGTATCTTAAGACTCTTATTCTATGGGCAACATCTCTTATTGGACCATTAGAAATCTAATTGAATCACCTTTTGGAGACGAGAGAATGGTCCCAAGGACGAGTTAGAAGCTTACCAGGTCACTTGAGAATGAATTATATATTTCCAAACAAAGCCATATCCACTGAGCAAAGGCCATAACCTACTCGTTTACCAATGCCTAATGATCAATCATTAAGGCTTATGATCAAGTTTTTATAACAATGAATGTATTTTGGGTCATGCCGCATCTTTTCGGTTGTCACTGCATCTTTTTAATCACCACCATCTGTCATTTTCTAGCATCCAGGCATAAAATATAGAAATATTTATGCATGATCTGATTGAAGGAAGATTTTACTTAGCTCATAAGCTATTTTTAATAAGCGGCATCAAATTTTGATTTTATGTTTATCTGCAGTGCTCCTCGAAAGTCAGTCACAACATTCTATCTGCACACGCCCTTTTTTCCTTATATATATAATTTGGGTAAGTGTCTAGAAGCTTCATGATAAAAATTATCACCATCAAATGGTGGAAATCTAACCTATGGTTATTGATATCAAAACATTCCATTTTTAGACTAGATCGATGTCCTCTTTAAGTGGAGACCTATTTAGAACATAAAAAGGTGACCCACAGTTTATTCTCCTTCTATATCATTTGGGTAAGTGTCTAGAAGCTTCATGGTAAAAAATAGCACTATCAAATGGCTACAAGCCAACTTATGGTCATGTATATCAAATCTTGCTATTTTTGACTTGTTTCATCATCTCTATAAAATGAGACTTATTTAATTGACCAACAGTCAGAAACTATTTCCTTAACAAAAATATTTCTATCTAGGTCTTCTTTACATTGCAATAAACAATGTTCAATTATGTTGTTTCTATTGGCCATGGAATCTCTGCACCGGAGTTGCGTCAGAAGGAGTCTACCACACCCTCGAACATAGGGTGCGCTGACTGCACCCTTGCCTATGTGTTAGGCCATCCAAATTAGTGATTTTATCCTTAATTTTAGCTTAGATTTGAGTCATTTCAACTTTTACTTCTTTCTTATTTATTCATCATCATTTATACATCACTTTTATTAAGTTTTGCATCATTTCATATATTATAAAAAATCAAACAAGGGGGTTAGGACTAACCCCAAAATTGGTGAGCTTGTTTCCGATTACTTTCATTATGTTATTCTTTTTATAGATGCTACACATTGTAAAGTATAATCTCTCTTTCACTTATTTTTTTGTCTTCTAGTTGCACAGCTACATCAAGCAAGAAGTGGTTAAAGACTCTTCTTCAATGGCTGGCCAAACAAGAAAAAGGTTGAACCCGCACACACATCTCCTAGTGCTATGGTAAACATAATCACATCTTCTAGTACTTTGTACTTCATCTATTTAACTTTGGAACCCACAGTTCCTGGTGACCACATCTTTTACTTCTATCCCCTACTCTTTCTTCTATCCGTTTTGTATTCATTTTTCTCCCACACAATCCGAACCATCTCTTCGGCGTCCGAGTGACATTGAGAGCCGAAAGTTCAGGGATATATGTGAGTGTGGGATGAGATGAGAGTTCCTTCTTATTTCCAATTTTTGAGGTGTTGACCCAAATCCCATGTTTTAGAGTCAACATGGGGCATGGTAAGAATGCCCCCATAGGGGAGGGGGCAATGAGTGCATCCCCCTAAGGGGACATAGTGACTATGCCCCCACCCCAAGAACAACAAGGGGCATGGTCTAGTCTCCTTCCTCTCTTTGAGCCACCTATGCGAACAAACCTTCCAAAATATGGAAAACCCTAACAAAGTGCACCCCCTCAAGGGGGCATGGTCCTAAATAAAAAATAATAAAAAAGAAAGCATTTTTTGAAACTAGAGTTTTAAGCTCTAAATTAGACCAACTTTTTTTGTCTACACTCTTTTCATTCCAGTAGTTTTCTTCATCTTTTGGGCATATTTCCACAATTTTCTCTACTCTTTCATTCATTTCAAAATTTGTTAGTTCTAAGAAATCATCCAAACATTGAGACATTAGCATCCTGTTGTTGAGATGTTAGGGCAGTCATAAATATTTTTTTATGTTATTGTATTAGTTACTTTACTTCTCTTTGTGCATGATGCTCTAGCTTTCCCATGTACAGGTTGCTATTGATTGGATGGCTAGACTCATACCTCCTTCTTGATCTGCAAACTTTATCCTAGTAATTTTTAAGAATGAGAGAAGTAGGAGCCAAACTGATTTTATCCTTACCAAGAAAACTAGCAACGCTCTACGTAAAGATTGCAAAGTTATACCTAGTAAAGTGTTCACAACCCAGCATAAGCTCCTAATTTTGGATTTTAAGGTCCAAGGGCAGTTGTAAATAGTGCAACAAAAAGTGCCGCTAAGATGAAATGGCATGAACTAAGGGGAATTAAGTAAGAGGTATTTAGGAATGAGGTCACCAAGCTTAAGGAATGGGATATGAATGGAGTGGCCGAATCAATGTGCACTAAATGTTTTTTGACCATAGAAAAATTTATTTTTTGAAAATTAACTAGGCGAGATCCACGTATGAAGAAATTATGGTGGTGGAATGAGAAACTGCAAAGAGCAGTAATGAGCAAGAGATAGTGGTTTAAGAAATTTCTCAACTATAACATTGGCTAGGTTGAGGGAGAGGAGATCTTGAGATTTAGGACAAGTTTGGTGTATTAAAGGCATGGAGGGGAGGGTGTTAACCTAGGATGAGGACATCTAGGAACAGTGGATATGTTACCTTGAAACATTCTTCATTGAGCCTATTCCAGAAAGTACAATGGAGGTGGAAGGGGACCAGAGGCAAGGGGTGGTATCAGGAGCCAGGAGCCTTCCTGGTGTCCATCAGGCTACACCAAGGATCCACTCTAAGCTCGTATCTTTTTGTCATAGTCTTGAAAAAATAATTAAGGATATACAAGAGTTTACCTTGGTGTATGATATTCATAGATATATTGTCTTTATTAATGAGGCTCGAGAAGGTATTAACAAAAAACTTAAACAATGGAGAACCATGTTAGAAGTTAAGGGGCTCAAAATAGTAGAAAAAATATGGAGTATATGCACTTCAGATTTAGCAAAACCTCAGGAATTGAAGAGGTCAAAGTAACCTTGGATGGAAAGGTCCTCGCACAGAGTACCCAATTTAAATATTTAGGTTCAATCTTATACATAAGGGAATGTGACAAAGATGTCTACCATATGATTAAAGTATAATGGCTGAAATGGAGGTAATCAACAAGAATTCTATGTGACCATACCATCCTTCTAAAATTAAAAGGAAAACTCTATTGCATGGCTATAAGACCTGCTATGGCCCATGGTAGTAAGTGTTGGGAAATTAATAAAAAAATAATAATCAAATTGAGTGTAGCTGAAATGAAGATGCTATAGTGGATATATTGCCACACATGATATAGAACCCACAATGAGTGAATTAGGGATAAATTAAGAGTTGCGAGAATTAAGGATATTATCAATGAGGAAAAAGTATGTTGATTTAGGCATATCAGGAAGTGCCCTCTTTAGGCACCTATCAGACAAGTTGAGACCCTAATGTTTCCAGTGTAGAAGAGGTGGAGAGGTAGGCCCAAGTTAACTTGGCATGGGCATTTCCATTATGACTTGGAGGAACTAGACATACGATATGAGCTAGTAGAAGAATGTGGAGAATGGAAAAGATGAATTCATATAGTTGACCCCAATCATTTGGGACTAAGACATAGAGTTTGAGTTTCGATTTGATGTGATAAAACACTAGAGATGCAAGGTTTAATCTCAAATAATAGAAAAATTATAAAATCATTCAAGATAAGTAAGGCAAAATAAAACATTATTGGACTGAAGTTTTTGGAAAACCAAACATCCTGATAAGGTGACATCTACTATCTTGTTATCGAGATGTTAAATAGTAAAAAGATAGCTTTTAAGTTTAAATCTAAGACCATGGTCTTGTATGGACTAGAATGATGTAAGATGCAAAAAACTACAATAACTATGTTGAAGAAACTAAATAAGCTAGAAATAAAAAAAGTGAGCTAGTAGAACCCTAAAGCAAAATGTGCTGTTAGGATGACAGTCCTACAGTTAAAGACTCTAGATTAACCAAATAAAAAAATTTTGGGAAAGGAAAGAGGTACTCACGTGGGAATTGAGGATGTATTGTCCTCATAGTGGATGGGGAGATAAAAGAAACAACTCACATGGGAGCCGAGGTGGTAGGGCACACGCAGTGAAAAGTGATGTGCAATAACATAAAGAAAAATAAAAATGCAATGACTAAAAACAAATTGTGACTTGAAATTTGGTTCACACGAAAGATGAAATGGGAAGCTTCATTTAGACAAGAGAAAAATCAAGCCTGACTTCTCAAGCATGAGTTTTTTCACTGTGGTCACCACAAATGCTGACTCAGTTCTCGGTCTGCCCCACCCACCCCTGCTTCAACACACACCTTGGTCCATGGTCTATTAACACTCAATGTTACTTGGGCATCGGAGGAGTAGCTCATGTCATGTGGAAGGTGTAAGGAATCAGTCCAATCAGATTGGCATAGTAGAAAATTTTCAATTCTTAAAATATCAATGTATTGGTCTCGATTAGAACCAAATGATATAATCGAACCGGTATTCAAAATAATTTTAAACATGTACCTTTGTGGCATTCAAGCAATATTGTGGGAACCTCGGGAATTTTTTTGATTCTCTGAAATGTGTTTAAAAGATTTGTTTTTGAATGTTGAAAATATCGTACCTGAATTTTCTAGTAAAATAGGTGATAGACCATAAAATCTACTAGATAGTCCAGGTGATATTAGAAGAGTATAGAACCGAGGTTTGGGTTCTGTGAAAATATTTTTTGACCTCTCTCCATCGGATGGTGCGAATATCCGATGTTCATTTACATCGAGCAAACACTCGAACACCCTTGATTAACTGCCATAGCGATCTTGTTTGACGAGAGCGTGCACATCCACAACGTATAAAGAACACAAAGGGCCCAACCTTTCAGGCCCGATGAGATGCAAACAAGTTTGATTAGATTTTGTTTGAAGTTATTTTATGTTTGATTTATGAATTGATTTTGATGTGGTTTGAAATGTTGATTTCAGATTTCCATTTAACTTGGATTTAAATGTTATTTGTTTTGAGCTTGTTTGAATTGTTTGATTTGTTTTACTTCAATTGGTTGAAGTTTATTTTATTTTTGTTTGAACTTGATATTTTAGATGTGTTTATCAATTTTGACTTGTTTAAGTTTAATTGACATGTGTTGAGTCATTTTCATGTGATTTTCTCATGTCGGTTGGTGTTTTAATACCAATTCGGGTGTGTTCAGTATGTTTCAAGTGTTTTGAAGTTTGGTTCAAATTGATTAAACTTGAACTTCAGATTGTTAATGATCTGAATTTGGCATGTTTTAAGATGAATTTCATATGCATTAATGTTTTCTTTATTCTGTTCTCTTCAATTAGTTGTGATTTATTTGATGTGCACTTGTTTAGGAAATTGAATTCCAATGGATTAAGTGTATTGAATCAATTTTTCCAGATTGTATTAAATCTGATTTTTGTTGAATGTTAAAGCTTTAATGATCTGTTTTAAGCATGTTTTAAGATTAGTTTGAATGTATTTTCAGATTTAATTAAGTTAACTTCAGATTTGGTTAACTCTTGTTCGGTTTGCATCACATCCGGTCTGTCGGGCTAGTGTCGATGCCCAGTCACATGCAATCAACTCGGTACTTGAAATGTTCATTGAATATTAATGTTCATGCTGGTGTACATCAGATGTGGCAGTTCATATGCCATGTTCAATGCTGTTGAAGCGCAAATGTGTGAATGTCCTTCCCTTGGTGTAAAATACCACTTGATTGGGAAAATTTTGGCAGCATGCCGCCTTATTTTCCAATCGGTGTGGAATCTTACCCATCCTACAAGGCATAGTCATTTGACTTTCCAAGTAGTGAGAAGGGTCCGTCTGCAGTGGGAAGCGTGTCCCATGCCTACGCCCGGGTCAACGTTCCGGTGCATGCCGGATGAGCCGCCCAATGAAGCGTCCAGTTGTGGACTAACTCCTTATTTAATTTTGGCATTTTGCCTTCAGATTTAATTAAGGTTTATTTTAAGTGTCCAAGGCCCAATGGGCCAACTTCATCAGCACAATGGGCTGGTCTTCATGTCTCGTGGCCTGAGAGGGCCGGCTTCATGTCATGTTGGCCCGGTTGGCCCAATTCAAGCTTCATGTCTCCATGGCCCGGTTGGCCTGCTTTGAGCTTCATGACCCAATGGGCCTGATTTGCACCTCCATGGCTTGATTGGCCTGATTTGCACTCCATTTTTTCCCTTGACATCTTGCTGTAGCAGCGGAGTAGGTGAGCCTCAGAGGGGCTGGAATGGGTTGGCTAAGGTGCTGTTTAGGTGGGCTTTTGGTAGGACTGCACAAGGGGTAGGTTTAGGTGTGAACTAGGACTGGTTTAGGAATGCACAAAGGGCATTTTGACATGTATAAATCAGGGCCACCCGGCTTAACTCTTGGCCTGTCCGGCGGATTCCAAGAGGCCCGGGCTGTCACCCCTCCTTTCACACATCAAAGAGGATGTTTGGTTTGTTTGGGGGTGCTGTAGGAGCTGTATTGGATGTGTTGCACATAGGGCAAACTAGGTGACCATCAAGGGGCCTGACATGAGTGCTCACAACGGGGGCAGAACTTGGGCCAGCAAGGGGGCCTGTTTTGCATGCCATTCGGGGCCTGATTGGGGGAGGCAGGAGGTGCATGTACAAGTGACCATCAGTGGGGTCAAACCAAGCATGATAGTAGAAGGTTTAGAGGCCAACATGGAGGGCCAAAAGGGTGCACAAAGGGGCTGGTTCAGAGGCCTGTTTTAAGGGGCAGCAAGGGGCTGTTTTTGTGATGGCCAAATAAAGGGTACACTTGGGGCTTTCTGTAGACAAACATGAAGGGCACTCAAAGGGGCTTAATGGGCATTACTCAGAGGGTATGACACCATGGAGAGGGGTAGAGAAGAGTATGGGAAGAGTTGAATTAAAAGGCTACATTGGAACACACTTTTTCAACTCACCAGTTTTTTCTTCTCTCTTGCACTGCAGGTGGTGTTGAAGATGATGGGCTGAAGGTGCCACCAAACCCTTATTATCTTGCTATTGGATGAGAAAAGGGGGTCTTATCCTTGCTGATGTTGATGGATGGAGAAAAGGAATGAAGAGAGCTTGCTGCACTTGCTAAAGTTGGCACACCAATCAGGTGGGCTGGTTGCACCTGTTGCTGGCGCGCCTGCTGGAGGGAGGCCTTTTCTCCTTCTTCTTCTTCACTTGGCACACCACAAAGGGGCTGGAGAGGTTGCTGAATTTTTGATGAAGACGTCCAAGCAAGGAGAAGCTATCTTGGAGAAGGGTAGAGGGAGGAGAGGCAGGGCTTCCGCAGGGTGATCAGCTTGTCCTGCACATGGCCAGCTGATGGGGCTTTTATAGGGGCTGAGGGGCGCCATATCCAGGAGGAGATAAGGCTGGAGGTTGTTGAGAGGATATAAGGATAACTCAAGGGAGTTTGGGGATGATAAGGATAACCCATAGTTTGTTGTTGAGAGGGATAAGGATAAACCATGGGGGTTGTTGAGCTTGTTGAGGTGGTTGAGGGAGATAAGCCAAAGTTGCTAGCTATCCCATCAGATGAGGAGTTCGGCCAGCTCCCTAACTTGTAGGGGATTGTGCGCATGGAATATGGGGAGGAGTTTGGCCATCCAAGTGGAGGGAAGAGAGAGAGTGATCCAATCTAGACCATTCATCTAACAGACTCCCGATCCGACGGCTATCATTAATTTCAGCCGAAAATTGATTAAACATAGCCAAATTTAAATCAGAAAAATATGGGACTATCATTGATGAACATTGATCTTATGATACATCCAAATGTGTGGCTGAGATATCCCAAATTGCCCAGGATCTCTGATTTTACCAATTTCTCTGATTGGTGCAATCTCGGCCGTCGATAATGTCAAAAACTGTAATTGAGTGCAATTATCTTCTACCATTGGCCAAATTTATTTTTCATGCATCAATATTCATGAGATAAAAGTTTTGGGTCATGAAAATTGAAATTTTCAGCCCATGGGTCGATCCAGAGCTAATCGGACCATTATGCCCCTAGTGCGAGAACATACGGCTTTCCGTCCGGATTTGCTCTTTCTTGCATATCTCTTCATCCGGGGGTCGGATTTTCGATCCGTTTCGACCATTGCCTAGCTCTATCTAACCTTGACAATGTGGTAAAGTTGGAATTCCAGGTTAGAGTCCCAATTTGTCCCAAAGTGTCAGGGGCAAAATGGTCATTTCGGCCTTCCGATGTCCGTTTTTCATGTTTTGGGCACCGTTGCGAAGCTCTTGACCAGGGCTATGTAATGAGCACATTATATTGGCCATTTGTAACATGTAAAGCCATGCGAAGGCATTTTCAAAGCCTATTTACATCATCTATTCATGAATTTTTTGAATCTGGGTCAGATTTTCTGCACCGGCTTCGGCATTGCTGAAACTTGTATCAAGCAAGCTAAGCGGAAAAATTTGATGCCAACAAATATCTATATACTGAAGAAGATTGAGCATTTAAATGTTCATAGAGCTACTCCAGTGTGTAGCCTCTAGTCATATCCACATGAATCACCTTCGTGGTTGAGTTCTCTTTCATACTAGACCTTCCGACTTGTCCTAGATGAAGCTCCATCGACTCTTGACTCTCATAGAAAATGTGAATGTGGTGGTTGGAGATGAAATGATCACCCTTTCATGATAGGGTTTGTGCTCTCTTCACTACTATTTATAGAACTCGAAATTTTTCATGAAAACCCCACCAGTTTCATAAATTATGCTCGTGTCCTAAATTTATGGATTAGTTTTTATGTGTGTGACCTACTAAGTCTAAGAGAACATTTAGTTGAGCCCTAGTTAAAAGCAAAACTTATTTTAAATTGAATCCACATCTTATAATAGATTTAACGGTTTACACAAATCTAAACCCTTATCCATCCAATGTCTCAATTAGATAGGAGTATAGCATTGACTATTGATGCCTAGAAATTTCGCACTATGAAATCTTGTACTCAGAATTAGATCAATTGGAAAATATTTTTTAATTATCCTATATACCTTGGCCAAAGATCTAGAGTACTATCCATAGGACATTCTCTCTTGCCTATTGAGAGTGGATGAACCCCTGTTGTCCACTCTATTGCCTCCACCAAGTTTCTCATATACTAAATCCATTAATTGTATAGAACCATAGTACTTAGTGATCCAAAAGTCAATAAAGTACATAGTCTACCTGGCACGACATCTTTGGCGACTCAAGTCAAAGTCCAACCTTGCAATTGTGATGACAAAATACCCTTATCGATAGTTAGATAAGATACCATTCAAGGATACCATACTAGTCAGTTTAGTAAATTCATTCCTCTAATGAGCACTTGTATGTTGACTCCAAAAATGGGTTCTGGATCGGCACCTCAATAAAAGTTGATGATGGAATAGGGGAAAGGGAGTGAATCAAAAAACACTCGAAAAACGGTAAAATCCTCAACATGTCCCACACTCACATTGATCCTCGAATTTTCATCTCACGGCGTCGCTCGATCACCAGAGAGGGTTCGAGTCATGTGGGAGGAGAGTGAAGAATAGAATGACTTAAAGCATAAAAGAGGTTGTCACCAGGAGCCTCGGGCTCCGCTTTATAGAATAAAAGCAAGATTGAGTTAGATGACTGTGTGTACTTTAGTGCGGGAGAGAATGTGTGCAGGTTCAATATTCTTCTTCTTTGGCCGGCCGATGAAGAAGTCTGCAACTGATGTATTTGTGCAACTAGAAGACAATAAGACAAGAAAACAAGTGAAGAAGAATTAGAACTGAGTGAAGTGTAGTAACTTGTAAAAACAATAACATAAATTGGCAATTGGAAACAAACTCACCGGATTCAGGGTTAGCCCTAACTCTTTTTTTTTGGTTTTTTGTGATATATAAAATGAAGAAAAATAGAATAAAATGATGCTTAAATATGAACTAAATTATTTGAATGAAGAGTTAGCAAAGAGAATATGAATGGTTAAAGACAACACAACCCAGGCAAAGTGGTAACTGGGTTGGACAGATTCAATGTAAGCTGTGCGGCTCTGATGCAGAGACTGTAACGAACAACACCAATGTTAGAATAAAGTAATTTTTGTTTCAAAATAAAGAGGACTCACCGAGGGTGGTTTTATATGAATACAAGTTTTCTTGAATATTATGATAAGTAATCTTAATTTATCTGATAAGCCTGATCTTGGACATTGAAGTTCTGGAAACTCCCAGTACAATGTCGATGTAGGACATGCTATGGGCACCACAGATATATTAATTGAATTATTCTTGTTTTAAATAAAATATAACTCACTAGGGAACAATTTCTATGAAGGATGTATAGGCTGAATCAACCATATAATGTACTGAAATGGACTAAGAAGATGATGACTTAGAAGAGAAGACTTCGGATTTGTCTGTGTAGCGCCGGTGTTGAAGCCGTAACATGACGATAAAATGTCAGAATTAATTTTCGTTTGTTGGATATGAAAGATATCTTGATGAAGCACACTTATTATGAAGTAAATCAGGCTATAAAATGACTATAAGGATCTGTAGAAGCCGATGATCAGCAGTGCAGTACGTCAGAGCATAGACTGGCTTCTTCTTCACTTTGAGATGATCTCCGAGCACCGAGATGAAGAGAGAACGATTTGAGGAGGTTGGGATGAGCCTAGGGTGTCTGAAAGATGAGGATAAGAGTGCTGGAGGATGGGTATGCTTTTCTTAGGTCATTCATATGAGTATCCCTTTATAGGGGATGAGAAACAGGTCAATAAATAGCAAGTTTTGATACATCCGACCTTAGGTTGGATTTCCTCCATTTAATGATGCTAATTTTCATCATGAGGCTTCTAGAAACTTACCCAAATTATTGAGAGGGATTTAAAATCGTGGATCACCTTTCCCATGTTCAAAATATGTCTCCACTTGAAGAGGAAGCAAATTTAGTCTAAAAATAGCAAGTTTTGATGTATAAGACAACAAGTTAGATTGCCATCATTAGGTGATGCTAATTTCGACGATGAAGCTTCTAGATACTTTACCAAGTGATATGTAGAAATAAAAATTAAGGTAAGGTCATGAATTTGTCAGAGATGTGCCTAATAGGCTGGGCTTGTATGCAATTGGGCTTGACCGGTGCTGCGTGCGGACAGAACTGTGCTTCTAATTTCTAAAGGATGCTGCGGACAAATGGGAGATCAGAATCGAATGTCATTTGTTGCATGGAAAAGAGGACTCATATAGGAAGATTATTGATGTTTAAGACTTCTTCATTGGACGTCCAAAGAATCCTGTGAAAAATTTTCAAGTAGAGGATATGCCAAGAAAAGCATAATCTGGCACACAACCAAACGACGCGACCTTGGTGCAAAGACCTCCAAGAGCAACATGGAAGTTAGAATGAACTCTTGTTTGGGAAAAATGGGTTTGATTAGATATCAAAACTCTTCTTTAGATTTTGAGTTAACTCTTCAGCTCGTCCAAATGAATGATTCAAGTTGATTTTGATGGTCTAAAAGACATGTTGCCAATGAAATAAAGGTTTAAGCCCCAAATAAGGCTAAATTGGCATGTCTATAGCTTGCCTCACCTTGATGTCAGCTTTACAAGGAAATGTTATGTAGTGAAGCAAAGTGAAATGTAGAGGAATGTAGCGAAGAGAAATGAGTTGTAATGGAATGTAGTGGAGCGAAATAGCGATGGACTGAAAAGGTGGCATCAAGGTGTAGATGTAGACACGCTTAATGACCAAATTCGGCAAAGAGTATCTCTTCATGTTCCTCGGATTACTGTCACGTTTCATCAAGCCTTCTTATATTCGATTGGTAAAAGGTGTGCCAGGGGCACAAGATAAGAATAGCCAACCTCCAACACCGTGGGGAGTCCCCGAATCATGGATTCGTGGGTTCATGGTCAGCCAGCAACTCGACCTTTGCGGTGTTCCTGTACTGTGATGGGCTAAAGTTTAAAAAGAGAATTGTTTTGTAAAATAAAAGAATACCGATCGAGCATATTTAAGCTCTTAGATTCATTTTTGTTTGTCAAGGAACATGATTTGATTCGGAATAGAATGATCTCAGATTCCAATAGGCAATTAAAAAAGCTAAATTAATAGACCGTGAGGATAATGGTGGTGCAAGAATGATGATCAAAATGGGTGCCCATGGTGGGATGAGGTGACTGCCATGGTGGCATGAATAGTGTTGCAATGGCCATGGTGGAATAGAAGTGAAAGATGTTGAGAGACACATGGTGATTGTGATAGATGATGGACGCGTTGACACGGTGGGATTAACGAACATGGTGGGCTATTGAAAGATCAAAATTAGGATAAATGATGGGATGAAGAGACCCAGTAAGATTTAGGGGATGTGATGACCACAAAGAAATGCAGAGATGATAAGCAAGAATGCATTGAAACTAATGCAAAACTACAAGATGCATGCTAGGCTAAAAAGTCAAACATTTACTTAACAAACTAGTTGAAAATATAGATTGAACATCGGAGGTCAGGATACCTAGTCGGGAACCATCGTCCCTCGATATTTAATTTTGGCTTATCCATGAGCACAAAGAATGACACTGCCGTCGTGGATTTTGATGAAGGGGATCTCAGGCCTGATCTTTTTTTGCACTCGTGGTCTTCAACATCAACGCATAAATAAGTAGTAATGCACCAATATATGCTAAGAAGTAAAATGATAATGGTGAGTTTGTGATGTGATGACACACATTCTCACAAAAGGGTTCATGTGCCTTGATAAAGACATAGAGCAAAAGTTTTTCGCAAAGTTGAGGCTGAGGTTATGATGACAACTCCTCCTGAGAATCCTCAAGGGAGGGAAGTGGTGAGCATCGGCTTATTGAAATCTTGAAAATGCTCCTCGACGAAGTTGAGGTCAAGGTCATGGTGGCACCTCCTCCTAAAAATCCTTCAGGGAGGGAAGTGGTGAGCATCACCTTGTTGTGGAGTTCTTGTTTGTTCCTGGTGCCTAAAACACTCAGAAAAATGAGATTAGAATGCCAGTATGGCTTATTCCCTTGCAAGGTGCGGTCTGCCTTAACCTTTGTCAAGGGGTGTAAAGTTCTCCTTGTGCCAAAAACACTTAGAAGAAAGAGATTAGAACAACAATGTGGCTTATCCCCCTTGTAAGTTGCAGTCTGTCTTGACCTTTATCAAGGGGTGTAAAGTTCTTCTGCCTGAAACACTTAGGAAAAGGAGATTAGAATTGCAATGTGGCTTATCCCCTTGCAAGTTCTAGTCTGTCATGACTTTTGTCAAGGGGTGATAACCTTCTTAAGGGTGTAAAAATAAAGTATAAAATATGCAATGAAAAATTTGGAACATGAGAGATTGAAAGTAAATACAAATGTAAAGACAAAAATTCAAACCAAACATGGTGATTAAATTTTTTGTAGGAATTCGAAAAAGAAGTTTTTGTGAAAAGATTCAATTTTTTGGGATTTTGAAAATATTTATTTTTTTGGAGTTTTAAAAATATTTACTCTTTTTGGATTTTTGAAGAAATTCAATTTTTTGGAGTTTTAGAAAATGTTCATTTTTTATGAATTTTAAAAGTATTCAACTTTTTTTAAATTTTTTGAAAATGTTCAACTTTTTTTTTGGGAGAGAAAAATCAGTATTGACAAAAGTCCTTATCACTCAGTTGTTATTCTATGTTTGTTGGTAGATACCATGTGCAATAATAAGGGTTACTTACCTAGAATCTTTCCAACCTTCCACCTTTCATCGGCCAGAGTTTAGCTTTGATTTGGTTGGTCCACCCAAACTCTGGGGGTTAAGAATGAAGAAATGATAAGGAAGACCTTGATAGGTTTTGGAGATGTTGAGAGGGATTACTCTACTCACACCCAATTGTCTGTTGGGGTTCGGCCTCTTCAGGTCTTTTCTTCTTTATTGACAAACTTATTTTTGTGGCACACATTAGGACATGTGCTTTGACCTGTGGGTCATTGCCCATCTTTTAGCGTCTTTTTCATTTTTTACATTTTTGGGTACTCATTCAGACATACCCATATTTGTTTAAACTTGTGGGGTTCATTGCCCTTCTTTTAGCACCCTTTTTCTATTTGAGAAGTTGAACCTTCTGAGATAGCCTCGTACTTGGGCGGCGGATGCTTTCAATACTCTCCCTCTTTAATCCCCCTCACCTATCTTGGATCGAACAGAAGAGAGTAGGGTGAGGGTTTTCCTTCCACCTCTGAGCCTTGCCTAGCTTCTCTCAGGTGTTGGGTCATCCAGATTCTGAGATCGGGACGTATTGTGTGTGTAGAATGGTATCTACCCTCGACTCCTAGACAACAACCTAGAACATGTGGACTTAAGTCATACTAGTAGTTCTCTCTATTTTTGAGATAGATTACATTCCATAGGTGAATCAATTGTTCACATGCCTTGCAATGTAAAGAATTTGTTTGATAAAAACAAGGTAGCTACAAATATTGTCAATCATGAATTTCTCTCAATTAAAATTGTCATGTGAAATTCAAAATCATTTCAAAAAATATTGCCTTATAGATGACATAATGATGATGAATGCAATTTCATGTAATACCTGAGAGAAGAAGTTCATTGTTGATGACGGCTTTGCTTATGCTTGCCTTGCCATGCCTTACCTTGCCTTGCCCAACTGCTTCCACTGTTGATATACTCAACATTATGTCAAAGAATAGGAGTGATACAGTAAGGTGCAAAATTCAATTTTTAAGATTTTTTAAAATATTATTTTTTTAGTTTTTTGAAAATATTTAGAATTTTTTTGGAGTTTTTGAAGATATTCATTTTTTTTTGAGTTTTTAAAATATTCAACTTTTTTTGGAGTGTTTTTTGAAAATATTTATTTTTTGGGGGAGAGAAAAATTAGTATTGACACAAGTTCTCATCGCTTGGTTGTTTTTCTAGGTTCTTTGGTAGACACCATGTGCAAAATGGGGTTCCTTACCTAGAATCTTTTGACCTTCAACCTTTGATTGGCCAGAGTTTAACTTCAGTTTGGTTGGTCCACCCACACCTGGGGGGGGGGGTTAAGAATGAAGAATTTATAGGAACTCCTTGATAGGCTTTGGAGATGTCAAGAGGGATTTCTCTACTTGCACCTAATTGCCCATTGGGGTTCGGCCTCTTCGGGTCTTTTCTTCTTTATTGACAGACCTATTTTTATGGTTTATGGCATACATTCGGAAAGGTGCTTTGACCTATGGGGTCATTGCCCATCTTTTGGTGCCTTTTAAATTTTCTACATTTTTGGGTACTCATTCAGACAGGCCTATATTTGTTTAAACCTGTGGGGTTTCTTTCCCATCTTTTGGCACCCTTTTTCTTTCATTGAGAAGTTGGACCTTATGAGACGGCCTCCTACTAGGGCGACAGATGCTTTCAATACTCTCCCCCTCTAGTCCCCTTCGCCTATCTTGGACCGAACAGAAGAGAATATGGTGAGGATTTTCCTTCTATCTTTAAGCCTTGCCTAGCATCTCTCGGGTGTCAGGTCATCCAGATTCTGGGATCAGGGCGTGTTGTGTGTGGGATGATATCCACCATTGACTCCTAGAGAACAACCACATGTGGACTTAAGTCATACTGGTAGTTCTCTCCATTTTTGAGGTAGACTACATTCCATGGGTGAATCAATTGAAAACATGCCGTGTAAATAAAAAAAATTATTAGGATAAAACCAAAGTAGTTATCGTCAATCATAAATTTCTCTCAAGTAAGATTGTTATGTGAGATTCAAAATCATTTCAAAGAAACATTGCCTTGTGGATGACATAATGATGATGAATGCAATTTCATGTAATACCTGAGAGAAGGAATTCATTGTTGGTGACGACGTTGCTAGTACTTGCCTTACCTTGCCATGTTTCTTCCACTTTTTATATGCTCCATATCACATTGGATTCAAGATTCAAAGTCATATCCCAAAGGGCAGGGCACATGTGCCCTCAAGTGAGGGCACGAGGCCACATGCCTCAATGGTAGGGAGCATGGGCACGTGCCCTGGGTCCTGGGCGCATGTGACCAGGGACCCGGGCGCATGGGACTGTTTTTGTGCGTCCTTCTTCCGGAAGCCATTGCGAACACTCCCAAACTCGGAATTCGACGCCGTTTATTGAGTTGGAAAGATAACAGGCTGAAGAATATTTATATTGGATTGTATCAGCCATCACACCCTCCAAAACTTCAGAATTTAGTCCGGACCTTAGGGCAGTGAACAGAAGATCCGATACTCGTCGAAATGACTCCAACGGCAAACCGGAAAGGCACGACATGCAGCATAACTTGTCCGGAGTGTGAGTATGACCATAACATTCAATGCATGATCATTAGGAATTGGTCATTCAGCCAACTTCTGTGTTTACACGATTTACGTGTGGCTTTCGCTTGGAAATTATGGCTTTTTGCGAAAAACTTCGGAAAACATCCGATTTCATTCGGCGAAGATCCAAATAAACTTTAAAGGACCTGGCATCATTCTAGGGTCAATCACACATGTTACCCTATAAAACATGAGTTTTATGCTCTGAATTAGGTGAATTCGACGTGTCTACAGCTTGTCTCGCCTTGATGTCGACTTTGTAAGGGAGTGGCATGTAATGAAGTGGAGTGATTCGTAGTGAACTGTAATGGAATGCAAGTGAGCGTAGATGAATGTAGCAGAATGGAATGGTGATGGATTGAAAAGGTGGCATCAAGGTGTAGATATAGACATGCTTATCTACCCGATCCAGCAAAATGAATCTCTCTGAGTATTCTAGATCATTTTCATATTCCATCAAAACCTCACATAATTGATTGGTAAAAGACATGCCATTGGAACGAGAGATGAAAAATAAAGGATAAAGGATAAAGGATGTAGCCAACCCTCAACGTGGTGAGGAGTCCTCAAATTCGTAGGTTCATCATCAGCCAGCAACCCGAACTTTGTGGTGTTCTTGTACTGTGATGGGGTAAAGTTTTAAAAGAGAAATTGATCTTAAAATGAAAAGAATACCAATCCATCATATTTGAAATCTCAAGTTCATTCAAGTTTCACCAAAATACTCAGTTTAATTCTGAGCGGAATAATCTCAAATTCTAAAAGGGTTCGTTTATGCATAACAAAAATTGCTCGGGCATCATGAAAACCATGAATCATGCTCTGGCAGAAAATTGAGTATTCGGAAAATGACAAAACAAACTTAAGCCATAGTGGGATTGAAAGATAATGGTGGGACTAACATAGAATGATGGGAAAGAAGAAACAATGGCATGACAAACATGACATGGAGGGATAAAATAAAAGACACGGTGGGATAAAAGAATGGAAAGAATAAAACATGATAGAATAAAAGAAAAGATAGAATAAAACATGACGGGATAAAATTGGTAATGATGAAGAATGAAAAAGAAGATGGATATGAAAACATAGAAAATTATGTAGAAAATAGTTGAAGATATAGATTGTCTATTGGAGGTCAAGACACCCGATTAGGAACCATCGTCCCTCCAATGTTCAATTTTGGCTTATCCATGAGTGTGAAGAAATGACCATGCCGTCGCATATTTTGTTGAAGGGGACCTCGGGCCCAGTCATTTTCACTCTCAAGGTCTTCAACATTAATGCATATAATGTGTATCAAATGGACCTAACATAACTAAATGACAAATGGTAAGAGTGAGGCGAAGTGCAAAATGGAATGCTGGTGATGATGTGAGATTGATGAGAATGTGGATGAAATCTTCAGGCATGATTTATCAACTTGCATCGACTGCCTGATTCATCAGCATCTCTGGTCTATCCTTGTCTTGCTTTCTGACGGAATACAACTCCACGATAATGTTTAGCTGGGTGGCTCTTCCTCTCTTTTCGCCACAACGTTGGCATGACGTTCCTTAGGGAACACTGATCTCACCAATTCACCTGTTAGGACTTAAAAGGTTGCGTGATGGCCCTTCTCTTTTGCTTATTCAGCTCCTGAAAACACTTAACAAAGATGATTAAATTTTCATCATGACTCATCCCTTTGCCTGTTTACCGTTTGTCTTGATTTTTAGTCAAAGGGAGGAGCCTTCTTAACAAGGTGGAATAAAACAAATGACATAAATGAAACAGAGGTTAGAGTTGAGGGAACTTACCTGCCGTGGTGTGAATCATCTCCTCTCCTGTATTGAAATGCCTGAAACACTTGATAGAAAGGGGATTAGATCTTCACTGTGACTCATCCCTTTGCCCATTATGGTCAACTTTTGACTTAAGTCAAAGGGAAGAGCCTTCTTAACAAGGTAATTAAAGTAAAAATGGATATGCAAAGCAGGAATAAAAATATGCATGACAGAAAAATAAACATGGATGCAACTGAGGCAATAATCATGACTGAGCTAATGAGCATTTTTTTTGGTTTTCTTAGAAATATTCCCCATTTTTTTTGGATTTTCAAAAGTATAAAAAGGTTTTTTTGGATTTTTTAAAAATGTGCATTTTTTTGAATTTTTGAAATATGCATTTTTTTGGATTTTTAAAATATGCATTTTTTTGGACTTTTGAAATATGCATTTTTTTGGATTTTGGAAATATTCACTTTTTTGTGGAGAAAATGCTGGTATTTGAGACAATTCATCTGTCTTTGGGGTTTGTCAAAACTCAAGTGGTAGATGCCACATGCAAAAATAAAGTTCCCTACCTAGAATCCTTCTAACCTTCTTCCTTTGATCGGCTTGGATTCCACCTGGATTTGGTTGATTTACCCTACCCAAGGGGTTTAAGGAGGAAGAGTATAGAAGAAGTCCTTGATAGGGTTTGAAGATGTTGAGAGGGATTTCTCTACCCTCACTCAAATTACCCATTGGGGTTCGGCCTTTTTGGGTTTTTCCTATTTTTTTCTCTTTTCTATGTGGCACATATTTGGACAGGTTTTTGACCCGTGGGGACGTTGTCCATCTTTTAGTGCCTTTTGCCTTGACTATCATTCTGGGTACTCATTCAGACAGGTTGATCATTCTTCTTTTTCTAACTTGAGGGGTTCATTGCCCATCTTTTGGCACCCTTTTACACCCTCTGAGATGGCCTCCTACTAGGGTGGCGAGTGTTTTCGATACAACCCCTCTCTAATTTTCTCTCCCTATCTTGGACCGAGTAGAAGAGAATAAAGTAAGGGTACTCTTTCCATTTCTAGATTTCTGCTTTGCCTTTCTCTAGTGTCAGGTTGTCCGGATTCTAGGATCAGGAGGTGTTGTGTGTGTAGGATGGTACCCACCATTGACTTCTCATGAACAACCTAAGATCGATGACTTGAGATTATACCAGCGGTTTCTCCATTTTTATGGAAAGTACTTTTTGAGGTAAACTCCATTCCAAGGATGATTCAATTTTTCTCCATCTGCATTAGTCAATTCATATTCATTACCTGGATACTTTTCAGTGATTACAAAAGGCCATTCCCAGTTAGGTTGCAACTTGGAGCGGGGACCCCCTGGCTTAACGAATATGCGTTTGACTACCATCTCACCAATTTCGAACTTTCTCTTGACCATCCTCTTAAAACCTTTTGAGTCTATTCTGATAAGTCCGGGCATGCTCGGCAGCGGCTAGCCTTCTTTCATCCAAGAGTTCAAGATGTGCAAGGAGAGATTCTCGTCTCTCATCAACAGGAATATCCCTGTTGAGCTGAACTCGGAGAGATGGAAGTAATACTTCGTAGGGGACCACTGCTTCCATCCCATATGCTAAGGCATACGGGGTTTGTCCAGTGGGAGTCCTTACAGAAGTATGATAAGCCCATAGAGCATCTACAAGCTTATCAGGCCAGTCAGCAAATTTGCTAAACTTACAAGATTTCTTGATGATTTTGATTAAGGTTTTGTTGGTGGCTTCTGCTTGACCATTGCCTTGAGGATAGTATGGTGATGAATGATGCAATGAAATGTGATACTTGTTGCTAAGATCACGCAGATCTTGAGAAAGAAATTGTGGCCCATTATCGGTGACGATGTCGCTGGAGATCCCGAACCTTGCCAGGATGTTGCGCTTGATGAAGGAGCAGACTGTTGACGCTTTAATCTCCACAAATGCTTCCGCTTCAGCCCACTTTGTGAAGTATTCCGTTGCCGTCAGAATGAATGATTTTGAGCGCATTTCGGAGTTGAGGTCACTCAAGGGGCCAATGATATCAAAAGCCCACATAGCAAAAGGCCATGGGGCATGAATTGGATGAAGGGAAGATGCGGGAGAGTGAATCTTGTCGGCATGGAGTTGACATGAATGACAATGCCAGACAAAGATGGAGCAGTCTTCTTCTAGAGTTGGCCAATAATACCCTTGTCAGATGATTTTTTTAGCAAGGGCTTGGGCATTCACATGACCACCACAAACTCCAGAATGTGCTTCCTTCAGCACCAACTCAACTTGTTCTTCATCAAGACACCTGAGTAAGATTCTACTTAGGCTTCTCTTATAAAGCACTCCTCCTAGGATTGTATACCTCTGGGATACTCTTCTGATTGCCTTCTTTTCCTTGGTGGTTGATCCAGGTGGGTATTACTGATCTTGACAATACCTCGCAATCTCGTCATATCAAGGTCTCTCACCTTCTTCTAATTCTTCCAACTCAATTAAGGAGATTTCTTCTTTATGTTCCAAGTATTCCTTTTTGTTGAACCTCTCCTTAACCTTTAGAAAACGTCCATCCTCAATTGCTGGAATTGTCCTCTTACAGATGTGGATAGTCCGTACTTGCCTGCCTAGCGGGACATATAGAGATGAAGCTAATGAAGCTAAGGCATCGGCGAGGATATTCTGACAACGGGGGACATGGACAAAGGTGAGTTTGAAGAATAGCTTGATATAGCAGGTGGTGAGCTCCTGGTAGGGTTTGAGGTTTGGATGGGAAGTTCGATATTTGGATAGGACTTGGCGTAGGATCAATTGAGTATCACCTATCACCCTCAGTTAGGTGGCACCATGGAAATGAGCGGCCTCCAGCCCGGCCAGCAAGGCTTCATACTCAGCTATGTTGTTGGTTGATGGAAAGTTAAGCTGAAAAGCCTGTGGAATGGTGACACCTTCAGGTCACAGAAGAACAATACCTATCCCTCTACCATGAGAGTTCAGAGCCCCGTCAAAATATAATGTCTAAAGATTGGAAGATCGGTCTGACATTAGTTCGTCATTCGGGAACTCCGACCGGACTGAGTCAAAGATGGGTATGGGATGATGGGCAAGGTGTTCTGCAATAGCATAACCCTTGATTGCCTTCTGTGGGACATAAGTGATATCAAATTGGGATAAGAAACTCTGCCATCACCCTAACCGATTAGTCAAGACTATCTTCTCTAACAGAAACTTAATGGGATTGATACGAGCAATGAGCTTGACTTGGTGAGCAAGGAAATAATGTTTGAGTTTCTGAACCACCCATATAAGAGCAGCACAGGTCTTTTCTACAACAGTGTACTTCAGCTCACAAGCATCAAACATCTTAGTTAAATAGTAAGTAGCTCGTTCTTTCCCTTCTTGATCAACTTGTGCAAGGACTACCCTAAGAGAGTTCTCAAGAACTAAAATATAGAGGACCAAGGGCTTGTCGGGAATTGGTGGTCTAAGTACAGGGGGACTTGCCAGGTATGTTTTCAACCCATCAAACACCTCCTGACACTTCGAATCCCAATTAAACTTGTCCCCCGCCTTGGTTAACTCATAGAAAAGTTTACACCTTTGGGAATGTTGTGAGATAAACCGGCGGACAAATTGTAGCCTCCCAATCAATCCTCGAAGCTCTTTCATATTCTTCGGAGGAGGCATACCAATAATTGCTTTGGCTATGTTTGGGTCGATCTCTATGCCCATTTTGCTTACTATGAACCCTAGTAGTTTTCCTGATGAAACTCCAAATGTACGCTTCTTAGGGTTTATTTTTAGCTTGTATTCTCTAGCTCGTTGCAAAACTTTTCTTAGCACTTCAGAATGATCTTCCCGACTCTTGGACTTGATAACCAAATCATCCACATACACCTCTACAAGGGTGTGCATCATGTCGTGAAAGATAGCCATCATAGCCCTCTGATATGTAGCACCAGCATTCTTTAACCCAAAGGGCATGACAACATAGCAATATGTTCCCCAAGGTGTAGTGAACGAGGTCTTCTCTTGGTCCTCTTCAGCTAACCAGATCTGATTGTATCCAGAATAGCCGTCCATGAATGAAAGCATTTCAAATCCAGCTGTGTTATCAACCGAAACATCGGTATGTGGTAAAGGAAAATCATCCTTAGGACACGCTCGGTTCAAGTCCCTGAAATCTATACAAATCCGAATTCGTCCATCCTTCTTCATAACAGAGACTATGTTAGCCACCCATTGTGGATATAGGACGACCTTAATAAATTTTGCTTGGTATAGTTTTTCGACCTCTTCTTTCATTTTGAGTGCAATATCAGGGTGGAATCTCCTGAGCTTTTGTTTAACCGGGGTAGTTCCAGGTTTCAAGGTTAATCTATGTTCAACCAATGAATTATCTAATCCCAGCATATCTTCATACGTCCATGCGAACGTGTCCTTATATTCTTCCAAAACTTTGATCAAACGTTGTTGTTGTGAGGGAGTGAGGTTTGCACTGATAAAGATAGTCTTAGGATCGTCCAGGGTTCCTAAATTCAGTTCTTTGATCGGTTCATTCCCTGTGGCTGATGGTTCTTCAAATCTTCTAAGGCCAGATGCATATGCATCAGCCAAGTCCTCAATTTCATCCTCGGATTCAGGATCCTTCTCTGATACCACCTCATATACTCCCAAAGTATGATCTATGTTATGCTCATCCTCATATCGGATTTTATCTAGCTGGATGGTATTCTCTAAAAAGTTTGGCAGCCTTGCACACTCTACGCATTTTTGTGCCAATTTTTACAGATACATATTTGGAACTCGTTTACCCCTAACTTTCCTATTTCCTAACCTAACCTGACCTACTGAAGATAAAGCTGGAAAGGTGGTATTTACAGTGGAGGAAGGATCGAATAAATCGATCAATGATTCAGAAAAGGGGGATCCCTGATTGGGAGCGCCCTCTCGGATGAGTAGAGATGTCTCCTCAATAGAAATGTGAGTCTCAGAGAAGACGTTTTATTAGAATTTCAAGTAAAAAGATAGAATGAGTTGGAATGACTCGAGGTTTTCTGGAAGATGACTGAATTAATAGAAAGAAAAATTTAAGGATAAAGGGGAAAAAGGGGCTCGTGGGCCCAATGGTAACAGAAAGTGGACACATGGGTCCAAAATTGATGAAAAAAGTAAACGGGTATGTGGACCCGATCTTAGAAAAGGATGGGCATGTGAGCCCATGCTGGAAAGAACCCTCAGTTCTAAAGTTGATGAGGGAAGTAAATGGGCAAGTAGGCCTAGTAAGAGTGGAAGGTTGAAGAGGGCACATGGGCCCAAAGTGGGTAAGTGGGCTCTGAAGCCCATCCAAAAGATCTAGAAACAATGGTACGAGGTTCAAACATGGGATTGTTGTATTTGGGCCTCGTGGAATGGTTTTGACTTGGGTAACATGCTTAACTAGATGATTCAAGATTGGTCTGCCCTTGAGTGGTTCCTGGTGCTCTTCCCCACTTGAGAACAGACAAGTGAAAGATAAGCATAGGTCTTCCAAGTCTTCTTCTTCCTCTGGAGCCTTCCTTCTCTTGACAACTATAACGAAACTCTTGTCATCTTCAGCCATCATCATGGTCTCCCCTTTGATAAAGAAGGTGTGGATTCCCATGGCATATCCTGGCTGGAAGATCCTCCTTGGGATGGAATCCTCTTCGTATCCCAACCCCTGCCTGCGTGGCCTTTTCACAGTTTGAATCGGCTGAGTGATTCCTTAAAGATCCTTGCCTAAACCTTTTCCAGGCTGATAGCGCAGTTTCATCATCATCCGCCATCCCACTGTGTCAGGTAAAGAGGCGGTCATGCATCTGACTTCTGGTAAATCTCCCACTGAGATATGGGGCTGTATTGATAGACCTAGGGGTGATGTAAAAGTAGCATCATTCATCTCATCCCTTATAGGCATGCTAGTCACCTGGACCACTTGTCCTTTAAAGGGAAACTTAATGCACTGGTGATTTGTTGAAGCCACAGCTCCTATTGCCTCCAAGTATGGCCGCCCAAGTATAGCCTGGAAAGTCGGATCCAATTCTAGAACATGAAATTCCGTTGTGACCGAACATGGTCCAAGTTTAACTTCTAGAGTGACCACCCCATGTGCAGACTTCTTAGAGTTGTCATAGGCCATCACCATGGCACATGATGGCTTGATTTGTTGTTCAGAAATGCTGCACAACTGCAACATTTCTGGCGGCATAACATTGATAGAAGCTCCAGTGTCAACCAAACATGATTTTACTTCGACATTGCAGATGATAAAAGCCACATGCAAAGAATATCTCCTGACCTCTGGATCTGCTAATTCTTCCTGAGAGAAAGTGAGTGTTGGGTGCTCACTTCTAGGGGCTAACACTGTAGTTATCTTTTCAGGTGGGAGATCTTCACTCACCATGACCCTTTGTAAATACTGCTGTAGAATCTTCTGGTGCACCTTTGATCTTTTGATAAACTCAAATATGGAAATACGGGCCGGTGTCTTATCTAAATGCTTCAACAAATCATAGGCCGTGCCCGGCAAGGGTTCTTCCACTTGTTCCACCTCCACTAGATCCT
Source organism: Cryptocoryne crispatula var. balansae (assembly GCA_036172225.1). NCBI lineage: Eukaryota > Viridiplantae > Streptophyta > Magnoliopsida > Alismatales > Araceae > Cryptocoryne > Cryptocoryne crispatula. Next base: position 20,470,745 of record CM069931.1, on the reverse strand, counting down.
GCGGTTGAGTACCGACTTGGGGAAAGAGCCGCTGGAACATCCTCCCACTCCGAAGCACCGGGGCTATTTGGCTGTTGGGTAGAGGTGATGGGTTAACTGGGGTGGGTTGTGGTGGAACAGGTGGTGTAGGTGCAGGTATGATAGGTAATGGGATCGATGGTTTCGGGATGATGGGGTTAGTTGGTAGAGGGGTAGGATTTGGAGGTGGTAATGATGGTGATACTGGTGGCCTGATGAGAAGAGGCCGGGGTGCAGGAGTGGTTGATGCTTTTAATGAAGGTGTTGGTAATGTGGTAGGTTGTGGGGTTGGTGGTATGATAGGTTGGGGTTTTGGAGTGACAGAGCTCGTAGGCTGGGGGTTCAGGTTTGATGGTGATTGTGGTGGTCGGATGAGCAAGGGTCGGTGTGTAGCAATGGTTGAGGGAGGTGTAGTCGAGGCGGGGGCTGGCCTAATGATAGGTCGGCGAGAAGAAGTTGCGGCCAGTGGTTGGGATATTGTACTAGGTGGTGGTTGGGGAGTAGCAGGTGCATAGATTATCTGTCTAGGAGGGTTCCTAGCAGGAGGCCTAGTTGGGTTGACAGACATGGTTGCATTTTGGTTTTCTAATTGCCAACCTTGAGAACGGTTGGCATCTCCCTGGACAATGGAGTGTACTAGACCAATTCCTAGGTTTGGATGTGCTGGTGTTGGTGCTAGAACGGGAGCATGTAATGGGAGAAGATTCTGAACAATCCCCAAGCCAGGTTGTGGTTGAGGTTGAGTCGGTGGATGCTGCCGCTACTGTTGCCTAGCCTTCATTGCCTGTATGCATTCCCCCATTTGGGCCCAATCAATGCTGCCTTGGTCATTCAAATCGTGGATATAATCCTTGAATTGAAAACACGCTTCAACAGTGTGACCAGGACACCGGTGGTAAGCACAGTATCGGGACATATCTACATTTGTTGGCCAAACCTCTCTTTCCTTGGGCAATTCCAACTGTTTCTCCTCCATGAGTACATTGAAGATGTCGGTCAAGGAGTAAGGGAGTTGTTAGTAGTTCTCTCTCCTAGGACCTCCCCTTCGTGGTGCCTGATTGAGTGGTGGCGGTGCCCTATTGTAGGTAGGTTGACGAGGTTGCTGGGGTTGTGCTACTGGCTGAGGGGGTTGTTGTGGTTGTCGTGGTTGTGATGGCCTAACCTGTTGTTGAGGGGGGTAATAGGAATGGTTTGGTTGTGGGTTTCTGAACTGGTTTTGACGGTTCCCTCCCTGGTTCCCCACAATGTTTATAGCTTCGTTGTTGACCACTCCTTCGGTTGTAGGCCCAACTGGTGAAGAGGGTGTTTTCCTGAAGTTTCTAGGTTTGGGATCAAAGGGTTTATCATTGTGGCATATTTGAAGTGGGCTTGCAAGTATCGGACACTATCATAGAGTTCATTCATGGTGGTAGGATGGTGCATGATCAATACATTCCTCAAGGCAGGTGTAGTGTTTCCGATAAGCATTTTCACTTGTTCCCCTTCAGAAATAACATCTGTCAATTTTTCTGTCATTCCCCTCTAGCGATCAACAAACTTTATGAAGTCCTCTTCGGGCTTCATCTTCTCAGCAATCAAGTCTGTAATGGAGCATGATGGTGCCACCCGGTCTCTGTATCTTTGCAAAAATTTGGTCTTGACAATATCGAAGTCTCCTGCCTCAAAGGAGTCGAGCGAGTAGAACCATTCTAATGCAGACCCTTCTAGTGATCGACGGAACAAGAAGGCAAGAACCCTACGATCATTTTTCCAGAATGATGACTCGTAGAGAAAATCTTTTAAGTGTAGAAAAGGATTGCCAGTACCATTGTAGCGGCGATAAACTGGTAGCTCAGAAGGTGGCAAGTGGAGAACTGGTAAAGAAGGAATAGAAATCTCAGGAACTGACTTGGATTCCATGCGACATCTAAGCTCTTCATAACGTTCATTCATCTGGGTGAGCTGATCCATGATTGCCTGGGTGAGAGCAGGTTCTTGGTTTACTGGCGGGGGTATGTGGTTAGAGACATGGTTTTGGAATTGAGGAGCATGACTTGGCAAATTCACTGAAGATTGCCCCATGACTTGATGGGACAAGGGAGCAACATGGTTGAAATAGGGTGGTTGAACAAATGAGGGTTGAACAACAGATGGTTGAACTATAGAAGGTTGAACTACAGATGATTAAACTATAGATGGTTGTGTTAATGATGGTTGAATCATAGATTGTTGAACAATAGGTGGCTGAACAAAGGGTGATTGAATGAGTGGTGGTCGAACTAGAGGACAAGGAGATAAAGCAACTTGGTTGGCTTCAGCCTGATCTGAGGCACTTTTGCCCTTCACCATGGATTGTATGCGGGCGTAGGTTTCTGGGTCAGTATAGAGAGTCAACTCCCTGAAGAGTTGTTCAACATCACGAGGAGCAGATGGTTGAGGGACCTCTTGCGCTTCTGACTCAAACAATGGATTAACATGACCATCTGACGGAATTGGTTGGTGACCCATCTCGTGCTCTCGATGTTCATCATGTTACGCCATTCCAATGTGCCTTTCAGACCTTAATTGCATTGAACTTCAAGGAGAAAGTAAAAGAAACAAGTTGACAAAGCAAACAAAGAAATTTTTTGGTTTTTAGTATTTTGCAAATAGTTAGAGGTTTGAATTTTTGTTTGACAAGCAAGTGATGCAAAGACTTGAAAGAAAGATTACACAATGATTTTGATTAAACCTTAGGTTTATGGATTTGTTAAGAATTGTTCTCTCAACAAATGGGTTAGGATCCTAACTCCAATCTCCAATGACCTAGGTTTCACACAATCTTACCACGTGTAGGTAACGTAGGATGCTTCAGGTTTTGGAGAGTGGTACAACCAACCCGATCATGAAGAGGAATACTCCACGTATGAGGAATTACGGAGGCCTTGATGAAAGCCAACTAAGTCAACTAGGAAGGAATATCCCAGAAGAGAGGTCAGAATCCACCAAGAGGGTGTTTTGGATGAGAGGGGTAAATGGGAGAGTGAGCTCCCGCCTCAAAAAAGTGTAAGAGAAGAAGGTAGATATCAGGAGCAGAGAATGCAATCAAGTAGTAAAGCAAGTAATGAGCAAAACATAAACTTAAATAAACAAGCAATCAACACAAGACAAGCAATTAAAAACTAGACAAGCAACTAGAAACTAGAATCTAGACCTTGTTTCTTATGTGAGCCAAATGGAGATAGTGAAAAGGTGGTGGAAAGAAGAGGGTTCAGATCTGATAGCCAAGCAAAAAGGGTGGTCCACATGGGGACCGATGTAAGAATAAGTTGGTTCACGTGGGAACCGGGGTAAAAAGTAAAGGTGGTTCACACGGGAACCGATTTTTGGGTAAAAAAGGGTGGTTCACGTGGGAACCGGTATGAATGATTAAAAGAAGGCCACGTGGGGCCAATTAAAGGTGAATAAATATCTAATCCAAGTGGGGATAGATCTGAAGGAAAGTGGTTTGGTTCACATGGGAACCGAAGTAAAGAAAGAGATTGGTTCACGCAGGAACCGATTTAAAAGGAAAAGGGTGGTTCACGTGGGAACCGGTTTGAATAAAATAACCGAAATTAAATGAGGTTTTTGGTACTTCAGATCTGATGAAAGATGGGTGAAATCAGAAATTTTGAGATGGCATGAAATTAAGAAAGGTGGAAGGAAGGAAAGGCTCACGTGGGAACCGGTCTAGAACTAGAACTAGTTGCAAACAAAACACTAAGCACCAACAGTTGAAGACATTGCTTGTCCCACCGTGGTCATCACAAAGCTGTCGACTCTAAAAATTTGACGGATGCCTTCTCCTTTTGAGGGAAGTTCATGAATCCAGATTGTCACCTTAAGAGGGGATGAGAAAGAAAGAAAGAAAACTCAGAAAACAACTCTCACCTCTGTCCCACACTCACATTAATCCCCGAACTTTCATCCCTTGGTGTTTCTCGATCACCAAAGAGATGGTCCGAGTCATGTGGGAGGAGGGTGAGAAGAATAAAATTAAAACATGTGGTCGCCAGGAACCGTGGGTTCCGATTTATGAAATTAAAATGACTGTGTACCTTAGAGTGAAGAGTGTGGGTTAAAGCTTCTCCTTCCTCGGTCGGTCGATGAAGAAGAGTCCTCAACGCGTGGGTGCTTGATCTTCTGTGCAACTAGACAAATAAACAAGTGAAAAAGACTATTAAAACTAGATAAAGTGGAGTATATGTAAAGAAAATAACATGAAACACACAACTGACTAGAAACTGACCAGATTTGAGTTATCTCTAACTCCTCTTTTTCTATTTTCAGATAAACAGACTAAAAATAATGAAAAAAATTGTAAAAAAATTATAGGAGGATGGAGAATCACGATACAAAGATATAGGAAAAAGAACATCAAGATTCTGAGTAGAATAGAGAGAGATATGGCCAAATATGGGTTGTCAAAAAAGCCGAGCAGCAGTCCAGGATCTGCCAGGCGCGACTTTGCTTCTGCGCTTTTCACGACCATCCCCGACCTCAGAATCAAGTGCCGTTGATTGAAAACTCAAGAAGACTTGGAGAGGAAGAACTTTGATGAAGAGAGCTCTGGCAGAAGACGTCCACACACTGCTGTAGAGGCTGAATAAGAGAGACCTGGCAGATCACCTGCAGAACAGTTTTCCTCTCTCTTGAACCGACTTCTCTCTCTCTAAAAACTCGAAATTCTATCTCTAAAAATCACAAAATCAATGCAGGAGGGTGGTTGGACATCTTGAGATGCCTGGGGGTCATGCTCATGCCTTGGGAACGACCAGAATCAGAGTCAATTTATAGGAGGACGAACGGCGCGATCAAGACTAAAAAATAGGGCACCTTGCGCCCTACCCCAGGGCGCATGCACCCTGGTGCAGGGCACATGCACCCCACTGTGGGGCGCATGTGCCTCCTAGTGGGGGCACATGGCACTTTTCCCGAAAAATTTGACCTTATCCGGTCGATTCGTTCAGCGGTAGAGTCCTGGTGAAAAACTGGTTTCCTCGTGCCACAAGGGCAGGGCGCATGTGCCCTCAAGTGAGGGCACGAGGTCATGTGCCTCAATGGTAGGGCGCATGGGCACATGCCCTGGGTCCTTGGCGCATGTGACTAGGGACCCGGGCGCATGGGACTATTTTTGCGCGTCCTTCTTCCGGAAGCCATTGCAAACACTCCCGAACTTAGAATTCGACGCCGTTTGTTGCGTTGGAAAGATAACAAGCCGAAGAAGCTTTTTATCAAATTGGATCAGCCATCACACCCTCCAAAACTTCAGAATTTAGTCCGGAAGTTAGGGCAGTGAATAGAAGATCCGATACTCGTCAAAATGACTCCGACCGCAAACTGGAAAGGCACAGCATGCAATGAAACTTGTCCTTAGTGTGAATATGACCATAACCTTCAATGCATGATTATTAGGCATTGGTCATTCAGCCAACTTCCTTGTTTACATGATTTACGTGTGGCTTTCGCTCGGAAATTATGGCTTTTTGTGGAAAACTTCGGAAAACATCCGATTTCGTTCGGCGAAGCTCCAAATCAACTTTAAAGGACCCGACATCATTTTAAGGTCAACCACACATGTTACCCTATAAAACATGAGTTTTATGCTCTAATTTAGGCGAATTCGGCGTGTCTACACCATAGTAAAACATGTGAAAACCAACCTTTGGCATGCTGGTCCTTGTGTCACTTGACGTTCGGAGGCATCTTCAAAGAACACTAGCCGATGAAGCACCAACCCCCTCCTACAGGGCAGGTCCTTTGAGATAGGGACATAGAATCTGAATCCTTGCCCCCGGTCAGCAGGAGAATCCATTGTCTGGGGCTCTTGGCGAGCAGAAGCTTGAACGGGGAACATGCCCCCGATCAGTGGAGCTGGTCGTCGAAATGAAAAGTCAGCAGTAAGGCTGACAAATGGAGTCTTCACTACGACAGGCAGCTGCTGCTGGGTCTTCTTAGGCTGGACTGTTGATCAGTCAACCGGGTGAGCCAACAACATCATGGGGAGCTTTCCCCCGATCGGTTAGGTAGAGAACTGAAATGGTTAGTCGGCAAACCGGCTGTTTACATAGAACTTTTGAGGGGAAGGTGGTAGTACCTGCAAGTTCTCTTTAGCATGGACCGCTAATTGGTCCAAGGAGGGAAGACAGACCAAGGATTGGTCCCTCGCCCGAGCCGGTACAATGGAAGCTACTGATTGGCTTGAGTCTTTGATCTTTGAAGAGAAGGCTGCCCCTTCTCTTCAGCATTTTTGGCCACTGGTTGGCCAGCCTTCTTAGAATGGGCAGAAGGTTGACACTTCCCCCGTGTAGCAGGCACATTCTTAATGATAGGCACAGTAGGGGCCTATGAGTCATCCTTGAACTAGCTCAAACCAGCGAACCGGTTGACAAGGGGTAGAACAATACGCCGTGGTCGGTGGTTCTTCTCCTCCCTAAACTCAGAGGGAGTCTTGATGAAAGTGGCTGGGCGGGTAGAGTTCCAAGGGCACTGTACATTGCCAACCTCTAGGTTGCGACAGGAGCTAAGTTCAAGTCGAAGCTTGCGCAGACTCAGCTGAGGAGATGCGGGCACAGTCTCAGAGTTGACAGTGATAACGTTCACTGAAAATGATTCCTGAATGTTGACTCTGAAAATGGGTTCTGGATCGGCACCTCAAGAGAAGGTGATAGATAGAATAGGGGAATAAGGGGAGTGAATTGAAAAAACACTCGGAAAGTGGTAAAGAGTCCTCACCTCGGTCCCACACTCACATTGATCCCCGAACTTTCATCTCACGGCGTCGCTCGAGCATCAGAGACGGTTCGGGTCATGTGGGAGGAGAGTGAGGAGGAGATGAACTTAGAACATAAATAAAAGAGGTTGTGGTCGCCAGGAGCTGCAGATTCTGCTTTATGTAATGAAAATAGAAAGAAGTTGACCATGTGTACCTTAGTGCGGGAGATGATATGTGGGTTAAACCTTCTTCCTCGTCGGCTGGCCGATGAGGGAGAGTCCAACCAATGCTAGCTTGATCAATCTGTGCAACTAGAACAATAAACCAAGTGAAGAGTTTGATTAGACTTGTGAGAAGTGTAGTAACTATAGAGAGAAGATGAGAAAGAAGTAATAGGAATCAGACTCACCAGCTTTGGGGTGAGCTTTAACCCCTTTTTTGTGTATTTTTTGTGATACGAAATTATGCAAAAACTAAATAAAAATGATGCTAAAATGATTCTGGATGAATAATGAAGACATAGAAACTTGAACGGCTCAAATCAGAGTTAAAACGGAGAAGATATCACCAATATGGCTGGACAGCGCACTAGGCTGAACGTGCCCTGGGTTTAAGGGTGCGGTGAGCATGCCCTAGGTGTGAGGGCGCGGTCTGTGCGCCCTTGGTTCGGGGGCGCGTTGCACTGTCTGGTGCAACATCGGTGCAGAGCTCGCCACAGGTAGTACCGATGTCAAAATTCAATGCTGTTTGGTGCAGTAGACATAACACTTGGAGAGGAAGAGTTCTTATGTTGATAACTTCTCCAAAATCCTCCTAGATAAGTCTTTAAAAAATATGAAAGTGGACGGATATGGAAAAGTAAAACCTGGATGTGCGCCCTTTATGCAGCAATCGACACGGACAGAAGGAAAGTAAGAATTGAATGCTGTCAGTTGCAAATGAAAGAGGATGGAGAGAGGAACAACTCCTATGTTGAAGACTTTTGCATCAGGAGCTCCAGATTTTCTACAAAAGCCGATGAAGTTTGGTTGCTATAGAACACACAGATCGGGCTTCTCTTTCGCTTCGGAATCAATCTCTCGATGTCGGATCGGCTTTGGATGTTGGGACGACCTTGAAAGAGAGCTTGGATGACCTTAGGACGAGCTAGGTATGGGGGATTAACCTTGGGTCATTGAGAATGGCCCTCAATTTATAGAGGAGAGAAACCGGTGCAAAATTTATAAACTGGACCCACCGCGCCTCCTCCTTTTAAAGGAAGCGAGGGCGCGCAGGGCACGCCCTCAATCTGGGGGCGCACAGGGCGCGTCCTCACCCTGGGGGCATGGTCTATGCGCCCCCTATTTCAAAGCAGGCAGGGGCACGTTACATGTCTTATTGCTAAAAATTGTTGAAATCTTCTAGAAATTGCTAAAAATCCGACTTGACAAACGTAGCATGCCCCCGACCCGGGGGCACAGTACAAATAATCAAAAATTATTGATGATAACCTTCCAAAAATCCAGTTTAGAAGGTGTGAATCGGGGCAATTTCTGATTTTTAGAAACTGACCACGCCCTTGTATTTCAAAGGAAGCGAGGGCGCGCAGGGTGCCCCCAGAATGAGGGCGTGCAGGGCACCCCCCCAGGTTGAGGGCGCAGTGACCGCGCCCTCCCATTTCAAAGGGGGCGGGGGCGCGGTACACTCTCTCCTACACGCGCGTTCCGTGGGCCGTAACTTGCAAACGGGATGTCCGATTCGGCTCACGTTTGTTGCGTTGAAAAGAGGGCCTTCAACCGCACCTCCTAAAGTTGGTAAACCAACTAGCATGACTCCTGAGATGTTTGCACGGGGCTTTCTACCAGTTTACCCTCTCTCGTAAAGCCAAAAACTGTGGCGAAGGTCCAAAAGAGCACGGTTCCAATCGAGGAATCTTGGGTCAACTCAAGATGACTTAAAATGATGATCGAACATGTCCGGTATGATTGAAAAACCCGAAGTCATCGAAAAATCTGAGATTAACCCGGTAAATGTGAACTGAAACTCGGAAAAGTCGTAAAACCCTAAAATCGACCGTAATGGCCGTATGGCCCCGGTTGATGAAATATATGGCTAGGATCGACCTGGATGACTCGAAAAGACCCGGTGATGACCGGAAAGGCCTGACACTTTGTCCAGGATAGCTGTGTCAGTACAGATCAAAAAAGCCATAACAAAAAGCCGTTATAGAACAACACCTACCAAAATGACTTGTCGAAAAACCTGAATGTTACGGAACACATGAGGGACTCCTGAGACCTTCAATTAAGGACTATTCAAGGTCAGTCATCGAGAAAGCTCCGTGTTTTCATAATTCAGGTGTGGCTCTCACTTGAAGGTTACGACATTGTTCCGGAAATCATCGGTCCATTCCCAACTCACAAGGGGCTCCACCAGCGTCCTTACTCATCTCTACAAGGTAATCCGAATCAGATAATCGGTCAAATAAAAAATATTGCCCATGGAATAAGAGTCTGGGGCTCCGAATTAGGCCAATTTGGCGTGTCCACAGCTTGCCTCACCTTGATGTCAACATTGCAAGGGAATGACATGTAGCGGAGCAGAGTGAAACGTAGAGAAAGCGTAGAGAAGTGAAATGGAGCGTAGTGGAATGTAGTGAAGCGAAATGGTGATGGACTGAAAAGGTAGCATCAAGGTGTAGATATAGACACGCTCAATGACCAAATTTGGCAAGATGAATCTCCTCAAGTCTCCTGTTTAACCGCCATGTTTCATCAAGTCTTCCTATGTTCGAATGGTAAGAGATGTCCCATTGGCACGAGAGAAGAATAGCTACCCCCAACGCGGTGGGGAGTCCCCGAAACATGGGTTCGTGGGTTCATCATCAGTTGGTAACCCAATCTTTGCAGTGTTCCTGTAGTATGATGCACTAAGGTTTAAAAAAAGAATTGTTTTGAAAAAGTAAAAGAATACCAATCGAGCACATTCACGCTATAAGATTCATTTATGTCTTCCAAGAGACAAGATTTGATTCAGAATGGAATTATCTCAGATTCCAAAAGGCAAATGTTGAAGCACAGACCGTGAAGATAGTGACAATGCAAGTTCTGATCAAATAGGAGGCCCTTGGCAGGATAAGTTGATTGCCACGGTGGGATAAATAGCAAGAAGGTTGTTGCAGTGGCCACATTGGAGATAGAAATGAAGGAGTTGGAGGCACAAGGTGATTACCGAACATGGTGGGATTAACAGACACGGTGGGATATCTAAAGGGTCAGTGGGACTAGAGAACATGGTGGGATTGGAAACATAGTGGGGGTTCAGAATGATCGGAATTAGGATAAAAGATTCAAAGACTAGGGTGAGAAGGTGAAGATTATGAAAAGGATGTATGCAATGACAAAACAAAATGTAATACAACTAATGCTACATGATGCATGTTGGGCTCAAGAAAACAAACTTGTATAACATATAGTTGAAGATATAGATTGTCTATGAGGTCAAGATACCCATTTGACATCATCCCTCACAGCACAACTTTGGGCTTATCCATGAGCATCGAAGAATAACCCGACCGTCATGGATTTTGATGAAGGGGATATCGGGCCTGGTCTTCTTTACCTTCACGGTCTTCAACGTCAATGCATAAAATAAATAGTAATGCACACCTAATATATGCTAAGAAAGAAAATGATAATGGTGAGTTTGCAATGTGATGACATGCATTCTCACAAAAGAGTTCATGTGCCCTAATGAGGACAGAGCAAAAGCTTCTCGGCAAAGTTGAGGCCGAGGTAATGATGACTCCTCCTGCTGAGAATCCTTAGGGGAGGGAAGTGGCGAGCATCACCTTATTGAAGTCTTGAAAAATGCTCCTCGGCAAAGTTGAGGCCAAGGTCATGATGACACCTCCTCCTAAGAATCCTTGGGGGAGGGAAGTGGTGAGCATCGCCTTGTTGTGCAATTCTCCTTGTTTGTTCTTTGTGCCTGAAACACTCGAAAAATGAGATTAAAATGCCAGTATGGCATATCCCCCTTGCAAGTTGTAGTATGTCTTGACCTTTGTCAAGGGGTGATAAGTTCTCCTTATGCCTGAAACACTTAGAAGGAAGAGATTAGAACAACAATGCGGCTTATCACCCTTGCAAGTTACAGTATGCCTTGACCTTTGTCAAGGGGTGTAGCCTTCTTAAGGGTGTAAGAAAAATAAAGCAGCAAATATGCAATGAAATATTTGAAACATGAGAGACTAAGAAAAAATATGAATATAAAGACGAGAATTCAAATCGAGCATGGTGATGAAAATTTTTTTTAAAAATTTTGTTGGAATTTGAAAATAAGTTTTGTTAAAAGTTTTTTGTTTTTTTGGGATTTTGAAAATATTCATTTTTTTAGAGTATTGAGAATAAAATTTTTTTGGAGTTTTGAAGATATTTAGCTTTTTTGGAGTTATTTGAAAATATTTTTTGGAAGATAAAATTCAGTATTGACACAAGTTTTCATCACTTGGTTGTTTTTCTAGGTTCACTGGTAGAAACCATGTGCAAAATGGGGTTCCTTACCTAGAATCTTTCTGACCTTCAAACTTTGATCAGCTAGAACTTAGCTTTGATTTAGTTGGTCCACCCACACCCTGAGGGTTAAGAATGAAGAATTGATAAGAAGTCCTTGATAGGCTTTGTAGATGTCAAATAGGATTTCTCTGCTCACACCCAATTGCCCGTTGGGGTTCGGCCTCTTCGGGTCTTTTCTTTTTTTTTTTGACAAACCTATTTTTGCGGCACACATTTGGACAGGTGCTTTGACCTGTGGGGTCATTGCTCATCTTTTGGTGCCCTTTTTTTTCATTTTCTACATTTTGGGTACTCATTCAAATAGGCCCATATTTGTTTAAACTTGTGGGGTTAATTGCCCATCTTTTGGCACCCTTTTTTTTTGAGAAGTTGGACCTTTCGAGACGGCCTCCTACTAAGACAATGGATGCTTTCGATACTCTTCCCCTGTAGTGCCCTTTGCTTATCTTGGACCGAATAGAAGAGAATATGGTGACGGTTTTCCTTCCATCTCTAAGTCTTGCCTAGCTTCTCTCGTGTGTCAGGTCATCTAGATTTTGAGATAGGAACGTGTTGTGTGTGTAGAATGGTATCTACCCTCGACTCCTAGACAACAACCTAGAACATGTGGACTTAAGTCATACTAGTAGTTCTCTCCATTTTTTTAAGGTAGATTACATTCCATAGGTGAATCAATTGAAAACATGCCTTGCATTATAAAGAATTCATTAGGATAAAACAAAAAGTACCTATAGTCAATCATAAATTTCTCTCAAGTAAGATTGTAATGTGAGATTCAAAATAATTTCAAAAAAACATTGCCTTGTGGATAACATAATGATGATGAATGCAATTTCTTGTAATACCTGAGAGAAGGAATTCATTGTTGGTGACAACGTTGCTTGTGCTTGCCTTGCCTTGCCTGCTATGCCTTGCCTTGCCTTGCCCAACTGCTTCCACTTTTGATATGTTCTATATCGCATTGGATTCAAGATTCAAAGTCATATCATGAAGTGAAAGATGTGGAGGATCTGATTTAGCAAGGTGGAACTAAGATTGATGATGTAGAAGGCAAAGATTGGGGTATCACCCAAGAAATTTCTCTACCTTTGATTGATTTTTTTTAAAAATAAAATTTGGAAAAGGAAAGAGAATGCTTGAAAAGAAAAGTAAATTAAAGTGGGATCTTGGGCCCGGGAGTTGATAGTGGGCTTGAAGGCCCATAAATGGTTGAAATTAAGAGGCATGTGGGCCCAAGAGTTGAAGGCGGGCTAGAGGGCCCAGTTGATGTTGATGGGCATGAGGGCCCGATGGGAGGTGATGGGCTAGAAGGCCCGATTGGAAGTTGAGCCTGAGGGACCCAACGAAAAGAACGGACATATGGACCTGATTGTGATTTGTGATGGGCTCGCTGGTGCCATTGAAGAGTATGGGTGCACAACCTCAAAGTTGAAGAAGTGGGGGCATGGGGGCCCGATTTCAAAGAACTATGGGCACGCGGGCCCGATTGTGAAGGAATGGGGGCATATAGGCCCAAAGTTGAAGGAGTGTGGGCATGTGTGCCCGAGGTTGATGGAGGGTGGGCACGTGGGCCCGATTTAGAAGAAATTTGGGCACATGGGCCTGGATGCAGAAAAACATAGGCGTGTGAGCTCGGTTGCAGTGAAATCGGGCACGTGGGCCCGATTGAGGTGAGTTGTGGGCATGTGGGCCCAATTTATAAAAATTAAGGGCACATGGGCCCGATTGAGAAGAATTATGAGCTTTTGGGCCCGATGGAAGGAAAGGGGCATGTAGGCCCAGTTGGGGAAAAGGGGCGCATGGGCCCAGTTGAAGGAAAGCGGCATGCAAGCCCGATTGATTAAAAGGGGCACATGGGCCCGGTTGAAGAAAAGGGGCATAAGAGCCCGGTTGTTGAAGAGGGGCACATGGGCCCGGTTGGATAAAGGGAGCACATGGGCCCGACTGATGGAAAGGGGCACATGGGCCCAGTTGATGGAATGGGGCACGTGGGCCCGGTTGATGGAAAGGGGCACATGGGCCCGGTTGGATGAAAGGGGCATAAGGGCCCGATTGTAGAAGAGAGGAAAATTGAGTGGGATAAAGTGTGGGCCGTGGCCCTAAGATTGACAGATTTTGGGCCCATGGGCCCAATTGATGATTGTGAGAAGGATAAAGAAAGGGCAGTGGCCCTAAGATTGAGGAATTGTGGGCCTATGGGCCCAATCGTTGATTTGGAGAAGAATAAAGAAAGGGTCGTGGCCCTAAGATTGATTGATCGTGGGACCATGGGCCCGATTGTTTCTTAGGAGAAGAATGGGGTAAGGGTCGTGGCCCAAAGATTGATGCTAAGAGATTTGCCTGCCTATCTAGAGGAGGTCCCAGTATCCCTTTGTCTATGCCCTTCTGGAGGCTTGTCGATTCATTTTCTATTTCACTGACCAATTCTATCCCTTTATTTTTCTCGTTCAGGGGTCAATTCTATCTCCCCAGCTTCAGGGATCAATTCTAATGATGGCAACATTTGATCTATCCCTGGAGAATCCTTGTCTAGTCCTTGACAATCAACTAAATTTGTGATCCCCTCATATAAGCTCCCTACAGTAGGCTTCTCCTTAGGTTGTTCTATAAAAGGGGGCATGCCTAGTCTAGGGGATTTTGGAAGTATCAAAGGGTTTGGTTCAACCTCCCCTACTGGCTGACTTGGATCTTGAGAAATAGTAACGATATGTTGAGGCATAGAAACTGATTTCTTTGCTCGATTGGCTTAGGATGAATGATTGGCTAAGGGATTGTTGGTGGAATAGGCTGAGAAGCCAAGGGCCGGATGATTGTCCGAGGGGCCTTTGGAAATGTTGGTGAGGTCAAAGCCTGGGGAGCTAGTTTAGGTAATGAGGTATTTGCACAATGGACAAGAGGAGGTTGATCATGCATGACTGGCTGAGGTTGGGGCATGGGTGGCCTAATCAACTAGTGTCGAGGAGTCGGTTGAGGATGATGATCTGGATGGGGTTGGAGAGGGCTCCTTGGTTTATGCATAACATCAATGCTCTTCTTGGGCATGGGGCTCAATTCATCATGACATTGCATTAATTCCACGTCTCCTTTTGCTTTCCCAATTAATGAATAGCCTAGCCCATATCGGTGCAAGAATTGGCCTTGATAGTTTCAAAATCCCATATTTCTATTTCATTCAATGAAAAAAAAAACCAATCTAGGGCTGCACCCTCTAAAGATCTCCTAAAGAGAAAAGCAAAGGTCTTTCTATCATTTTGCCATCGAGATGATTTGCTCAGGAAATCATTGACATGGGTGAAGGGATCACCTGAGCCATTGTAATGATGGTAGGCTGGTGTTTGTGATGGGGGGATGTAGATAGTATAGAGGGGAAATTCGATGGTTTCTTTATCCTTGGCAACAGGTAGAGAGGAATTCACCAGGGGGTGTGCACATGGCACTTGGATGAAAGGGAGGTGGGTTGGTGTGTGAGCTGAAGAATGACCCACAATGGGGTGAGTAGATGAAGTAACATGGCAGGACTACCCAGGCAGGGTTATGGTAAGAGGTCGAACTGCTGATTGGGGAGGTGAGGCAGCTCTGTTGACTTTGGCTGGACCATGATTGACAAGCGTCTTGCCCTTTTCTAGGGACTGCATAATTGAGAAGGATTTAGGATCAAGGTGGAGAGATAGACTCTGAAGGAGTTGCTCCTTGTTGAGAGGAGCAGGCTAATGGGTGGGATCTTGAATTTTAGGTTCCCTGATGGCATTAACATGGCCCTCTGGTTGGACCATGGGTTGTTGTAGCATGTAGTGACCCATCTTGTAGTAGTCCAACATCCCGACGTGTCTTTCGGACCTTAGCATCATGGGCATCCTGTCGATTTTTCTTGAAAGATGGTTAAAAAAGGAAGGGCAAGTCAAGCACACAATTGAAGATTTTTTTGTTATTTTTTTGTTTGGTTTTTTTGTTTCAATTTGGTTGCTTGGAAAACAAGTTGAACACAAAATTAAAGAGGTTTTTGTTTTGTTTTTTTAGGTGTTTTGCAAGAAGAAATTTTTGGTTGATTTCAATTTTTGGTGAGCAAGCAAGTTATGCAAACAAGATTTTAAAATGACTACTCGACAATATTTGGGTTGAAACCTTAGATTAGATAGATTGTTAGCAATTATTCACTCAAATAGGTATGGTTCCTATTGCTTCAATCTTCAAGACCTAAGGTTGTCACTCAATCACCACGAGCAGTACTTGGTGTAGGAACCTGAAAATGGCCCATACGGCGGTTTGCCCTCTTTCTTTCTCTTCTTCGTGTGAAGAGTTAGTGGTGTGTGTAGGTGTGGTCGCTAGGAGCCAAAGACTTCAAAATGTGATTAAGTGTAAAGCAAACAGAATGAAAAAGCAAGTTTGACCGTCATACCTTTTGGAATGGGGAGATTGTTAGGTTCTAACTTCTCCTCTCTCGGCCGGCCGAAAGAGTAAAGCTTTAGTGAGCTCATTTACTCCCGATCAGGTCGAAGCTTCACCTCGATCAGGTTCACCTAAGAACGTCCTGCGGAGAAACATGAAAACAAGTAAAGATCATTAGCTCTGGCGTAAGTGTAGTATCATGCTTGGTGTGAATCTTAAACATACAAAAGGATATTAATTGACCGAATTGGGAAGAAATCCCAACCCCTATTTTTGGTATGTTTTTAAATACATGGAAGATATAAAGTGACTTAATGCATGCTAAATGAAATGATAAAAGATTATAAGACAAAAATGGAGAATAAAAATACGATTGGACAGGCAATCGGACTCCGAAAAATGCAAAACCAACTTCTGCCCCTGCTGGTGCCCTATATGTGGGGCGCTAGCTATAGGTACCCCCTTATAGGGTGCGTTGACCAAGGTCAAAGCGCCCTGTATATGGGGCACTAAGTCTGGCTCGGGCAGATTTCTTCTCCTCTTCACGATGCTGCTCCGGAGTGCTGGGCGGCTTCCGGGATGAAGTAGAGGCTCCTCCTTGTAGCCAATACGTAAATGAAGCTAGTGGTGGGTGGTTTGAACGCTGGATAAAAGAAGATAGTCAAATAAAGGCTTTCAAAGTGGAGGAAAAACCATGTTTCTAGGTGGCAGAAACAACAAGTTTTTGGGATTTTTGAGGGGTGAATTTGGGTTGGTTTGAAGGCTTATGGGAGATGTAAATGGCTTAGAAATGTGGTATTGGATGAGCTCTAAGGTGGTACGAAGTTGGAACCACCTTCCAGCTTTAAATGGGGGTCTATTTATAGCCCAAAAGAGGGTACATTGGCCCAAGGATGGAGGGGTCGCGGGTCGCAATTGGATCGCAGGACCCCCAGGCCGACCTGGTCGCGACCCCATTTTTTAAATATTTTTTTTGAAAAATTCAAAAAAATAATAAAAATGTGAAAAAAATCTAAAAAATTACTGGAAAATTGAAAAAATAAATGACATGATTTAAATAAATAATACATCAATTTTATTCCAACGTGATGTGTTGTACACTTTGTAGGTAGTTGATGTACTCTCCCCATGTCATTTGGGTTGAGTACAAAGCTTGATAGAAGTACACATGGCGATCATATTCGTCAGTCCCACGGGAAACTATCCTAAGACTTGATCCAAACGAGTCACCCTAATGATGTTAATTAGTGACTACTAATGTAAGTATACTTTTAATTATGTAAAATGAATGACTAACTAATTATATGATTAAGTAAGTAATTAACTATACCTTCCAACTAATGATGCGTTAAGTAACTACTAAACTAAATATCTAACTAATCTTCTAGCTAACTAACTATGTAAGTAAGTAAATAAGTATTAAAAAAAGAAACTACTTAACTAACTAATCAATGAAACAAATATTAAATAAATATACTAAATGAACTAATGAAATGCTTAATAAAATAATTAAGTAAATGAAAAACAAAATGAGAGCAATGAGAGCAAAATGAGAGCTTGGGAGTGAGAGTGGGGGGGTGGGAGTAAGGGGAGCCCCTTGGGGGCTTTAAATAGCCCCCAAGGGGCTGAATGGGGGGCTGCGCGCCCCCATGACCGTTGGCAACGGTCATATGACCCCCGCGCGACCCCGCGACCCAGCCGGGAGAGTCGGCCCGGCCGGGTCGCGACCGGGCCGGTCAGGACCAATCCCGACCAGGTCGGGGCCGGGTCGCGACCAGGGTTGCTACCCGGCGAACATTGCTTTGGCCAATTCCGAAATGTAGTTCCACGTGGTAAAGCACCCTATATATAGGGTGCGAGCATCATGAGCTATGTCAAATCGATAAGTCGAGTCCCTGCAAGTTGTCAAATCGGCCGTCAAGTCAATTTGACCAGGTGCCAGGTGCCCTATATATAGTGCACTTTGACCTCGGTCAACGTCCTATCGATCTCCTTTGGAATGTGCCAAAAAACCTGATTCTTCCAGAAAACTCAGTTCCTTTGAAAGGTTACTCAAATATTCTTCATGAAAAAAAGAATTTAATCTCTTTAACTAGGCCAAAATTGCGTGTCTACAGCTTGCCTCACCTTGGCGTCGGCTTTGTAGGGGAATGACGTGAATGCAGCGCAGGCGAATGTAGTGAAACATAGTAAGGTGTAGCGGATTGAAGTGGTAATGGACTGAAAAGGTGATGCCAAGGTGTATATTTAGACAAGCCTTCATTGCCCTAGTTGAGTGAATGAAACTTTACCGGACTTCGAGTTACCTTTTGTCTTATCGGAACCTTCCCTTTGGTTGATTAACTAAGTAGAAGAATAGTACTTAAGTAACTAAAAATCCCACATGGGGAGAATTGTTACCGGCCAGGACCCGAATTGCATGGTGTGCTGGACTCGGTAGAAAGTAAATTGCAAAAACTAAAGAGGAAGCAAGCAATCAACCAAGGTTGGGTTCTTCTAATTCATCAGGTTTACTCAGAAATACCAATGCAGATCGGAAAGAAATAACTTCTTGTTTTGATGACATCATCATTGAAACATGGTTGAAACTGATTTTTTTTTAGGTTGACCAAAGCCCCCTCTAAGAGCTATAGAAAAATTGTCTTTTCTTGGGGGTGGTCATGGAAGGGTTGGCATGAAAGATGAGTATGATGATGCATGAGATGATGTGTAACGATGCATGATGCATGCTGGGTTTAAAGAAATACAAATAAGTATAAGAAAATAGTTGAAGATATAGGTCAAACACAATGGGTCAGGACACCTGTGAAGACACCGTCGTCCCCGTTTATTTGACTTTGGTTTATCCGCGAGCCTAAAAAGTGGCTGAATCTTTCATCGATTTTGTTGAAGGGTTTCTCAAACTCAGCCCTCTTTGACCTGAGGTCTTCAACGATTTACGTGAGACTATAAGTGATCCATGTAAGGCTCCAGGCGCCCTATTTATAGGGTGCCTGGTGCCCTGTTTACAGGGTGCCAGGTGCCCTATTTACAGGGTGCCAGGTGCCATATAACTGGGGCACTTTTGCGGATTTTGTTCTTGCTCCTTCCCGAGGCGGCCTTTTTGGGTCTATAAGAAGGGGGGACCCCCCTTCATCTCCCCCACACCAGCTACAGTGCTTCCCCCCCTTCCATTGTTCCGATGGCTTCTTCCTCCTCCCGTCCGACTTGCCCAATAGAGATGAAGAGCTTTTCTGAGGTTCCGTGCCATATCCGGAACCGAGTATCCATGGGAGTGGTAGTGACCTTATTAGGCACCCCTTCTTGTTTTGTTCCGAAGTCCTCTTTCCTGATCATGTGGTTATTCTGCAGGATCTTCCCGTCTTCCCCAACACTCGTCGTTATGGATAGGTGCTGTGGATTGCTCGACTGATGGCCGCCATCAACATCCATGTGCGGTCTATTCTGAGCGGGTGGGGCTTTTCTGGCATTCTGGTCCATGCCAACCATCTTCTCAAATATTTTTGAGACTTCTCTCTAGGGGGTGAACTTCTCGAGATGTGGCACCCCGACACGCACACCTTTGTCTTTGACACCTTTGAGTGTACCATTCTCTTAGAAGAGGTGGAGCTATTTCTAGGGTTACATGCTATGCCTAGTTATGGCCAGGCCATGTTTATTCCTGCCGGACCGGTTACCGGTTTAGACTTCCTTCACAGCTTTATGACCACCGGAGAGGCTCGGTCCATTATGGTAGGTGAGCGTATTTACACCGAGGCACTGGCAGATTGGTCCATTGGCGTGATTGAGGGTGCCAGTGACAATGAAGCTTTGCTGTTTCCTGGCACCAAAGGTGTTGCTGGCTGCCTTGCTTCTATACTCCTCTACCCGTGTGAGGATGGGTGGCTTGATCCCACTTGCCTTCCTTGCATTCAAGGCATCTGGTCCAATGAGTGCATAGCCCACTCGGTGTTGGGCTATCTTTATGATGGTATGACTTCTGCTAGTGTTGGTAGGCCTATGTTTGGCAGCATCCTCCTATTCATGTGCTGGGCTAACTGGAACTTCAAGTTTGATGTGTGCTATGGACCGGCCACAGCTTCCTGGCTTTTTGCTCGAAGCCCCCTCCAGCCTCTCACCAACCGTCTTCTCATAGACTACAAAGTAATCAACAAGTGCTCCTCAGTGAAGACCCGTGTTGACTGGCATTTGTACTTCTCTAACATGAGTTGTGCTGGGTTTGTTCGTCCTACCAAGGCTGTCATGCGCCAGAATGTTCACGCTTCTACCACCCCTGAGGTGAATCTTTAATTGATCACTGGCTCCTCCTTCATCATCTACAACCCACACCGGTGTTTTCCGCAACTGGGCCAACCTCAGCTCAAGGTTCCTTGTCTCTCCCACATTCCTTCTGTCAAGGATCGCCAATCGGGCACGACAGCTGACGATGAAGAATGCCAGAGCATTTTTTCTATTTGGGAAATTTGCAAGAGTTTTTCTCTTAGCACCTATGTGGAAGAAGACAGAGTCTGGAAGAGTCGGTACGTGGCGAGACTGAGGAAGCTCCGCGGCTGATGTCTTTTACTTGCTTTTGGTTGCTTCTGGTTGTAGGTCATCTTCTTTTGTCGTGTCTAGGACTTGATCAGTGTAGATCTAGGACTTGCTTAGTGTAGTTCTTTTCATTCCAGTTGTGTGTGAGTCCTGTTAGTGTTAGTAACCAGCAAAATATGCGAAAAAGGAATTAATCAACAATATTTGCTAACAAGTTTTTGGTTTTCTATGGAGAATGTAGTTTGCAAACATGTTCTATGAATTTTCAAAAATTTTGAAAATTTTGGCCGTGACGGTTTATATTTCCACCCCTGCACACTTATTTCATTTCACCATCAACTTTTGGAGCTTTTCTACTGGGCGGGGCCCTTCTGGAGCATGTAGCATGCCGTGCGGACTACAGGGTAAGTTTCTCCTAACTGCAAACATGTAGTTTAGTCTGTTCTGTTCATTTTCATAGAAGGGATTGAACTGATCCGGGGTCATTCTGGATCGAAACGGGAAGAGTGGCCCCCTAGAGCCCCCTTGATGGGGTGCTAGGCTCTGCCTGGCACCCCACCAAGGGGACGCCAGGTGCCCTATCAAGGGGGTGCCTGGCCCAGGCACCCCATAAATGGGGCACCTGGTCACCAGGCCCCCGTCTTCTTCATTCTTCCATTTTTGACTTGGTTTTGATACTTGGAAATGATGCAGATGACGAAGAGGTCCCGTGTTGAGCGTGGCGGAGCCTCCTGTTCTGCCGATCCTGGCATGTCAGAGCCACCATCCCTTCACCCAGCTCCGACTGTCACGGTAACCGATTTTTGACTTCCCACTTTTGAATTATTCATCAATTGCCATTTCTAACATGATTGTTTGTCTGTGCAAGGGAAGATCAAGTCCCGGATATCCTAGGAGATGGTCTTCCATGCTTATCAGGGGTTGCAGGCTTTCTAGAAGGCATGATTGGATGTGATGGGCTTTGGCCTGTTGCTTCGTTGTTCCACCTTCAAGGAGGACCTCCCCCTGATCTAGGCTTTGAGGGAGAGATGGGACTCTACTACCCATTCCTTTCTCTTTCTCTGGGGGCACATGGTGCCTACCTTGGAGGACGTCTCCCGGATCACAGGGCTTCGTGTTCACGATAGCACCGTTACCGGCAAGACCTACCATGACTACTCGGCCATGGTCCGAGATTTCTTGGGTCATCCAATCCCACACTGCCCCAGCGGATTGCGCGTTATGAAACGCACAGATGTGGGGGACTTGCTTGGATTGGGCAAGGCTAGTGTTGGGAAAGATGACATGGTGGCGGATGTTCTTCATGCGTTGACGGAACTCGTGAAGGGCCACCTGGTCGGTGAGGAGGGTACCGTCAAAGCCGATTTGATCTCCGTCGATTCCTCCTTTTCTTCCTGACCCAGCTTTTGTTAGCCTCGAAGATGGACAAGGTGCACTTGCGGTTCCTTCCATTCCTCGCTGACTTGTCGAAGGTTGGCGAGTATGCCTGGGAGACTGCCATGTTGGCACACCTGTTCTCTTCGCTGGTGATGGAGAGTGGCCCGGTCTCCGTAGCCGGTTTTACTCTATTCCTTCAGGTATGCCTTGTCTCTTTTGTCCATTATCAATTCTACCCAATTCATGTTGACTAATTAAGCTTATTGGTAGGTCTGGAGTTATTATCACATTCCCCTGGGGTGTGCCTTGCTGAAGGAGGACCACGAGTATCCCCTTATTGGCAGCTAGGTCGCCAGCCGATCTGCCTCTTCTCATCCTTACTAGGTGGAGAACCTAAGGAGGCAACTGCTCTGCTTTCCCAACTACGAGGTATCCTGTCCCTTTTTCTTTTCAGCTTTTTTGGTTCTTCTTATTCACTGTCATGCCTTGCCTTTTTAGGTGGTGTGGCACCCATATTTTGACATTCACCTGGATTGCCAGTCGTGGGTGTTGGAGACTTGTCCCGTCTTTGGCCGTGACACTTTTCTGATTTGCCTGAACGAGATGGAGCCTTTGTGGGTGTGTCTCATGATGCACTCACTAGGGCTCCACACAAGAGTGGGTTGACCTTCCTCCCTATCTACGCTTGGGTCATTCCACCCGCGGCCTGATCCAGGAGATCGACTAGAAAAGGAGGGCCAGTTTACTGTTTGGATCTGGAAGAGGGGTGGTACCCCAGTGACCTCCAGTGCTCGTGACAGCGGTGAATTTCTGTGCTGCTGTTTACTGAGGGTGGCGAGGTATGCCTTTATTTTTCCTGGCACTATTCTTTCTTTGTTTGATATCTGACCGCTTGTTGCTTGCAGACGATCCAGGAGGAGTTGTCTTGCCTGAGGGCAGGGACCGCATCTCTGGAAGTAGAGATGGAGTGACATGTATTTTCTTTACTTTGTGCCTTTTTATTGCTTGTTAGCTGACTCTTCTCTTTTCTTTCCAGCTACGCTGTTACCGTCGGCAGCTGCGGGGGCATAATGATGAGGTGACTTTCCTTTTCTTTCTTTTGCTGTTCTTAATAGATGATTCTCACTGTTTCCTTTCCTTTTTTCAGATTGCGAAGCTTTGGGAGCGTCTAGCCGAGTTAGAGTTGGGTGCTCGACCGACTGTTCCCGAGCCGACGGTCTTTGGTGGGCCTTCCGAGGCCCCTTTCGAGCAGTTCGACTTCGGCCAGCCCATGGGTCCTGAGCTCCCTCCTCAACATCTACCATCAGATCAACCTCACTTCATTCCCACTGACCCTGGGAGTAGCTCTTCCGAGATGGGTCTTCTTCTCGAGGTGATCATCATTTTCTTTCTTATGTTATCTTCTTCTTTTATTTGCCTTGCTAATTTTTCTTTCTTTCTTGTAGATCGCTCAGCTGAAGGAGCGGGTGCAAACCCTTAGCACCGAGGTGAATTTCTATGACTTGCTTCTGTTTCATTTTGCTTGATACTGACATTCTTTCTGTTTGTAGAACAAGGATCTTTGGGCGAGGATCTCTGATTTTTCCGCAGGGAGTGTGTTGACCCTGAAAATCCGACGGGGCCTTCTCCTTTTCAGGGAAGTCCATGAACCCAGATCGTCACATCAAGAGGGGATAAGAAAATAAAGGAAGAAAACTCGGAAAGCAACTCTCACCTCGGTCCCACACTCACATTGATCCCCGAACTTTCATCCCTTGACGTCACTCGATCACTAAAGAGATGGTTTGAGTCATGTGGGAGGAGGGTGAGAAGAAGGAAATTAAGACATGTGGTCGCCAGGAACTGTGGGTTCCGATTTATGAAATTAAATTGACCGTGTGTACCTTAGCGTGAAGAGTGTGGGTTAAAGCTTCTCCTTCTTCGGCCGGCCGATGAAGAAGAGTCCTCAACGTGTGGGTGCTTGATCTTCTGTGCAAATAGACAAACAAACAAGTGAAATAGACAATTAGGACTAGACAAAGTGGAGTATATGTAAAGAAAATGACATGAAACACACAATTGACTAGAAACTGACCGGATTCGGGTTATCTCTAACCCCTCTTTTTCCATTTTCGGATAAACAGACTAAAAAAATGCAAAAAAATGTAAAAATGATAGGAGGATGGAGAATCACTAAGCAAAGATATAGGAAAAAGAACAGAAAGATTCTGAGTTGAATAGAGAAAGATATGGCCAAATCTGGGTTGTTGAAAAAGCCGAGTAGCAGTCTAGGATCTGCCTGGCACGACTTTGCCTCAGCGCTCGTCACGACCAGCCCTAACCTTGGAATCAAGTGCTGTCAATTGTAAACTGAAGAAGACTTGGAGAGGAAGAACTTTTATGAGAGATCTTGGGCAGAAGAGGTCCACACTCTGCTGTAGAGGCTGAAGAAGAGAGACCTGAGTGATCACCTGTAGAACAGCCTTCCTCTCTCTTGAACCAACTTTTCTCTCTCTAAAAATCAAAAAAATCAATGCATGATGGAGGTTGGACGTCTTGAGATGCCTGGGGCTCGTGCTCATACCTTTGGAACGACCAGAATCAGAGTTAATTTATAGGAGAACGAACAGTCTTATCAAGACTAAAAAAAAGGCCACCTTGCGACCGACCCCAGGGTGCATGCACCCTGGTGCAGGGCGCATGCGCCCCACTGAGGGGCACATGTGCCTCCCAGTGGGGGTGCATGGCACATTTTCCGAAAAATTTGGTCTTATCCGCTCGATCGGTTCAGCGGTAGAGTCCCGGTGAAAAACTGGTTCCCTCGTGCCTCAAGGGTAGGGCGCATGTGCCCTCAAGTGAGGGCACGAGGTCACGTGCCTCAATGGTAGGGCACATGGGCATGTGCCCTGGGTCCTGGGCGCATGTGACCAGGGACCCAGGCGCATGGGATTGTTTTTGCGCATCCTTCTTCTAGAAGCCATTGCAGACACTCCCGAACTCGGAATTCGACGCCGTTTATTGCGTTGGAAAGATAACAGGCCGATGAAGCTCTATATAGCATTGGATAAGACATCACACCATCCAAAACTTCAGTATTTTGTCTGGAAGTTAGGGTAGTGAATAGAAGATCCGATACTGGTCAAAATGACTCCGACGGCAAACCAAAAAGACACGATATGCAACAAAACTTGTCCGGGGTGTGAATATAACCATAACCTTCAATGCTCGATTATTAGGCATTGGTCATTCAGCCAATTTCCATGTTTACACGATTTACGTGTGGCTTTCGCTCAGAAATTACGACTTTTTGCGGAAAACTTCGGAAAGCATCTGATTTCGTTTGGCGAAGCTCCAAATCAACTTTAAAAGACCTGGTATTATTATAAGGTCAATCATACATGATACCCTATAAAACATGAGTTTTATGCTCTGAATTAAGCAAATTTGGCGTGTCTACAGCTTGCCTTGCCATGATGTCAGCTTTGTAGGAGAATGGCATGTAATGAAGCGGAGTGATTCAGAGTGAATCATAATGGAATGCAAGTGAGCATTGATGAATGTAGCGGAATGGAATGGTGATGGATTGAAAAGGTGGCATCAAGGTGTAGATATAGACATGCTTAATCTACCTGATCCAGCAAAATGAATCTCTCTGAGTATTCTAGATCACTTTCATGTTCTATGAAAACCTCACATAATTGATTGGTAAAAGACATGCCATTGGCACGAGAGATGAAAAATAAAGGATAAAGGATGTAGCCAACCCTCAGCATGGTGAGGAGTCCTCGAATTCGTAGGTTCATCATCAGCCAGCAACCCGAACTTTGTGGTGTTCTTGTACTGTGATGGGCTAAAGTTTTAAAAGAGAAACTGATCTTAAAATAAAAAGAATATCAATCCATCATTTTTGGAATCTCAAGTTCATTCAAGTTTCACCAAAATACTCAGTTTAGTTCTGAGTGGAATAATCTCAAATTCTAAAAGGGTTCGTTTAAGCATAACAAAATTGCTCGGGTATCTTGAAAACCATGAATCATGCTCTAGTAGAAAATCAAGTATTCGGAAAATGACAAAACAGACTAACATAGAATGATGGGAAAGAAGAAACAATGGCATGACAATTGCCACGGTGGGATAAAATAAAAGACACGGTGGGATAAAAGAAAGGAAAGAATAAAAAATGGTGGAATAAAAAAAAGGAATAAAACATGAAGGGATAAAATTAGTAATGATGAAGAATGAAAAGGAGATGGATATGAAAACATAGAAAATTATGTAGAAAATAGTTGAAGATATAGATTGTCTATTGTAGGTCAAGACACCCGATTAGGAACCATCGTCTCTCCAATATTCAATTTTGGCTTATCCATGATTGTGAAGAAATGACCAAGCCGTAGTAGATTTTGTTGAAGGGGACCTCGGGCCCAGTCATCTTCACTCTCAAGGTCTTCAACATTAATGCATATAATACGTATCAAATGGACCTAACATAACTAAATGACAAATGATGAGAGTGAGGTGAAGTGAAAAATGAAGTGTTGGCGATGATGTGAGATTGATGAGAATGTGGATTTGAATGAAGTCTTCAGGCGTGATTTATCAACTTGCATCATCCGCCTGATTCATCAGCATCTCTGGTCCATACTTGTCTTGCCTTTTGACAGAATACAGCACCACGATAATGTTCAGTTGGGTAGCGCTTCCTCTCTTTTCGCCATGGGTTGGTATGACGTTCCTTGGGGAACACAGATCTCACCAATTCACCTGTTGGACTTCAAAGGATTGCCTAATGGCCCTTCTCTTTTGCTTCTTCAGCTCCTGGAAACACTTAACAAAGATGATTAAATTTTTATCATGACTCATCCCTTTGCCTGTATACCGTTTGCCTTGATTTTGAGTCAAAGGGAGGAGCTTTCTTAACAAGGTAGAATAAAACAAATGACTAAAATGAAATGTAAGGGTTGAGAGAACTTACCTATCGTGGTGTGAATCCTCTCCTCTCCTGTATTGAAATGCCTGAAACACTTGATAAAAGGGGATTAGATCTTCACCATGACTCATCCCTTTGCCCATTATGGACAACTTTGACTTAGGTCAAGGGGAAGAGCCTTCTTAACAAGGTGGAATAAATAAAAAATGGATATGCAATATAGAAATGTAACTATGCATGACAGTCAAATAAACATGGATGCAACTAAGGCAATGATCATGACTGAGCAAATTTTTTGGACTTTTTTGAAAACAATCAATTTTTTTGAATTTTCAATAGTATTTAAATTTTTTGGATTTTTTAAATATGTATTTTTTTGGATTTTTGAAATATTCAACTTTTTTTTGGATTTTTGAAATGTGTATATTTTTTTGGGGGGTTTTGAAATATTCACTTTTTTGGATTTTTGAAATATGCAATTTTTTGGACTTTTGAAATATGCATTTTTTGGTATAAAATATCCATCATTTTTTTGGATTTTTAAAATATTCACTTTTTTTGGATTTTTAAAATATGCATTTTTTTTTGGATTTTGGAAATATTCACTTTTTTGTGGCGAAAATGCTGGTATTTGAGACAATTCATCGGGCTTTGGGGTTTGTCAAGACTCAAGTGGTAGATGCCACGTGCAAAAATAAAATTCCCTACCTAGAATCCTTCTAACCTTCTTCCTTTGATCGGCTTGGATTCCACCTGGATTTGGTCGATTTCCCTACCCAAGGGGTTTAAGGAGGAAGAGTATAGAGGAAGTCCTTGATAGGGTTTGAAGATGTTGAGAGGGATTTCTCTACTCTAACTCAAATTACCCATTAGGGTTCGGCCTCTTTAGGTCTTTATTATTTTTTTGCTCTTTTATATGTGGCACATATTTGGATAGATTTTTGACCTGTGGGGACATTGCTCATCTTTTAGTGCCTTTTGCCTTGACTATCATTCTGGGTACTCATTCAGATAGGTTGATCATTTTTTTCTTTTTCTAACCTGAGGGGTTCATTGCCTATCTTTTGGCACCCTTTTGCACCCTCTGAGATGGCCTCCTACTAGGGTGGCGAGTGTTTTCGATACTACCCCTCTCTAATCTTCTCTCCCTATCTTGGACTGAGTAGAAGAGAATATGGTAAGGGTACTCCTTCAATTTCTAGATTTCTGCCTTGCCTTTCTCTAGTGTTGGGTTGTCTGGATTCTAGGATTGGGAGGTGTTGTGTGTGTAGGATGGTACCTACCCTTGACTTCTCACGAACAACCTAGGATCGATGACTTGAGATTATACCAGTGGTTTCTCCATTTTTATGGAACGTACTTTTTGAGCTAAACTCCATTCCAAGGATGATTCAAAATTTCTCCATATGCATTAGTCAATTCATATGCATTACTTGGATACTTTTCAGTGATTACAAAAGACCCTTCCCAGTTAGGTTGTAACTTGGAGCGGGGACCCCCTGGCTTACCGAATATGCATTTGACTACCATCTCACCGATCTCGAATTTTCTCTCAACCACCCTATTTTAATAAAACCTTTTAAGTCTATTCTGATAAGTCCAGGCATGCTCGGTGGTGGCTAGCCTTCTTTCATCCAAGAGTTCAAGCTGTGCAAGGAGAGATTCTCGTCTCTTATCAATAGGAATATCCCTGTTGAGCTGAACTCGGAGAGATGGAAGTAATACTTCATAAGGGACCACTGCTTCCATCCCATATGCTAAAGCATACGTGGATTGTCCAGTGGGAGTCCTTACAGAAGTACGATAAGCCCATAGAGCATCTACGAGCTTATCAGGCCAGTCGGCAAATTTGCTAGACTTACAAGATTTCTTGAAGATTTTGATTAAGGTTTTGTTGGTGGCTTCTACTTGACCATTGCCTTGAGGATAGTATGATGATGAATGATGCAATAAATTGCGATACCTGTTGCAAAGATCACGCAGATCTTGAGAAAGAAATTGTGGCCCATTATCAGTGACGATGTCGTTGGGGATTCCGAACCTTGCAATGATGTTGCGTTTGACGAAGGAGCAAACAGTTGACGCTTTAATCTCCACGAATGCTTCCGCTTCAACCCACTTTGTGAAGTACTCCGTTGCCGTCAGAATGAATGATTTTGAGCGCTTTTCAGAGTTGAGGTCACTCAAGGGGCCAATGATATCAAAAGCCCACATGGCAAAAGGCCATTGGGCATGAATTGGATGAAGGGAAGATGCGGGAGACTGAATCTTGTCAGCATGGAGTTGACATGCATGACAGTGCCGGACAAAGATGGAGCAGTCTTCTTCTAGAGTTGGCCAATAATACCCTTGTCAGATGATTTTCTTAGCAAGGGCTTGGGCATTCACATGACCACCACATACTCCAGAATGTGCTTCCTTCAGCACCAACTCGGCTTCTTCTTCATCAAGACACCTGAGTAAGATTCCACTTAGGCTTCTCTTATAGAGCACTCCTCCTAGGATTGTATACCTCTGGGATACTCTTCTAATTGCCTTCTTTTCCTTGGTGGTTGATCCAGGCGGGTATGACTAATCTTGGCAATACCTCGCAATCTCGTCATACCAAGGTCTCTCACCTTATTCTAATTCTTCCAACTCAATTAAGGAGATTTCTTCTTTATGTTCCAAGTATTCCTTTCTATTGAACCTATCCTTAACCTTCAGAAAATGTCCATCCTCAATTGCTCGAATTGTCCTCTTACAGATGTGGATAGTCCATACTTTCCTGCCTAGCGGGACAGATAGAGATGAAGCTAGTGAAGCTAAGGCATCGGCGAGGATATTCTGAGAAAGGGGGACATGGACAAAGGTGAGTTTGAAGAATAGCTTGATGTAGCAAGTGGTGAGCTCCTGGTAGGGTTTGAGGTTTGGATGGAAAGTTCGGTACTTGGATAGGACTTGGCGTAGGATCAATTGACTATCACCTATCACCCTCAGTTCGGTGGCACCATGGAAATGAGCGACCTCGAACCCGGCCAGCGAGACTTCATACTCAGCTATGTTGTTGGTTGCTGGAAAGTTAAGCTGAAAAGCCTGTGGAATTGTGACACCTTCAGGTGACAGAAGGACAATACCTATCCCTCTACCATGAGAGTTCAGAGCCCCGTCAAAATATAATGTCCAAAGATTGGAAGATCGGACTGACATTAGTTCGTGATCCCGAAACTCCGACCGAACTGGGTCACAGATGGGTATAGGATGATGGGCAAGGTGTTCAACAATAGCATAGCCCTTGATTGCCTTCTGTGGGACATAAGTGATATCAAATTGGGATAAGAAACTCTTCCATCGCCCTAACCGATTAGTCAAGACCGTCTTCTCTAATAGAAACTTGATGGGATTGATACGAGCAATGAGCTTGACTTGTTGAGCAAGAAAATAATGTTTGAGTTTCTGAACCACCCAAACAAGAGCAGCACAGGTCTTTTCTACCACAGTGTACTTCAGCTCACAAACATCAAACATCTTAGACAAGTAATAAGTAGCTCGTTCTTTCTTCTCTTCATCAACTTGTGCAAGAACTGCCCCAAGAGAGTTCTCAAGAACCAAAATGTAAAGGACCAAAGGTTTTTCGGGAATTGGTGGTCTAAGTACAGGGGGACTTGCCAGGTATGTTTTCAACCCATCAAATGCCTCCTAGCACTTCAAATCCCATTTAAACTCGGCCCCTGCCTTGGTTAACTCATAGAAAGGTTTACACCTTTGGGAATGTTGTGAGATAAGCCGGCGGACAAATTGTAGCCTCCCAATCAATCCTCGAAGTTCTTTCATATTTTTCGGAGGAGGCATACCAATGATTGCTTTGGCCTTGTTTGGGTCGATCTCTATGCCCCTTTTGCTTACTATGAACCAAAGTAGTTTTCCTGATGAAACTCCAAATGTACACTTCTTAGGGTTCATTTTTAGCTTATATTCTCTAGCTCGTTGCAACACTTTCCTTAGCACTTCAGAATGATCTTTCTGACTCTTGGACTTGATAACCAAATCATCCACATACACCTCTACAAGGGTGTGCATCATGTCATGAAAGATAGCCATCATAGCCCTCTGATATGTGTCGACTCTGAAAATTCGACGAGGTCCTCTTTTTTTTAGAGAAGTCCATGAATCTAGTTCATCACCTCAAGAGGGGATGAGAAAATAAAGTAATAAAGCACAGAAAGCAACTCTCACCTCGGTCCCACACTCACAATGATCCCCGAACTTTCATCCCTTGGCATCACTCGATCACCAAAGAGACGGTTCGGGTCATGTGGGAGGAGGGTGATAAGAAGAAAACTAAAACATGTGGTCACCAGGAACCGCGGGTTCCAATTTATAGAATTAAAATTGACCGTGTGTACCTTAGCGTGAAGTGTGTGGATTAAAGTTTCTCCTTCTTCGGCCGGCCGATGAAGAAGAGTCCTCAACGTGTGGGTGCTTGTTTTTATGTGAAACTAGACAAACAAACAAGTGAAAGAGACTATTATAACTAAATAAAGTGGAGTATATGTAAAGAGAATAACATGAAACACACAACTGACTAGAAACTGACCAGATTCGGGTTGTCTCTAACCCCTCTTTTTCTATTTTTAGATAAATAGACTAAAACTAAATTAGAAAATGTAAAAAAATGATAGTATGATGAAGAATCATGAAACAAAGAGATAGGAAAAAGAACAGAAAGATTCTGAGTTGAATAGAGAGAGATATGGCCAAATCTGGGTTGTCGAAAAAGCCGAGCAGCAGTCCAGGATCTGCCAGGCGCGACTTTGCTTCTGCGCTTGTCACAACCAGCCCGGACCTTGGAATCAAGTGCCGTCAACTGAACACTGAAGAAGACTTGGACAGGAATAACTTTTTTGAAGAGATCTCAGGCGGAAGATGTCCACACGCTGCTGTAGAGGCTGAAGAAGAGAGACCTGGCTGATCACCTGCAGAACAGTCTTCCTCTCTCTTGAACCGACTTTTCTCTCTCTAAAAACATGAAATTCTCTCTCTAAAAATCACAAAATCAATGTAGGAGGGAGGTTGGACATCTTGAGATGCCTGGGGTATGTGCTTATGCCTTTGAAACGACCAGAATCAGAGTCAATTTATAGGAGAACGAACGGCGCGATCAAGACTAAAAACTAGGCCACCTTGCACCCTACCCCAGGGCGCCTACGCCCCACTGAGGGGCGCATGTGCCTCCTAGTGGGGGCACATGGCACATTTTTTGAAAAATTTGGTCTTATCCGCTCGATATGTTCAGTGGTAGAGTCCCGGTGAAAAACTGGTTCCCTCGTGCCTCAAGGGTAGGGCGCATGTGCCCTCAAGTGAGGGCACGAGGTCACGTGCCTCACTGGAAGGGCGCATGGGCACATGCCCTGGGTCCTGGGTGCATGTGACCAGGGACCCGGGCGCATGGGACTGTTTTTTGTGCGTCCTTCTTCCGGAATCTATTGCGAACACTCCCAAACTCGGAATTCGACGCCATTTGTTGCGTTGGAAAGATAACAGGCCGAAGAAGCTTTCTATAGCATTGGATCAGCCATCACACCATCCAAAGTTTCAGAATTTTTTCTGGAAGTTAGGGAAGTGAACATAAGATCCGATACAGTTCAAAATGACTCCGACGGCAAACCGGAAAGGCACAGTATGCAACAAAACTTGTCCGGGGTGTGAATATGACCATAACCATCAATGCATGATCATTAGGCATTGGTCATTCAGCCAATTTCCGTGTTTACATGATTTACGTGTGGCTTTCGCTCGAAAATTACGGCTTTTTGCGGAAAACTTTAGAAAACATCCGATTTCGTTCGACGAAGCTCTAAATCAACTTTAAAAGACCCGGTATTATTATAAGGTCAATCATACATGTTACCCTATAAAACATGAGTTTTATGCTCTGAATTAGGCGAATTTGGCGTGTCTACAGCTTGCCTCCCCTTGATGTCTGCTTTGTAAGGGAATGGCATGTAATGAAGCTGAGTGATAAGTAGTGAACTGTAATGGAATGCAAGTGAGCGTAGATGAATGTAGCGAAATGGAATGGTGATGTA
Source organism: Cryptocoryne crispatula var. balansae (assembly GCA_036172225.1). Taxonomy (NCBI): domain Eukaryota; kingdom Viridiplantae; phylum Streptophyta; class Magnoliopsida; order Alismatales; family Araceae; genus Cryptocoryne; species Cryptocoryne crispatula. The sequence continues at coordinate 20,438,189 of CM069931.1, read as the reverse complement.
TTGAAAAGGTAGCATCAATGTGTAGATATAGACACACTTATCTACCCGATCTAGCAAAATGAATCTCTCTGAGTATTCTAGATCACTTTCATGTTCCATCAAAACCACATATAATTGACTGGTAAAAGACATGCCATTGGCACGAGAGATGAAAATCAAAGGATAAAGGATAAAGGATGTAGCCAACCCACAGCGTGGTGAGGAGTCCTTGAATTCGTAGGTTCATCGTCAGCCAGCAACCCGAACTTTGCGGTGTTCTTGTACTGTGATGGGCTAAAGTTTTAAAGAGAAGTTGATCTTAAAATAAAAAGAATACCAATCCATCATATTTAGAATCTCAAGTTCATTCAAGTTTCACCAAAATACTCAGTTTAATTCTGAGTGGAATAATCTCAAATTCTAAAAGGGTTCATTTAAGCATAACAAAATTGCTCGGGTATCGTGAAAACCACGAATCATGCTTTGGCAGAAAACTATTCGGAAAACTACAAAACAGACTTAAGCCATAGTGAGATTGAAAGATGATAGTGGGACTAACATAGAATGATGGTAAAGAGGAACAATGGCATGACAATTGCCATGACATGGTGGAATAAAATAAAAGACCCGGTGGGATAAAAGAAATGAAAGAATAAAACATGGAGGGATAAAATTAGTAATGATGAAGAATAAAAAGGAGATGGATGTGAAAACACATAAAATTATGTATAAAATAGTTGAAGATATAGATTGTCTATATGGAGGTCAAGACACCCGATTAGGAACCATCGTCCCTCCAATGTTCAATTTTGGCTTATCCGTGAGTGTAAAGAAATGACCATGCAGTTGCAGATTTTGTTGAAGGGGACCTCGGGCCCAGTCATTTTCACTCTCAAGGTCTTCAACATTAATGCATATAATACGTATCAAATGGACCTAACATAACTAAATGACAGATGGTAGGAGTGACGTGAAGTGTAAAAATGGAATGCAAGTGAAGATGTGAGATTGTTAAGAATGTGAATTTGAGTGAAGTCATCAGGCGAGGTCTATCAACTTGCATCGATTGCCTGATTCATCAACATCTCTGGTCCATCATTGTCTTTCCTTCTGACCGAATACAGCACCACGATAATGTTCAGTTGGGTGGCGCTTCCTCTCTTTTCGCCACAAGGTTGGCATGTCGCTCCTTCGGGAATACGGATCTCACAACTTCACCTGTTGAACTTAAGAGGTTGCCTGATGGCCCTTCTCTTTTGCTTCTTCAGCTCCTGAAAACATTTCGCAAAGATGATTAAATTTTCATCATGAGTCATTCCTTTGCCTGTATACCGTTTGCCTTGATTTTGAGTGAAAGGAGCCTTCTTAACAATGTGGAATAAAACAAATGACTAAAATGAAATGAATGTAAGGGTTGAGAGAACTTACCTGTCATGGTGTGAATCCTCTCCTCTCCTGTATTGAAATGCCTAAAACACATGATTGAAAGGGATTAGATCTTCACCACGACTTATCCCTTTGCCCATTATGGTCAACTTTGACTTAGGTCAAAGGGAAGAGCGTTCTTAACAAGGTAATTAAAGCAAAAGGATATGCAATGTAGGAATGGAAATATGCATGACAGTCAAATAAACATGGATGCAACTAAGGCAATGATCATGACTGAGAATTTTTTTTGGATTTTCTTGAAAACAATCAATTTTTTTGTATTTTCAAAAGTATTCAAATTTTTTTGTATTGTTGAAATATGTATTTTTTGGGGTTTTTTTGAAATATTCATTTTTTTTTGGAATTTTAAAATATACATTTTTTTGGATTTTGGAAATATTCACTTTTTTGTGGAGAAAATGCTGGTATTTGAGACAATTCATCGGTCTTTGGGGTTTGTCAAGACTCAAGTGGTAGATGCCACGTGCAAAAATAAAGTTCCCTACCTAGAATCCTTCTAACCTTCTTCCTTTGATCGGCTTGGATTCCACCTGGATTTGGTCGATTTACCCTACCTAAGGGGTTTAAGGAGGAAGAGTATAGAGGAAGTCCTTGATAGAGCTTGAAGATGCTGAGAGGGATTTCTCTACTCTCACTCAAATTACCCATTGGGGTTCGGCCTCTTTGGGTCTTTATTATTTTTTTACTCTTTTCTATGTGGCACATATTTGGACAGGTTTTTGACCCGTGGGGACAGTGCCCATATTTTAATGCCTTTTGCCTTGGCTATCATTCTGGGTACTCATTCAGACAGGTTGATCATTTTTTTCTTTTTCTAACCTGAGGGGTTCATTGTCCATCTTTTGGCACCCTTTTGTACCCTCTGAGACGGCCTCCTACTAGGGTGGCGAGTGTTTTCGATACTACCCCTCTCTAATCTTCTCTCCCTATCTTGGACCAAGTAGAAGAGAATAGGGTAAGGGTACTCCTTCCATTTCTAGATTTCTGCCTTGCCTTTCGCAAGTGTCAGGTTGTCTGGATTCTAGGATCGGGAAGTGATGTGTGTGTAGGATGGTACCTACCCTTGACTTCTCACGAACAACCTAGGATCGATGACTTGAGATTATACCAGTGGTTTCTCCATTTTTATGGAAAGTACTTTTTGAGGTAAATTCCATTCCAAGGATGATTTAATTTTTCTCCATCTGCATTAGTCAATTCATATGCATTACCTGGATACTTTTCAGTGATTACAAAAGGCCCTTCCCAGTTAGGTTGCAACTTGGAGCGGGGACCCCCTGGCTTAACGAATATGCGTTTGACACCATCTCACCGATCTCAAATTTTCTCTCGACGACCCTCTTTTGATAAAACCTTTTAAGTCTGTTCTGATAAGTCCGGGCATGCTCGGTGGTGGCTAGCCTTCTTTCATCCAAGAGTTCAAGCTGTGCAAGGAGAGATTCTCTTCTCTCATCAACAGGAATATCCCTATCGAGCTGAACTCGGAGAGATGGTAGTAATACTTCATAAGGGACCACTGCTTCCATCCCATATGCCAAAGCATACGGGGTTTGTCCAGTGGGCGTCCTTACAGAAGTATGATAAGTCCATAGAGAATCTACAAGCTTATCAGGCCAATCGGCAAACTTGCTAGACTTACAAGATTTCTTGATTATTTTGATTAAGGTTTTGTTGGTGGCTTCTGCTTGACCATTGCCTTGAGGATAGTATGGTGATGAATGATGCAATGAAATGCGATACTTGTTGCAAAGATCACCCAGATCTTGAGAAAGAAATTGTGGCCCATTATCGGTGACGATGTCGCTGGAGATCCCGAACCTTGCCAGGATGTTGCGTTTGATGAAGGAGCAGACTGTCGACGCTTTAATTTCCACGAATGCTTCCGCTTCAGCCCACATTGTGAAGTATTCCGTTGCCGTCATAATGAATGATTTTGAGCACATTACGGAGTTGAGGTCACTCAAGAGGCCAGTGATATCAAAAGCCCACATGAAGAAAGGCCATGGGGCATGAATTGGATGAAGGGAAGATGCGGGAGAGTGAATCTTGTCGGCATGGAGTTGACATGAATGACAGTGCCAGACAAAGATGGAGTAGTCTTCTTCTAGAGTTGGCCAATAATACCCTTGTCGGGTGATTTTCTTAGCAAGGGCTTGGGCATTCACATGACCACCACAAACTCCAGAATGTGCTTCCTTCAGCACCAACTCAACATCTTCTTCATCAAGACACCTGAGTAAGATTCCACTTAGGCTTCTCTTATAAAGCACTCCTCCTAGGATTGTATACCTCTGGGATACTCTTCTGATTGCCTTCTTTTCCTTGGTGGTTGATCCATGTGGGTACGACTAATCTTGACAATACCTCGCAATCTCGTCATACCAAGGTCTCTCACATTCTTCTAATTCGTCCAACTCAATTAAGGAGATTTCTTCTTTATGTTCCAAGTATTCCTTTCTATAGAACCTCTCCATAACATTTAGAAAATGTCCATCCTCAATTGATGGAATTGTCCTCTTATAAATGTGGATAGTTCGCACTTGCCTGCCTAACGGGACAGATAAAGATGAAGCTAGTGAGGCAAAGGCATCGGCGAGGATATTCTGAGAACGTGGGACGTGGACAAAGGTGAGTTGAAGAATAGCTTGATGTAGCAGGTGGTGAGCTCCTGGTAGGGTTTGAGGTTTGGATGGAAAGTTCGGTACTTGGATAGGACTTGGCGTAGGATCAATTGACTATCACCTATCACCCTCAGTTCAGTGGCACCATGGAAATGAGCGACCTCGAACCCGGCCAGCGAGACTTCATACTCAGCTATGTTGTTGGTTGCTGGAAAGTTAAGCTGAAAAGCCTGTGGAATTGTGACACCTTCAGGTGACAGAAGGACAATACCTATCCCTCTACCATGAGAGTTCAGAGCCCCGTCAAAATATAATGTCCAAAGATTGGAAGAACGGACTGACATTAGTTCGTCATCCCGAAACTCCGACCGAACTGGGTCATAGATGGGTATAGGATGATGGGCAAGGTGTTCAACAATAGCATAGCCCTTGATTGCCTTCTGTGGGACATAAGTGATATCAAATTGGGATAAGAAACTCTTCCATCGCCCTAACCGATTAGTCAAGACCATCTTCTCTAATAGAAACTTGATGGGATTGATACGAGCAATGAGCTTGACTTGTTGAGCAAGAAAATAATGTTTGAGTTTCTGAACCACCCAAACAAGAGCAGCACAGGTCTTTTCTACCACAGTGTACTTCAGCTCACAAACATCAAACATCTTAGACAAGTAATAAGTAGCTCGTTCTTTCTTCTCTTCATCAACTTGTGCAAGAACTGCCCCAAGAGAGTTCTCAAGAACCAAAATGTAAAGGACCAAAGGTTTTTCGGGAATTGGTGGTCTAAGTATAGGGGGACTTGCCAGGTATGTTTTCAACCCATCAAACGCCTCTTGGCACTTCGAATCCCATTTAAACTTGGTCCCCGCCTTGGTTAACTCATAGAAAGGTTTACACCTTTGGGAATGTTGTGAGATAAACTGGCGGACAAATTGTAGCCTCCCAATCAATCCTCGAAGCTCCTTTATATTCTTCAGGGGAGGCATACCAATAATTGCTTTGGCCTTGTTTGGGTCGATCTCTATGCCCCTTTTGCTTACTATGAACCCAAGTAGCTTTTCTGATGAAACACCAAATGTGCACTTCTTAGGGTTCATTTTCAGCTTGTATTCTCTAGCTCGTTGCAACACTTTCCTTAGCACTTCAAAATGATCTTCTCGACTCTTGGACTTGATAACCAAATCATCTACATACACCTCTACAAGGGTGTGCATCATGTTGTAAAAGATAGCCATCATAGCCCTCTGATATGTAGCACCAGCATTCTTTAACCCAAAGGGCATGACAACATAGCAATATGTTCCCCAAGGTGTAGTGAACGAGGTCTTCTCTTGGTTCTCCTCAGCTAACCGGATCTGATTGTATCCAGAATAGCCATCCATAAATGAAAGCATTTCAAATACAGTTGTGTCATCAACCAAAACATCGATATGAGGTAAAGGAAAATCATCCTTAGGACACGCTTCTTTCAAGTCCCTGAAGTCTATACAAATCCGAACTCGTCCATCCTTCTTCATAACAGGGACTATGTTATCCACCCATTGCGGATATAAGACAAATTTAATGAATTTTGCTTGGTGTTGTTTGTTGACCTCCTCTTTCATTTTGAGTTCAATATCAGGGTGGAATCTCCTGAGCGTTTGTTTAACCGGGGTAGTTCCAGGTTTCAAGGTTAATCTATGTTTAACCAATGCATTATCTAATCCCAGCATGTCTTCATACGTCCATGCGAACGTGTCCTTATATTCTTCCAAAACTTTGTTCAAACGTTGTTCTTGTGAGGGAGTGAGGTTTGCACTAATAAGGATAGTCTTAGGATCTTCCAGGGTTCCTAAATTCAGTTCCTTGGTTGGTTCATTCCCTATGACTGATGGTTCTTCAAATCTTCCAAGTACAGATGCATATGCATCAGCCAAGTCCTCGATTTCATCTTCGGATTCGGGATCCTTCTCTGATACCACCTCATATACTCCCAAAGTATGATCTATGTTATGCTCATCCTCATATCGGATTTCATCTAGCTGGATGGTATTCTCTAAAAAGTTTGGCAACCTTGCACACTCTACGCATTTCTGTGCCAATTGTTGCAGATACCTATTTGGAACTCGTTTACCCTTGACTTTCTTATTTCCTAACCTAACTTGACCTACTGAAGATAAAGCTGGAAAGGTGGTATTTACAGTGGAGGGAGGATCGAGTAAATCGATCAATGATTCAGAAGAGAGGGATCCCTGATTGGAAGCGTCCTCTGGGATGAGTAGAGATGTCTCCTCAGTGGAAATGTAAGTTTTAGAGAAGACATTTTTTTTTACAATTTCGAGTAAAAAGATAGAATGAGTCAGCATGACTCGGGATTTGATAGAAGATGACTGAATTAATAGAAAGAAAAACTTAAGGATAAAGGGGAAAAGGGGTCTCGTGGGCCCAATGGTAATAGAAAGTGGACACATGGGTCGAAAACTGATGAAAAAAGTAAATGGGTACGTGGACCCGATCTTAGAAATAAATGGGCATGTGAGCCCATGCTGGGAAAAGCCCTCAGTTCTGAAGTTGATGATGGAAGTAAATGGGCAAGCTGGCCCAATAAGAGTGGAAGGCTGGAAAAGGCACATGGGCCCAAGGTGGGTAAGTGGGCCCGGAAGCCCATCTAAAAGATCTAGAAACAAAGGTATGAGGTTCAAGCATGAGATTGTTGTATTTGGACCTCGTGGAATGGTTTTGACTTGTGTAACATGTTTAACTAGATGATCCAAGATTGGTCTGCCCTTGAGTGGTTCCTAGTGCTCTTCCCCACTTGAGAACAGACGAGTCAAAGATAATCATAGGTCTTCCAAGTCTTCTTCTTCATCTGGAGCCTTCCTTCTCTTGACAACTGTAACGAAACTCTTGTCATCTTTAGCCATCATCATTGTCTCCCCTTTGATAAAGAAGGTGTGGAGTCCCATGGCATATCCTGGTTGGAAGATCCTCCTTGGGATGGAATCCTCTTCATATCCCAACCCCTGCCTGCGTGGCCTTTGCATAGTTTGAATCGGCTGAGTGATTCCTTGAAGATCCTTGCCTAAACCTTTTCTAGGCTGATAGCCCAATTTCATCATCATCTTCCATCCCACCGTGTCGGGTAGAGAGGAGGTCATGCATCTGACTTCTGGTAAATCTCCCACTGAGATCTGGGGTTGTATTGACAGACCTAGGGGTGATGTAAAAGCATCATTCATCTCATCCCATATAGGCATGCTAGTCACTTTGACCACTTGTCCTTTAAAAGGAAACTTTATGCACTGGTGGTTTGTTGAGGCCACAGCTCCTATTGCCTCCAAGTATGGCCTCCCAAGTATAGCCCGAAAAGTTGGATCCAATTCTAGAACATGAAAATCTGTTGTGACCGTACATGGTCCAAGTTTGACTTCTAGAGTGACCACCCCATGTGCAGACTTCTTAGAGTTGTCATAGGCCGTCACCATGGCACAAGATGGCTTGATTTGTTGTTCAGAAATGCCGCACAACTGTAAAGTTTCTGGCGGCATAATGTTGATAGAAGCTCCAGTGTCAACCAAACATGATTTCACTTCGACATTGCAGATGATAACAGCCACATGCAAAGCATATCTCCTGACCTCTGGATCTGCTAATTCTTCTTGAGAGAAAGTGAGTGTTGGGTGCTCACTTCTAGGGGCTAACATTGTAGTGATCTTCTCAGGTGAGAGATCTTCACTAACCATGACCCTTTGCAAGTACTGCTGTAGAATCTTCTGGTGCACCTTTGATCTTTTGATCAACTCAAGTATGGAAAAACGGGCCGGTGTCTTATCCAAATGTTTCAACAAATCATACGCCATGCCCGGTAATGGTTCTTCTGCTTGTTCCTCCTCCACTGGATCCTGCGGTTGAGTACCAGCTTGGGGAAAGAGCCACCGGAACATCCTCCCACTCCAAAGCACCGGGGCTATTTGGCGGTTGGGTAGAGGTGATGGGTTAACTGGGGTGGACTGTGGTGGAACAGGTGGTGTAGGTGCAGGTATGGTAGGCAATGGGATTGGTGGTTCTGGGATGATTGAGTTTATGGGTAGAGGGGTAGGATTTGGAGGTGGTAGTGATGGTGATACTGGTGGCCTGATAAGAAGAGGCCGGGGTGCAGGAGTGGTTGATGAGTTTAATGAAGGTGTAGGTTGTGGGGTTGGTTGTATGATAGATTGGGGTTTCGGAGTTGTAGAGCTCATAGGCTGGTGGTTCAGGTTTGGTGGTGATTGTGGTGGTCGGATGAGCAAGGGCCGATGTGTAGCAATGATTGAAGGAGGTGTAGTCAAGGCGGGGGCTGGCCTAATGATGGGTCGGCAAGAAGAAGTGGCGGCCAGTGGTTGGGATATTGAACTAGGTGGTGGTTGTGGAGTAGCAGGTGCACGGATTATTTGTTTAGGAGGATTCCTAGCAGGAGACCTTGCTGGGTTGACTGGCATGGTTGGATTTTGGTTTTCTAGTTGCCAACCTTGAGCACGATTGGCATCTCCTTGGACAATGGAGTGTACTTGACCAATTCCTGGGTTTGGATGTGCTGGTGCCGGAGCTAGAGCAGGAGCATGTAATGGGAGCGGATTATGGACAATCCCCAAGCCAGGTTGTTGTTGAAGTTGAGCCGGTGGACGCTGCCGCTGCTGCTGCCTAGCCTTCATAGCTTGTATGCATTCCCCCATTTGGGCCCAATAAATTGAAAACACAACTTGTACAGTGTGACCAGGACACCGGTGGTAAGCACAGTATCGGGACATATCTACATTTGTTGGCCAAACCTCTTTTTCCTTGGGCAATTCCAACTGTTTCTCCGCCATGAGTACATTGAAGATGTCGATAAAGGAGTAAGGGAGTTGTTGGTAGTTCTCTCTCCTAGGACCTCCCCTTCGTGGTGCCTGATTAGGTTGTGGCGGTGCCCTATTGTAGGTAGGTTGACGAGGTTGCTGGGGTTGTGCTACTGGCTGATGGGGTTGTTGGGGTTGTCGTGGTTGTTGTGGCCTAACATGTTGTTGAGGGGGGTAATAGGAAAGGTTTTGTGGTGGGTTTCTGAACTGGTTTTGACAGTTCCCTCCCTGGTTCCCTACAATGTTTATAGCTTCGTTGTTGACCACTCCCTCGGTTGTAGGCCCAACTGGTGCAGAGGGGGTTTTCCTGAAGTTTCTAGGTTTAGGATCAAAAGGGTTTATCATGTTGGCATCTTTAAAGTGGGCTTGCAAATATCGGGCACTGTCATAGAGTTCATTCATGGTGGTAGGACGGTGCATGATCAATACATTCCTCAAGGCAGGTGTAGTGTTTCTAATAGGCATCTTTACTTGTTCCTCTTTAGAAATCACATCTGTCAGTTTCTCTGCCATTCCCCTCCAGCATTCAGCGAACTTTATGAAGTCCTCTTCGGGCTTCATCTTTTCATCAATCAAGTCTATAATGGAGCATGCTGGTGCCACCCGGTCTCTGTATCTTTGCAAAAATTTGGTCTTGAAATGTTGAAGTCTCCTGCCTTAAAGGAGTCGAGCTAGTAGAACCATTCCAATGCAGACCCTTCTAGTGATCGGCGGAACAAGAAGGCAAGAACCCTACGATCATTTTTCTAGAATGAGGATTCGTAGAGAAAATATTTAAGGTGGCGAAAAGGGTTGCCAGTACCATTGTAACGGCGATAAACTGGTAGTTCAGAAGGTGGCAGATGGAGAACTGGTAAAAAAGGAATAGAGATATCAGGAACTGACTTGGAGTCCAGGCGACATCTCAGCTCTTCATAACGTTCATTCATCTGCGTGAGCTGATCCATGATTGCTTGGGTGAGAGCAGGTTCTTGGTTTACTGGTGGGGGTATGTGGTTAGAGGCATGGTTTTGGAATTGAGGAGCATGACTTGGCAAATTTACTGAAGATTGTCCCATGACTTGATGGGTCAAGGGAGCAACATGGTTAAAATAAGATGGCTGAACAAATGAGGGTTGGACCACAGATGGTTGAACTATAGATGGTTGAACTACAGATGGTTGCGCTAGTGATGGTTGTGTTAATGATGGTTAAATCATAGATTGTTGAACAACAGGTGGTTGAACAAAGGATGACTGAATGAGTGGTGGTTGAACCAGGGGACAAGGAGATGAGGCAACTTGGTTGGCTTCGGCCTGATCTGAGGCCATTTTGCCTTTCACCATGGATTGTATGTGGGCATAGGTTTCTGGGTCGGTATAGAGGGACAACTTCCTGAAGAGTTGTTCAACATCACGGGGAGCAGATGGTTGAGGGACCTCTTGCGCTTCTGACTCAAACAATGGATTAACAAGACCATCTGACAGAATTGGTTGGTGACCCATCTTGTGCTTTCGATGTTCATCTTGTTCCGCCATTCCAACGTGCCTTCCAGTCCTTAGTTGCATTGAACTTCAAGGAGAAAACAAACAAGTTGGCAAAGTAAACAAAGAACTTTTTTTGGTTTTTTAGTATTTTGCAAAAAGTTAGAGGTTTGAATTTTTGTTTGACAAGCGAGTGATGCAAAGACTTGAAAGCAAGATTACGCAATGATTTTGATTATACCTTAGGTTTATGGATTTTGTTAAGAATTGTTCTCTCACCAAATGGGTTAGGATCCTAACTCCAATCTCCAATGACCTAGGTTTCACACAATCTCACCACGTGTAGGTAACATAGGATGCTTTGGGTTTTGGAAAGTGGAACAACCAACCCGATTGTGAAGAGGAATACTCCACGTATGAGGAATTACGGAGGCCTTGACGAAAGCCAACCAAGTCAACTAGGAAAGAGTATCCCAGAAGAGAGGTCAGAATCCACCAAGAGAGTGTTTTGGATGGGAGGGGTAAATAGGAGAGTGAGCTCCCGCCTCAAAAAAAGTGTAAAATAAGGAGGTAGAGAGAAGGAGCAGAGAATGCAATCATGTAATAAAGCAAGCAAAACATAAACTTAAATAAACAAGCAATGACACAAGACAAGCAATTAGAAACTAGATAAGCAACTAGAAACTAGAATCCAGACCTTGTTTCTTACGTGAGCCAAATGGAGATAGTGAAAAGTGATGGAAATAAGAGGGTTCAGATATGATAGCCAAGCAAAAGGGTGGTTCACGCGGGGACCGATGTAACAATAAGTTGGTTCACATGGGAACCGGGGTAAAAAGTAAAGGTGGTTCACGTGGGAACCGGTTTGAATGATTGAAAGAAGGCCACGTGGGGCCAATTAAAGGTGAATAAGGATCTGATCTAAGTGGGGATAGATTTGAAAAAAAGTGGTTTGGTTCACGTGGGAACCGAAGTAAAGAAAGAGATTGGTTCACGCGGGAACCGGTTTAAAAGGAAAAGGGTGGTTCACGTGGGAACCAGTTTAAATAAAATGACAGAAATTAAATGAGGTACCTGGCACTTTAGATCTGATGAAATATGGGTGAAATCATAAATTTTGAGATGGCATGAAGTTAAGAAAGGTGGAAAGAAGAAAAGGCTCAAGTGGGAACCGATCTAGAACTAGAACTAGTTGCAAATAAAACACTAAGCACCCATGGTTGAAACATTGCTTGTCCCACCGTGGTCGCCACAAAGCTGTCGACTCTGAAAATTCAATGGGGTCCTCTCCTTTTCAGGGAAGTCCGTGAATCCAGATCGTCACCTCAAGAAGGGATGAGAAAAGAAAGGAATAAAGCACGGAAAGCAACTCTCACCTCGGTCCCACACTCACATTGATCCCCGAACTTTCATCCCTTGGCATCGCTCGATCACCAAAGAGATGGTTCGGGTCATGTGCGAGGAGGGTGAGAAGAAGAAAACTAAAACATGTGGTCGCCAGGAACCACGGGTTCCGATTTATAGAATTAAAATTGACCGTGTGTACCTTAGCGTGAAGAGTGCGGATTAAAGCTTCTCCTTCTTCGGCCAGATGATGAAGAAGAGTCCTCAACATGTGGGTTCTTGATTTTATGTGCAACTAGACAGAAAAACAAGTGAAAGAGACTATTAGAACTAAACAAAGTGGAGTATATGTAAAGAGAATAACATGAAACACACAACTGACTAGAAACTGACCAGATTCGGGTTATCTCTAACCCCTCTTTTTCTATTTTCAGATAATTAGAGTAAAAAATTATAGTAGGATGGATAATAATGAAACAAAGAAATAGAAAACAGAACAGAAAGATTCTGAGTTGAATAGAGAGGGATATGGCCAAATATGGGTTGTCAAAAAAGCCGAGCAGCAGTCCAGGATCTGCCAGGTGCGACTTTGCTTCTGCGCTCGTCACAACCAATTGTAAAATGAAGAAGACTTAGAGAGGAAGAACTTTGATGAAGAGATCTCGGGCAGCACACGTCTACACGCTGCTGTACAGGCTGAAGAAGAGAGACCTGGTTGATCACCTACAGAACAGTCTTCCTCTCTCTTGAACTAACTTTTCTCTCTCTAAAAACTTTAAATTCTCTCTCTAAAAATCACAAAATCAATGCAGGAGGGAGTTTGGACGTCTTGAGATGCCTGGGGGTCATGCTCATGCCTTTGAAATGACCAGAATCAGAGTCAATTTATGGGGGAACGAACGGCGCGATGAAGACTAAAAAATAGGCCACCTTGCGCCCTACCCCAGGGCGCATGTGCCCTGGTGCAGGGCGCATGCGCCCCACTGAGGGGTGCATGTGCCTCCCAGTGGGGGCGCATGGCACTTTTCCCGAAAAATTCGACCTTATTTGGTCGATCCGTTCAGCGGCAGAGTACTGTCAACTCCAGAAACGAGTTCCGGATCGGCACCTCAAGAGAAGGTGAAAGATAGAATTAGGAAAAAGGAGTGGATCAGAAAACCCTCGGAAAGTTGTAAAACATCCTCACCTCGGTCCCACACTCACATTGATCCCTGAACTTTCATCTCACGGCTTCACTCGAGCACCGTAGATGGTTCGGGTCATGTGGGAGGAGAGTGAGGTGGAGATGAAATTAGCACATAAGTAAAAGGTGGTCGCCAGGAGCCACGGGCTCCGCTTTATGGAATAAAAAACAAGAGATGAGTTGATTTGATCGTGTACCTTAGCGCGGGAGATCGGGATATGGGTTCAACCTTCTTCTTCCTCGGCCGGCCGATGAAGAAGAGTCTCCAACCGATGCTAGCTTGATAGACCTGTGCAACTAGAACAATAAACCAAGTGAAATAAAATGATTAGAACTATGGGAAGGGTAGTAACTGTAGTAAGAAGATGAGAAAGAAGCAATTGGAATTGGACTCACCGGCTTAGGGGTGAGCCTTAACCCCCTGTTTTTGTATTTTTGATTATGTAAAAATGATGCAAATGAACTAAAATATGATTTAAAACATTAAATTAACTGAGTTAAATGAGTTGAGGAAGCTTATGGAATGGATTGGCTTGAGTTGAAGCTGAGTTGGTTGAAGAAGGCCGGTTCGGGTAGATTTGCACCCTTCTGGCGCGACTTTTATGCAGAGGATGCTAAGGACGACCCCGATGTCATAATCTAGTGACGTTTGTTGGAGTAGACATAAGACTCGGAGAGGAAGAGTTCCTATGTTGATGATTTCGCCGAAATCCTCCTGTAGAAGTCTGTAAAAATTATGAAAGTGGGCGGATAAAGAAAACAGAACCTGGATGCGCGCCCTTTGTGAAGCAACCTCCATGAACAAACGGCAAGTCGGAATTGAGTTCCGTCAGTTGGAGATGAAAGAGAACGAAGAGTGGAACAACTTCTATGTTGAAGACTTTCGCAGAATAAGTCCCAGATTTTCTTCATAAGTCGATGAAAATGGTTGATGCAGAATGCCCGGATCGAGCCTTCTCCTTCACTTCAGGATCGATCTCTCGTCGTCGGATCGGCTTTGGACGTCGGGACAGCCTTGTGAGAGAGCTTGGACTACCTCTGGACGAGCTAGGCACGGGGGGTTAACCTTGGGTCATTGATATTGGCGCTCAATTTATAGGGGAAGGAAGCCGGTGCAAAAAATGGAAACTGGACCGACCGCGCCCCCGCTTTTCAAAGGGGATGAGGGCGCACAGGGCGCGCCCTCAAACCAAGGGCGCACAGGGCACACCCCCAATTCGGGGGCGCGGTCTGCGCGCCCCCCTGTTTCAAAGGGTGCGGTCTGCGTGCCCCCCTGTTTCAAAGGGAGCGGGGGCGCATTACGCTGTCGCCTCTGAAACTTCGACGGGGTCCTCTCCTTTTCAGGGAAGTCCGTGAATCCAGATCGTCACCTCAGGAGGGAATGAGAAAAGAAAGAAATAAAACTTGGAAAGCAACTCTCACCTCGGTCCCACACTCACATTGATCCCCAAACTTTCATCCCTTGGCATCGCTCGATCACCAAAGAGACGGTTTGGGTCATGTGGGAGGAGGATGAAAAGAAGAAAATTAAAACATGTGGTCGCCAGGAACCGCAGGTTCCGATTTATGAAATTAAATTTAAAAATGACCGTGTGTACCTTAGTGTGAAGAATGTGGGTTAAAGCTTCTCCTTCTTCGGCCGGCCGATGAAGAAGAGTCCTCAACGTGTGGGTGCTTGATATTCTGTGCAACTAGATAAACAAACAAGTGAAATAGACAATTAGAACTAGACAAAGTGGAGTATATGTAAGGAAAATAACATGAAACACACAATTGACTAGAAACTGACCGGATTCGGGTTATCTCTAACCCCTTTTTTTCAATTTTCGGATAAACAGACTAAAAATAATGAAAAAAATGTAAAAAAATTATAGGAGGATGGAGAATAACTAAACAAAGAGATTTTAAAAAGAACAAAAAGATTCTAAGTTGAATAGAGAAATATATAGCCAAATTTGGGTTGTCGAAAAAGCCGAGTAGCAGTCCAGGATCTGCCAGGCGCGACTTTGCTTCTGCGCTCGTCACGACCAGCCCCGACCTCAGAATCAAGTGCCGCCAACTTCAAACTCAAGAATGCTTAGAGGGGAAGAACTTTGATGAAGAGATCTTGGGCAGCGCACGTATACACACTGCTGTAGAGGCTGAATAAGAGAGACCTGGCTGATCACCTGCAGAACAGCCTTCCTCTCTCTTAAACTGACTTTTCTCTCTCTAAAACCTCAAAATTATCTCTCTAAAAATCACAAAATCAATGAAGGAGGGAGGTTGGACGTCTTGAGATGCCTGGGGGGTCGTGCTCATGCCTCTAAAACGACCAGAATCAGAGTTAATTTATAGTAGAACGAACGGTTTCATCCGGGCTAAAAAAAAGGCCACCTTGCGCCCTACCCCAGGGCGCATGCGCCCCCTGGAAGGGGCACATCTCAACAATTCCAAAAAAATTGGTCTTATCCTGTCGATCCGTTCAGCGGTAGAGTCCCGGTGAAAAACTGGGTCCCTCGTGCCTCAAGGGTAGGGCGCATGTGTTCTCAAGTGAGGGCACGAGGTCACGTGCCTCACTGGTAGGGTGCATGGGCACGTGCCCTGGGTTCCGGGCGCATGTGACCAGGGACCCGGGCGCATGGGACTATTTTTGTGCGTCCTTCTTCTGGAAGCCATTGCGAACACTCCCGAACTCGGAATTCAACGTCGTTTGTTGCGTTGGAAAGATAACAGGCCGAAGAAGCTTCCTATAGCAGCGGATCAGCCATCAAACCCTCCAAAACTTCAGAATTTTGTCTGTAAGTTAGGGTAGTGAACAGAAGATCCGATACTGGTCAAAATGACTCCAACGGCAAACCGGAAAGGTACGGTATGCAACAAAACTTGTCCGGGGTGTGAATATGACCATAACCTTCAATGCATGATCATTAGGCATTGGTCATTCAGCCAACTTCCGTGTTTACACGATTTACGTGTGGCTTTCGCTCGGAAATTAAGGCTTTTTGCGGAAAACTTTGGAAAACATCCGATTTCGTTCGGTGAAGCTCCAAATCAACTTTAAAAGACCCGGCATTATTCTAAGGTCAATCGCACATGTTACCCTATAAAACATGAGTCTTATGCTCTGAATTACGTGAATTTGGCGTGTCTACATACGCGTCTCACTGCTAAAAATCGTCGGAAACTTCTGGAAATTACTAAAAATTGACTAGACATACGTAACGCGCCCCCGAACTGGGGGCGCGGTACAAATAATCGAAAATCAATGCCGGAAACTTTCAAAAATCAGGTTTAGAAGGTGGTAATCGGGGTAATTTTCGATTTAAAGAAATTGACCGTGCCCCCGCTTTTCAAAGGAACCGGGGGCGTGTAGGACGTGCCCCCGGTTTGAGGGCGCACAGGGCGCGCCCTCCCCTTTCAAGGAGAGTGGGGGTGTGGTACACTCTCTCTCCTGCGCGCGCGTTCCGCGAGCCGTATCTTGCAAACGAGATGTCCGATTCGGCTCCCGTTTGTTGCGTTGGAAAGAGGACCTTAAGCCACACCTCCTCAAGTTAGTAAATCAGCTGGCATGACTCCTGAAACATTTGTATAGGGCTTTCTACTGGTCTACCCTCTCGCGGAAAGCCAAAACCCGAAGCGAAGATCCGAAAGAGCACGGTTCCGGTCGATAAATCTCGGGTCAACTCGGGATGACTTAAAATGATGACCGAACAAGTCCAGTACGATCGGAAAACGTGAAGTCATCGAAAAATCTGAAATTAACCTGGTAAACGTGAACCGAAACTCGAAAAAACCGTAAAACCCTGAAATTGACCGAAATGGCCGTATACCCCCGGTTGATAAAATATACGGCTAGGATCAACCCGGATGACCCGAAAAGATCCGATGATTACCAGAAAAGCCTAACGTGTGGTCCAGGATAGCCGTGTCAGTACAAATCGAAAAAGCTGTAACAAAAGCCGTCATTGACTGACTACTATCGAAATGACTTCTCAGAAACCCTAATTATCACGGAACACACGCGGGACCCCCGAGACGTTCAAGTAAGGACTATTCAAGGTCGGTCATAGAGCAAGCTCCGTGTTTTCACTGTTCACGCGCGGCTCTCGCTTGAAGGTTACGGCATTATTCCGGAAATCATCGGTCCATTCTCAACTCACAAGGGGCTCGACCAATGTCCTTAGCTCATCTCCACGAGGTAATCCAGATAAGATAATGGTCAAATAAAGGATATCACCTATGGAATAAGAGTCTGGGGCTCCGAATCAGGCCAATTTGGCGTGTCCACAACTTGCCTCGCCTTGATGTCGGTTTGCAAAGGAATGGCATGTAGCGGAGCGAAATGAAACGTAGAGAAAGTGTAATGAAGTGAGATGGATCAAAGTGGAATGTAGTGGAGTGGAATGGTGATGGACTGAAAAGGTGGCATCAAGGTGTAGATACAGACACGCTTAACGACCATATTCGGCAAGACGAATCTCCTCCAGTCTCCTGGTTAACCGCCATGTTTCATCAAGTCTTCTTATGTTCGATTGGTATGAGATGTGCCACTGGCATGAGAGGAGAATAGCCAACCCCCAACGCGGTGGGGAGTCCCCGAAACATGGGTTCGTAGGTTCATCATCAGCCGGTAACCCGATCTTTGTGGTGTTCCTATACTGTTATGGGCTGAATTTTTTTTTAAAAAGAGATTTGTTTTGAAAAAGTAAAAGAATACCAATCGAGCACATTCAGGCTCTTATATTCATGTAAGTCTTCCAAGAGACAAAATTTGATTCGGAATGGAATGATCTCAGATTCCGAAAGGCAAATGTTGAAGCATAGACCGTGAAGATAGTGACGGTGCAAGTTCTGATCAAAATAGAAGGCCCTTGGCAGGACGAATTGGCTGCCATGGTGGGATGAATAGCAAAGAAGTGTTGCAATGGCCATAGTGGTGATGGAGGATTTGGAGGTATAAGGTGACTACCGAGCACGGTGGGATTAACAGACATGGTGGGATATTAGAGAGGTTGGTGGGACTAGAAAACATGGTGGGATTAGAAAACACGGTGGGGTTTAGAATGATCGAAAAAAGGTTTTAAAGATTATGGTGAGAAGGTGAAGATTATGAAATGATGTATGTATTGACAAAACAAAATGAAATGCAATTAACGCTACATGATGCATTCTGGGCTCAATAAAACAAGACAAAACTTATATAACAAATAGTTGAAGATATAGATTGTCTATGAGGTCAAGATACCAATTCAGGAACCATCGTCCCTCACAACACAATTTTGGGCTTATCCGTGAGCATCGGAGATGACCTGACCGTCGTAGATTTTGATGAAGGGGATCTCAGGTCAAGTCTTCTTCGTACTCATGGTCTTCAAAAAATAATGCATAAGATAATAATACACGACTAATGACATATATGCTAGTCGGCAAGTTATGGGGGTTTCCCATGTCTATTCTTCTATTTCCGCGAGTAATTCCTGTCTTTCATCAAAATGTTAGTTTCGAATGGACAATGATGTCCACTCGACCTTAATAAAGACCAAACATAAATCAATTTGATTTAACAAATTTTTTCTGATTTTTTTCTGAATTTTCTGGAATTTTTTGAGGAATTTTCAAAGATTTTGACCGATCGTGCCCCCGAACTGGGGGCGCGGCCTGCGTGCCCTCAGTCGATGGCGCGGCTAGTGCGCCCTAGGTTTGGGGGTGCAGCCTGCGCGCCCGCACTTCGGGGGTGCGTTCGATCCCAGTTTCCTGTTTTGACCGGATCCGAATCCGATTCAAATCGGGACCGATTTCCTCTATATAAACACCTCTTAGGACAACCAGATCGTCCTACCAACATCCAGGATGGCTCCTCCTTTGAAAAAGCAGCATGTTGGCTTGGTTCGAGGTATTTCAAGTGTCCCGGGTCATCTGAAGGCCAGAATCGGTGTCGACTTGGTAAGTTCGCTGCCAATTTTAGCTTTCAGCCACTCTCTTCTTCTTTTTTCTTAAAGAATTTTTTCTTACCTCCTGTTTGGGTGTAGGATTACCCAAACTTACCTGGGCCTCGCCGGTATTGCTCTCCTCCCTGGCTTTCCGGCTTGCTTGACGTCCTCGGCTTGTCGGTCAGAGCGATTCTTCGAGATTGGGGCTTAACCGGGCTCTTGATCCATGCCAAGCAATATTCAGGCTACTCCTTTGACTTCGGTTTGATGGGAGCTCTTGTTGAGTTGTGGCACCCCGACACTCACACATTCGTGTTCGGCAGCTATGAGTGTACAATTCTCCTTGAAGAGGTGGAGCTCCTTCTCGGCCTCCCTCGGACCTAGAAGGGAGAAATTGAAGGTATGTTCATCCCTTCAGGACCCCTCTCTTGCTTGGAATTCTTGCAGGATTTTGTCGAGGCTCATCATATCAGCACCTTGTTGTCCGGAAAGCGAATTAGTGTTCCCAAGTTTGCGGCTTGTACAATCTCTCTTCTGACGGCTCCTGGTCTGGACGATGACCGGATTCTGCGCGGTGCAAAGGGTTTCGCAGCTTGCCTTTCCGCGGTGTTCTTGTTTCCTGCGGAGGATGGTTTCCTGGAGGTTGATCAACTTTCGTGCATCCGCGGCATCTGGAGCGGTTCGCGGTTGGGGCCTTCAGTTTTGGGCCTCTTGTACTGCGGACTGTCCGCAGCTTGCGTGGGTCGTCCACCCTTTGGCAGTGCGCTTCTACTGGCTTGTTGGGTTGATCTTCACTTCAAGTTCGATCCAGCCGGTGAGGTGGCCACCAGGTCGCAGCTTTTCCGCCGTAGCCCCTTGTTCCCATATGCTGATGCACTTGGCTTCGGCGAGAGAGTCGCCAACAGGTATGCATCGGTGAAGAAGAGGCCAGAGTGGCGTGCTCACTTTGCCTCCATGAACCTTTCCAGCTTCTTGCACTCTTCTGCTGCCCTGATGCAGAAGGACTTCCAGGTGTGTTTTGTGCCTGGCGTTGATCTCTGCCTGGTTACAGGTTCGGCCTTTGTGTTGTACAACGCTCACCGTTGCCACTCCCAGATCGGCTTGCCTCGGTGCGAGTTACCCAAGCTATCCCACTTGCCACCTATCAAGGGCAGGCAGCTTGGCTCAGCGGTTGACGAGGAGGAGGTGATCTCAGCCATTGCCTTGTGGGAGATGAGTCGGGTGTGCCGTCCAGGCTTCCTGATTAAGGTGGACCCTGACCAGAAGCACTGCTACATCTCCGCGTTGAAGCTTTTTCTTGCTTGATGGTCTTCTTTTCCTGCTTTAACTTGTCAAACATGTTGGAGTTATTTTGAATAAACAATGAAATTTTCAAAGCAGGTTTGAGTGAGAATCAATAGAATTTTACCTTATTTCAGAAAATTGCCTTGTCAAGGGGCGGAAGCCTCTTGAAGATGGTAACTGTTAATATAGAAGACAATAAGGTTAAGAAACTTACCTGTTGGTGAGATTTCCCCCTTCTTGACTCGTGTTTCTTTCCTGAAATACTTAATAAAAAGGTTAAATCTACTCTATGGCTTATCCCCTTGCCTATTGTCATCTTGCCTTGCTTACATGTCAAGGGGGGAAGCCTTATTAACAAGGTAATATGAACAAAATGACTGAAAATGAATAAGATAAGGGTTAAGAAAGCTTACCTACTATGATAAGAGTCACACCCTTCTTGATCTTAGCATCCTGAAACACTTGATAAAATGGGATTAAATCTTCACCATGGCTCATCTCTTTGCCTATTGCTGTCTGCCTTGACTTAGGTTAAAGAGAGGAGCCTTATTAACAAGGTATAAAAATAGACTAGATGACCGAAATGAAATGGTTAAGAGAACTTACCTGTCGTTGAGAGAACCGCCCCCTCTTACTTTAAAGTCCCTAAAAATACTTGATAAAAGAGGATCAGATCTTCACAACGACTCATCCCTTTGCCTATTATGGCCAACTTTGACTTAGGTCAAAGGGAGGAGCCCTCTTAATGGGGTGATAATGAAGGTAAATATGCAATGCGGAAATGAAACATGCAAGACATAAAGATAAACATGAGTGCTAGCAAAGGCAAAAAATCAAGGTTATGCCAAGTTAGATGATGCATTTTTTTAGATTTTTGGAAAGTATTCATTTTTTTATTTTTAAAGATATTGGATTTTTGAAAATATTCAATTTTTTAAAATTTTTGAAAATATTTGATTTTTTTGGATTTTTTGAAAATATTCATTTTTTTTGGATTTTTGTGGAGAATGTGCCGGTATTGAGACCATTCATCGATCTTTGAGTGTTGATCAAGATTCAAGCAATAAGCACCACGTGTGAATAAGGTTCCTTACCCAGAATCTTTCTTGCCCTCTTCTCTTGATCGGTTTGGATTCCCCCTGAGTTTGGACAGTTTACCCTACCCTAGGGGTTTTAAGATGGAAGAATAATAGAGGAAGTCTTTGATAGGATTTGGGAGTTTGAGAAGGGTTTCTCTACTCATGCCCAAATTGCCCATTGGGGTTCGGCCTCTTTGGGTTTTTTTCTATATGTGGCACTTAGACAAGTCTTTGACCTGTGGGGTCATTGCCCATCTTTTGGTGCTTTTTCTTTATTTTCTATTCTTCCGGGTACTCATTCAAACATGCCCATATTTGTTTAAACCTGTGGGGTTCATTGCCCATCTTTTGGTACCCTTTTGCACCCTATGAGAAGGCCTCCTACTAAGGCGGTGGGCATTTTCGATACTATCCTTCTCTAGTCCCCTTCACCTATTTTGGACCGAATAGGGGAGAATAGGGTAAGGTTTCCTTTCCGCCTTCAGGGTTTTGCCTTGCCTCTCTTGAGTGTTGGGCTATCCAGATTCTGGGATCGAGAGGTGTTGTGTATGCAAGGTGATGCCTACCCTTGACTTCTAGCTAACACCCTTGGGTCGATGACTTAATATCATACTAGAAATTCTCCATTTTCTTTTCTAAGGAAAATATTTTTTGAGGTAAACGCAGTTCCATGGATGGTTCAATTTTTCTCCATCGGCGTTGGTTAGCTCATATGCATTGCCTAGATATTTTTCCGTTATAACAAAAGGCCCTTCCCAGTTAGGTTGCAACTTGGAGCGGGGACCACCTGGCTTAACGAATATGCATTTTACTAGCATCTCACCGATTTCGAACTTTCTCTCTACCACCCTCTTTTGATAAAACCTTTTCAATCGGTTCTGATAAGTCCAGGCATGCTCAGAGGCGGCCAACCTTCTTTCATCTAGGAGTTCAAGTTGTGCAAGGAGAGATTCTCGCCTCTCATCAACAGGGATGTCCCTATCGAGTTGAACTCGGAGTGATGGAAGGAGTACTTTGTACGGGACCACCCCTTCCATCCCATATGCTAGAGCATACGTGGTTTGACCAGTGGGGGTCCGTACAGAAGTACGATAAGCCCATAGGGCATCTACAAGCTTATCTGGCCAGTTTGCGAACTTTCTAGACTTACAGGTTTTCTTGATGATTTTAATCAAAGTTTTGTTGGTGGCTTTTGCTTGACCATTGCCTTGCGAGTAATAAGGAGATGAATGATGCAATGTAATGTGGTACCTGTTGCAAAGATCACGCAGATCTTGAGAGAGAAATTAAGGTCCGTTGTCGGTGATGATGTCGCTGGGTATCCCGAACCTGGTGATGATGTTGCGTTTGATGAAGGAGCACAATGTTGATGCCTTGATCTCCACGAACGCTTCCTCTTCTACCCACTTGGTGAAGTACTCTATTGCTGTCAGGATGAACGATTTGGAACGGATTTCAGAGTTAAGAACACTTAGAGGGCCAATGATGTCGAAAGCCCACATGGCGAAGGGCCATGGGGTATGAATCGGATGAAGGGAAGATGCAGGAGAATGAATCTTGTCGGCATGAAGTTGGCAAGAATGACAGTGCCGAACAAAGATGGAGCAATCATCTTCTAGGGTTGGCCAATAATACCCCTGCCTGATGATTTTCTTGGCAAGAGCTTGAGCATTGACGTGGCCCCCACAGACCCCGGAATGTGCTTCCTTAAGCACCAATTCTGCCTCTTCTTCATCAACGCATCTCAAAAAAATTCCGCTCAGGCTCCTCTTGTAGAGCACCCCTCCTAGGATGGTATACCTCTGGGATACTCTCCTGATGGCCTTCTTTTCTTTTGCATTTGATCCAGGTGGATATGTCTGATCTTGACAATACCTTGCGATCTCATCAAACCAACGCCTCTCACCCTCATCTAACTTTTCCAACTCGATTAGAGAAACTTTCTCTTTCTGCTCTAGATATTCCTTTCTACCAAATCTCTCCTTGACCTTCAGAAATCGCCCATCCTTAATTGCTGGCATCGACCTCCTACGAACATGGATAGTCTGCACCTGTCTACCTAGTGGGACTGATAGAGATGAAGCTAAGGAGGCTAGGGCATCAGCAAGGATGTTTTGAGCTCGAGGAACATGGACAAAAGTGAGTTTGGAAAAGAGTTTGATGTAGCAAGAGGTGAGTTCTTGGTAAGGTTTAAGGTTTGGATGAGAGGTTCGGTATTTGGTTAGGACTTGGCGAAGGATTAGTTGGCTATCACCTATCACCCTCAATTCCGTGGCACCATAGAAATGAGCGGCCTCCAGCCCGGCCAGCAAGGCTTCGTATTCAGCTATATTGTTGATTGCTGGGAAGTCAATCTGAAATGCTTGTGGAATGGTGACACCCTTGGGTGATAGAAAGACGATTCCTATTCCCTTACTGTGTGAATTCAGAGCCCCGTCAAAATATAATGTCCAAAGGTGGGAAGATCGGATCAACATTAGTTCGTCATCTGGGAGCTTCGATTGGACCGGGTCAAAGAGGGGTATAGGGTGATGGGCTAGATGTTTGGCAATGGCGTAGCCCTTAATTGCCTTCTGGGGGACATATGTGATATCAAACTGGGAGAGGAAGCTCTGGCAACGACCTAACCGATCAGTTAGAACAGTTTTCTCGAGAAGGAATTTGATGGGATTGATGCGGGCAATAAGATTGATCTCATGAGCTAAGAAATAGTGTTTAAGCTTATGAACTACCCAGACTAGTGCAGCACAGGTCTTCTCCACTACAGTATACTTCTGCTCACATGGATCAAAAATCTTTGACAAGTAGTAAGTTGCCCTCTCTTTCCCTTCTTCATCTACTTGTGCAAGGACTGCCCCAAGAGAATTCTCCAAAACCGAGATATACAGAACTAAGGGCTTGCCAGGGATTGGTGGTCTAAGCACAGGGGGACTAGCTAGGTATCTTTTCAAACCATCGAATGCATCCTGGCACTTCGAATCCCATTGTAACTTGGCCCCCGCCTTGGTCAACTCATAGAAAGGTTTACACCTTTGGAAGTGTTGTGAGATGAACCGGTGGACAAACTATAGCCTCCCGATTAATCCTCGAAGTTCTTTCATATTTCTTGGAGGAGGCATACCAATGATTTCCTTGGCCTTGTTTGGGTCGATCTCTATGCCCCTTTTGCTCACTATGAACCCCAATAACTTTCCTGAGGATACTCCAAATGTACATTTCTTTGGGTTCATCTTCAATTTATATTCCCTAGCCCTTTGCAAGACCTTTCTCAATAGTTCCAAGTGATCTTCTCGGCTTTTGGACTTAACGACCAGGTCATCCACGTACACCTCTACAAGGGTATGCATCATGTCATAGAAGATAGCCATCATTGCCCTCTGATAGGTAGCACCAACATTCTTTAGTCCAAAGGGCATGACGACATAGCAGTAGGTTCCCCAAGGTGTAGTGAATGAGGTCTTCTCCTGGTCCTCTTTAGCCAACTGGATTTAATTATAACCGGAATAGCCATCCATGAATGATAGCATCTCGAATCCAGCAGTGTTATCAACCAGTACATCAATATGAGGTAGAGGAAAGTCATCTTTAGGACACGCTCGGTTCAAGTCCCTGAAGTCTATACAGATCCGAACTCTACCATCTTTATTTATGACAGGGACTATGTTTACCACCCATTGCGGATAAAGGACGACCTTAATGAATTTTTCTTGATGCAACTTGTCGACCTCATCTTTCATCTTAAGTGCAACATCAGGGTGGAATCTCCTTAATTTTTGTTTGACCGGGGTAACTCCAGGTTTCAAAGTTAGACGATGTTCAACTAACAAGTTGTCTAACCCCGGCATGTCCTCGTATATCCATGCGAACGTGTCCTTATATTCTTCCAAAATTTTAATTAAACTCTGCTCCTCAGTGGGAGTGAGGCTTGCACTTAGGAGGATTGTCTTGGGATCTTCCGGTGTTCCAAGATTCAGTTCTTTTGTCGGTTCATCCACCGTGGCTAATGGTTCTTCAAATCTTTTAAGTCCAGATGCATACGTATCAGCCAAGTCCTCAATTCCATCCTCGAAGTCAGGATCCTTTTCTGATAAAACCTCGTAGACTCCCAAAGTATGATCTATGTTATGCTCATCCTCATAAAACCTTGGCAGCCTTGCACATTCCTTGCATTTTTGAGCTATTTGTTGGAGATATCTCTCTGGAACACGTTTACCTCGAATTTTCTTCTTTCCTATACTAACTACTCCTAAAGAAGACGGAATTGGAAAGGTGGTATCTACAGTGGGTGAAGGATCGAGCAGATCGATCAGTGAGTTGGGGAAGAGGGGTCCCTGGTTGGGAGCACCCTCCGAGAGAAGAAGAGACGTCTCCTCAACGGAAAATTGGGTTTGCGAGAAGACGTTTTTTTTTTGGTGTTTTGTGTGTTTTCAATAACAAAAAGTGAATGCACCGATGGGGCTTGAGCAGAAATAGAAAACTTAAGCAAATGGGATAAAAATGGGCTCGCGGGCCCGATGATGACAAGAAATGGGCAGATAGGCCCATAGCTAGTGAAAAGATCTAAGGGGTGCGTGGGCCCGAATGGTGGGCATGCGGACCCAAAGCAAGAAAATAAATCTAAAGGGCACGTGGGCCCGACTGGTGGGCACGCGGGCCCAAGGTTGTTGGTTGGAATGGGCATAGAAGCCCAGTGGAGTAAGAAGATTTGAATGGGCTCTTAGGCCCAGTGATCAGTTCAGGTTGCCATTTTGGCCCAGAAGTGGGAATTGGGCTAGATAGCCCATCAAGTGAATCCAAGAGGGATAGAGTAAGGATTTTGAAATACGTGACATTTGGTTGAGGCATTTGGTTGCTGGGGCGCTCGGTTGTAGGCATTTGGTTGCTGGGGCGCTCGGTTGTAGGTGGGTTGCTGTGGTGGTGCTCAGTTGTATGCAAGTTGCTGCTGGGGCTGAGGAGCTGGTTGAGGAGCTGGGCGGTATTTTTGATTGGCTGGTAGGTTACGGTATTGGCTTTGGCGATACCCACCCTGGTTACCCATGGCATTGATACTCTCATTGTTTACTACCCCTTCGGTGGTGGGTCCTACAGGTGTAGGCTTTCTATTGTTACGGGGCTTGGTGTCGAATGAGTTGATCATGGATGCGTCCTTAAAGTGGGCTTGGAGGTAGCGGGCGCTATCACACAACTCACTCTTGGTTGTTGGGCGGTGCATGATCAGGAGGTTGCGAAGGTTGGGTGTGGTGTTCCCTATGAGCATCCTCACATGCTCCCCCTCTGAGATGGTATCCACTAGCCTCTCAGTCATTCCCCTCCACCGATCAGCAAATCTGGCAAAGTCCTCATCCGGCCTCATCTTTTCGGCAATCAAATCAGTTATCGAGCAGGCTGGCCCCACCCGATCCTTGTACCTCTGTAGAAACTTCGCCTTGACAACGTCGAAATCTGCCGCCTCAATGGAATCAAGAGAATAGAACCAGTCTAGGGCGGATCCCTCCAATGATCGACGGAATAGGTAGGCAAGGGCTTTGCGGTCATTTTTCCAGAACACGGAGTCGTAGAGGAAACTCTTTAGATGGTTGAAAGGATTACCAATCCCGTTGTAACGTTGGAAGACTGGTATCTCTGAAGGAGGTGTAAGCACCCGGAACGGGACATCCGCGGATCTCCCCCCTCCCGGGACCCTTACGCCCGCGTCGGTGTGTGTTGGTAGGTGGTGTGTTATGTAGGTGTGGTCGCCAGGAACCAAAGGCTCCAAAATATGGTGGAATGAAAGAAAATGAAATAGAAAGATGACCGTCGTACCTTTGGAAGCGGGGAGATTGTTGAGTTCCGACTTCTCCTCTCTCGGTCAGCCGAAAGAAGAGAGCTTAGTGAATCCTTTGCCTTCAATCCGGTTGAAGCTCTGCCTCGATCGGATTTACCTAAGAATGTCCATAAGAAAACATGTAGACAAGAGAAGGTTTCATTAGTTCTAACGAAAGCATAGTATCGTGCTCGAATTTAGATTCAAACATGCAAATGGGAAGAGACTAACCGGATTGGGACGAGATCCCAAACCCTTTTTTTGGTAGGTTTTAAACATATATAAAATGCAAAAATGTTCTAAGACATGCTAAATATCATGATGATCAATGCAAAAGCGAAAAAGGGAGAAAAGAACTCGATTAAACGGGCAATCGGACTTCGAAAACGACGAAACAAACACGCCCTTCCTGGTGCCCTATATATAGGGCGCCAGGAGCAGGTGCCCCCTTTATGGGACGCGTTGACCAAGGTCAAAGCGCCCTGTATACGGGGCACTAAGTCTGGCCCGAATAGATTTTCTTCTTCTCTTCGCGACGCCGCTTCGGAGTGCTGGGTGGCTTCCGGGATGAAGTAAGAGCTCCTCCTTGTAGACAATATGCAAATAAAGCTAGTGGAAGGTGGTTTGGGTGCTGGATGTATGAGGAGAGTCGGATACGGGCTCTCAAAGTTGGAGAAAAACCATATTTCTGGGTGACAAAAACAGAAGGTTTTAGGGTTTTTGGTGGAGGATTTTGGATCGATTTGGAGGCTTTTGGAGGGTGAATGTGGCTTAGAATCGTAGTGTTAGATGAGCTCTAGGGTGGCACGGAGTTGGAATCTCCTTTTGGTCTCAAATGGGGGTCTATTTATAGCCCAAAAGAGGGCACTTTGGCCATTTTCGAAAAACAGTGCCATGTGGCATAGCGCCCTGTATATGGGGCGTCAGCATCATGAGATATGTCAGGTCGACAAGACAAGTCACCTGGTGCCCTGTATACAGGGCGCCAGGTGCCCTGTTTAGAGGGCGCCTGGTGCCCTATAAACAGGGCGCCTGGTGCCCTATTTATAGGGCGCCTGGTGCCCTTATACACAGGGTATTGTCCTCTTTGAAATGTGCCAAAAACCTTAATTTTTCTGGAAAACTCGGTTCCCTTGAAAGGTTACTCAAATATTCTTCATGAAAATAAGAATTTAAGCTCTCCAACTAAGCCAAAATTGCGTGTCTACAGCTTGCCTCGCCTTGGCGTCGGCTTTGTAGGGGAGTGACACGAATGAAGTGTAGGCGAATGTAGCGAAGCGTAATGAGGCGTAGCGGAATGAAGTGGTAATGGACTGAAAAGGTGACGCCAAGGTGTAGATTTAGACACGCCCTCATTGGCCTAGTTGAGTGGAATAAAACTTTACCGGACTTCGAGATTACCCCTTGTCTTATCGAAACCTTCCCTCTGGTTGATTGGTTAAAGAGAAGAACAGTACTGAAAGTAAATAACTAAAATCCCACGTGGGGAAGAATTGTTACCGGCCAGAACCCGAACTGCATGGTGTGCTGGACTCGGTATAAATGTAGTAAATTACGAAAAGTAAATAGGAGACAGCCAATCAACCAAGGTTGGGTTCTTCAAATTCATAAGGTTTTACTCAACAATACCGATTCAGTTTGACATGGAAAAACTTCTTGTTTTGATGGAAAACATCGTTGAAACATATTGAAAGCCGATTTTTCGAAAAATCAAGACCTCCTCTAGGGGCTGTAAAAGACCATTTATAAAAAGGTTCATGATGGGACTGGAAGGAGGTTATGGCAGGATTAGGAAGCGGGGACTGGTTATGGTGGGATGATGCATGTTGGTGTATGAAATGATGCATGCTGGGTTTAAAGAAATACAAATAAGTATAAGAAAATAGTTGAAGATATAGGTTGAACATAACGGGTCTGGACATCCATGAAGAAACCGTCGTCCCTGCATATTCAACTTTGGCCTATCCGCAAGCCTAGGGAATGACTGAGCCCTCACTGATTTTGTTGAAGGGGTTCTCAGGCTTAGCCCCCTCTAGACTTGAGGTCTTCAACATATCGAATATTATTTATTTTGATAGATGCAATACTAAATGCAAGTCCTAATAGGGGTCGGAGTAGTCCACTTTTGTTTTTCAATTTTTGATTTTTTTGTTGTTTTTGCTTCCTCTAAGTTTCTGGGGATATGAAGCTGGCATGCCTTCTCCTATTCCTGCATCCACTTGAGAGAAGATATTAGAACTTTATTTTGGCTTAGTCCCTTGCGAGGAGAGGGCAAAGTTGCCTTGATCTTTTGTCAAGGGACATCGGCCTTATCAAGGTAAAGTCAATAGAAAAACATAAGTCTGCACAAAAGGAAATATGCAAGAATGAAATTAAACATGAATGCAATGGCAACTGATCAGTCTAGAAAGCAAACTTTTAGGTGTTTTGAAATTTTTGATTTGTTTGGGTTTTGATGGTTTTATAATGTTTTTGGTGTTTTTGGAACTTTTATGATTTTTTGATGTTTTGAATATTTAATTT
This sequence comes from Cryptocoryne crispatula var. balansae, assembly GCA_036172225.1. Classification (NCBI taxonomy): domain Eukaryota; kingdom Viridiplantae; phylum Streptophyta; class Magnoliopsida; order Alismatales; family Araceae; genus Cryptocoryne; species Cryptocoryne crispatula. The sequence goes on along the minus strand of CM069931.1, from coordinate 20,408,696 downwards.
TTAAGAGTTTTGACTTTATAGATTTTTTTGTGTTTTTGAAGTTTTTAATTTTTTTGGTTTGGTGTGAAAGAAACGACCATCTCATCCTTTGCCTTGCTTGCCATAGGTGCCTCTCATTGTTACCTAAGGGTTAAGAGTAGGCATCACGTGTAAGAAAGTGCCTTCTTTGGAATCTTCTGACCTTCCGCCTTCGATAGGCTATGGCTCTTCTTGGACCTAGTCGGTCAACCCTATCCTTTGAGGTTAAAGAAGGAAGATGATTGGTGGTAAGTCCTTAGTAGAATTCAGGGATGTCGAACTTGTTTCTCTACTAATACCCACATTGCCCATTCGGGTTTTGACCTCTTCGGGTCCTTCCTTCTAGCCCATTTTCTTTGATGGCCCACATTCAGACATGTCTTTCTTATTTTTTGCTTGATTTTGACCTGAGGGGTCATTGCCCATCTTTTGGAGCCTTTTTCTTTTGGGCTATTGTCGGTACACATTCAGACAGGTCTATTCTTTTGCCGACCTGAGGGGTCATTGCCCATCTTTTGGTACCTTTTTCTTTTAATAAGTCAGACCTTCAGAGGCATCCTCCTACTAAGGCAACGGGCACTTTCGATACTCCTCATTCTAACCCCTTTCATCCATTTAGGACCGAAACAAGAAGAGAATAGGTTAGGGTCGACCTTCTTTTGCCAAGCGTTGCCTAGCTTTCTCTCTGACTTCCGATCATCAGATCTCAAGACTAGACGTGTAGTGTGTGCAGTATGATGCCTATTTTTATTTCCCTAAGTGACAAGTTGGTGCACCGAGCAAGCAAGCATTAGATGTTGGTCATTATACTTCACACCTTTGGATTTTATAGATTTTTTGTGATTTTTGTTATAAGGGAAATATTTTTTGAGGTATACACCATTCCAGGGATGAGCTAGTTCTTCTCCTTCTGCATTAGTTAGCTTATATGAATTACCGGGATAAACAGCAGAAATTACATACGGACCCTCCCAATTAGGTTGAAGTTTGGAGCGGGGACCGCCCGGCTTAACGAATATTCTTTTAAGCACAACCTCACCGATTTCAACTTTTCTCTCCACCACCCTCTTCTGATAAAATCTTTTAAGTTTATTCTGATAAGATCTAGCATGTTCGGCAGCGGCCAGCCTCCTTTCGTCTAAGAGTTCGTGTTGCGCGAGAAGAGAATCTCGGCGTTCATCCATCGAGAGATCTCGATCAATCTGGACTTGGAGGGAAGGAATGATTACTTCGTATGGAACTACCGCCTCCATCCCAAATGCCAAGGCATAGGGGGTCTGACCCGTTGGGGTTCGAATAGAAGTGCGGTAGGCCCATAGAGCATCATCTAACTTATCTGGCCAGTCTGTGAACTTGCTAGACTTACAATTTTGCTTGATGATTTTTATCAGGGTTTTATTGGTGGCTTCTGCTTGACCATTGCCTTGAGAATAATATGGAGATGAATGATGCAATCTGATGCAATACCTGTTGCAAAGGTCGCGCAGCTCCTGGGAGATGAACTGTGGTCCGTTGTCAGTGATGATGATTGCCTTCTGTTGGATGTAGGTGATGTTGAACTGAGAGAGGAAGAAATCCCCAAAGTTTGATCAATGTTATCCTTCTCCTCATATCGAATTTCATCCAGCTGAATCGCATTTTCTGGATACTCCGGTAGCTTGGCACATTCTAAGCTTTTCTGAGCTAACTGACGCGGGTATCTTTCTGGAACTCTCCTACCTCTGATTTTTTGGTCTATTTCTAAAGAAGAAGAAGGTAAATAAGAGGAGGAAGAGGAGGTAGAGGGAGTGGAATTTATTGGAGAAGATAGAGGGCAAAGAAGGTCAATCAAGGATCTGGTGGTTCCTTGGGTCGAATGCCCTTCCGAGGCAAGTTGAGATGTTTCCTTGATCGAAATTTGAGTTTCGAGGACGTTGTTTTTTGGGGAGTGCTAAACATGAAGACAGAATGGGCGTCAGGTGCCCGATTTGGGTTGAGATCAACTACGGGAGCCAAAGTAGGCGGAGATATTGATAAAGAGGGGAAGACTTCGAGCAATGTTTGATAGAGGGGGCTTTCAGGCCCAATGTTGACAGAAGAGGTGATGGGCCAGTAGGCCGGATGATCATAGAGGAAGATGGGTTCATGGACCCAATAAGAGGAGGATGCGGGCTTAAGGGCCCGGGTTTAGGAGATGGGCTCGAGGGCCTGAGAATTGGAGAAAATGGGCACAAAGGCCCAGATTTAGTAGAGGGGCTCGGTGGCCCAAAAGTTGGAGGAAATGGGCACAAAGGCCCAAATTTAGTAGAGGGGCTCGGTGGCCCAAGAGTTTGAGAAAATGGGCATAAAGGCCCAGATTCAATAGAGGGGCTCGATGGCCCAAGAGTTGGAGGAAATGGGCACAAAGGCCCAGATTCAATAGAGGGGCATGGTGGCCCAAAAGCAACAAGTGGGTTCGTGGACCCATAAGTTGGGCCTGAGGGCCTAGAAATAGGGATCGGGCCAAGGAGCCCGGGGAGAGCATCACGGTGAATTGGGGCATCGGCCCCAAAAGATGACATAATGAGGGAAGGCCCTCCTTTTTCTCGAGTCGGTTTGGCAATATGACCCTCAGGTGGGTCAACAGGTGGTTCAGCCTGGAGTGGTTCATTGCTTGACCCTTCTTCATCAGTGGAAAATAAAAGAGATATTTCAGGATACAAGTCATCTTCAGGGTCATTGGTTCTTCTTTTCTTCTCTTGCTCCATCTCTTGTCTTTCCTTGTTCTCAGCCAGTTGAATGGTTTCTTTCTTGATGAAAAACTTTTGTAAGCATCCAGAAAAGTATCTGCTTCTGAGATTCTGACCATTCGCTATCGTTCCATCATATCCAACCCCGCTTTTTGGTTGTAACCTCACTAGATTGATTGGCTCAGCTATGCCTTGCAGTTCTTTGCCTAGTCCTCGGCCCTTCTGGTATCCCAAACTTTTCATTATATGACACCCAATAGTTTCATTTTCTTCTCTTTTCCTTCTCCACACTTGCCTGGGTTGCCTATTCATTTCTGGAAGATCCAAGATTGTAAAAATTGGCTCATTTGGCAACCCAAGGGGTGGTGGTGGAGAAGATGGATGATCTAGGGGCATGCTAGTCACCTTAATCACCTGTCCCTTGTAAGGGAATTTAAGACACTGGTGATTGGTGGAGGCGACTGCCTCTAGTGCTTCCAAGTAGGGTCATCCTAAAATAGCTTTGTATGTCGGATCCATCTCTAGTATGTGAAAGTTGACAGTGACTGTCTGAGGTCCGAGTTTGACACCCAATGTAATCATGCCGTCTGCGGGCTTCTTTGAATTATCATATGCGGTCACTGTTATTTGAGATGGCCGGATGTCCTCTTCGGAGATTCCACAAAGATGTAATGTTTCTGGTGGCAGAACGTTAATGGATGCTCCGGTATCGACCAAACATGACTTAATGCCTACACCATTGATGTGGACTGTGATGCACAAGGCACATTTCCTTATTTCCGGGTCGGCCAACTCTTCCTTTGTGAATATAAGGGCCGGATACTCACTTCTCGGGACCAGAACTGATGAGATTTTTTCTGGGGGGAGGCTCTCGTTTACCATTACTCGCTGTAAGTCCTGTTGGAGAACCTCTTGATGGACTTTGGATCTTTTGATCAACTCTAAGATAGAGATCCGTGCCGGGGTTTTATCAAGATGTTTCAACAAGTCATAGGATGTCCCAGGCAACGGCTCTTCAATGTGTTCTTCTTCTGCTTCTGGTGCCAACCCTGATTGGCCGGCCTGGGGAAAGATCCTTTGGAACATGCGCCCACTCCTGAGTACTGTGGCAAGTTGAGGAGCTATGGCTGGGGTGGTAGTGGCGGGTGGTGGGTTAGGTCGAATGATGGGAGCTCTTGCGATGGGTGTAATGATGGTGGTTTGAGGCATAGTAGGGTAGGTAGGTCGTGAAGGTACAATTGCTCGGGGCGGGATGATGATGGGTCCTAGTGGTGGTGATGTTTGTGGTGGATTAATCGGGCGGATTAGGGTCCGTCCCGATTGGAGTTGTGTGTTTGGTGGTGTTATGATGGGTCGTGATGGTGCTCGGATGATGGGTGGCCGGTTGGAAGCAATGGGGTTGGCTGATGTAGCTTGGGGTATGGAATGGACGGTTCGGTTGACATGCATGGCGGAGGTGGCTCCCTCAATTTGCCAATTCTGGCCCCGATCATGATACTCCTCAGAAGAAATCATGATGGGATTAACGTGTTGATTCCTGTGCGCGGGTGCATGTAGAGGTAAAGGGTTTTGGATAATCCCCATGCCGGGGTTGTTGTTGTTGCCGCCGAGCCGGTGCATGCCGCCGTTGAGGTTGATTTTTCACCGTTCGATGTATTCCCCCATTTGGTCCCGATCAATACGCCTTGCTCATTAAGATCGTGGATATAGTCTTTGAACCGAAAACAATTTTCCACGGTGTGCCCGGGATATCTATGGAACAAGCGGTATCGCTTCCGTGTTGGCATTTTGAGGCCACTCCGACTTCTCCCTTGGCAATGCAATTTGCCCTGCCGCCATGAGTGCATTAAAGATGTCCACGAGAGAGTACGGCAAAGGCGGGTAATCGTTCCTCTTGGGTCCAACCTTTCGGGGTTCATAGGCCATGGGAGGGGGTGCCCGGTTGTAGTTGGCCAGTTGTTGCCGCGCTTGTTGGGGAACTGGGGCTTGCGGTCGCTGAGGGATCGGGGCTTGTTGCTGACGGGGCTGGAACTGAGGTTGATGTTGAGGTTGACGAGGGTTTCTAAATGGTTGATTTTTTTGAGGGTTCCTGAACTGGTGTTGATAATTTATAGGTGGGTTCCCTACAACGTTAAGGTTTTCGTTTGTCACTACGCCCTCAGTCACTGGGCCGGTTGTTGTAAAAGTGGTTTTCTTGACAGCTCGGGGTCTAGGATCAAACAAGTTCATGATAGGTGAGTCCCTAAGCTGTGTCTGAATGTACCATGCCCTCTCATAGAGTTCACTCATGGAGGTGGGGTGATGCAAAGCCAGCATATTCTTTAAGGCCGGAGTGGCATTAGTGATGATCATCTTCACTTGCTCCGGCTCTGAAATGGAATCGCAAGCTTTTCTGCCATTGACCTCCACCTATCAGCATATCTGGTAAAATCTTCATCATTTCTCATTCTTTCGGCCATGAGGTCAGTGATGGAATACGTTGGTCCGACCCTATCTTGATATCTCTGCAAAAATTTAGCTTTGACAATTTCAAAGTTACTCGCCTCCAAAGAGTCAAGCGAGTAGAACCACTCTAAAGCTGATCCCTCTAATGATCTTCTGAAAAGAAAAGCAAGGGCCTTTGGATCGTTTTGCCACATTACCGACTCATAAAGAAAGTCCTTGATGTGAATGAATGGATTACCGGTTCCATTGTAGCGATGGTATACCGGCATCTCAGAGGGAGGTAGATGAAAAGTAGGGAGGGAAGGAAGAGAAATTTCAGGGGCTGCCTTTGTGTCGATCAAACGTCTAAGCTCTCTATCCTGCTCATCCATGCGATTGATCTTGTTAATCATGGCCTGATCGACAGAAGGTTCCCTAAGAGGAGGAGGAGAAGTGGGTGCTTGGCACACCGGAATTGGGATTTGATGGGCCGAAGTGGCCGGATAAGAAGGGTACATTGGGGGATGCACCAAAGGGTGAGTAGGGTTGAGATGATTAGAGGAATAAACTGGTGGTCTAGAAGGAATAACAACATTTGGATTGGGATGATCTAGATTAGCCACCGGATGAGGAGAAATTGGGGCCATGAGCCCGGTATGAGAATGGTCATGAGTGGGCACATTGGGTTGATGTGCCCCTGACCGAGGGGTAGAGATGTGAAGACCACCTTCGGGAGGAATGTGGTCGGCGGGCGACTTGCCCTTGAGGATGGCTTTGATAGCCTGAAGTTGGGTAGGGTCGGCATGAGAGAATGCCTCCCAAAGTGAATTTGGATTGGGTTGAGGAGAATTTTGACTAGGTTCGGGGAGAACTTCGGGGTCATTGATGGCACACACGGCATCAGGATAGAAATAAGATTGGTCATACTCCAACTGTAGTTGTTCGTATCCTTGATCCGCCATTCCGATAACTCGACCTGACTTAAAATTCATAAACACAATAGAAAAAGAAGGTTGACAAATAAAAGCTTAAGGATTTTTTTTTAGTTTTGATTTTTTACCCCTTTTTGTTTTGATTTTCTTTTGTCGGACAAGCAAGTTGTCAAGCAAATTAACCTCAAGCAAATTTTTTTTGTTTTGGTTCTTTTCAGGTGATTTTGGGATTTTTGTTTAATTTTCAGTTTTTGTTTGCAAACAAGTAATAGCAAAGACTTGGAATGATTAACGCAAATTTTTTTTGTTTCAACCTTAAATTAATGGCTTGTTAAGAGAAATATTGTCCACTCAAATAAATGGGTAGGACCCTATGCTCTCACAACGCCAAGCAATCTAAGGTTGTCACTCTTTTCACAATGATAGGTAATAGGTACTCCGGGTTTTGGGATAAAATGGTACAACCAGCCCGATCAGTGAAGAGGGAATCCTTCACGTCTGGGGACTTACGGAGGTCTTGATGGAAGCTACCCGGTCCTTCCGAGAGGGAATCCCCGGAGGAGGAGTTGGTAACCACCAAGAGGGGTGTTTGGATGTGTGGGGCTTTGGGAGGAGAGAGCCTCACTTCTCGGATGTCCTAAGGAGACGGGCGAACCCGAAACTACAATGCAAACTAAATGCAAGTGAAATTTCAAGGAATAAGAAGCAACCAAGAAGAAAATAAAAGCATACAATGATTAATGAGATGTTGTAGGAAGCAAGTAAACAAGACAATGATATGAAATTAAACTAGGATAGAAGAAAGCACTAATTTAACTAAGCATTCTTTGAAAGATTTGCTAAAGGAGAACTAGACTTAGAAAGGAATAGGCAAGTATGCTTAACAAGGGATGAAAGAAGATGATATCTAAAATACTAAGGTGAAATAAGTTGATTAACAAAGTTGGAAATTAGATCGATATGCTTTTAAAAAGATAAACAGAGAGCAAGTAAACTTGGAAGAAACAAGATGATGCTTCAAGGAAACAAACAAGCATGTAAGCAAGTAAATAGCAATGCAAGGAAATGGAAATGGCTTAAATGAGAACTAAAGTAAAAATAAGCATGTTTTCAAGTGGACATTCTTAGGAAAGAAGAGAAGAACTCACTAAAGCAAAGTCGGTCCCACCGTGGTCGCCAAAAGGTGTAAGCACCCGGAACGGGACATCCGCGGATCTCCCCCCTCCCGGGACCCTTACGCCCGCCTCGGTGTGTGTTGGTAGGTGGTGTGTTATGTAGGTGTGGTCACCAGGAACCAAAGGCTCCAAAATATGGTGGAATGAAAGAAAATGAAATAGAAAGATGACCGTCGTACCTTCGGAAGCGGGGAGATTGTTGAGTTCCGACTTCTCCTCTCTCGGCCGGCCGAAAGAAGAGAGCTTAGTGAATCCTTTGCCTTCAATCCGGTTGAAGCTCGCCTCGATCGGATTTACCTAAGAATGTCCATAAGAAAACATGTAGACAAGTGAAGGTTTCATTAGTTCTAACGAAAGCATAGTATCGTGCTCGAATTTAGATTCAAACATGCAAATGGGAATAGACTAACCGGATTGGGACGAGATCCCAACCCCTATTTTTGGTAGGTTTTAAACATATATAAAATGCAAAACTGTTCTAAGACATGCTAAATATCATGATGATCAATGCAAAAGCGAAAAAGGGAGAAAAGAACTCGATTAAACGGGCGATCGGACTTCGAAAATGACGAAACAAACTTCTGCCCTTCCTGGTGCCCTATATATAGGGCGCCAGGAGCAGGTGCCCCCTTTATGGGGCGCGTTGACCAAGGTCAAAGCGCCCTGTATACGGGGCACTAAGTCTGGCTCGAACAAATTTTCTTCTTCTCTTCGCGACGCCGCTCCGGAGTGCTGGGTGGCTTCCGGGACGAAGTAAGAGCTCCTCCTTGTAGACAATATGCAAATAAAGCTAGTGGAAGGTGGTTTGGGTGCTGGATGTATGAGGAGAGTCGGATAGGGGCTCTCAAAGTTGGAGAAAAACCATATTTCTGGGTGACAGAAACAGAAGGTTTTAGGGTTTTTGGTGGAGGATTTTGGATCGATTTGGAGGCTTTTGGAGGGTGAATGTGGCTTAGAATCGTAGTGTTGAATGAGCTCTAGGGTGGTACGGAGTTGGAATCTCCTTTTGGTCTCAAATGGGGGTCTATTTATAGCCCAAAAGAGGGCACTTTGGCCATTTTCGAAAAACAGTGCCATGTGGCATAGCGCCCTGTATATGGGGCGCCAGCATCATGAGATATGTCTGGTCGACAAGACAAGTCACTGTGGGGGGGTCAAATCAGCCGTCAAATCAATTTAATTTGGATCCAGGCGCCCTGTATATATGGTGCCTGGTGCCCTGTATACAGGGCGCTAGGTGCCCTGTTTATAGGGCACCTGGTGCTCTATAAACAGGGCACCTGGTGCCCTATTTATAGGGTGCCTGGTGCCCTATAAGTAGGGTGCCAGGTGCCCTTATACACAGGGTATTGTCCTCTTTGAAATGTGCCAAAAACCTTAATTTTTCCGGAAAACTCGGTTCCCTTGAAAGGTTACTCAAATATTCTTCATGAAAACAAGAATTTAAGCTCTCCAACTAGGCCAAAATTGCGTGTCTACAGGAGGAAGGTGTAGAACTGGGAAGGACGGGACAGAGATTTCAGGGATGGCTTTAGAATCGAGGTGGTGCCTCATCTCTTCAAAGCGCTCATCCATCTGGTTAAGTTTGTTCATTAATGCCTGGGTGAGGCTGGATTCTTGAGCCATGGGAGCAAAGTGTTTAGGGGAATGGGTCGAAAGCGGTGGGTTGCAAATAGGAACTGGAATAGTGTTATGTGAATGCCCCACAACGGGTGAGTGGAGACACGGCAGGGTTGCCCAGAAGAAGAAATGATTAGGGGCCTGACTGCCGGTTGGGGTGGTGAGGGGGCTTGATTTCCCTCGATCGGATCTTGATTGGCTGGCATCTTGCCCATAGTGGCAGATTGGATAATTGCAAAGGTCTCGGGATCACGGTGAAGAGATAGATCCTTGAGAGCTTGTTCTATACTATGTGAGACGGATCGGTGAGCGGGATCTTGGACCTCAGGTTCCATCACGGCATTAACATGGCCATATGGTTGGACCATGGGTTGCTGAAGCTCGTAGTGACCCATCTCGTACTCCTCTTCTTGGCCGTAGTAGTCCGACATCCCGATGTGTCTTCCGGACCTTAGTGTTATGGGCATCTTGTCAAATTTTCTTAAAAAAATGGTTGAAAGAAAGCAAATGAAAGGTGTAAATGCAAAGAGACTTTTCGTTTGGTTATGATTGTTTGTTTGATTTGATTTGGTTTCAATTTGGTTGTTTAGCAAGCAAGGTGAACACAAAAATTAAAGGGTTTTTTTTGTTTTAGGTGTTTTGGAAAGAATTTATTTATTTTTGGTTATTTTCAATTGTTGTGAGCAAGCAAGTTATGCAAACAAGGTTTTAAAATGACTACTCGACATTTTTTGGGTTGAAACCTTAGATTAGATAGATTGTTAGCAATTGTTCACTCAAATGGGTATGGTTCCTATTGCTTCAATCTTCAAGACCTAAGGTTATCACTCAATCACCACGAGTAGGTACTTGGGTTCTTTGGGTTTTGGAAAGTGGTACAACCGGCCTAATCGTGCGGAGAGGAATACTCCACGGATGGGGACTTACGGAGGTCTTGATGGAAACCACCAAATCAACTAGGAAGGAATATCCCAGAAGAGAGGTTAGAATCCACCAAGAAGGTGTTTGTAGGGTGAGGGTGTGTTGGGAGAGAGAGCCCCCGCCTCGAATGTCCTACGGATCGGAACAAGTCCGGTACCAGATGCAAAAGCTAATGCAAAAATGAAAAATGGAGGGTAGGTGAAGAAGAAGCAATCAATATGCAAACATGAATGAAAGCTATTAAATAAATCAAGCAAGTGAATGCAATCAAGACAAGCAATGATAAAGTAAACAAGTAACTAGCAACTAGCAACTAAAAAGGTGGTTCGCGCGGGAACTGGCTTGTGTTGGAGTGTCCAAGTGGGGACAAATCTGAAATGAAGGTAAAAGGATGGTCCATGTGGGGACCGATTTGAAAATAAAGTGGCTCACGCGGGAGCCGAGTTTTGGAAAGGTAGGTGGTTCACGCAGGAACCGGTTTTTGAAGAAATAGGGGTGGTTCACGCGGGAACCGGTTTGTTTGATTGGAAAAAGGAAAGGAGGGCCACTTGGGGCCAATCTAAAGTGGTGAAAAGGGGTGTTCCACGTGGGGACCGATCTGAAAGTGAGTTGGTTCATGCGGGAACCAGTTTAGAAAAGGGTTTGGTTCACGCGGGAACCGGTTTTAATGAAAAAAGGGGTGGTTCACGCGGGAACCGATGTAAAAGATGACAAAATAGAAAGAGGGCCACGTGGGGCCAATCTAAAGATGATGTAAAGAGGTGGTCCACGCGGGTACCGATCTGAAAATAAGTTGGTTCACGCGGGAACCGAGTTGGAAAAGAAAGGTGGTTCATGCGGGAACCGGTTTAAAAGAAGAAAAGTGGTTCACGCGGGAACCGGGTTGAAATTAAAGACAAGTAACTCAAGTCCACATGGGGGACAATCATAAATAAAGAGTAAACAACAAGTTTAAAGGTAAATGATCATGGAAAAGGTAAAGGACAAGCCGGTTCGCACGGGAACCAAGTCGGAAAACAACTAGTTGCACGGTTAAATCAAGCTAGCATGGTTGAAGACATTGGTTGTCCCACCGTGGTCGCCAAAAAGCTGTCGACTCTAGAAACGGGTTCCGGATCAGCACGTCAAGAGAAGGTGAAAGATAGAATTGGGAGAAAGGGGGTAGTGAATCGGAAAACACTCGGAAAGCTGTAAAAGATCCTCACCTCGGTCCCACACTCACATTGATCCCCGAGCTTTCATCTCACGGCTTCGCTCGAGCACCGGAGATGGTTCGGGTCATGTGGGAGGAGAGTGAGAAGGAGATGAAATTAGCACATAAGTAAAAGGTGGTCGCTAGGAGCCGCGGGCTCCACTTTATGGAATAAAAAACAAGAGATGAGTTGATTTGACCGTGTACCTTAGCGCGGGAGATCGGGATATGGGTTCAACCTTCTTCTTCCTCGGCCGGCCGATGAAGAAAAGTCTCCAACCGATGCTAGCTTGATAGACCTGTGCAATTAGAACAATAAACCAAGTGAAAGAAAACGATTAGAACTATGGGAAGTGTAGTAACTGTAGTAAGAAGATGAGAAAGAAGCAATTGGAATTGGACTCACCGGCTTAGGGGTGAGCCTTAACCCCTTTTTTTGTATTTTTGATTATGTAAAAATGATGCAAATGAACTAAAATATGCTTTAAAACAGTAAATGAACTGAGTTAAATGAGGTGAGGAAGCTTATGGAATGGATCGGCTTGAGTTGAAGCCGGAGTTGGTTGAAGAAGGCCGGTTCAGGTAGATTTTCACTCTTCTGGCGCGACTTTGATGTAGAGGATGCTACGGACGACCCCGATGTCAGAATCGAGAGCCGTTTGTTGGAGTAGACAGAAGACTCTAAGAGGAAGAGTTCCTATGATGATGATTTCTACGAAATCCTCCTTTAGAAGTCTGTAAAAATTATGAAATTGGGCGGATAAAGAAAATAGAACCTGGAGACGCGCCCTTGGTGCAGAAACCGCCACAAACAAACGGCAAGTCGGAATTGAGTGCCGTCAGTTGGACATGAAAGAGAACGAAGAGAGGAACAACTTCTATGTTAAAGACTTTTGCAACAGGAGTCCTATATTTTCTGCAAAGTCAATGAAGATGGTTGATGCAGAATGCCTGGATCGAGCCTTCTCCTTCACTTCGGGATCGATCTCTCGACGTCGGATCGGCTTTGGACATCGGGACGGCCTTGGGAGAGAGCTTGGATGACCTCTGGATGAGCTAGGCATGAGGGATTAACCTTGGGTCATTGAGAATGACCCTCAATTTATAGGGGAAGGAAGCCGGTGCAAAAAATGGAAACTGGACCGACCGCGCCCCCGCTTTTCAAACGGGATGAGGGCGCGCAGGGCGCGCCCTCAAACCAAGGGCACGCAGGGCGCGCCCCCAGTTCGGGGGTGCGGTCTGCGCCCCCCCCTGTTTCAAAGGGAGCGGGTGCGCGTTACGCGTCTCACTGCTAAAAATCGTCGGAAACTTTCGGAAATTACTAAAAATTGACTTGACATACGTAACACGCCCCCGAACCGGGGGCGTGGTACAAATAATAGAAAATCAACGCCGGAAACCTTCCAAAAATCAGGTTTAGAAGGTGATAATCGGGGTAATTTGCGATTTAAAGAAACTGACCACGCCCCCGCTTTTCAAAGGAACCGGGGGCGTGCAGGACGTTCCCCCGGTTTGAGGGCGTACAGCGCGCGTCCCCGGGTTGAGGGCGCGCAGGGCGCGCCCTCCCCTTTCAAGCGGAGTGGGGGCGCGGTACACTCTCTCTCCTACGCGCGCATTCCGCGAGCTGTATCTTGCAAACGGGATGTCTGATTCAGCTCCCGTTTGTTGCGTTGGAAAGAGGACCTTAAGCCGCACCTCTTAAAGTCTGTAAATCATCTGGCATGACTTCCGAGATGTTCACACAGGGTTTTCTACCGGTTTACCCTCTCGCGGAAAGCCGAAACCCGGGGCAAAGATCCGAAAGAGCATGGTTCCGGTCGATATATCTCGGGCCAACTCGGGATGACTTAAAATGATGACCGAACAAGTCCAGTATGATCGGAAAACCTGAAGTCATCGAAAAATCTGAGATTAACCAAGTAAACGTGAACCAAAACTCGGAAAAGCCGTAAAACCCTGAAATTGACCGAAATGGCCGTATAGCCCCGGTTGATAAAATATATGGCTAGGATCAATCCGGATGACCCGAAAAGACCCGGTGATGACCAGAAAGGCCTAACGTGTGGTCCAGGATAGCCGTGTCCGTACAAATTGAAAAAGCTGTAACAAAAGCCGTCATTGACTGACGACTATCGAAATGACTTCTCAGAAACCCTAAATAACACGGAACACACGCGGTACCCCCGAGACGTTAAAGTAAGGACTGTTCAAGGTCGGTCATCGAGCAAGCTCCGTGTTTTCACGGTTCACGCGCGGCTCTCGCTTGAAGGTTACGGTATTATTCCGGAAATCACCGGTCCATTCTCAACTCACAAGGGGCTCCACCAATGTCCTTAACTCATATCCACGAGGTAATCCGGATCAGATAACGGTCAAATAAAGGATATCGCCTATGGAATAAGAGTCTAGGGCTCCGAATCAGGCCAATTTGGCGTGTCTACAAGTCCCGGTAAAAAACTGGTTCCCTCGTGCCTCAAGGGCAGGGTGCATGTGCCCTCAAGTGAGGGCACAAGGTCACGTGACTCACTAGTAGGGCGCATGGGCACATGCCCTAGGTCCTGGGCGCATGTGACCTGGGACCCGGGCGCATGGGACTGTTTTTTGCGCATCCTTCTTCCGGAAGCTATTGCGAACACTCCCGAACTCGGAATTCGACGCCGTTTGTTGCGTTGGAAAGATAACAGGCTGAAGAAGCTTTATATAGCATTGGAAAAGCCATCACACCCTCCAAAACTTCAGAATTATTTTCGGAAGTTAGGGTAGTGAACAGAAGATCCGATACAGGTCAAAATGACTCCGATGACAAACCGGAAAGGCACAGTATGCAAAAAAACTTGTCCAAGGTGTGAATATGACCATAACCTTCAATGCATGATCATTAGGCATTGGTCATTCAGCCAATTTCTATGTTTACATGATTTACGTGTGGCTTTCACTCATAAATTACGGCTTTTTGCGGAAAACTTCAGAAAACATCCGATTTCGTTCGGCGATGCTCCAAATCAACTTTAAAAGACCCGGCATTATTATAAGGTAAATCATACATGTTACCCTATAAAACATGAGTTTTATGCTCTGAATTAGGTGAATTTGGCGTGTCTACAATATGTAGCACCAGCATTCTTTAAACCAAAGGGCATGACAACATAGCAATATGTTCCCCAAGGTGTAGTGAACGAGGTCTTCTCTTGGTTCTCCTCAGCTAACTGGATTTGGATGTATCCAGAATAGCCATCTATGAATGAAAGCATTTTAAATCTAGCTGTGTTATCAATCAATACATCGATATGAGGTAAAGGAAAATCATCCTTAGGACACGCTCAGTTCAAGTCCCTAAAGTCTATGCAAATCCGAACCCGTCCATCCTTCTTCATAATAGGGACTATGTTAGCCACCCATTGCGGATATAGGACAACTTTAATAAATTTTTCTTGGTGTAGTTTGTCAACCTCTTCTTTCATTTTGAGTGCAATATCAGGGTGGAATCTCCTGAGCTTTTGTTTAACCGGGGTAGTTCCAGGTTTCAAGGTTAATTTATATTCAACCAATGAATTATCTAATCCCGGCATGTCTTCATATGTCCATGCGAACGTGTCCTTATATTCTTCCAAAACTTTGATCAAACGTTGTTCTTGTGAGAGAGTGAGGTTTGCACTGATGAGGATAGTCTTAGGATCTTCCAGGGTTCCTAAATTCAGTTCCTTGGTCGGTTCATTCCCTGTGGCTGATGGTTCTTCAAATCTTCTAAGTCCAGATGCATATGCATCGGCCAAGTGCTCAATTTCATCCTCGGATTCAGGATCCTTCTCTGATACCACCTCATATACTCCCAAAGTATGATCTATGTTATGCTCATCCTCATATCGGATTTCATCTAGCTGGATGGTATTCTCTAAAAAGTTTGGCAGCTTTGCACACTCTACACATTTTTATGCCAATTGTTGCAGATATCTATTTGGAACTTGTTCACCCCTGACTTTCCTATTTCCTAACCTAACCTGACCTACTAAAGATAAAGTTGGAAAGGTGGTATTTACAGTGGAGGGAGGATCGAGTAAATCGATCAATGATTTAGAAAAGGGGGATCCCTGATTGGGAGCACCCTCTGGGATGAGTAGAGACGTCTCCTCGATGGAAATGTGCATTTCAGAGAAGACGTTTTTCTTTTGAGAATTACAAGTAAAAAGATAGAATGAGTCAGAATGACTTGAGGTGTGCTAGAAGATGACTGAATTAATAGAAAGAAAAACTTAAGGATAAGGGGAAAAAGGGGCTCATGGGCCCAATGGTAACAGAAAGTGGACACATGGGTCCAAAATTGATGAAAAAAGTAAATGGGTACGTGGACTCGATTCTGAAAATGGATGGGCATGTGAGCCCATGTTGGGAAAAGCCCTCAGTCCTGAAGTTGATGAGGGAACTAAATGGGCAAGCAGGCCCAGTAAGAGTGGAAGGCTGAAGAGGGCACATGGGCCCAAAGTGGGTAAGTGGGCCCGGAAGCCCATCCAAAAGATCTAGAAACAATGGTACGAGGTTCAAACATGGGATTATTATATTTGGGCCTCATGGAATGGTTCTGACTTGGGTGGTATGCTCAACCAGATGATCCAAGATTTGTCTGCCCTCGAGTGGTTCCTAGTGCTCTTCCCCACTTGAGAACAAACGAGTCAAAGATAAGCACAAGTCTTCCAAGTCTTCTTCTTCATCTGGAGCCTTCCTTCTCTTGACAACTGTAACGAAACTCTTGTCATCTTCAGCCATCATCATGGTCTCCCCTTTGATAAAGAAGGTGTGGAGTCCCATGGCATATCCTGGCTGGAAGATCCTCCTTGGGATGGAATCCTCTTTGTATCCCAACCCCTGCCTGCGTGGCCTTTTCACAGTTTGAATCGGCTGAGTGATTCCTTGAAGATCCTTGCCTAACGCTCTGTTTGGTAACACTATTACGTACCTCTATCACTATCAATTTTAAAATTGATATTACTAGGAACCATTAAGAGGTGTTTGGTTAATTGTATCAATTTTAAAATTTGTAATGCAAACAAAACATATTATGTAATACAAGTGTCCACTTGTATTACTTTTGATATTGATACTCCAACATTTGAAAATATTAATATCAATATTGATATAGTACCAAAAATGAAACTCTAACCAAATAGGGCATAAACCTTTTCCAGGCTGATAGCCCAATTTCATCATCATCTGCCATCCCACTGTGTTGGGTAGAGAGGCGGTCATGCATCTGACTTCTGGTAAATCTCCCATTGAGATCTGGGGCTGTATTGACAGTCCGAAGGGTGAAGAAGCATCATTCATCTCATCCCTTATAGGCATGCTAGTCACCTTGACCACTTGTCCTTTAAAGGGAAACTTTATGCACTGGTGGTTTGTTGAAGCCACAACTCTTATTGCCTCCAAGTATGACCTCCCAAGTATAGCCCAGAAAGTCGGATCCAATTCTAGAACATGAAAATCCGTTGTGACCGTACATGGTCCAAGTTTAACTTCTAGAGTGACCACCCCATGTGCAGACTTCTTAGAGTTGTCGTAGGCCATCACCATGGCACAAGATGGCTTAATTTCTTGTTCAGAAATACCGCACAACTGCAAAGTTTCTAGCGGCATAACGTTGATAGAAGCTCCAGTGTCAACCAAACATGAATTTACTTCGACATTGCAGATGATAACAGCCACATGCAAAGTGTAAGAAATCGTTCATAAAAGTTTGGTGCAGCGGAAGCGACGATTCCTATGGGTTCCTTTAGAATCCGTCTCAATTAGAACCGAACGACGAAAATCGAAAACCGATCAAATCAGGTACAAATATACCTGATAGGAATTCATATAATTCCATGGAGAGGAAGGATATGAGCTTCTTAAGCTCTAAAAACTATTCAAGCGTCCGGTCTCCAGCAGTATCCACACGAACTTCATCCACAGCAGCTTCTCCCTTTGCGCCGGCCTCGAGAACTCTTCCCGAACGGAGCTCCATCGACCATGGACACCTTCTTAAGAGAGGAGGAGGTAGGGAGGAGGCTTGGGACGTGGTTTTCACTCTTGGCTTGATGGGGTTTGGCTGAAACCATTAGTATTTATAGAGAATTATGAAATTTTTCATAAAAACCCAAAATCTCTATAAATTATGCTCTTGCCCCTGTACTTGTTGATAAGTCCTTTTGTGTGTGACCCACTAGGCCCAATAACCTATTTTATTGAGGCCTAAATAAAATAGAAAAATTCTATTTAATTTTAATTAAATCTGTTATCCGATAACAGATTAATCGGCCTACCGATCATGAAGGGTACAGGTCACATCCCATGATCCCAAATGGCTATGGGGATAGTCTCATCTCCATTAAGCCTTTCCATCATCTGTTACCACATGGATATAAACCCTCATCCATCTAATGTCCCAGTCGGAAAGGAGTACGGTATCGACTGTCAACTCCTTAGTGTACCGACTCTATAGGATCATGTACTCGGAATTGGATCAATTGGATAACTCCTTTTCCAATTATCCTATCTACCCTGGCCAGGGATTTAGAGTACTATCCCATAGGACATTCACTCTCACTTAATGAGAGTGGACGATCCCTTGTTGTCCGCTTAATTGCCTCCATCGGATTTTCCTTGTACCCGATCCATCGCTATACAGGACCATCTAAATTGTGATCCATAAGTCAATGGTCAAAGCACAAGTTCCACCCAACACGGCATCTTTGGCGACTCAGGTCAAAGGTCCAACCATGTAACCGTGATGATAGAAAACCCTGATAGACAGTTTGGTAAGATACCATTCAGGGTTTCTAATTCGGTCAGTTTAGTGAACTCATTCAACTAATGAGCACCTGTATGTGTATCTCAGTGTCTCCACACTAATGACCAATGAGATCAGTCATTCTCATCACATGAGAAGACATCACATACACTAGTCTATCCGGATCCTTGATGTCCTGTCTCAAGTATCCTATGACTAGAAACATTTAGATCAAATACCTCTAGATGATCAATCTCGTTATCATGATCTCATCATGATTTAATCATCATTGTATTTGATCAAGGATTTCATTATGATATTCGCATCTAATAAGAGCTTATAATAAAGATTTGCCTAATTAATTGAATAAGATATATCTAGAAATGTCAAATCATATCATATATGATTGGCTTGTAGGGCATACATTTCTATCAATCTCCCACTTGCACTAAAGCCAATCACCTATCTGACTAATCTGTATCAGCTCAAGGTGAAGCTCAAACACTCTTTGGGTAACTGCTTCAGTTAGTGGATCTGCAATGTTATTAGCAGTAGATACTCTATCTATAATTATATCTCTATAAGCTGCAATATCTCTGATTGTATGGTATCGCCACAGAAGTTCTAAACTTCTGATGAGACATCGGCTCTACCTCATTGTTTTCTCAAAAACAATGGTACACTTTCAAAGAAAATTGGGACAATCCCATACCTTAGATGAGAATCTTCATCTAGACTACTTCTCAAGTAGTGTGCAACCACTATGTAAACTTGTTTACATATGTTGTAGAATTTACTGTGTTCTATCACATAGAACTCTTTCACCACCGCACCACCATTATTCTGACTTAATATCAAACTTATTTGATTAGAAGCTTGTGTTTGTAAAACTAAAAGACTTCAAGTCTTATCCTCCAGTGTATAGAGATACATTCTCAGTGCTTCTCAAGTACCAAATGATATATCTCTAAACTATCCAGTGACTCTCACCTGGATCTTCTTAATGAATGCTCATAACACTTAGAGCATTAATCACATCATGTACGTAGCATCATATAAATGATAGACCCTATGATAAAGGCATAAGGACTCTATTTATGTGATCTCTTTATCTTTCAAGAAGTCTACAAAGACAACACTTTACAGAGATCAACTCCATACCACATAGGTAAGAAACTTATCTTGGAGTTTATCATGTCAAACCCTTTGACTATGGTGACTACGTACATTAACTGGGCATTAATTTTAGATCTATCTTCATAGATCTTAAAACCCAAATTGTGTTTGGAGGATCAATTTGATAGCTAGGTTCACTTATGATACCACACCTACTTCATTCTCAATGAGTAGTATGTCATCAACATAAAATGTCAAGAAAGTAACAGCACTCCCACTTATCTTGTTGAATACACAAGGCTCCTCTTCGTTCTTAGCGAAGTTATAAAATTTAATCTCATTAAACCTTATATATGATCTATGGGAAGTTTTACTTCAGTCCATAAGTGAACTTAATACACACTCTTCTTGGATGTTATTGGGACTTGATTCCCTATAGTTGTATCATATACACCTGTTTCTCAAAATACCTTAGAGGAACACTATCTTAACATCCAATTAGCTTATCTCATAATCATAGAGTGTAACAATTAAAATCCAAATTGAATAATCCGTGAAATAGGTAAAAGATCTCATCATAGTCAACCATTTGACTTCGATGATATCCTTTTCAACTATTCTCACCTTTGAAGGTATCTACCTTCTAATCCACTCTAATCTATTCTTTAGTGATCCATTTATTCCTTATGGATACTATATCCTTAGGTGGATCTATCAAGTTCTAAACTTGATTAGAATAGATAAAGTTTATATCGGATTTTATTGTCTCTTCCCATTAATGAATTAATATCCCATATTGGTTTAATATAGATCTTAGGATCAATATCCTTAATATCTTATGCCTCATTTCATCTATCAGAGATATGTCTCACATATCTCTTATGTTGAATGGACACAAGAATAGATCTATAAGTTGCCAATGTGTAATTATTAATTAGCATCTTAATAGAAGTGTTATTAGGTTGTGGGACAGGAACATCTTCCATATATATCTTTCTCCCACTATCTTTCTTAAGAAGGAACTTTTCCTTTAGAAATATAGTGAGCTGAGCAACACATACCCTTGTTCATAAGGGTCGTATATTAATATCCAAAAGTTTTCTTAGGATATCTCACAAGCCAACACTTCATAGTCTTATATTCTAACTTGTTAAAGTTATATTTCTTCACCAGGTCGGACATTCCGAAACCTTAACTTGCTTAAGGTCATGTTTTAACCCCTTTTCCACATCCTATATGGAATAATCAGAACAGACTTAGAAGGTACCTATTAAGATCAAGTGGTTATAACGAGTACTTAACCAAAAATAGACAAAGAGGAAATTTTGCAAAGCTTGTCATTGTTCATATTATGTCTTACATAATATGACTTTTCATTTTAGCTACTCAATTAAGCTAAAATGTGTAAAGAGGTGTCCTTTAAAATTAGATTCTATTATCCTTCAAATATATGTGAATTATGTACTTAAGTATTCCCCTCCTTGATCTCATCAAAGAGTTCTAATACTTGCCCCATTAGTATCTCTACTTCATTCTTAATCTCAGATAATTTCTCAAAGGTCTTAGATTTGTACTTCATAAAGTACATGTATCCATATCTAGAGACATCATCTTTGAAATAATGAACTAGAAATATTCTTCTTTAGCCTTACTAGATATGGGCTAACATACATCTAAAGGTACGAGTTCTAATAACTCATTAACCCATTCTCCATGTCTATATAATGCTAAAGTGTAGATTGATCTAAATCAACCCATTTCCTCTTAAAAGGAATATTCACACATAACATGAGGGCTAACATATCAAATATGATTAAACAATTCATTAAGCTCCTACTGACAAACACTTTTCCATTCAATCTATTAGAACATCTATCATTTCCATAGCTTAGAATAAATCAACATTTATTCAAGTAGGAAATCATATAATGTTCTTGTAGAAGGATATAACAACAATATTAATTATTAAGACATCTCCATAAGGCTGTTAAAGAATTGCACCTCCCACTAATAATGATGCAACTTTTGAACCATTTCATATGTAGGTCAACATCTCTTCTTTATTAAGCCTTCATTTACTTGTCATCATCTACAACTCCTTGTAGATATAAGATGCATATCTGGTATCTCATACCATTAGATGCATCCATAGTATTTAATATTATGATATACACATATAGTATCTAATACTATTAAGTGTATATTTAAAACAAGTAAGTGCCAATGACTTGGTTACATGAAGCTTCTCAAGCTCCACCTTTGCATTATATACAAAACACTTTGTACTTCCTCTTCCACTTATCATCATCATGACAGTGTAAGAATCCTGTCTTATTCTGGCTTTATTATCTTGACCACTTTCTTTTACTATTAACTCTCTCCTATTTCTATCTAATGATTTTACTTCTTACTATTGGTCTCACCAACAAGAAGTAATTAAGATGTATTGTTGTTCTAACTTGCCCTTTAGTTAACTCATCAATATGAGCCATGATGGATCTCATATCCATCTATCCATGTTGTCTCTACAATTTATATCTCATAGAGACTAACATCTAATTTAAGGCAAACAATGCATCTTGTCTATAAGATAAGATCTTATCTTTCTTTCACATCATTAGATAATTTAGGAGACACCTACTTCTCAAGTAGAATAGTTAATTGGTCAACTATGAGAACAATTCTCTTAGTTTTAAACCAGTCTAAGAAGTGTGAGCCATTAAGCTATTTGACATCTAGTATGCAATACTAATGGTAGTTTATTATCGTACTCTACAACTGAGATATAATTTTATCAATATAACATTGTAGATATTCATGAAATTAAGATATGGTCTTTTATCCTAATTTATGCTCCCACTAATTATCGACGAATTTGCATAACCCTCATTATGCAAAGACGGGATATCATGATGAAATCCTAGTAGGGACTAAGACCCTATTAACCTTATGGTGATGACCTTGTGGTAGCACAACAAATCACCCCATACTTAATAGGTAGGCAACTATTGCCAGTTGTAACTCATGCAACTCTTAGTCATTTAGCCTCTAGAGTTATGACCTTGTGGTAGCACAACAAGCCATATACTCTAGTTAGCTCAAACCCGCTTGTTACGTTATGAGAATGGATTCTTCACACAGCCCTTGTGGTAGCACAACAAAGCCATACAAATGGTCCACCCCAAGGTTCGGCAAATGCCTTAGCCATGATTACCAATCCCTTGCTGAATGAGTCTTGTGGTAGCACAACAAACCCATCCAATCTAATATTGGCTCATCAAGACCATAACAACGGAAGGCTACGTGAGTCATTCTTAATGTCACACGTTTATCAACCTAATTATGACAAGGAGGGATTTTATTTTAGTCTCATCAATAATATGTGCTAAGTATATATAATACCTTTGGAATATCATATATCTAGGGTATAACCTGTAGCACACATCCACATATCAAATATGCATAAAATCAGGTGATCATGGACTTAGCCTAAGCATGCACCTAAGGCACCCCTATAGGTGCAAATCCTTGCTTCAGATGCTTGAGTTGGCATGCTCCCACTTCAGAAGGGTGCTTCTCCAAGTGGTCCCACTCTCCAACCTTCAGCGAACCGGCTTCTAACTCTTACAAGCGGCTTAAGGGTACGCAGACCCACAAATGTACATAACTTAATAAGAAACCTTGGTTTTAACCAAGGGGAGTACATTAATGGAGGGAGGTAGATTGTACAATCAGATTGTATAGAGAGAGGAGGCACACACAGGCCTCATTTAATAACATAACCAACACAATTAAAAGCAATCACAAGCCAAGCACAATTAAGTCCATGATCACCTCCATACACACACTAACATTCATCACATGAACATAGAGCGCATACGTAATAATTATATGAGATATATCATATATATAAGCATAAAATTATATAATTTATTTTGAAATTCTCAATTTCATGCATGTCGAATTTTTATGAAATAAATAACATGAAAATAACATGACAACAACATATAAACAATTTATATGAAATGAACATACAAAACTAAACTATATAGAATATTCATGCATTCCCAATACTGTGCAAAGTCAAAAATTAATGTCCCAATTTATATTTTATAAAATCTCATTTTACAGAATTAATTAAGACACTAATTATTTAAGTTAAACCTTTAAAAAAAATTTAAAGTTTAACCATGAGTGAATCTATGTAAATAAGACTCAAAATTATCTAACATGCCATTAAACACTTTAAAACATATTAAATAATATTATAATATTTTTAAGATTTTTTTTGGAATTTTCTGGCAATTTTTCAAATTTTTCTATGATTTTAAACACTTTAAAATCATAAAAAATGGTGTCCGGCGCAATGCGCCGCGCTGTTCGGCGCATTGTGCCCCGCTCGCGTACGCCCGCATGCGCCACGGGGTGTGCCGGCATCTAAAGCCGCGTGCGCTGATCGTCTTCCCCGAACAGGCGCGTAAAGCACTGTTCATCCGGGAGAAAGTTAATCACAGTAACACGGACATATCTCCTTATTCAGGAGTCCGAAAAATATGGAAAAATACGTGTTGGAATCCTTATCAAATAAGGAATCCAAAACAGTCATCCCCATATCCAGGAAAAATCCCAATCGACCGTATAATGAGGAGGAAGAGGCGGCGGTCACCCAGATTCCGTAGCAGAAATCTCTATTTTGCAACGAGCATAACTCCTTATACCGGAAGAAAAATATTCTCAAAAAATACAATTTAGAATACTCATAAAATTATGTTTCCAAATATGTATATATTACTTCATATAAAAATTCTCTATCAATGGGAAATAAGGAAGAAACAAGTCGGCACCGCCAGACTCCGCAGAACCCTAGTTCGTCGGAAAACTCAAAATTTCTCTCCCTACGCCGTGGTTAAAAGCTGTATATCAAAGGTAAATGTTAGGTAATCATATTACCCATCTCCTAAACATTTTCCAAGTCTCAATTTCTTCTGTGGACGGAGATTTCACAAAATCCCCAAATCCGGGTGTCGGTTCCGGCATGACAGAAACACCAAGTTTTGACGCTTCTCCCGAACACTACAGAGATCCAAACTTCAAAAGGTTTGCAGCATTGGAAAGCCCTATATCACAAGATTCTACCGAAGCCAACCAATATGTCATACACAGAATATGGTGGCCTCGTCAAAACAGACGTTTGCACAGATTTGGGAACACATAAATAACATGAAATATTGGCAATTCGACGTCGGTTTAGACTGAGACTTGAACCGGGCTCTGATACCGCTGTAATAAATCGTCCATAAAAGTTTGGTGCAGCGGAAGCGACAATTCCTGTGGGTTCCTTTAGAATCCGTCTCAATTAGAACCGAACGACGAAAATCGAAAACCGATCAAATCGGGTTCGAATATACCTGATAGGGATTCATATAATCCCATGGATAGGAAGGAGATGAGATTATTAAGCTCTACAAACCGTTCAAGCATCCGGTCTCTAGCAGTATCCACACGAACTTCATCCACAGCAGGTTCTCCCTTTGTGCCGGCCTCGAGAACTTTTCCCGAACGGAGCTCCATTGACCATGGACACCTTCTTAAGAGAGGAGGAGGTAGGGAGGAGGCTTGGGACGTGGTTTTCACCCTTGGCTTGATGGGGTTTGGCTGAAACCATTAGTATTTATAGAGAATTATGAAATTTTTCATAAAAACTCAAAATCTCTATAAATTATGCCCTTGCCCCTGTACTTGTGGATAAGTCCTTTTGTGTGTGACCCACTAGGCCCAATAACCTATTTGGTTGAGGCCTAAATAAAATAGAACAATTCTATTTAATTTTAATTAAATCCGTTATCTGATAACATATTAATCGGCCTACCGATCATGAAGGATACAAGCCACATCCCATAATCCCAAATGGCTATAGGGATAATCTCATCTCCATTGAGCCTTTCCATCATCAATTACCACATGGATATAAACCCTCATCCATCTAATGTCCCAGTCGGAAAGGAGTACAGCATCGACTGTCAACACCTTAGTGTACCGACTCTATAGGATCATGTACTTGGAATTGGATCAATTGAAAAACTCATTTTCCAATTATCCTATCTACCTTGTCCAGGGATTTAGAGTACTATCCCATAGGACATTCACTATCACTTACCGAGAGTGGACGATCCCTTGTTGTCCGCTCAATTGCCTCCATCGGATTTTCCTTGTACCCGATCCATCGCTATACAGAACCATCTAAATTGTGATCCATAAGTCAATGGTCAAAGCACAAGTTCCACCCAACAAGGCATATTTGGCGACTCAGGTCAAAGGTCCAACCATGCAACCGTGATGATAGAAAACCCTGATAGACAGTTCGGTAAGATACCATTCAGGGTTTCTAATTCGGTCAGTTCAGTGAACTCATTCAACTAATGAGCACCTGTATGTGTATCTCAGTGTCTCCACACTAATGACCAATGAGATCAGTCATCCTCATCACATGAGAAGACATCACATACACTAGTCTATCCGGATCCTTGATGTCCCGTCTCAAGTATACTATGACTAGGAACATTTAAATCAAATACCTCTAGATGATCAATCTCATTATCATGATCTCATCATGATTTAATCATCATTGTATTTGATCAAGGACTTCATTATGATATTCGCATCTAATAAGAGCTTATAATGAAGATTTCCCTAATTAATTGAATAAGATATATCTAGAAATGTCAAATCATATCATATATGATTGGCTTGTAGGGCATACATTTCTATCACAAGCATATCTCCTAACCTCTGGATCTGCTAATTCTTCCTGAGAAAAAGTGAGTGTTGGGTGCTCACTTCTAGGGGCCAACACTGTAGTGATCTTCTCAGGTGGGAGATCTTCACTCACCATGACCCTTTGCAAATATTGCTGTAGAATCTCATGTTGCACCTTTGATCTTTTGATCAACTCAAGTATGGAAATACGGGCCGGTGTCTTATCTAAATGTTTCAACAAATCATACGCCATGCCCGGCAATGGTTCTTCCACTTGTTCTTCCTCCACTAGATCCTGCGGTTGAGTACTAGCTTGGGGAAAGAGCCGTTGGAACATCCTCCCACTCTGAAGCACCGGGGCTATTTGGTGGTCGGGTAGAGGTGATGGGTTAATTGGGGTGGATTGTGGTGGAACAGGTGGTGTAGGTGCAGGTATGGTAGGCAATGGGATTGGTGGTTCTAGGATGATTGGGTTAGTGGGTAGAGGGGTAGGGTTTGGAGGTGGTAGTGATGGTGATACTGGTGGCCTGATAAGAAGAGGCCGGGGTGCAGGAGTGGTTGATGGGTTTGATGAAGTTGTTGGTAATGTGGTAGGTTGTGGGGTCAGTGTTATGATAGGTTGGGGTTTTGGAGTGGCAGAGCTCATAGACTGGGGATTCGGGTTTGGTGGTGATTGCGGTGGTCGGATGAGAAAGGGCCGATGTGTAGCAATGGTAGAAGGAGGTGCAGTTAAGGAGGGAGCTGGCCTAATGATGAGTCGGCGAGAAGAAGTGGCGGCCAGTGGTTGGGTTATCAAGCTTGGTGGTGGTTGTGGAGTAGAAGGTGCACGAATTATCTGTCTAGGAGGGTTCCTAACAGGAGGCCTAGCTGGGTTGACTGGCATGGTTGCATTTTGGTTTTATAGTTGCCAACCTTGAGCACGGCTGGCATCTCCCTGGACAATGGAGTGTACTAGACCAATTCCTGGGTTTGGATGTGCTGGTGCTGGTGCTGGAGCGGGAGCATGTAATGGGAGCGGATTATGGACAATCCCCAAGCCAGGTTGTTGTTGAGATTGAGCCGGTGGACGTTGCCGCTGCTGCTGCCTAGCCTTCATTGCCTGTATGCATTCTTTCATTTGGGCCCAATCAATGCGGCCTTGGTCATTCAGATCGTGGATGTAATCCTTGAATTTAAAACACACTTCTACAATGTGACCAGGACACCGATGGTAAGCACAGTATCGAGACATATCTACATTTGTTGGCCGAACCTCTCTTTCCTTGGGCAATTCCAATTGTTTCTCCGCCATGAGTACATTGAAGATGTCGGTCAAGGAGTAAGGGAGGTGTTGGTAATTCTCTCTCCTAGGACCTCCCCTTCGTGGTGCCTGATTGGGTGGTGGCGGTGCCCTATTGTAGGTAGGTTGACGAGGTTGCTGGGGTTGTGCTACTGGCTGAGAGTGTTGTTGTGGTTGTCGTGGTTGTTGTGACCTAACCTGTTATTGAGGGGGGTAATAGGAAAGGTTCTGTGGTGGGTTTCTGAACTGGTTTTGACGGTTCCCTCCCTGGTTCCCCACAATGTTTATAGCTTCGTTGTTGACCACTCCCTCGGTTGTAGGCCCAACTAGTGCAGAAGGGGTTTTCCTGAAGTTTCTAGGTTTGGGATCAAAAGGGTTTATCATTATGGCATCCTTGAAGTGGGCTTGCAGGTATCGGGCACTGTCATAGAGTTCATTCATGGTGGTAAGACGGTGCATGATCAATACATTCCTCAAGGCAGGTGTAGTGTTTCCAATAAGCATCTTTACTTGTTCCCCTTTAGAAATCACATCTGTCAGTTTCTCTGCCATTCCCCTCTAGCGATCAGCAAACTTTTTGAAGTCCTCTTCAGGCTTCATCTTTTCAGCAATCAAGCCTTTAATGGAGCATGCTGGTGCCACCCGGTCTCTGTATCTTTGCAAAAATTTTGTCTTGACAATGTTGAAGTCTCCTGCCTCAAAGGAGTCGAGCGAGTAGAACCATTCCAATGCAGACCCTTCTAGTGATCAGCGGAACAAGAAGGCAAGAACCCTACGATCATTTTTCCAGAATGAGGATTCGTAGAGAAAATCTTTAAGGTGGCGAAAAGGGTTGCCAGTACCATTGTAACGGCGATAAACTGGTAGTTCAAAAGGTGGCAGATGGAGAACTGGCAAAAAAGGAATAGAGATATCAGGAACTGACTTGGAGTCCAGGCGACATCTCAGCTCTTCATAACGTTCATTCATCTGCATGAGCTGATCCATGATTGCCTGGGTGAGAGCAGGTTCTTGGTTTACTGGTGGGGGTATGTGGTTAGAGGCATGGTTTTGGAATTGAGGAGCATGACTTGGCAAATTTACTGAAGATTGTCCCATGACTTGATGGGCCAAGGGAGCAACATGGTTGAAATAAGATGGCTGAACAAATGAGGGATGGACCACAGATGGTTGAACTATAGATAGTTGAACTAGTGATGGTTGAATCATAGATTGTTGAACAATAGGTGGGTGAACAAAGGGTGATTGAATGAGTGGTGGTCAAACCATAGGACAAGGAGATGAGGCAATTTGATTGGCTTCAGCCTGATCAGAGGCAATCTTGCCCTTCACCATGGATTGTATGCGGGCGTAGGTTTCTGGGTCAGTATAGAGCGACAACTCCCTAAAGAGTTGTTCAACATCATGAGGAGCAGATGGTTGAGGGACCTCTTGCGCTTCTGACTCAAACAATGGATTAACAAGACCATCTGACAGAATTGGTTGGTGACCCATCTCGTGCTCTCGATGTTCAGCTTGTTACGCCATTCCAACGTGCCTTCCAGACCTTAGTTGCATTGTTACCTTTCAACTTCAAGGAGAAGGTAAGACAAACAAATTGGCAAAACAAACAAGAACTCTTTTTTTGTTTTTTTTAGTATTTTGGAAAAAAAAATGTTAGAGGTTTGAATTTTTGTTTGACAAACAAATGATGCAAAGACTTGAAAACAAAATTATGCAATGATTTTGATTAAACCTTAGGTTTATGGATTTTGTTAAGAATTGTTCTCTCAACAAATGGATTAGGATCCTAACTCCAATCTCCAATGACCTAGGTTTCACACAATCTCACCACGTGTAGGTAACATAGGATGCTTCGGGTTTTGGGGAGTGGTACAACCAACCCGATCATGAAGAGGAATACTCCACGTATGACGAATTACGGAGGCCTTGATGAAAACCAACCAGGTCAACCTGGAAGGAATATCCCAGAAGAGAGGTCAGAATCCACCAAGAGGGTGTTTTGGATGGGAGGGATAAATGGGAGAGTGAGCTCCCGCCTCAAAAAAAGTGTAAAAGAAGGAGGTAGAGAGAAGGAGCAGAGAATGCAATCAAGTAATAAAGCAAGTAATAAGAGAAACATAAAATTAAATAAACAAGCAATGACACAAGACAAGCAATTAGAAACTAGACATGCAACTAGAAACTAGAATCCAGACCTTGTTTCTTATGTGAGCCAAATGGAGATAGTGAAAAGTGATGGAAAGAAGAGGGTTCAGATATGATAGCCAAGCAAAAGGGTGGTCCACATGGGGACCGATGTAACAATAAGTTGGTTCACGTGGGAACCGGGGTAAAAAGTAAAGGTGGTTCACGTGGGAACCGGTTTTGGGTAAAAAAGGGTGGTTCACGTGGGAACCGGTTTGAATGATTGAAAGAAGGCCATGTGGGGCCAATTAAAGGTGAACAAAGATCTGATCCAAGTTGGGATAGATCTGAAAAAAAGTGGTTTGGTTCACGTGAGAACCGAAGTAAAGAAAGAGATTGGTTCACGCGGGAACCGGTTTAAAAGGAAAAGGGTGGTTCACGTGAGAACCGGTTTAAATAAAATGACAGAAATTAAATAGCATACTTGGCACTTCAGATCTGATGAAAGATGGGTGAAATCAGAAATTTTGAGATGGCATGAAGTTTAAGAGAGTTGGAAAGAAGGAAAGGCTCACGTGGGAACCGGTCTAGAACTAGAACTAGTTGCAAACAAAACACTAAGCACCCACGGTTGAAGACATTGCTTGTCCCATCGTGGTCACCACAAAGCTGTTGACTCTGAAAATCCAACGGGGCCTTCTCCTTTTTAGGGAAGTCCATGAACCCAGATCGTCACCTCAAGAGGGGATGAGAAAAGAAAGGAAGAAAACTCGGAAAGCAATTCTCACCTCGGTCCCACACTCACATTGATCCCCGAACTTTCATTCCTTAGCGTCGCTCGATCACCAAAGAGATGGTTCGGGTCATGTGGGAGGAGGGTGAGAAGAAGGAAATTAAGACATGTGGTCGCCAGGAACCGTGGGTTCTGATTTATGAAATTAAATTGACCGTGTGTACCTTAGCGTGAAGAGTTTGGGTTAAAGCTTCTCTTTTTCGGCCGGCCGATGAAGAATAGTCCTCAACGTGTGGGTGCTTGATCTTTTGTGAAACTAGACAAACAAACAAGTGAAATAGACAATTAGGACTAGACAAAGTGGAGTATATGTAAAGAAAATGACATGAAACACACAATTGACTAGAAACTGACCGGATTCAGGTTATCTCTAACCCCTCTTTTTCTATTTTCGGATAAACAAACTAAAAATAATGCAAAAAATGTAAAAAAATTATAGGAGGATGGATAAAACTAAAAAAAGATAGGAAAAATAACATAAAGATTCTGAGTTGAATAGAAAAGGATATGGCCAAATCTGGGTTGTCGAAAAAGCCGTGCAGCAGTCCAGGATCTGTCAGGCGCGACTTTGCTTCTGCGCTCATCACGACCAGCCCCAACCTCAGAATCAAGTGCCATAAATTTAAAAGTGAAGAAGACTTGGAGAGGAAGAACTTTGATGTAGAGATCTTGGGGAATAGATGTCCACACGCTGCTGTAGAGACCGAAGAAGAGAGACCTGAGTGATCACCTGCAGAACAGCCTTTCTCTCTCTTGAACCAACTTTTATCTCTCTAAAAAATCGAAATTCTCTCTCTAAAAGTCACAAAATTAATGCAGGAGGGAGGTTTGACGTCTTGTGATGCCTGGGGGTCATGCTCATGCCTTTGGAATGACCAGAATCAGAGTTAATTTATGGGAGAACGAACAGTCTTATCAAGACTAAAAAAAGGCCACCTTGCACCCTACCCCACGGCGCATGTGTGGTGCAGGGCGCATGCGCCCCACTAAGGGGTGCATGTGCCTCCCAATGGGGGCGCATGGCACATTTTCTGAAAAAATTGGTCTTATCCGCTCGATCTGTTCATGGTAGAGTCCCGATGAAAAACTGGTTCCCTCGTGCCTCAAGGGTAGGGCGCATGTGCCCTCAAGTGAGGGCACGAGGTCACGTGCCTCAATGGTAGGGTGCATGGCACGTGCCCTGGGTCGTGGGCACATGTGACCAGGGACCCGGGAGCATGGGACTCATTTTGCACATCCTTCTTCCGGAAGCCATTGCGGACACTCCCGAACTTGGAATTCGACGCCGTTTGTTGCGTTGGAAAGATAACAGGCCGAAGAAGCTCTCTATAGCATTGGATAAGCCATAAAACCCTCAAAAACTTTAGAATTTTGTCCGGAAGTTAGGACAGTGAATAGAAGATCCGATACAGGTCAAAATGACTCCGACAGCAAACCGGAAAGACACGGTACGCAACAAAACTTGTCCGGGGTGTGAATATGACCATAACCTTCAATGAATGATTATTAGGCATTCGTCATTCAGCCAATTTCCATGTTTACATGATTTACGTGTGGCTTTCGCTAGAAAATTATGGCTTTTTGTGGAAAACTTTGGAAAGCATCCGATTTTGTTCGGTGAAGCTCCAAATCAACTTTAAAAGACCCGGCATTATTATAAAGTCAATCATACATGTTACCCTATAAAACATGAGTTTTATGCTCTGAATTAGGCGAATTTGGCGTGTCTACAGAGTGTACTGCATTCTGACAGTGAACACTCGGATCTTCAGGACAGGGTACATGTTCTTTTGCTTTGTTTGTCATTGTTATCTTTCTTTCCTGACACCTTTCTGGTAGGTGATGGAGCTACAGAGGGAGCTCAAGCTCGAGCGAATTGTAGGTGTTCCGGATCTTGGCCCTTCTTCTTCTTCTGAGGTGTGAAATCTTTATTCAGATTTTTGAACTTGGAACTCATGGACTGATGCTTCTTATTTTGTTTTTCACACTGCTCAGAGGATAGAAGAGCAGACACAGGAGGTATGAGATTGATTCTTATCTTTCACTGTTTCTTCTCTGTAGCTGATACATCTCTATGTTATCTTGTAGGTTGGGAGGCTGGAGGCTCGTGTGGCTAAGCTATCACGACCCGAGTCTGAGCAGATCCTTCATCTCCACCTCGACCATTCCTCAGAGCTTCTTCGATTGGAGGCAGAGCATCGACTGATGATGATGCAGGCGCTCCAATCTTGGTCTCAGAGCCATTCTCACCGCTCTGACTCCGGTTGGACTACGCTGAGGGGACCTACTCACTCTGGTTCTTCTTAGACCAGTATTCATAGGAGGAGAGGTGAAGAGGGACATGCCATGCCACCTCCAGGTGATCAGGCTCCAGCGGAAGGAGGCGGCGATTTGTGATACGCCGACCCCTTCCTTGTTCATGATGTACCTTTCTTTTACATAGTGACGTTTGCTTCCCTTCTTAGCTCCATGTGTTAACTTAAAAGGTGATTAAAACTTTATTTATGCTTAGTCCCTTGCGAGAAGAGGGCAAAACTGCCTTGATCTTTTGTCAAGGGACATAGGCCTTTTCAAAGTAAAAATAATAGAAAAATATAAGTATGCACAAAAGGAAATATGCAGGACTGGAATTAGACATGAATGCAAAGG
The DNA here is from genome assembly GCA_036172225.1 of Cryptocoryne crispatula var. balansae. Classification (NCBI taxonomy): domain Eukaryota; kingdom Viridiplantae; phylum Streptophyta; class Magnoliopsida; order Alismatales; family Araceae; genus Cryptocoryne; species Cryptocoryne crispatula. Next base: position 20,376,226 of record CM069931.1, on the reverse strand, counting down.
CAACTACTCAATTAGAAAGCAAATTTTTAGGTTTTTTGAAATTTTTAATTTGTTTGGGTTTTGATGGTTTTATAATGTTTTTTGGTGTTTTGGATCTTTTATGATCTTTTTTGGTGTTTTGGATTTTTACTTTTTTAAGGATTTTGATTTTATGAATTTGTTTGGTATTTTTGAAGTATTCAATTTTTTCGTTCGGTGTGAAAGAAACGACCATCTCATCCTTTGCCTTGCTTGCCATAGGTGCCCCTCATCATTACCTAAGGGTTAAGAGTAGGCATCACGTGTAAGAAAGTGCCTAGTCTGAGATATTTTGACCTTCCGCTTTTGATAGGCCATGGCTTTTCTTGGATCCAGTCGGTCAACTTTGCTGACAAGGTTAAAGAGGGAAGAGGATTGATGGTAAGTCCTTAATAGGATTCAGGGGTGCAAAATTCGTTTCTCTACTAGTGCCTACGTTGCCTGTTTGAGATTTGACATCCTTGGGTCCTTCCTTCTAGCCCTTTTCTTTGATGGCCTGCATTTAGACAAGTCTTTTTTTTCTTTTGCTTGATTTTGACCTGAGGGGTTCATTGTCCATCTTTTGGAGCCTTTTATTCTTTTTTTTGGTCTTTTATTGGTACATATTCAAACAGGTCTATTCTTTTGCCAATATGAGGGGTCATTGCCCATCTTTTGGTACCTTTTCTTTTAAGAAGTCAGACCTTCAGAGGCATCCTCCTACTAAGGCAATGGGCACTTTCGATACTCTTTATTCTAACCCCTTCCATCTCTTCTGGACCGAGATAAGAAGAGAATTGGATAGGGTTGACCTTCTTTTGCCAAGTGTTGCCTAGCTTTCTCTTTGACTTCCAATCATCAGATTTCGAAACCTAGGTGTGTAGTGTGCGCAGTATGATGCCTATCCTTATTTCCCTAAGTGACAAGTTGGTGCACTGAACAAGCAAGCGTTAGATGTTATCATCATTCTTTGCACCTATGGATTTTATAGATTTTTCTGTTTTTTTGTGATTTTTTAAGAGAAATATTTTTTGATGTATACACCATTCCAGAAATGAGTTAGTTCTTCTCCTTTTGCATTAGTTAGCTTATATGAATTACCATGATAAACCATTGAGATTACATATGGACCCTCCCAATTAGGTTGAAGTTTGGAGCAGGGACCGCCCGGCTTAATGAATATTCTTTTAAGCACAACCTCACTGATTTCAAATTTTTTCTCCACCACCTTCTACTGATAAAATCTTTTAAGTCTATTCAACCTTAATGAGCAAGGCAGTATTGACTGGGACCAGATGGTGGAAAACATTAGAACAGTGAAAAACAAACGACAGCATGCACCAGCTCAGCAACAACAACAACAGAACCTCGGCCTGGGAATTATCCAAAACCCTCTACCTCCACATGCACCCGCACCTGGAAACCAACACGTTAATCCCATCTTGATCTCTTCTGAGGAGTATCATGATCGGGGCCAGAATTGGCAAGTTGAGGGAGCCACCTCCGCCATGCACGTCAACCAAACCATCCATTCCATACCTCGAGCTACATCAACCAACCCCATTACTCTCAACCGGCCACCTATCATCCGAGCACCATCACGACCCATCATAACACCACCAACCACACAACTCCAATCAGGACGGACCCTAATCTGCCCGATTAATCCACCACAAACATCACTACCACTAGGACCCATCATCATCCCACCCTGAGCAACTGTACCTTCACAACCTACCTACCCAACTATGCCTCAAACCACCATCATTACACCCGCCCCAAGAGCTCTCATCATTCGACCTAACCCACCACCCACCGCTACTGCCTCAACTATAGCTCCTCAACTTGCCATAGTACTCAAGAGTGGGCGCATGTTCCAAAGGGTCTTTCCCCAGGCTGGCCAGTCAGGATTAGTACCAGAAGCAGAAAAAGAACACATTAAAGAACCATTGCCTAGGACATCCTATGATTTGCTGAAACATCTTGATAAAACCCCGGCATGGATCTCTATCTTAGAGTTGATCAAAAGATCCAGAGTCCATCAAGAGATTCTCCAACAATACTTACAACGGGTGATGGTGAACGAAAGCCTCCCCCCAGAAAAGATCTCATCAGTTCTGGTCCTGAGAAGTGAGTACCCGGCCCTTACATTCACAAAGAAAGAGTTGGCCGACCCAGAAATAAGGAAATGCGCCTTATGCATCAAAGTCCACATCAATGGAGTAGGCATCAAGTCATGTTTGGTCGATACCGGAGCCTCCATTAACGTTCTACCACCATAAACATTATGTCTTTGTAAAATTTCTAAAGGGGATATCCGGCCATCTCGAATAACAGTGACCGCATATGACAATTCAAAAAAGCCTACCGGTGGCATGATTACAATGGATGTCAAGCTTGAACCTTGAATAGTCACTATTGACTTTCACATACTTGAGATGGATCCAACATACAAAGCTATTCTGGGACGTCCCTATTTGGAATTACTAGAAGCAGTCGCATCCACCAATCACCAGTGTCTCAAATTCTCTTACAAGGGACAAGTGATTAAGGTGACTAGCATGCCCCTAGATCATCCAACTTCTTCACCACCCCTCGGGTTGCCAAACAAGCCAATTTTGACAATCTTGGATCTTCCAGAAATAAGTAGGCAGCCCAGGCAAGTGTGGAGAAGGAAAAGAGAGAAAAATGAAACTGTCGGTTGGCACATAATGAAGAGTTTGGGATACCAGGAGGGGCGAGGACTAGGCAAAGAACTGCAAGGCATAGCTGAGCCAATCAATCTAATGAGGTTACAACCAAAAAGTGGGGTTGGGTATGACAGAACGACTGTGAATGGTCAAAATCTCAAAAGCAGATACTTTTATGGATGCTTACAAAAGTTTTTCATCAAGAAAGAAACCATTCAACTGGCTGAGAACAAGGAAGAACAAGAGATGGAGCAAGAGAAAAGAAGAAGAACCAACGACCCTGAAGATGACTTGTATCCATAGATATCTCTTTTGTTTTCCACCGATGAAGAAGGGTCAAGCAATGAACCACTCCAGGTTGAACCACCTGTTGACCCACCCAAGGGTCATATTGCCAAACTGACTTAAGAAAAAGTCCAACCAACTCCACGAGGGCCTTCCCTCATTATGTCATCTTTTGGGGCTGACACCCCAACTCACAGTGATGCTCTCCCCGAGCTTCTTGGCCCGATACCTATTTCTAGGCCCTCAGGCCCAACTTATGGGTCCACGTACCCACTTGTTGCTCTTGGGCCATCGAGCCCCTCTACTAAATCTGGGTCTTTGTGCCCATTTTCTCCAACTCTTGGGCCCTCAAGCCTATCTCTTAAACCCAGGCCCTCAAGCCCACATCCGCCTATTATTGGGTCCATGAACCCACCTTCTTCCATGATCATCCGGCCTACTGGCCCATCATCTCTTTCTGTCAACATTGGGCCCAAAAGCCCTCTCTATCAAACATTGCTCGAAGTCTTCCCCTCTTTATCAATATCTCCACCTACTTTGGCTTCCGTAGTTAATCTCGACCCAAATCAGGCACCTGAAGCCCATTCTGTCTTTATGTTTAGCACTCCAAAAAAAAAAACGTCTTCCTCGAAACTCAAATTTTGATCGAGGAAACATCTCAACTTGCCCCGGAAGGGCATTTGCCCCAAAGAGCCACCAGTTCCTTGATTGACCTCTTTTGCCCTCCATTCTCTCCAATTACTTCCCCTCCATCCACCTCCTCTTCCTCCCATTATTTACCTTCTTCTTCTTGAGGTTTAGTTTCCAATAAAAATAGGACAAAAATCAGAGGTAGGAGAATTCTAGAAAGATACCTACATCAGTTAGCTCAGAGAAGCTTAGGATGTGCCAGACAACCAGAATATTTGAAAAATGCGATCTAGCTAGAAGAAATCCAATATGAGGAGACCGATAACATTGATCAAACTTTGGGGGTTTCTTCCTCTCTCAGTTCAACATTACCTACATCCAACAAAAGGCAATCAAAGGCTATGCAATTGATGAACTCCTTGCCCATCATCCTATCCCAATCTTTGACCCTATCCAATCAAAATTCTCTGATGAGGAATTGATATCCATTCGATCTTACAATTTGTAGACTTTATATTTTGACGGGGCATTAAACTCCCAGGGTAGAGGGATAGGGATTGTTCTTCTTTCACCCGAAGGTGTCACCATTCCACAGGCTTTTCAGCTCCATTTTCCAGTAACAAACAATATAGCTGAGTATGAAGCCTTATTGGCCGGAATGGAGGCCGCTCACTTCTATGGTGTCACTAAACTAAGGGTGATCGATGATAGCCAGTTGATTCTCCGCCAAGTGCTGGCCAAATACCACACATCTCATCCCGGGCTCAGGCCATACCAAGAACTCACCGCCTGTTACATCAAGCTATTCTCCAAACTCGAATTCATTCATGTTCCTCATGCTCAAAATATTCTTGCCGATGCTCTCGCTTCCCTGGCATCTTCACTATATGTCCCCCTAGGCAGACAGGTTAGGATGATCTATGTCCGCCGACGAACCATTCCGGCAGTGGAAGATGCATGATTCTTGAGGGTTAAAGAAGAGTTTGAAAGGAAAGAATACATTGAGCAAAAGGAAAAAGTATATTTGGTCGAGTTGGAGGAATTAGAAGAGAAACCATGGTATCATGAGATCGCAAATTACTGTCAGGATCAGACATATCCACCAGGATCAACTGCTGAAGAAAAGAAAGCCATAAGAAGAGTCTCCCAGAGATACACTATCTTAGGTGGAGTCTTTATAAAAGGAGTTTGGCCGGCATTCTATTAAGATGCATAGATGAAGAAGAGGCTGAATTGGTGCTTAGGGAAGCACATTCCGAAGTATGTGGAGGCCATGTAAATGCTCAAGCCCTCGCCAAGAAGATCATCAGGCAAGGGTATTATTCGCCTACTATGGAAGAAGATTGCTCGATCTTTGTTCGGCACTGTCATCAATGTCAACTTCACACTGACAAAATTTACTCTCCCACATCTTCCCTTCACCCGATTCATGCCCGATGGCCTTTCACTATGTGGGCTTTTAATGTTATCGGACCCCTTGGTGACCCAAACTCCACAAACAAAACCAAATCCTGCTTCCTAACAACAATGGAGTACTTCACCAAGTGGGCGGAAGCGGAAGCATACATGGAAATCAAGGCATCAACAGTCTACACCTTCATCAAACGCAACATCATTGCCAAGTTTGGGATCCCAGGCGACATCATCACCGGCAATAGACCATAATTCATCTCTCAGGAGCTGCGTGACCTTTGCAACAGGCATTGCATCAGATTGCATCATTCATCTCCATATTATCCTCAAGGCAACGGTCAAGCAGAAGCCACCAATAAAACTCTAATAAAAATTATTAAGAAAACTTGTAAGTCTAGCAAGTTCGCGGACTGGCCGGATAAGTTAGTTGATGCTCTATGAGCCTACTGCACTTCTATTCGAACCCCAATGGGTCAAACCCCCTATGCCTTGGCATTTGGGATGGAGGTGGTAGTACCATACGAAGTAATCATTCCTTCTCTCGGAGTCCAGATCGATCGAGACATCCCGATTGATGAACGCTGAGATTCCCTTCTCGCGTAACTCGAACTCTTGGACGAAAGGAGGCTGGCCACTGCTGAATATGCTAGATTTGAATAGACTTAAAAGATTTTACCAGAAGAGGGTGGTGGAGAGAAAATTTGAAATCGGTGAGGTTGTGCTTAAAAGAATATTCATTAAGTCGGGCGGTCCCTGCTCCAAACTTCAACCTAATTGGGAGGGTCCATATGTAATCTCAGCGGTTTATCCTGGTAATTTATATAAGCTAACTAATGCAGAAAAAGAAGAACTAGCTCATCCCTGTATACCTCAAAAAATATTTCCCTTAAAGGAAAAGCAAAAGTCACAAAAAATCTATAAAATCCAAAGGTGTGAAGAATGATGATAACATCTAATGCTTGCTTGTCTAGTGCACCAAATTGTCTCTTAGAGAAATAAGGATAGGCATCATACTGCACACACTACACACCTAGGTTTCGGAATCTGATGATTGGAAGTCAGAGAGAAAGCTAGGCAACACTTGGCAATAGAAGGTCAACCCTGTCCCATTCTCTTCTCGTTTCGGTCCAGAATAGATGGAAGGGGTTAGAATAAAGAGTATCGAAAGTGCCCATTGCCTTAGTTGGAAAATGCCTCTGAAGGTCTGACTTCTTAAAAAGAAAAGGTGCCAAAAGATGGGCAATGACCCCTCAGGTCAACAAAATAATAGACCTGTCTGAATGTGTACCAACAAAAGCCCAAAAAAGAAAAAGCTCCAAAAGATGGGCAATGAACCCCACAGGTCAAAATCAGGCAAAAGTAAAAGACATGTCTTAATGTGGGCCATCAAAGAAAAAGGGCTAGAAGGAAGGACCCAAGGATGTCAAATCCCAAACGGGGAACGCAGGCACTAGTAGAGAAACAAATTCGACACCCCTGAATCCTATTAAGGACTTACCATCATTCCTCTTCCTTCTTTAACCTTGCGAGCAGGGTTGACCGACCGGATCCAAGAAAAGCCATAGCCTATCGAAGGCAGAAGGATAGAAGATCTCGGACTAGGCACTTTCTTACACGTGATGACTACTCTTAACCCTTAGGTAACAATGAGGGGCACCTATGGCAAGTAAGGCAAAGGATGAGATGGTCGTTTCTTTCACACCAAACCAAAAAAAATCAAATACTTCGAAAACACCAAACAAATTCATAAAATCAAAATTCTTAAAATAGTAAAAATCCAAAACACCAAAAAATTATAAAAGTTTCAAAACACCAAAAACATTTTAAAACCACCAAAACCCAAACAAATCAAACATTTCAAAATACCTAGAAACTTGCTTACTAGTTGCCTTTACACTCATGTTTAATTACAGTCTTGCATATTTTCTTTTGTGCATACTTATGTTTTCCTGTTATTTTTACCTTTATAAGGCCTATGTCCCTTGACAAAAGATCAAGTCAACTTTGCCCTCTCCTTGCAAGGGACTAAGCCAAAATAAAGTTCTAATATCTTCTCTCAAGTGGATGCAGGAACAGGAGAAGGCATACCAACTTCATATCCCCAAACACTAGGAGGAAGCAAAAACAAGAAAAAAAATTAAAAATTGAAAACCTAAAAGTGGACTACCCCGACCCCTATTTGGACTTGCATTTAGTATTGCATCTATCAAAATAAATAATATTTAAGATGTTGAAGACCTCAAGTCTAGAGGGGGCTGAGCCTGAGAACCCCTTCAACAAAATCAGTGAGGGCTCAGTCATTCCCTAGGCTTGCGGATAGGCCAAAGTTGAATATGCGGGGATGACAGTTTCTTCGTGGATGTCCTGACCCGTTATGTTCAACTTATATCTTCAACTATTTTCTTATACTTAGTTGTATTTATTTAAATCCAGCATGCATCATTTCGTACATGCATCACCCCACCATAATCCTGCCATGACCTCTTTCCTGTCCACTATGAACATTTTAAAGATGGTCTTTTATAGCCCCAGAGGAGGTCTTGGTTTTTCAGAGAATCAGTTTCCAACATGTTTTAACAATGATTTCATCGAAACAAGAAGTTTGTCCATGTCGAACTGAATCGGTATTGTTGGGTAAAACCTTATGAATTTGAAGAACCCAACCTTGGTTGATTGCCTGTCTCCTCTTTACTTTTCGCAATTTACTTTTCAATGCATTTCTACCAGGTCCAACACACCATGCAATTCGGGTCATGGCCGGTAACAATTCTCCCCCACGTGGTATTTTAGTTATTTACTCTAAGTAGTGTTCTTCTCTTTAGCCAATCAACTAGAGAGAAGGTTTCGATAAGACAAAGGGTAATCTCAGAGTCCGGTAAAGTTTTATTCCACTCAACTAGGCCAATGAGGGCGTATCTAAATCTACACCTTGGCGTCACCTATTCAGTCCATTACCACTTCATTCCGCTACGCCTTATTACGCTTCACTACATTCGCCTACGCTTCATTCGTGTCACTCCCATACAAAGCCGACGCCAAGGCGAGGCAAGCTGTAGACACGCAAATTTTGGTCCAATTGAAGAGCTTGAATTCTTGTTTTCATGAATAATATTTGAGCAACCTTTCAAGGGAACCGAGTTTTTCTAAAAAATCAAGTTTTTCAGCGCATTTCGAAGAAGATCGATGGGCGTTGACCAGGGTCAAAGTGCCCTATATACAGGGCACCTGGTGCCCTGTATATAGGGCACCTAGTGCCCTACTTATAGGACACCAGGCGCCCTATAAATAGGGTACCAGGCGCCCTACTTATAGGGCATCTGCACCTGGTTTGACTGACTGGACAGATTGATGGGACAGTTCTGCAGATAAAGTTGCCATCTTCTTGCCTATAAAAGGACCCCCATTTGGAAGCTTGAGGACACACCAAGGGCGCCCCCCAAACCCTCTCATCCACCACAACACTCCCAAGGCCTTACAACCCCTCTCCAAGCTCTCAAACCATTCCAAAACCCTCTCCCAAAAACCCCAAAAACCTGCAATTTCCTTCTTCAGAAATATGATTTTTCTCCGACTTTAAGGGCCTCTACACTCCATTTACCTTACATCTAGTGCCAAAACACTCTTCCATTAGCTTCACTTGAGTATTGGCTACTTGAAGAACTCATTCTTCCATCTTGGAGGTCGAGGCGGAGCTTCAACCGGATCAAAGACGAAGGACTCACTAAGCTCTTTTCTTTCGGCCGGCCGAGAGAGGAGAAGTCGGAACCCAACAATCTCCCCACTTACAAAGGTATGACGGTCATTTTTATTCTTTATTTTTATTTCTTTCTACTATATTTTGGAGTTTTTGGCTCCTAGTGACCACAACCACTAACATCCCATCCACCAAGTCCCCAAAGCAAGCATAGGGGCTGGAAAAGGGAGATCTATGGATATCCCGTTTCGGGTTCTTACAATACTCAGTTATATTGTTTGTTGCTAGAAAATGGAGCTAAAAAGCCCCGTGGAATGGTGACACCTTTGGGTGACAGAAGACCCTGGGAGTTTAATGCCCTTTCAAAATATAAAGTCCATAGATTGGAAGATCAAATGGATATCAATTCTTCATCGAGGAATTCTGATTGGATAGGGTCAAAGATTGAGATAGGATGATGGGCAAGGTGTTCAGCAATTGCATAGCCCTTGATTGCCATCTGTTGAATGTAGGTGATGTCAAATTGAGAGAGAAAGCTCTGCCAACGTGCCAACCGGTCAGTCAGGATAGATTTTTCTAGGAGAAACTTGATGGGATTCTTGCGAGCAATGAGATTAACCTCGTGAGCCAGAAAGTAGTGTTTAAGCTTCTGGACCACCCAAACCAGAGCGGCACAGGTTTTTCCATGGTTGTATACTTCTGCTCATATGATCAAAGATTTTGGATAGATAGTATGCTGCTCGCTCTCTCCCCTCGTCATCTAACTATGCTAATACTGCTCCAAGAGATCCTTCCAAAACCGAGATGTATAAGATTAAGAGTTTGCCAGGAACCAGAGGTTGAGCATAGGTGGGCTTGACAAATATTTCTTTAAACCATCGAATGCCTCCTAACATCTTGAATCCCATCTGAATTTGGCCTTTGCCTTGGTTAACTCATAGAAAGGTTTACACCTTTAGGAGTGTTGTGAGATAAACCGGCGAACAAATTGTAGCCTACCAATCATCCCTCTTACCTCTTTTAAGTTCTTTGGTGGAGGCATATCAATGATGGCCTTGGCCTTGTTGGCAGCGATCTCGATGCCTCTTTTACTGACGATGAACCCAAGTAGCTTTTCAGATGACACTCCAAACACACTTCTTGGGGTTCATTTTAAGCTTATATTCCCTGGCTCGTTGCAAAACCCTTTTTAACACCTCAGCATGCTCATCTCGGGTCTGAGATTTAACCACTAGAACATGAAATATCGCCACCATGGCCCTTTGATAAGTTGCTCTAGCATTCTTTAATACAAAGGGCAAGACGACGTAGCAATAAGTTCCCCATGGTGTAGTGAATGAGGTCTTCTCTTGATCCTCTTCTGCTAACCGGATTTGATTATACCCAGAATACCCATCCATGAAAGATAGGGTTTCATATCCAGCTGTGTTATCAACAAGAACATTGATATGAGGAAGGGGGAAATCATCTTTTGGACACGCATGGTTTAAGTCCTTGAAGTCAATGCAAATTTGAACCTTTCCATCCTTCTTCATGACCGGGACTATATTTGCCACCCATTGCGGATAAAGGATGACTCTAATAAATTTTGCTTGGTGTAGCTTATCGACCTTTTCCTTCATCTTCAATGCTATGTCTGGGTGGAATCTCTTTAACTTTTGCTTGACCGGGGTAGCTTTGAGTTTTAAAGTTAATTGATGCTCCACCAATGATTTGTCTAACCCCGGCATATCTTCATATGTCCAAGCGAACGTGTCCTTGTATTCTTGTAGTACCCCCATTAGATTCTGTTCTTCTAAAGGGGTGAGGTTGGCACTGATGAGGATATTCTTAAGATCTTACGGTGTTCCAAGATTAAGTTCTTTAGTCGGTTCATCCACCGTGGCTGATGGTTCTCCAAATCTCTTCAATACGGATGCATAAGCATCAACCAAATCCCCTTCTTCATCCTCAGTATCAGGATCCTTTTCCGATACAACCTCATAAACCCCTAAAGTTAGATCAATGTTGTCCTTATCCTCATATCGGATTTCATCCAGTTGGATTGCATTTTCTACATACTCCGGTAGCTCATCACATCTTATGCTTTTCTGAGCTAACTGTTGCAGATATCTTTCTGGAACTCTCCTACCTCTGATTTTTGTCCTATTTTTATTGGAAACTAAACCTAAAGAAGAATAAGGTAAATAAGGGAAGGAAGAAGAGGTGGAAGGAGTGGAATTTATTGGGGAGGATGGAGGGCAAAGAAGGTCAATCAAGGATCTGGTGGCTCTTTGGGTTGAATGCCCTTTCGGGGCAAGTTAAGATGTTTCCTCGATCGAAATTTGAGTTTCGAGGAGGACAATTTTTTTGGGGGGAGTGCTAAACATAAAGACAGAATGGGCTTCAGGTGCTCGATTTTGGTTGAGATCAACTACGGGAGCCAAAGAAGGTGAAGATATTGATAAATAGGGGAAGACTTCGAGCAATGTTTGATAGAGGGGGCTTTCGGGCCCAATGTTGACAGAAAGAGATGATGGGCCAAAAGGCCGGATGATCATGGAAGAAGGTGGGTTCATGGACCTAATAAGAGGAGGATGTGGGCTGGAGGGCCTGGGTTTAGGAGATGGGCTTGAGGGCCCGAGAATTGGAGAAAATGGGCGCAGAGGCCCCGATTCAGTAGAGGGGCTCGATGGCCCAAGAGCAACAAGTGGGTATGTGGACCCATAAGTTGGGCCTGGGGGTCCAAAAATAGGGATCGGGCCAAGAAGCCCGGGGAGAGCATCACAGTGAGTTGGGGCGTCTGCCCAAAAGATGACATAATGAGGGAAGGCCCTCGTGGAGTTGGTTAGACTTTTCTCGAGTCAGTTTGGCAATATGACCCTCGGGTGGGTCAACAGGTGGTTCAGCCTAGAGTGGTTCAATGCTTGGCCCTTCTTCATCGGTGGAAACAAAAAAGATATTTTAGGATACACCTCATTGTAGACATGCCAATTTGGCCTTATTTAGAGCTTAAACCATTATTCCATTGGCAACATCTCTTTTAGACCATCAAAATCATGATGAACCTCCCTTTGGGATGAGCCGAGGTGCTTATTGGAAATATGAGGATGATTTTCTAATTTCTAGTCAAATCCGTGTTTGCCGAACAAGAGACTCTTGGTGGTGTGCCAGATTATGCTTTTCCCAGCATATCATCTACTTGAAAAATTTTCACAGGATTATGTGTACATACAATTAAGAAGTCCTCAACATAAATAATCTTCCCCTCGGAGTCCTCTTTCCATTGCAACAAACGGCATTCAATTCTGATCTCCCATTTGTCCGCAGCGCCCTTTGGAAATCAGATGTGCAGTTCTGTCCGCACGCAGCACCAATCAAGCCCAATTGCATGCAAGCCCAGCCCATTGGGCACATATCTGACCAATTCACGACCTTACCTTACTTTTTACTCCTCCATATCTCTTTTTATAGTATCTGGAAGCTTCATGATCGAAATTAGCACCATCTAATGATGGCAATCCAACTTGTTGTCTTGTATATCAATACTTGCCATTTTTAGACTAGATTTGTTTCCTCTTCAAGTGGAGACATATTTTGAACATGGGAAAGGTGATCCACGGTTTCCAATCTCTCTCAATCATTTAGGTAAGTTTATAGATGCCTCAGTATGAAAATCAGCAACATTAAATGGAGGAAATCCAACCTATGGTCGGATGTATCAAAACTTGCTATTTTTTGACCTGGTTCTCATCCCCTATAAAGGGAGACTCATATGAACGACCTAAGAAGGGCATACCTATCCTCCAGCACTTCTATCTTCGTCCTCCAGCCACCCTAGGCTCTTCCCAACCTCCCCAAATCGTCCTCTCTTCGTCCCGGTGCCCGGAGATCATCCCAAAGTGAAGAAGAAGCCGGTCTATGCTCCAACGTGCTGCACTTCTGATCATCGGCCTCTACAGATATTTCTATTCATTTTATGGCCTTACTTCCTTCATACAAAGTGTTTATAATCAAGATATCTTTCATCTCCAACAAACAGAGATAAATTATGACATTTACTCTGCTTGTTATGGCTTCAACACCGGCGCTGCACAGACTGATCCGAAGTCTTCTCTTCTAAGTCATCATCTTCTCAGTCAATTTCAGTACATTTAATGGTGGATTCAACCTATGCATCCTTCATATAAATTGTTACCCGGTGAGTTATATTTTATCTCCAATAAGAATCATTCAATTCAGATATCTGTGGTGCCCATAGCATGTCCTACATCGACATTGTGCTGGGAGTTTCCAGAACTTCACTGTTCAAGATCCGGCTTATCAGGTAAATTCAGATTACTTATCATAAGATTAAAGAAAACTTGTATTCATATAAAATCACCCTCTGTGAGTCGTCTTTATTTTGAAACAAACATCATTTTATTCTTACATTAGTGCTATTCGTTATGATCTCTGCATCAAAGCCGCGCAGTTTACATTAAATCTGTCCAACCCGGTTGCCACTTTGCCTGGGTTGTGTTGTCTTTAACCGTTCATATTCTCTTTGCTAACTTTTCATTCATATCATTTAATTCATATTTAAGCATAATTTTATTCAGTTTTACATCATTTCATATATCATAAAAAACAAAAAAGGGGTTAGGGCTAACCCCGAATCCGGTGAGTTTGTTTCCAGTTGCCGTTTATGTTATTGTTTTTACAAGTTACTACACTTCACTCAGTTCTAATCCTTTTTCACTTGTTTTCTTGTCTTATTGTCTTCTAGTTGCACAAATACATCGAGCTAGCATCGGTTGGACTCTTCTTCATCGGCCGGCCGAAGAAGAAGAAGGTTGAACCCGCACACACTTTCTCCCACGCTAAGGTACACGGTCAAATTCAACTTTATTTCTATTTTCATTCCATAAAGCAGAGCCCGCGGCTCCTGGAGACTACATCTTTCATGTTTTAATTTCATCTCCTCCTTACTCTCCTCCCACATGACCCGAACCATCTCTAGTGCTCGAGCGACGCCGTGAGATGAAAATTCGGGGATCAATGTGAGTGTGGGACCGAGGTGAGGACCTTTTACTGTTTTTCGAGTGTTTTCGATTCACTCCCCCTTTTTCCCCAATTCCATCTTTCACCTTCTCTTGAGGTGCCGATCCGGAACCCGTTTCTGGAGTCGACAGCTTTTTGGCGACCACGGTGGGACAACCAATGTCTTCAACCGTGCTAGCTTGATTCAACCGTGCAACTAGTTGTTTTCCAACTTGGTTCCCGCGTGAACCGGCTTGTCTTTTATCTTCCATGTCAATTTACCTTTAAACTTGCTATTTACTCTTTCTTTAAGATTGTCCCCCATGTGGACTTAATTTGCTTGTCTTTCATTTCAACCCGGTTCCCGCGTGAACCACTTTTCTTCTTATAAACCGGTTCCCGCGTGAACCACCTTTCTTTTCCAACTCGGTTCCCGCGTGAACCAACTTATTTTCAGATCGGTCCCCGCGTGGACCACCTCTTTACAACACCTTTAGATTGGCCCCACGTGGCCCTCCTTCTATTTTGTCAAATCTTACATCGGTTCCCGCGTGAACCACCCCTTTCTTCATTAAAACCGGTTCCCGCGTGAACCAAACCCTTTTCTAAATCGGTTACTGCGTGAACCAACTCACTTTCAGATCGGTCCCCGCGTGGACCACCCCTTTGCACCAATTAGATTGGCCCCACGTGGCCCTCCTTTCCTTTTTTCTAGTCAAACAAACCGGTTCCCGCGTGAACCACCCCTTTTCCTTAAAAAAAAACCGGTTCCCGCGTGAACCACCTACCTTTCCAAAACTCGGCTCCCGCGTGAGCCACTTTATTTTAAAATTGGTCCCCGCGTGGACCATCCTTTTACCTTTACTTCAGATTTGTCTCCACTTGGACACTCCATCACAAGCCGGTTCCCGCGTGAACCTCCTTTTAGTTGCTAGTTGCTAGTTACTTGTTTACATTATCATTGCTTGTCTTGCTTGCATTCACTTGTTTGATTTATTTAATAGCTTTCATTCATGTTTGCATATTGATTGCTTCTTCTCCTTCTACCCTCCATTTTTCATTTTTGCATTAGCTTTGCATCGGGTACCGGACTTGTTCCGATCCGTAGGGCATTCGAGGCGGGGGCTCTCTCTCCCAACACACCCTCACCCTCCAAACACCTTCTTGGTGGATTCTTACCTCTCTTCTGGGATATTCTTTCCTAGTTGATTTGGTGGTTTCCATCAAGACCTCCGTAAGTCCCCATCCGTGAAGTATTCCTCTCCTCACGATTGGGCCGGTTGTACCACTTTCCCAAAACCCGAAGAACCCAAGTTCCTACTCGTGGTGATTGAGTGATAACCTTAGGTCTTGAAGATTGAAGCAATAGGAACCATACCCATTTGAGTGAACAATTGCTAACAATCTATCTAATCTAAGGTTTCAACCCAAAAATTGTCGAGTAGTCATTTTAAAACCTTGTTTGCATAACTTGCTTGCTCACCAAAAATTGAAAACAATCAAAAATTTCTTCTTGCAAAACACCTAAAAAAAAACAAAAAAAACTCTTTAATTTTGTGTTCAACTTGTTTTCCAAACAACAAATTGAAACATAACAAAATCAAACAAAACAAAACATAAAAAATATCTTCAATTGTGTGCTTTGATTGCTCTCTTTTCTAACCATGTTTCTAGAAAGATCGAGATGATGCCCATGATGCTAAGGTCCGGAAGCCACGTTGGGAGGTCAGACTACTACAAGCAACAAGAATACGAGCCGGGTCTCTACAAGCTCCAACAACAACCCGAGAGCCAGGTCAATGCTGCTATGGAACCCGAAGTGCAAGGGGATGCCCATCAGTCTGCTTCATTTAGTATAGAACAAGCTCTTAAGGATCTATCTTTTCATCTTGATCCCAATACCTTGTCATTCATACAATCTCTAGTGAAGGGAAAGATGCCTGCTAATCAAGGTCCAGCCAAAGTCAATCGAGCTGCCTCACCTCCCCAATCGACAGTTCGACCTCTTACCATAACCCCACCTGGGCAGTCCTGCCATGTTACTTCACTCACTCACCCCATTAGGGGTCATTCTCCAGCTCGCACACCAACCCACCTCCCTCCCATCCAGGTGCCACGTGCACACCCCCTGGTGAATTCCTCTCCACCTGTTGCCAAGGATAATGAAACCGTCGAATTTCCCCTCTATACTATCTACATTCCCCCATCACAAATGCCAACCTACCATTGCTACAATGGCTTAGGTGATCCCTTCACCCATGTCAATGATTTCCTGAGCAAATCATCTCGGTGGCAGAATGATAGAAAGACCCTTGCCTTTCTTTTTAGGAGATCTTTAGAGGGTGCAGCCATAGATTGGTTTTTTTCATTGAACGAAGTAGAGATATGGGATTTCGAAATTGTCAAGGCCAAATTCTTGCAATGATATGGGCCGGGCTATTCAATAATTGGGGAAGTAAAAGAAGATGTGGAATTAATACAATATTCTGATGAATTGAGGCCCAGGCTTGAGAGGAGCATTGATGCTATGAACCAACCTAGGAGCCCTCCCCAACCCCATCCAGATCCTCATCATTGGCCAACTCCTCGACGCCAGTTGATTAGGCCACCGATGCTCCAACCTCAGCCAGTCGTGCAACCCATGTCAATGGCACAACCAACCACGCTTAATAAAGCTCCTCTTGTTGCTTGTGCGAATACTCCATTACTTCAACCGGCTCCCCAACCTTCAACTCCACCAACATTTCTTAAGGTCCATCGGCCAATCATCCGACCATTGGCTTCTCAGCCTATTTCAACAACAACCCCTCGGCTAGCCACGCAAGCCTTGGCCCCTCAACCCACTTCACCAATGGTCCCTCGGCCAATCATTCATCCTAAGCCGATCGAGCAAACCCCGGCTTCTCAACCAATCCCACCACATAGGGATCCTCCTCAGTTGGTTGCACAACAACCAATCATTTCTTCTATTACTCTTTCCCCAACAAAGGAACCAATCACTCCTACTATTCTTGCTCCTGCTGTAGTAGAAGATTCAGACACTTCGACCCTTCAAGCTCCTGCCCTTGCAGAGGAATTAATAACTCCAACCATTTGTGCTCCTGCCATGGCAGAAGAATCAGCTTCTCATCAAGATCAAAGTCAGCTAGTAGGAGAGATTGAACCAAATCCTTCTACCCTTTTGGAATCCCCTAGACTAGGCATGCCCTCTTCCATAGAACATCCTGAAGAGAAGCCTACTATAGGGAGCTTAGACGAAGGAATCATAAACTTAGTTGATTGTCAATCCAATGATGGACTAGGCAAGGATTTATTAGGCATTGATCAACTGTTACCATCATTGGAATTGATCAATGAAGATGGTCAGATTGAATTGACCCCTGAACTGGGAAGTAAGGAGACCGAATTGGTCAATGAAATAGGGAATGAATCGACAAGCCTCCTGAAGGATGTAGACCTTAGCAAGGGGATACTGGGACCTCCTCCAACTAGGAAGGTAAATCCTTTAGCATCAATCTTAGGGCCACGACCCTTACCCCATTCTTCTCTTAAGCAACAATTCGGCCTATGGACCCACGATCAATCAATTTTAGGGCCACGACCCTTTCTTTATTCTCCTCCAAATCAACGATCGGGCCCATGGGCCCACAATTCCTCAATCTTAGGGCCACTGCCCTTTCTTTATCCTTCTTACAACCATCAATCAGGCCCATGGGTCCAAAATCTGTCAATCTTAGGGCCATGGTCCACACTTTATCCCACTCAACTTGGCCCTTATGCCCCTTTCTTAGGCTCTTACGCCCCTTTTCATCAACTGGGCCCATGTGCCCCTTTCCATCAGCCGGGCCTACGTGCCCCCTTTATCCAACCGGGCCCATGTGCCCCTTTTAATCAACCGGGCTCTTATGCCCCTTTCCATTAGCCGGGCCCACGTGCCCCCCTCATCCAACCGGGCCCATGTTGTGCCCCTTTTAATCAACCAAGCTCTTATGCCCCCTTTATCCAACCGGGCCCATGTGCCCTTTTTAATCAATCGGGCTTGCATGCCCCTTTCCTTCAACTGGGCCCATATGTCCCTTTTCCCCAACTGGGCCTTCATGCCCCTTTCCTTCCATCGGGCCCACGTGCCCATAATTCTCCCCAATCGGGCCCATGTGCCCTTAAATCGGGCCCACATGCCTGCAATTCACCACAACCGGGCTCACATGCCCATGTTTTTCTACAACCGGGCCCATGTGCCCAAATTTCTTCTAAATCGGGCCCACGTGCCCACCTTCCAACAAACTCGGGCACACATGCCCACACTCCTTCAACTTCGGGCCTGTATGCCCCCATTTCTTCACCATCGGGCCCACGTGCTCATACTTCTTCGAAATCGGGCCCCCATGCCCCCACTTCTTTGAATTCGGGTTTGCGCACCCATACTCTTCAATGGTGCCCACGAGCCCATCACAAATCTTCCAAATCACAATCATACTTCCAATCACCTAAATCGGGTCCACATGCCCATTCTTTTCGTTGGGTCCCTCGAGCTCAACCTTCAATCGGGCCATCGAGCCCATCACCTTTAGTTAGGCCCTCGAGCCCATCACCTCAAGTTAGGTCCTCAAGCCCATCAACATCAATTGGGCCCTCTCGCTCGCATTCAACTCTTGGTCCCACATGCCCCTTGATTCCAACCCTTCCCGGGCGTGCAATCCCACTATCAACTCATGGGCCCAAGATCCCACTTTAATTCACTTTTCTTTTCAAGCATTCTCTTTCCTTTTCCAAATTTTATTTTCAAAAAAATCAAGGTAGAGAAATTTCCTGGGTGATACCACAATCTTTGCCTTTTACATCATTAATTTTGACTCCTCCATGCTAAATTAGATCCTCCACACCTTTCACTTCATCATATGACTCCGAATCTTCAATCCAATGCGATATGGAGCATATCAAAGTGGAAGCAGTAAGGCATGGCAGGCAAGGCAAGCACAAGCAAAGCCGTCATCAGCAATGAACTTCTTCTTCTCTCAGGTATTACATGAAATTGCATTCATCATCATTATGTCATCTGCAAAGCAATATTTTTTAAAAAAATGATTTTGAATTTCACATGACAATTTTAATTGAAAGAAATTCATGACTGACGATATTTGTAGCTACCTTGTTCTTATTAAACAAATTCCTTACATTGCAAGGCATATTTTTAATTGATTCACCTATGGAATGTTATCTACCTCAAAAAAATGGAGAGAACTACTAGTATGACTTAAGTCCACATGTTCTAGATTGTTGTCTAGGAGTCGAGGGTAGATACCATTCTACACACACAACACGTCCTGATCCTAGAATCTGGATGACTTGACACCCGAGAGAATCTAGGCAAAGCTTAGAGATGGAAGGAAAACCCTCACCCTACTCTCTTCTGTTCGGTCCAAGATAGGTGAAGGGGATTAGAGGGGGAGAGTATCGAAAGCATCTGCCGCCCTAGTAGGAGGCCGTCTCAGAAGGTCCAACTTCTAAAAAAAAAAAGGGTGCCAAAAGATGGGCAATGAACCCCACAGGTTTAAACAAATTGGGCCTGTCTGAATGAGTACCCAAAAATGCAGAAAATGAAAAAAAGGCACCAAAAGATGGGCAATGACCCCACAGGTCAAAGCACCTGTCCGAATGTGTGCCACAAAAATAGGTTTGTCGATAAAGAAGAAAAGACCCGAAGAGGCCGAACCCCAACGAGCAATTGGGTGTGAGTAGAGAAATCCCTCTCGACATCTCCAAAGCCTATCAAGGACTTTCCCTCAATTCTTCATTCTTACCCCCAAGGTGTGGGTGAACCAACCAAATCAAAGCTAAACTCTAGCCGATCAAAGGTTGAAGGTCGGAAAGATTCTGGGCAAGGAATCCCATTTTGCACATGGTGTTTACCAACGAACCTAGAAAAACAACCAAGTGATGAAAACTTGTGTCAATATTGATTTTTCTCTCCCAAAAAAAAATATTTTCAAAAAAAAACTCTCAAAAAAAAGTTGAATATTTTCAAAAAAAAAAACTACAAAAAAAGTTGAATATCTTCAAAGACTCCAAAAAAAAATATATTTTCAAAAACTCAAAAAAAGAAAATAGCATTTTCAAAAATCCCAAAAAAATTGAATCTTTTCAACAAAAAAGAAAACTTCTTTTTCAAATTCAACAAAAAATTTCAAACTTTTTAAAATATTTTATCACCATTCTTGGTTTGAATTTTCGTCTTTACATTCATATTTACTTTCAATCTCTCATGTTTCAAATTCTTCATTGCATATTTGCTACTTGATTTTTACACTCCTAAGAAGGCTATACCCCTTGACAAAGGTCAACGCAGATTACAACTTGCAAGGGGGATAAGCCATACTGGCATTCTAATCTCGTTTCTCGAGTGTTTCAGGCCCAAAGAACAAACGAGGAGAACTACACAACAAGGCGATGCTCGCCACTTCCCTCCCCTAAGGATTCTTAGGATGAGGTGTCACCATAACCTCGGCTTCAACTCTACTGAGGAGCTTTCTTTGCAAGACTTCAATGAGGCGATGCTCGCCACTTCCCTTCTCTAAGGATTCTAGGAGGAGGTGTCACCATGACCTCGGCCCCAACTTTGTCGAGGAACTTTTTTTCAAAATTTCAATAAGGCAATGCTTGCCACTTCCCTCCCTTGAGGATTCTCAGGAGGAGGTGTCATCATTACCTCGGCCTCAACTTTGCCGAGGACGTTTCACTCTGTGTCCTCATTAGGACACATGAACTCTTTTGTGAGAATGCATGTCATCACACCGCAAACTCACCATCATCATTTCCTTTCTTAGCATATGTTAGGTGCATTACTATTTATTTTATGCATTGATGTTGAAGACCATGAATGCAAAGAAGACCAGGCCCGAGATCCCATTCATCAAAATCCACGACGGTCGGGTCATTCTTTGTTCTCACGGATAAGCCAAAATTGTGCAGTGAGGGACGATGGTTCCCGAATGGGTATCTTGACCTCATAGACAATCTATATCTTCAACTAATTGTTAGACAAGTTTTGTTTTTGTTTTCTTGAGCCCATCATGCATCATATAGTATTAGGTGCATTGCATTTTTCATTATCATTGCATACATCATTTCATAATCTTCACCTTCTCACCCTCTTGTATCATAATTTGATCATTCTGAATCCCATCATGTTTTCTAATCCCACTGTGTTTTCTAATCCCACCGTGTTTTCTAGTCCCACCAACCTTTCTAATATCCCACCGTGTCTGTTAATCCCACCTTGTTCGGTAATCACCTTGTGCCTTCAAATCTTTTATTTCTATCCCCACTGTGGCCATTGAAACTTCCTTGCTATTCAGCCCACCGTGGCAGTCACTTCCTCTCGCCAAGGGCCTCCTATTTGATCTAAACTTGCACCATCACGGTCTGAGCTTAAACATTTGCCTTTTGGAATTCGAGATCATTCCATTCCGAATTGAATCTTATCTCTTGGAAGACTTAAATGAATCTAAGAGCCTGAATGTGCTCGATTGGTATTCTTTTACTTTTTTAAACAAATCTTTTTTTAAACTTTAGCCCATCACAGTACAGGAACACCGCAAAGATCGGGTTACCGGCTGATGATGAACCTACGAACCCATGTTTCGGGGACTCCCCACCGCGTTGGGGGTTGGCTATTCTTATCTCATGCCAATGGCACATCTCTTACCAATCGAACATAGGAAGACTTGATGAAACATGGCAGTTAACCAGGAGACATGAAGAGATTCTCTTTGCCGAATTTGGTCATTGAGCGTGTCTATATCTACACCTTGATGCCACCTTTTCAGTCCATCTCTATTTCGCTCCGCTGCATTCCATTACAACTCATTTTTCTTCTCTACATTCCTCTACATTTCACTCCGCTACGCTACATGCCATTCCCTTGCAAAGCCGACATCAAGACGAGGGAAGCTGTAGACACGCCAATTTGGCCATATTTAGAGCTTAAACCATTATTCCATTGGCAACATCTCTTTTAGACCATCAAAATCATGATGAACCTCCCTTTGGGATGAGCCGAGGTGCTTATTGGAAATATGAGGATGATTTTCTAATTTCTAGTCAAATCCGTGTTTGCCGAACAAGAGACTCTTGGTGGTGTGCCAGATTATGCTTTTCCCAGCATATCATCTACTTGAAAAATTTTCACAGGATTATGTGTACATAAAATAAAGAAGTCCTCAACATAAATAATCTTCCCCTCGGAGTCCTCTTTCCATTGCAACAAACGGAATTCAATTCTGATCTCCCATTTGTCCGCAGCGCCCTATGGAAATCAGATGTGCAGTTCTGTCCGCACGCAGCACCAATCAAGCCCAATTGCATGCAAGCCCAGCCCATTGGGCACATATATGACCAATTCACGACCTTACCTTCCTTTTTCCTCCTCCATATCTCTTTTTATAGTATCTTGAAGCTTCATGATCGAAATTAGCACCATCTAATGATGGCAATCCAACTTGTTGTCTTGTATATCAATACTTGCCATTTTTAGACTAGATTTGTTTCCTCTTCAAGTGGAGACATATTTTGAACATGGGAAAGGTGATCCACGGTTTCCAATCTCTATCAATCATTTAGGTAAGTTTATAGATGCCTCATTATGAAAATCAGCAACATTAAATGGAGGAAATCCAACCTATGGTCGGATGTATCAAAACTTGCTATTTTTTGACCTGGTTCTCATCCCCTATAAAGGGAGACTCATATGAACGACCTAAGAAGGGAATCCCCATCCTAAAGCACTTCTATATTCGTCCTCCATCCACCCTAGGCTCTTCCCAACCTCCCCAAATCGTCCTCTCTTCGTCCCGGTGCCCGGAGATCATCCCAAAGTGAAGAAGAAGCCGGTCTATGCTCCAACGTGCTGCACTTCTGATCATCGGCTTCTACAGATATTTCTAGTCATTTTATGGCCTGACTTCCTTCATACTAAGTGTGTATAATCAAGATATATTTCATCTCCAACAAACATAGATAAATTCTGACATTTACTCTGCTTGTTATGGCTTCAACACCGGCGCTGCACAGACTGATCCGAAGTCTTCTCTTCTAAGTCATCATCTTCTCAGTCAATTTCAGTACATTTAATGGTGGATTCAACCTATGCATCCTTCATATAAATTGTTACCCGGTGAGTTATATTTTATCTCCAATAAGAATCATTCAATTCAGATATCTGTGGTGCCCATAGCATGTCCTACATCGATACTGTGCTGGGAGTTTCCAGAACTTCACTGTTCAAGATCCGGCTTATCAGGTAAATTCAGATTACTTATCATAAGATTAAAGAAAACTTGTCTTCATATAAAACCACCCTCATTGAGTTGTCTTTATTTTTAAACAAACATCACTTTATTCTGACATTTGTGCTGTTCGTTATGATCTCTGCATCAAAGCCGCGCAGTTTACATTAAATCTGTCCAACCCGGTTGCCACTTTGCCTGGGTTGTGTTGTCTTTAACCGTTCATATTATCTTTGCTAACCTTTCATTAATATCATTTAATTCATATTTAAGCATCATTTTATTCAGTTTTACATCATTTCATATATCATAAAAAACAAAAAAAGGGTTAGGGCTAACCCCGAATCCGGTGAGTTTGTTTCCAGTTGCCGTTTATGTTATTGTTTTTACAAGTTACTACACTTCACTCAGTTCTAATCCTTTTTTACTTGTTTTCTTGTCTTATTGTCTTCTAGTTGCACAAATACATCGAGCTAGGATCGGTTGGACTCTTCTTCATCGGCCGGCCGAAGAAGAAGAAGGTTGAACCCGCACACACTTTCTCCCACGCTAAGGTACACGGTGAAATTCAACTTTATTTCTATTTTCATTCCATAAAGCGGAGCCCGCGGCTCCTGGCGACCACATCTTTCATGTTTTAATTTCATCTCCTCCTTACTCTCCTCCCACATGACCCGAACCATCTCCGGTGCTCGAGCGACGCCGTGAGATGAAAATTCGGGGATCAATGTGAGTGTGGGACCGAGGTGAGTACCTTTTACTGTTTTTCGAGTGTTTTCGATTCACTCCCCCTTTTTCCCCAATTCCATCTTTCACCTTCTCTTGAGGTGCCGATCTGGAACCCGTTTCTGGAGTCGACACTCATCTTCAGGGCTGTCAGTTCTTCTTCTTTTGTCTTGTTCCAGCTCTTGCTCTTCCTTGTTCTCAGTCAGTTGAATGGTTTCTTTCTTGATGAAAAACTTTTGTAAGCATCCAGAAAAGTATCTGCTTTAGAGATTCTGACCATTCACAGTCGTTCCATCATACTCAACCCCGCTTTTTGGTTGTAACCTCACTTTATTGATTGGCTCAGCTATGCCTTGCAGTTCTTTGCCTAGTCCTTGGCCTTCTTGGTATCCCAAACTCTTCATTATATGCCACCCAATAGTTTCATTTTTCTCTCTTTTCCTTCTCCACACTTGCCTGGGCTGCTTACTTATTTCTGGAAGATCCAAGATTGTCAAAATCGGCTCATTTGGCAACCCAAGGGATGGTGGAGGAGAAGGTGGATGATCTAGGAGCATGCTAGTCACCATAATCACTTGTCCCTTGTAAAGGAATTTAAGACACTGGTTATTGGTGGAGGCGACTGCCTCTAGTTCTTCCAAATAGGGACGTCCCATAATAGCTTTGTATGTCGGATCCATTTCAAGTATAAGGAAGTCAACAGTGACTGTTCGGAGTCCAAGCTTCACATTTAATGTAATCATGCCATCGGCAGGCTTTTTTGAATTGTCATATGCGGTCACTGTTATTTAAGATGGCCAGACATCCTCTTCAGAAATCTCACAAAGACGTAATGTTTCTGGTGGCAGAACATTAATGGAGGCTCCGGTATCGACTAAACATGACTTAATGCTTACTCCATTGATGTGGATTGTGATGCATAAGGCACATTTCCTTATTTCCTAGTCGGCCAACTCTTCCTTTGTGAATGTAAGGGCCGGATACTCACTTCTCGGGACCAGAACTGATGAGATTTTTTCTAAGGGGAGGCTCTCATTCACCATCGCCCGCTGTAAGTATTGTTGAAAAACCTCTTGATGGACTTTGGAACTTTTGATCAACTCTAAAATAGAGATCTATGCAGGGGTTTTATCAAGATGTTTCAGCAAGTCATAGGACGTCCCAAGCAATAGTTCTTCGATGTGTTTTTCTTCTATTCCTGGTACTAACCCTGATTTACCGGCCTGGGGAAAGAACCTTTGGAACATGCGCCCACTCCTAAGTACTATGGCCAGTTGAGGAGCTATAGTTGGGATGGTAGTGGTGGGTGGTGGGTTAAGTCAAATGATGGGAGCTCTTGTGACGGGTGTAATGATGGTGGTTTGAGGCATGGTAGGGTAGGTAAGTTGTGAAGGTACGGTTGCTCGGGGTGGGATGATGATGGGTCCTAGTGGTGGTGATGTTTGGGGTGGATCAACCTGGCAGATTAGAGTTCGTCCTGGTTGGAGTTGTATGGCTGGTGGCCTTACAATGGGTCGTGATGGTGCTCGGATGATGGGTGGCCGGTTGAGAGTAATGGGGTTGGCTGATGTAGCTCAGGGTATCGAATGGACGGTTTGGTTGACATGCATGGCGGAGGTGGCTCCTTCAACTTGCCAATTCTGGCCCCGATGATGATACTCCTCGGAAGAGATCAAGATGGGATTAACGTGTTGATTCCCAGGTGTGGGTGCATGTAGAGGTAGAGGGTTTTGTATAATCCCCAGGCCGGGGTTCTATTGTTGTTACTGAGCTATGTATGCTGTCGTTGGTTTTTCACTGTTCTGATGTATTCTCCCATCTGGTCCCAGTCAATACTACCTTGCTCATTAAGGTCGTGGATGTAGTCTTTGAACTGAAAACAATTTTCCACGGTGTGCCCAGGATATCTGTGAAACAGGCAATATCGCTTTGTGTTGGCATTTTAAGGCCACTCCACCTTCTCCCTTGGTAATGCAATTTTCCCTGCCTCCATGAGTGCATTAAAGATGTCCATGAGAGAGTATGGCAAAGGTTGATAATGGTTTCTCTTAGGTCCTATTTTTCAGGATTCATAAGCCATGGGAGGGGGTGCTTGGTTGTAGTTGGCAAGTTGTTGCCATGGTGGTTGATGAACTGGAGCTTGTATGGCTGGTTGTCGTGGTTGCTGAGGGATTGGAGCTTGTTGCTGACAGGGCTGGAACTGAGGTTGAGGGTGAGGCTGAGGTTGACGAGGGTTTCTAAATGGTTGATTTTGTTGAGGGTTCTTGAACTGGTGTTGATAATTGCTAGGTGGGTTCCCTACAATGTTGATATTTTCATTGGTCACTATGCCCTCAGTCACTGGGTTGGTTGTGGTAAAAGTGATTTTCTTGATAGTTGGGGGTCTAGGATCAAACAAGTTCATGATAGGTGAGTCCCTAAGCTGTGTTTGAATGTACTGTGCCCTCTTATAGAGTTCACTCATGGAGGTGGGGTGATGCAAAGCCAACATGTTCTTTAAAGCTGGAGTGGCATTGGTGATGATCATCTTTACTTGCTCTGGTTCCGAAATAGAATTTGTAAGCCTTTCTGCCATTGACCTCCACCTATCAGCATATCTGATAAAATCTTCATCATTTCTCATTCTTTCGGCCATGAGGTCGGTGATGGAATATGTTGGTCTGACCCTATCTTGATATCTTTGCAAAAATTTAGCTTTGACAGTTTTAAAGTTACTCGCCTTCAAAGAGTCAAGCGAGTAGAACAACTCTAAAGCTGAACCCTCTAATGATCTTCTAAAAAGAAAGGTAAGGGCCCTTGGATCATTTTGCCACATTACTGACTCATAAAGAAAGTCCTTGATATGAATGAAGGGATTACCGGTCCCGTTGTAACGGCGGTGTACCGGCATCTCAGAGGGAGGTAGATGAAAAGTAGGGAGGGAAGGAAGAGAAATTTCAGGGGCTACCTTTGTGACAATTAGACGTCTAAGCTCTCTATACTGCTCATCCATGCGATTGATTTTGCTAATCATAGCCATATCAACAGAAGGTTCCCCAAGAGGAGGAGGAAGAGTGGGTGCTTGGTGCACCGGAATTGGGATTGGATGGGCTGAAGTGGCCGGATAAGAAGGGTACATAGGGGGATTCACCAAAGGGTGAGTAGGGTTGAGATGATTAGAAGAATAAATTGGTGGCATAGAATGAACAACAACATTCAGATCGGGATGATCTAGATTAGCCCCTGGATGAGGAGAAATTGGGGCTACAAGCCCGGTATAAGAATGGCCATGAGTGGGCACATTGGGTTGATGTGCTACCGACCGAGGGGTAGAGATGTGAAGACCACCTTCAGGAGGGATGTGTTCGGCGGGCAACTTGCCCTTGAGAATGACTTCAATAGCCTAAAGTAGAGTGGGGTCAGCATGAGAAAATTCCTTCCAAAGTGAATTTGGATTGGGTTGAGGAGAAATTTGACTAGGTTCGGGGAGAATTTCGGGTTCATTGATGGCACATACGGCATCAGGGTAGGAATAAGACTGGTCATACTCCAATTGTAGTTGCTCGTATCCTTGATCCGCCATTCCGATAACTCGTCCTAACCTTAAATTTATAAACATAACAAGAAAAGAAGGTTGACAAATAAAAGCTCAAGATTTTTTTTGGTTTTGATTTTTAACCCCTTTTTTGTTTTAATTTTCTTTTGTCGGACAAGCAAGTTATCAAGCAAATTAACCTCAAGCAAAAAAAAATTTTGTTTTGGTTCTTTTTAGGTGATTTTGGGATTTTTGTTTAGTTTTCAGTTTTTGTTTGCAAACAAGTAATAGCAAAGACTTAGAATGATTAACGCAAAATTTTTTTGTTGTTTCAACCTCAAATTAATGGCTTGTTAAGAGAAATATTGTCCACTCAAATAAATAGGTTGGACCCTATGCTCTCACAATGCCGAGCAATCTAAGATTGTCACTCTTTTCACAATGATAGGTAATAGGTGCTCCGGGTTTTGGGATAAAATGGTACAACCAGCCCAATCAGTGAAGAGGGAATCCTTCACGTCTGGGGACTTACGGAGGCCTTGATGGAAGCTACCCAGTCCTTCCGAGAGGGAATCCCCGGAGGAGGAGTTGGCAACCACCAAGAGGGGTGTTTGGATGTGTGGGGCTTTGGGAGGAGAGAGCCTCCCTTCTCGGATGACCTAAGGAGCCGAAACCCCAATGCAAACTAAATGCGAGTGAAATGTCAAGGAATTAAGGAGCAAGCAAGAAGAAAATAAAAAGATACAATGATTAATGAGATGTTGTAGGAAGCAAGTGAACAAGACAATGATATGAAATTAAACTAAGATGGAAGAAAGCATTAATTTAACTAAGCATGCTTTGAAAGATTTGCTAAAGGAAAACTAGGCTTAGAAGAAAATAGACAAGTATACTTAACAAGGGATGAAAGAAGATGATATCTAAAATGCTAAGGTGAAATAAGTTGATAAACCAAGCTAGAAATCATATTGTATGCTTTTAAAAGGACCAACAGAAGGCAAGTAAATCGGAAGAAACAAGATAATGCTTCAAGAAAATAAACAAGCATGTAAGCAAGCAAATAGAAATACAAAGAAATAGAAATGGCTTAAATGAGAACTAGAGTGAAAATAAGCATGTTTTCATGTGGACATTCTTAGGAAAGAAGAGAAGAACTCACTAAAGCAAAGTCGGTCCCACCGTGGTCGCCAAAAGGTGTAGGCACCCGAAAACGGCCCGTACGGCGGTTTGCCCTCTTTCTTTCTCTTCTTCATGTGAAGAGTTAGTGGTGTGTGTGGGTGTGGTCTCCAGGAGCCGAAGACTGCAAAATGTGATTTAGTGTAAAGCAAACGGAATGAAAAAGCAAGTTTGACCATCGTACCTTTTAGAATGGGGAGATTGTTAGGTTCTAACTTCTCCTCTCTCAGCCAGCCGAAAGAGGAGAGCTTTAGGGAGCTCTTTTACTCCTGATCGGGTCGAAGCTTCACCTCGATCGGGTTCACCTAAGAATGTCCTGCGGAGAAACACGAAAACAAGTAAAGATCATTAGCTCTGGAATTAGTGTAGTATCATGCTTGTTGTGAATCTTAAACATACCAAAGGATATGAACTAACTGGATTGGGAAGAAATCTCAACCTCTATTTTTCGTATGTTTTTAAATATATGGAAGATGTAAAGTGACTCAATGCATGCTAAATGAAGTGATAAAAGGTTCTAAGACAAAAATGGAGAATAAAAATCCAATCGGACAGGCGATCGGACTCCAAAAAATGCAAAATCAGCTTCTGCCCCTGCTGGTGCCCTATATATGGGGCGCTAGCTGCAGGTGCCCCCCTTATAGGGCGTGTTGACCAAGGTCAAAGCACCCTGTATATGGGGCACTAAGTCTGGCTCATGCTAATTTTGTTCTCCTCTTCGCGATGCTGCTCCGGAGTGCTGGGCGACTTTCGGGATGAAGCAGAGGCTCCTCCTTGTAGCCAATATGTAAATGAAGCTAGTGGTGGGTGATTTGAATGCTGAATGAAAGAAGATAGTCGGATAGAGGCTTTCAAAGTGGAGGAAAAACCATGTTTCTTGGTGGCAGAAACAGCAAGTTTTTGGGATTTTGGGGGGTGAATTTTGGTCGTTTTGAAGGCTTATGGGAGATGCAAATGGCATAGAAATGTGTTATTGGATGAGCTCTAGGGTGGTACGAAGTTGGAACCCCCTTCTAGCTTCAAATGGGGGTCTATTTATATCCCAAAAGAGGGTACTTTGGCCAATTTCGTAAAGTAGTTCCACGCGGCAAAGCGCCCTATATATAGGGCACTAGCATTATGAGCTATGCCAAATCAATAAGACGAGTCCTTGTGAGTGGTCAAATCGGCCGGTTGAGTCGATTTGACTAGGTGCTAGGTGCCCTATATATAGGGCACCTGATGCCCTATAAACAGGGTGCCAGGTGCCATATAAACAGGGCGCCTGGTGCTCTATAAGCAGGGTGCCTGGTGCCCTATAAATAGGGCACTAGGTGCACTATATATAAGGCTCCAGGTGCCCTATATACAGGGCACTTTGACCTTGGTCAATGTACTATCGATCTCCTTTGGAATGTGCCGAAAAACCTGATTCTTCCAGAAAACTCAGCTCCCTTGAAATGTTACTCAAATATTCTTCATGAAAACAAGAATTTATGCTCTTTAACTAGGCCAAAATTGCATGTCTACACTTGGGTTCTTAGGGTTTTGGGAAAGTGGTACAACTGGTCCAATCGTGTGAAGAGGAATACTCCACAGATGGGGACTTACAGAGGTCTTGATGGAAACCACCAAATCAACTTGGAAGAAATATCCCAGAAGAGTGGTAAGAATCCACCAAGAAGGTGTTTGGAGGGTGAGGGTGTGTTGGGAGAGAGAGCCCCTGTTTCGAATGCCCTATGGATCGGAGCAAGTCCGGTACCCGATGCAAAAAGCTAATGCAAAAAATAAAAATAGAGGGTAGGAGGAGAAGAAGCAATCAATATGCAAACATGAATGAAAGATATTAAATAAATCAAACAAGTGAATGCAGGCAAGACAAGCAATGATAAAGTAAAACAAATAACTAGCAACTAGCAACAAAAGGTGGTTCGCGCGGGAACCAACTTGTGATGGAGTGTCTAAATGGGGACAAATCTGAAGTAAAGGTAAAAGGATGGTCCATGTGGGGACCGATTTGAAAATAAAGTGGCTCACGCGGGAGCCGAGTTTTGGAAAGGTAGGTGGTTCACGCGGGAACCGATTTTTGAAGGAAAAGGAGTGGTTCACGCGGAAACCGATTTGTTTAGTTGGAAAAAGAAAAGGAGGGCCACGTGGGGCCAATCTAAAATGGTGCAAAGGGGTGGTCCACGCGAGGACCGATTTGAAAGTATATTGGTTCAGGTGGGAACTGGTTCAGAAAAGGGTGGTTCACGCAGGAACCAGTGTAAGAGTTGACAAAATAGAAAGAGGGCCACGTGGGGCCAATCTGAAGGTGCTGTAAAGAGGTGGTCCATGCGGGGACCAATCTGAAAATAAGTTGTTTCACGCGGAAACCGAGTTGGAAAAGAAAGGTGGTTCACGCGAGAACCGGTTTATAAGAAGAAAAGTGGTTCATGTGGGAACCGGGTTGAAATTAAAGACAAGCAAATCAAGTCGACATGGGGGGCAATCTTTAAAGGAAGAGTAAACAGAAATTTTAAAGGTAAATGAACATGGAAAAGGTAATGGACAAGCCGGTTCAAGCGGGAACCAAGTCGAAAAACAACTAGTTGCACGAATCAATCAAGCTAGCATGGTTGAAGACATTGATTGTCCCACCGTGGTCGCCAAAAAGCTGTCGACTCCAAAAATAGGTTCTGGATTGGCACCTCAAGAGAAGGTGATAGATAGAATAGGGTAATAAGGGGAGTGAATTGGAAAACACTCGGTAAGTGGTAAAGAGTCCTCACCTCGGTCCCACACTCACATTGATCCCCGAACTTTCATCTCACGGCGTCACTCGAGTACCAGAGACAGTTCTGGTCATGCGGGAGGAGAGTGAGTAGGAGTTGAACTTAGAACATAAATAAAAGAGGTTGTGGTCGCTAGGAGCCACGGGATCCACTTTATGTAATGAAAATAGATAGAAGTTGACCGTGTGTACTTTAGCGCGGGAGATGATATGTGGGTTAAACCTTTCCTCGTCAGCCGACCGATGAGGGAGAGTCCAACCAATGCTACCTTGATCAATCTATGCAACTAGAACATTAAACCAAGTGAAGAGTTTGATTAGACTTGTGAGAAGTGTAGTAACTGTAGAGAGAAGATGAGAAAGAAGCAATAAGAATCGGACTCACTGGCTTTGGGGTGAGCCTTAACCCCCTTTTTGTGTATTTTTTGTGATATAAAATTATGCAAAAACTAAATAAAAATGATGCTAAAATGATTCTGGATGAATGATGAAGACATAGAAACTTGAACGGCTCAAATCGGGGCTACAATGGAGAAGATATCACCAATATGGCCGGATAGCACACTGGACTAAACGTGCCCTGGGTTTAAGGGTGCGGTGGACACGTCCTAGGTATGAGGGCGTGGTCTGTGCACTGTCGACTCCAAAAACGGGTTCCGGATTAGCACCTCAAGATAAGGTGAAAGATAGAATGGGGGAAAAAGGCTAATGAATCAAAAAACACTCGGAAAGCAGTAAAAGGTCCTCACCTCGGTCCCACACTCACATTGATCCCCAAACTTTCATCTCACGGCGTCGCTCGAGCACCGGAGATGGTTCGGGTCATGTGGGAGGAGAGTGAGGAGGAGATGAACTTAAAAAATAAATAAAAGAGGTTGTGGTCGCCAGGAGCCGCGGGCTCCGCTTTATGTAATGAAAATAGAAAGAAGTTGACCGTGTGTACCTTAGCATGGGAGATTGGGATGTGGGTTCAACCTTTTTCTTCTTCGGCCGGCCGATGAAGAAGAGTCCAACCGGTGCTAGCTTGATGTACCTGTGCAACTAGTAAACAATAAACCAAGTGAAAGAGGCCGATTAGAACTATGGGAAGTGTAGAAACTATAGAAGAGGAGATGAAATAAAGAAGCAATTGGAATAGAACTCACCGGATTGGGGCGAGCCCTAACCCCTTTTTTGTGTTTTTTGGTTATGTAAAATGATGCAAATGAACTAAAATATGCTATAACAATTAAATGAACTGAGTTAAGAGAAACTTATAGAATGAAATGACTTGAGTTGAAGCCGAGATGAGTAAAACAAGCCGGTTCGGGTAGCTTTGCACCTTTCTGGCGCGACTTTAGTACAGAGAATGCTACGGACAACCCTGATGTCAAAATAGAGTACTTTTTGTTGGAGTAGACAGAAGACTTGGATAGGAAGATTTAGTATGTTGATGATTTCTCCGAAATACTCCTGTAGAAGTCTTTAAAAATTATGAAAGTGGGCGGATGTAGAAAATAGAACCTAGATGCACGCCCTCAGTGCAGCAACCGCCACAAACAAATGGTAAGTCAGAATCGAGTGCCATCAGTTGGAGATGAAAGAAGACAAAGAGAGGAGAAACTTCTATGTTGAAGACTTTTGCAGGAGTGCCATATTTTCTGCAGAAGTCGATGAAGTTGGTTGATGTAGAATGCCCGGATTGTGCCTTCTCCTTCACTTTGGGATCGATATCTCGACATCGGACCGGCTTTCAACGTCAGGACGGCCTTGGGAGGGAGCTTGGACGACCTTAAGGTGAGCTAGGCATGGGGGATTAACCTTGGGTCATTGAGAATGGCCCTCAATTTATAGGGGAAGGAAGTCGGTGCAAAAAATGGAAACTAGACCGACCGCGCCCCTGCTCTTCAAAGGAGACGAGGGCGCGTAGGGCGCGCCCTCACTTCGGGGGCACGGTCTGTGCACCCCCTGTTTTAAATGGAGCGGGGGCGCGTTATGCATCTCACTGCCAAAATTTGATGGAATCTTCCAAAAATTGCTAAAAGTCGACTTGACATACGTAATGCGCCCCCGAACCGAGGGCGCAGTACAAATAATCGAAAATCACCGCCAGAAACCTTCCAAAAATCTAGTTTAGAAGGTGCTAATCGGGGAATTTTCCAATTTTTGGAAATTGACTGCGGCCTCACTTTTCAAAGGAACTGGGGGCGCACAGCGTGCACTCTCCCTTTTCAAAGGGAGCGGGGGCGCGCTAGACTCTCTCTCCTGCGTGCACGTTCCACGAGCCGTATCTTGCAAACGGGATGTCCGATTCAGCTCCCGTTTGTTGCATTGGAAAGAGGGCCTTAAGCCTCACCTCCTCAAGTTGTTAAACCAGCCGGCATGACTCCCGAGACGTTTGAATGGGGCTTTCTACCGGTTTACCTTCTCGCGGAAAGCCGAAACCCGTGGCGAAGATCCGAAAGAGCACGGTTCCGGTCGAGAAATCTCGGGTCAACTCGGGATGACATAAAATGATGACCGAAAAAGTCCAGTACAATTGGAAAACCCGAAGTCATCAAAAAATCTTAGATTAACCCGGTAAACGTGAACTGAAACTCGGAAAAGCCGGGAAACCCTAAAATTGACCGAACCGGTCGTATGGCCATGATTGATGAAAATATTCGGCTAGAATCGACCCGGATGACCCAAAAATACCCGGTGATGACCGAAAAGGCCTAACGCGTGGTCCAGGATAGCCGTGTTAGTACAGATCGAAAAAGCCATAACGAAAGCCGTCATTGACCGATGCCTACCGAAATGACTTCTTGGAAACCCTGAATTTTATGGAACACATGCGGGACTCCCGAGACCTTCAATTATTGACCATTCAAGGTCAGTCATCGAGCAGGCCTCGTGTTTTTACGGTTCACGCGCGGCTCTCACTTGAAGGTTACGGTATCATTCCGGAAATCATCGGTCCATTCTCAACTTGCGAGGGGCTCCACTGATGTCCTTAACTCATCTCCATGAGGTAGTCTGGATCAGATAATGATCAAATAATGGATATCGCCTATGGAATAAGAGTCTGGGGCTCCGAATCAAGCCAATTTGGCATGTCTACAGCTTATCTCGCCTTGATGTCGGCTTTGCAAGGGAATGGCATGTAGCAGAGCGGAGTGAAACGTAGAGAAAGCATAGCGAAGAGAGATGGATCGTAGTGGAATGTAGTGGAGTGAAATGGTGATGGACTGAAAAGGTGGCATCAAGGTGTAGATATAGAATGCTCAACGACCAGATTCGACAAGATGAATCTCCTCAAGTCTCCTGTTTAACCGCCATGTTTCATCAAGTCTTCTTATGTTCGATTGGTAAGAGATGTGCCATTGGCACGAGAGAAGAATAGCCAACCCCCAACGCAGTGGGGAGTCCCCGAAACATGGGTTCGTAGGTTCATCATCAGTCGGTAACCCGATCTTTGCGGTGTTCCGTACTGTGATGGGCTTAAGTTTAAAAAGAAATTTGTTTTGAAAAAGTAAAAGAATACCAATAGAGCACATTCAGGTTCTTAGATTCATTTAAGTCTTCCAAGAGACAAGAATTGATTCGGAATGGAATGATCTCAGATTCCGAAAGGCAAATGTTGAAGCACAGACCGTAAAGATAGTGACGACGCAAGTTCTGATCAAATAGGATGCCCTTGGCTGGATAAGTTGATTGCCACGGTGGGCTGAATAGCAACGAAGTGTTGAAATGGCCACAGTGGTGATAGAACTGAAATAGTTGGAGGCACAAGGTGATTACCGAACATGGTGGGATTAACATACACGGTGGGATATTAGAAAGGTTGGTAGGACTAGAAAACACGGTGGGATTAGAAAACATAGTGGGAATAGAATGATCAGAATTAGGATAAAAGATTTAGAGAATAGGGTGAGAAGGTGAAGATTATAAAAAGATGTATGCAAAGACAAAACAAAATGTAATGCAACTAATGCTACATGATGCATGTTGGGCTCAAGAAAACAAAACAAAACTTGTATAACAAATAGTTGAAGATATAGATTGTCTATGAGGTCAAGATACCTATTCGGGAACCATCGTCCCTCACAGCACAACTTTTGACTTATCCGTGAGCACAAAGAATGACCCGACCGTGGTGGATTTTGATGAAGGGGATCTCGGGCCTGGTCTTCTTTGCATTCACGGTCTTCAACGTCAATGCATAAAATTAATAGTAATGCACCTAATATATGCTAAGAAAGGAAATGATAACGGTGAGTTTGCAATGTGATGACATGCATTCTCACAAAAGAGTTCATGTGTCCTAATAAGGACACAGAGCAAAAGCTCCTCAGCAAAGTAGAGGCCGAGGTTATGGTGACACCTCCTCCTAAGTATTCTTAGGGGAGGGAAGTGGCGAGCATTGTTTTGCTGTGCAGTTCTCCTTGTTTGTTCTTCATGCCTAAAACACTCAGAAAAGGATATTAGAATGATGAGATGGCTTATCCCCCTTGCAAGTTACAGTATGTCTTGACCTTTGTCAAGGGGTGTAAAGTTTTTCTTGTGCCTGAAACACTTAGAAGGAAGAGATTAGAACAACAATGCCGCTTATCCCCCTTGCAAGTTGCAGTATGCCTTGACCTTTGTCAAGGGGTAATAGCCTTCTTAAGGGTGTAAAAAAATAAAGCAGCAAATACGCAATGAAAAATTTGAAACATGAGAGACTAAGAATAAATACGAATGCAAAGACAAGAATTCAAACCAAGCATGGTGAATTTTTTTTTTGTTTTGAAAATTTTGTTGGAATTTGACAATGAAGTTTTGTGAAAAGATTCAATTTTTTTTTGGGATTTTGAAAATATTCATTTTTTTTGGAGTTTTGGGATTTTTTTTGGAGTTTTGAAGATATTCAGCTTTTTTTGGAGTTTTTTTGAAAAAAAAATTATGGAGAGAAAATTCAGTATTGACACAAGTTCTCATCACTTGGTTGTTTTTCTAGGTTCACTGGTAGATACCATGTGCAAAATGGGGCTCCTTACCTAAAATCTTTCTGACCTTCAACCTTTGATCGGCTAGAGTTTAGCTTTGATTTGGTTGGTCCACTCGCATTTTGGGGGGTTAAGAATGAAGAATTGATAAGGAAGTCCTTGATAAGCTTTGGAGATGTTGAGAGGGATTTCTCTACTCACCTAATTGCCAGTTGGGGTTCGGCCTCTTCGGGTCTTTTCTTCTTTATTGACAAACCTATTTTTGTGGCACACATTCGGACAGGTGCTTTGACCTGTGGGGTCATTGCCCATCTTTTGGCACCTTTTTTTTATTTTCTACATTTCGGGTACTCATTCAAACAAGCCCATATTTGTTTAAACATGTGGGGTTCATTGCCCATCTTTTGGCACCCTTTTTCTTTAGAGAAGTTGGACCTTCTGAGACGGCCTCCTACTAGGGCGGCAGATGCTTTCGATACTCTCCCCCTCTAGTCCCCTTCGCCTATCTTGGACTAAGTAGAAGAGAGTAGGGTAAGGATTTTCCTTCCATCTCTAAGCTTTGCCTAGCTTCTCTCGGGTGTTAGGTCATCCAGATTCTGGGATCGGGACGTGTTGTGTGTGTAGAATGGTACCTACCCTCGACTCCTAGACAACAACCTAGAACATGTGGACTTAAGTCATACTAGTAGTTCTCTCCATTTTTTTTGAGGTAGATTACATTCCATAGGTGAATCAATTGAAAACATGCCTTGCAATGTAAAGAATTTGTTTAATAAAAACAAGGTAGCTACAAATATCGTCAATCATGAATTTCTCTTCATTAAAATTGTCATGTGAAATTCAAAATCATTTCAAAAAAATATTGCCTTGCGGATGACATAATGATGATGAATGTAATGTAATACCTGAGAGAAGAAGAAGTTCATTGCTAATGACGACTTTGTTTATGCTTGCCTTGCCTTGCCTTGCCCAACTGCTTCCACTTTGACATGCTCCATATCGCATTGGATTGAAGATTCAGAGTCATAAGATGAAGTGAAAGATGTGGAGGATCTGATTTAGCATGGCGGAGTCAAAATTAATGATGTAAAAGGCAAAGATTGTGGTATCACCCAAGAAATTTCTCTACCCTTGATTTTTTGTTAAAAGTAAAACATGGAAAAAGAAAGAGAGTTCAAAAAGGAAAGAAACATGTTTGAAAACAAAAGTGTGCTAAAGTGGGCTCTTGGGCTGAAAAGTTGATAGTGGGCTTGAAAGCCCGGGAAGGGTTGGAATCAGGGGGCACGTGGGCCTAAGAGTTGAATGCGGGCCAGAGGGCCCAGTTGATGCTGATGGGCATGAGGGCCCAATTGGATGTGATGGGCTCCAAGGCCCGATTGAAGGTTGAGCCTGAGGGACCCAATGAAAAGAGTGGGCACATGGACCCGATTGTGATTTCTGATGGGCTCGCTGGCGCCATTGAAGAGTATGGGTGTGTAATTCCAAAGTTGAAGAAGTGGGGGCATGGGGGCCCGATTTCAAAGCAGTTTGGGCACGCGGGTCCGATAGTGAAGAAATGGGGGCATACAGGCCCGAAGTTGAAGGAGTGCGGGCATGTGTGCCCGAGTTTGTTGGAAGTTGGGCATGTGGGCCCGATTTAGAAGAAATTTGGGTACATGGGCCCGGTTGTAGAAAAACATAGGCATGTGAGCCCGGTTGAGGTGAATTGCGGGCACGTGGGCCCGATTTATAAAAATTAAGAGCACATGGGCCCGATTGGGGAGAATTATGGGCATGTGGGCCCGATTTAGAAGAAATTTGGGTACATGGGCCCGGTTGTAGAAAAACATAGGCATGTGAGCCCGGTTGAGGTGAATTGCGGGCACGTGGGCCCGATTTATAAAAATTAAGGGCACATGGGCCCGATTGGGGAGAATTATGGGCATGTGGGCCCGATGGAAGGAAAGGGGCACGTAGGCCCAGTTGGGGAAAAGGGGCATATGGGCCCAGTTGAAGGAAAGGGGCATGCAAGCTCGATTGATTAAAAGGGGCACATGGGCCCGGTTGAAGAAAAGGGGCATAAGAGCCCGGTTGATTAAAAGGGGTACATGGGTTCGATTGGATAAAGGGGGCACGCAGGCCCGGTTGATGAAAAGGGGCACACGGGCCCGATTGTTGGAAAGGGACGCAAGATCCCGGTTGATGGAAAGGGGCACATGGGCCCGGTTGAATGAAAAGGGGCATAAGAGCCTGATTGACAAAAAGGGGCATAAGTGCCCGAAATGGGGCATAAGGGCCCAAGTGAGTGGGATGGGGTGTGGGCCATGGCCCTAAAATTGACGGATTTTGGACCCATGGGCCTGATTGATGGTTGTAAGAAGGATAAAGAAAGGGCAGTGGCCCTAAGATTGAGAAATTGTGGGCCCATGGGCCCGATCGCTGATTTGGAGGAGAATAAAGAAAGGGTTGTGGCCCTAAGATTGATTGATCGTGGGCCCATGGGCCGGATCGTTGCTTAGGAGAAGAATGAGGTAAGGGTCGGGGTCCTAAGATTGATGCTAAGGGATTTACCTGCCTAGCTGAAGGAGGTCCTAGTATCCCCTTGCTAACGTCTGCATCTTCCTTCTGTAGGTTTATAGATTCCTTTCCCATTTCACTGACCAATTCGGTCTCCTTACTTCCCAGCTCAGGGGTCAATTCAATCTGACAAACATCAGGGATCAATTCCAATGATGACGATAGTTGATTTATACCTGAAGAATCCTTGCCTAGTCTTTGACAATTAACAAAATTTATGATCTCCTCACCTAAGCTCCTTACAGTAGGCTTCTCCTCAGGTTGTTCTGGGGAAGAGGGCATGCCTTGTTTAGGGGATTCTAGAATGATAGAAGAGTTTGGTTCGACCTCCCCTACTAGCTGACTTTGATATTGAGATATAGCAATGATATGATGAGAAGCTGATTCTTCTACCATGGCAGGAGCACAAATAGTTGGAGTTATTAATTCCTCTGCCAGGGTAGGAGCTTGAAAGGTCGAAGTGTCTGAATCTTCTACTACAGCAGGAGCATGGATGATCGGAGTGACTGGTTCCTCTACCATGGCAGGAGCAATAGATGAAACAAGTGGTTTGACTGACTGAGGGGGAACCCTATGTTGAGGAATTGATTGAAGTGGTGCCGGTATAGAAGTCGGTTCAGGCTGAAGAGCTATTGGTGTAATTAATTGAGGAGTCATGGCTTGGATGGTTGGCTGAGGAGTTGTTCGTGGAATAGGCTGAGAAGCCAAGGGCCGGATGATTGGCCGAGGGGTTCTTGGTGGAATAGGTTGAGAAGCCAAGGGCCGTATGATTGGCCAAGGGGTTGTTGGTGAAATAGGCTGAGAATTTGATTTTGATAATGAGGTGTCGGCACAATTGACATTAGGAGCTTGATTGTGCACAATTGATTGTGCCGTTGACACGGGTTGCATGTCCGGCCGAGATTGTGGCATGGGTGGCCTAATCAACTGGTGTCGAGGAGTTGGTTGAAGATGATGATCTAGATGAGGTTGGAGAGGGCTCCTAGGTTGGTTCATAGCATCAATGCTCCTCTCAAGCCTGGGCCTCAATTCATCAGAA
The DNA here is from genome assembly GCA_036172225.1 of Cryptocoryne crispatula var. balansae. Lineage (NCBI taxonomy): Eukaryota > Viridiplantae > Streptophyta > Magnoliopsida > Alismatales > Araceae > Cryptocoryne > Cryptocoryne crispatula. Next base: position 20,336,520 of record CM069931.1, on the reverse strand, counting down.
TATTGCATTAATTCCACATCTTCTTTTGCTTCCCCAATTATTGAATAGCTTAGCCCATATCGTTTCGGCCTTGACAATTTTGAAATCCCATATCTCTACTTCGTTCAATGAGAAAAACCAATCTAGGGCTGCACCCTCTAAAGATCTCCTAAAAAGAAAGGCAAGGGTCTTTCTATCATTATGCAATCGAAATGATTTGCTTAGGAAATCATTGACATGGGTGAAGGGATCACCTGAGCCATTGTAACGATGGTAGGTTGGCATTTGTGATTGGGGAATGTAGATAGTATAGAGGGGGAATTCGACGGTTTTTTTATCCTTGGCAACAGATGAGGAGGAATTCACTAGGGGGTGTGCATGTGGCACCTGGATGGGAGGGAGGTGGGTTGGTGTGTGAGCTGAAGAATGACTCACAATGGGGTGAGTAGGTGAAGTAACATGGCAGGGCTGCCCAGGTGTGGTTATGACAAGAGGTCGAACTACCGATTGGAGAGGCAAGGCAGCTCGGTTGACTTTGGTTGGACCTTGATTAGTAGGAATCTTGCCCTTCACTAAAGATTGTATGAATGAAAAGGTATTGAGATCAAGATTAAAAGATAGATCCTTAAGAGCTTGTTCTATACTAAATGAAGCAGACTGATGGGCATCCCCTTGCACTTTAGGTTCCATAGCAGCATTGACATGGCTCTCGGGTTGTTGTTGGAGCTTGTAAAGACCCGGCTCACACTCTTGTTGCTTGTAGTAGTCCGACCTCCCGACATGGCCTCCAGACCTCAGCATCATGGGATTCATGTCGATCTTTCTACAAAGATGGTTAGAAAAGAGAGCAAGCAAAGCACACAATTGAAGATTTTTTTTTATGTTTTGTTTTGTTTGAATTTTTTTTGTTTCAATTTCGTGGGTTGGAAAACAAGTTGAACACCAAATTAAAGAGTTTTTATTAGGTGTTTTGAAAGAAGAATTTTTTGGTTGTTTTCAATTGTAGTGAGCAAGCAAGTTATGCAAACAAGGTTTTAAAATGGCTACTCGACAATATTTGGGTTGAAACCTTAAATTAGATAGATTGTTAGCAATTGTTCACTCAAATGGGTATGGTTCCTATTGCTTCAATCTTCAAGACCTAAGGTTGTCACTCAATCACCACGAGTAGGTACTTGGGTTCTTCCGGTTTTGGGAAAGTGGTACAACCGGCCCAATCGTGCAGAGAGGAATACTCCACGGATGGGGACTTACGGAGGTCTTGATGGAAACCACCAAATCAACTAGGAAAGAATATCCCAGAAGAGAGGTAAGAATCTACCAAGAAGGTGTTTGGAAATGAGGGTGTGTTGGGAGAGAGAGCCCCCACCTCGAATGCCCTATGGATCGGAGCAAGTCCGGTACCCAATGCAAAAAGGTAATGCAAAGGTAAAAATGGAGGATAAGAGGAGAAGAAGCAATCAATATGCAAACATGAATGAAAGCTATTAAATAAATCAATCAAGTGAATGCAATCAAAACAAGCAATGATAAGTAAAACAAGCAACTAGCAACTAGCAGCTAAAAGGTGGTTCACGCGGGAACCGGCTTGTGATAGTGTCCAAGTGGGAAAAAATATGAAGTAAAAGTAAAAGGATGGTCCACATGGGGACCGATTTGAAAATAAAGTGGCTCACACGGGAGCCGGTTTTTTTGGAAAGGTAGGTGATTCACGCGGGAATCGGTTTTTTGAAGGAAAAGAGGTGGTTCACGGGGGAACCGATTTGTTTGATTGGAAAAATGAAAGTTGGGCAACTTGGGGCCAATTTAAAGTGGTGCAAAAGGGTGGTCCACACGGGGACTGATCTGAAAGTGGGTTGGTTCATGCGGGAACCGGTTTATAAAAGGGGTTGGTTCACGCAGGAACCGGTTTTAGTGAAGAAAAGGGTAGTTCACGCGGGAACCAGTGTAAGAGTTGACAAAATAGAAAGAGGGCCATGTGGGGCCAATATAAAGGTGCTGTAAAAGGGTGGTCCACGTGGGGACCGATCTGAAAATATGTTGGTTCACGCGAAAACCGAGTTGGAAAACAACTAGTTGCACGGATTAATCAAGCTAGCACGGTTGAAGACATTGGTTGTCCCACCATGGACGCCAAAAAGCTGTCGAATCCAGAAATGGGTTCTGTATTGGCACCTGAAGATAGGGTGAAAGATAGAATGGGGGAAAAAGGGTAGTGAATCGAAAAACACAAGGAAAGCAGTAAAAGGTCCTCACCTCGGTCCCACACTCACATTGATCCCCAAACTTTCATCTCACGGCGTCGCTCGAGCACCGGAGATGGTTCGGGTCATGTGGGAGGAGAGTGAGGAGGAGATGAACTTAAAAAATAAATAAAAGAGGTTGTGGTCGCCAGGAGCCGCGGGCTCCGCTTTATGTAATGAAAATAGAAAGAAGTTGACCGTGTGTACCTTAGCATGGGAGATTGGGATGTGGGTTCAACCTTTTTCTTCTTCGGCCGGACGATGAAGAAGAGTCCAACCGGTGCTAGCATGATGTACCTGTGCAACTAGTAAACAATAAACCAAGTGAAAGAGGCCGATTAGAACTATGGGAAGTGTAGAAACTATAGAAGAGGAGATGAAATAAAGAAGCAATTGGAATAGAACTCACCGGATTGGGGCGAGCCCTAACCCCTTTTTGTATTTTTTTGGTTATGTAAAATGATGTAAATGAATGAAAATATGCTACAACAATTAAATGAACTGAGTTAAGAGAAACTTATAGAATGAAACGGCTTGAGCTGAAGCCGATATGAGTAAAACAAGCCGGTTCGGGTAGCTTTGCACCCTTCTGGCGCGACATTAGTGCAGAGAATGTTACAGACAACCCTGATGTAAGAATAGAGTGCTGTTTATTGGAGTAGATAGAAGACTCGTAGAAGAAGAGTTCTTATGTTGATGATTTCTCCGAAATCCTCCTGTAGAAGTCTCTAAAATTTATGAAAGTGGGCAGATGTGGAAAATAGAACCTGGATATGCGCCCTCAGTGCAGCAACCGCCACAAACAAATGGTAAGTCAGAATCGAGTGACGTCAGTTGGAGATGAAAGAGGACGAAGAGAGGAACAACTTCTATGTTTAAGACTTTTGCAGAAGGATTCTCATATTTTCTGAAAATTTCGATGAAGTTGGTTGATGCAGAACGCCAGGATTGAGCCTTCTCCTTCACTTCGGGATCGATCTCTCGACGTCGGACCGGCTTTGAACGTCAGGATGGCCTTGGGAGGGAGATTGGACGACCTCATGGCGAGCTAGGCATGGGGGATTAACCTTGGTTCATTGAGAATGGCCCTCAATTTATAGGGGAAAGAAGCCGGTGCAAAAAATGGAAACTGTACCGACCGCGCCCCCGCTCTTCAAAGGAACCGAGGGTGCGCAAGGCGCGCCCTCCACCTGAGGGCACGCAGGGCACGCCCTCACATCGGGGGCACGGTCTGCGTGCCCCCCTATTTCAAAGGAAGCTGGGGCGCATTATGCATTTCACTGCTAAAAATCGACGGAATCTTTCGAAAATTGCTAAAAATCGACTTGACATACGTAACGCTCCCCCGAACCGGAGGCATGGTACAAATAAACAAAAATTACCGCCGAAAACCTTCCAAAAATCCAGTTTAGAAGGTGCTAATCGAGGCAATTTCTGATTTTCGTAAATTGACCACACCTCCGTTTTTCAAAGGAACCGGGGGCCCCCATGGGAACAGAAATACGAAGGAGTTCGGGTCCCAAGACTCGCGAAGGACTTGCACCAGTGGTAGGTCCTCCCAAAATGGAGTCACCCGAAGGATGGGCCCAAACCCCATCTCCTCCAACCGAACCTGCTGGAAGTCCGGTAGGCTGAGGTAGGCAGCATACACCAAGTCCCACGAGATCCGTGATTTTATCCGGGCCTGCAAGAAATTCATTTTATTAGTTCACCCACTTTTTATTGCCAAAATGCAAAGGAGTTAATCATTAAGTGCAGGAGAAAGAAAACGTACCTCTCGGACTGTCGGGAACTCAGGCACCTCAGAATCGGAGTCATGGCGGCGAACACGTCTCGGCATCTGCGCTAAAAGGGAAGTTGACATCAAATATTGTTAGATACATGTTATTTTATTTATTTCATTCACAAAAAAAATCCGAACGCGCCCTCCCCCTCTTTGAAGAGGGAGGGTACGCTCTGCACGTCCTCCATCTGAGGGCGCGCTGAGCACGCCCTCAGAACAGGAGCGTGCTCTGTGTGCCCCTGTTTAGTGAGGAGAGATAGGGCGCGCAGACTGCGCCCTTGTCTTGGGGGTGCGGTCAGCCCGTCCCCTAACAGGGGGTGCGGTCTGCATGCCCCCGGTTCGAGGGCGTGGTCAATGCCTTGTGTTGACGGCACCCTCACATTTGCTCAATTCTTATTTTTGCGATAACTTGTTCAAATGAACTCGGAATCATGTGAAACTTGAACCAAATCGAAGAACACAACCTGATCTACATTTATTGTAACAGGGGCACTATCCTTTGATAGTGTTTCAGACTCCAAATCTGAGTTGGAACTTTGAAGCTTCTGGCACGAGGAGAGATAGTGTGCAGGTGGAAATGAGAGATTCTTACCCTCAAGGGGTCTTTATAGAGAGTAAAAATGTGAAAATGGGAGAAATTTGAAAATGTCACCCAAGGTTCACAAAATCGAGCTGATCGCAACGCCACCGAAAGAATCTCGATCGGATGCGCGGTTTGCTCAAAAAAAATTTTACGAAGGAAAATTCTCTTTAAATCCCCACCAAAAATCCCTCTTTTCACCTAACTTTGAATGCCTCAGTTCCTTAATTAGCTAGACCTATTCATGTTTTTTATCATCACTAGCTAACATTTTTCAAGTGTCAGGAGATAATTCTATACATTTATTAGTCAAAAATAGCTAAAAATGTATTTTCAGGATCGAAATTGATAAAAATAGCGAAAAATTCAGAAAGCACCATGCTGTTCGGAAAATTGAGCCGATCGAGGAGTCTCCAAAATAAAATTCATCAGACTTACAGTTTGCTCTGAAAATTTACTTAAAAAAAAGGCAATTTAAAATCCATGGAAAATACCTCATTTCACATTAAAAAATTTCCATGGAGTTGAAAAATAACAAGGCTTATTCATCATAATTGTCAACATCTGTCTTGCATTTTTTTGAAACAAGGTAAATTTCTATTAGATTTTCACTCAACCTTGCTATAAAAAAATTCATTGTTTATTCAAATAAAAACAATATGTCTGACAAGCTAAAGCAGGAAAAGAAGACTCTCAGACAAGTAAGAGCTTCAACGCGGAGATGTAGCGACATTTCCGGTCGGGGTCCTTCTCAATCAGGAGGCCTGGGTGGCACACCCAACTCGTCTCCCACAAGGCAATAGCTGAGATTGCCTCCTTCTCGTCATCCATAGAGCAAAGCTGCCTGCCCTTGATAGGTGGCAAGTGGGACAGCTTGGGCATCTCTTACCGAGGAAAGCCGATCTGAGAGTGGCAACGGTGAGCGTTGTACAACACAAAGGCCGAACCTGTAACTAGGCGGAGATCAACGCCGGGTGCAAAGCACACCTGGAAGTCCTTCTGCATCAAGGCAGCAGAAGAATGCAAGAAGCCTGAATGGTTCATGGAAGCAAAGTGAGCACACCACTCTGGCCTCTTCTTCACCGATGCACACCTGTTGGCGACTCTCTCGCTGAAGCCGAGTGCAGCAGCATATGGGAACAAAGGGCTGTGGCGGAAGAGCTGCGACCTGGTGGCCACCTCACCGGCCGGGTCGAACTTGAAGTGAAGATTGGCCCAGCAAGCCAGTAGAAGCGCACTACCAAAGGGAAGATGGCCTACACAAGCTGCGGACAGTCCGCAATACAAGAAGCCCAGAACTGAAGGCCCCAACCGTGCACCGCTCCAGATGCTGCTGATGCACGATAGTTGATCAGCCTCGAAGAAACCATCCTCCACAGGGAACAAGAACAACGTGGCAGGGCAAGCCACGAAACCCTTTGCACCGCGTAGAATCCGGTCCTCGTCCATACCAGGAGCCGTCAGAAGAGAAACTGTCCAGGCTGCGAACTTGGAAACACTGATTAGCTTGCCGGCTAACAAGGTGCTGATTTGCCGAGCCTCAACGAAATCTTGCAAGAACTCCGGGCAAGAGAGGGGTCTAGAAGAGATGAACATACCTTCAGTTTCTCCCTTCTTAGTCCGAGGAAGGCCGAGAAGGAGCACCACCTCTTTATGAAGAACCGTACACTCAAAGCTGCTGAACACGAACGTGTGAGTGTTAGGGTGCCACAACTCAACAAGAGCTCCCATCAAACCGAAGTCAAGGCAGTAGCCGGAATATTGTTTGGCATGAATCAAGAGCCCGATCATGCCCCAATCTTGAAGAGTCGCTCTCCCCGACAAGCCGAGGACGTCAAGCAAGCCGGAAAGCCAAGGAGGAGAGCAATACCGGTGAGGCCCAGGGAAGTTTGGGTAATCCTACACCCAAACAGGAGGTAAGAGAAAACTCCTTAATAAAAAAGAAGAAGAAAAGTGGTTGAAAGCTAAAATTGGTAGCAAACTTACCAAGTTGGCGCCGATTCTGGCCTTCAAATGACCCGGGACTCTTGAAATACCTCGAACCGAGCCAACATGCTGCTTTTTCAAAGGAGGAGCCATCCTAGGTGTTCGTAAGACGTTCTGGTTGTCCTAGGAAGTGTTTATATAGGGGAAATTGGCCCCGGTTTGAACTTCTCATTATTAGCACTCAAAGGAGCTGATAAAAGAATGTTTATAAAGCCAACATTGGGAGGTCAAACATGGCTTTAATGGTACCAACATGGCTGGGTTGTTTTGGAACATTTGAATGGCCAAGAAGGAGGCCGAGGGGAAGAGAAAGAAGAGGGGAGGAAGAGAACTAGAAAGTACTACATCTCATCAGAAAGATGGGATATGGATAAAGGTCAGTTGGGGAGAGTCCTAGTGCAAGAAGACTTCTCATCAGCCATGTGTGTGTGAGGTGAGAAGCTGGTGCACCTGCCCCTACATTGTGGGGTGTTGGCACACCCAATCCTATATTTCAGGGCATTGAACATTCAATGATGGTGGGAAAGATCTGGGTTCAGCCAGATGCAGCTTGGGTTAGCCCAATTTGGGTTAATTTTAACCTGGGTTCGATGGAAGTGCTCCTGATCTGACGGATACAATAAATCCTGACCGGAATCAATTAAATACACCTTAAATTAATCCCAAAAAATATGAAATGAGCTATTATGACCATTTATCATGTGATCCATCAAGTTGTGTGGCTGAGATCTCCCTAATTGCACTGGATCTCTGATTTTACCGATTTCCCCGATCGGTGCGATCTCGACCGTCGATAATGCCGAAAAATGTAATTAAGTGCAATTACCTCCTCCCATTGACCAAATTTATTTTTCATGCATCAATATTCATGATATCAATGTTTTAAGTCATGAAAATTGAAATTTTCAGCCCATGGGTCGATCCGGGAGCTGATCGGACCATTATTCCCCCAATGTCATTTAACACAGACTTTGGCCAGATTGATCTTTCTTGCATATCTCTTAAATCGGTGGTCGTATTTTCTATCTTTTTGAGCATTACCTAGATCAATCCGACATTGACAATGTGTTAATGTTGAAATTCCATTTAGAGTCCCAACTTGTCCCAAAGTGTCAGGGGCAAAATGGTCATTTCGGCCTTCCGGTGTCCGTTTTCCATGTTTTGGGCACCGTTGCAAAGCTCTCGACCGGGGCTATGCAATGAGCACATTATCTTTGCCATTTGTAGCATGTAAGACCATGCCAAGGCATTTCTATAGCCTGTTTGTGTCATCTATTTTTGAATTTTCCGAATCTAGGTTGGATTTTTCACACCGACTTTGACATTGCTGAAATCTATATCAAACGAGCTAAGTGGAAAAATTTGGTGCCAACAAGGCTCAATGTCTCATTCATTCAATAAAATTGGGCATCTGTGTATGCTAATGTAATTCATCATATATATATATATATATCAATACAGAGAGAGAGAACACATTTAGTTTCCCCCTTTCCATCTCACACTAGCCTTCTCAAATATGTCCTCTAAAGCTTCTTGTCTTGGTCTTCTGGATCTCCAACTATGAAACAACTATGAATTAAATGAGTTCCTACTGCGCAACGATATATACTATGTCTATTAAAGAAGACCGTAATGCTTGATTCTAAACCACTCTCTACGCGTATGGCAGCAAAATTCATGTTATCTTAGCTGGATGGTATCCTTTTAGGTGATACCACATGGTTCTAAAGCATTGTTGGCTCACTTCAGTACCTCACCATTACTTGACCCAACATTGCATTTGTGGTAAATAAAGCTTGTCAGTTTTTATCCTCTCCCACTAATGCTCAATTAGCTATGGTAAAAAAAATTTGATACTTGTAAGGCACTTATCAGTTTAGTATGTGTATTTCTCTTTCACATTTATTATACCAAATATTTTACCTTCATTGTCACATGCTAGTGCCCATTGTTCTCGATTGACTTGTAACAACCAATTATATGCATCTAAATAACGTAACTTTATGTCATTCATAAGGTTGTTAAAATCAATTGAGTTACAAACTAAACCTGCATTCTACATCTTAAATAGATCCTTTCCTGTGAAATGTGACTGAAATTTTTGACGATAGTGACGAAGATAGTAACGGTGAGCTGCTAATGGAAACCACTATTCCACTATATTTTTAATACTTACATGTCTGTTTGAAATTATGCATACTTTATGTCACCGTTCTCTAATGAATGAGATGTGTGTTAACATTTGATTAAAGAACCATGACCATGATCTATCATTTTCACTAATTATAATAGCAAATACAATAGGAAACAATCCTTGATTAGCATCTACACCGCAAGCAACTAGTAATGTTCCACGGTACTTCCCATGAAGAAATGTGCCATCCACACTTATTATTGGGTGACAAAAATGCCACCCTTCGATACATGGCATGAAAGACCAAAATAAAAATAAAAAGGTTGAGTTGTCACTCTCACATAAATAACTACACACTATGCCTGGCATAATCATTTTTACTACTTCCATATATCTCAAAAGATTGGTATAAGAGCTCTCCCAATCACTGAACAACTTCTCAAAAGCTTTCCTTCGAGCATTCCAAGCTTTATAATATGAAGGTCTTATGGAGTATTTTACCTGAACCATATCAATGATGTCTCTTGGTCGAATATTTAATCGAGATCGAACAATAGACAAAATTAAATGAGAGATTGTTACGCACGTCATTTTTCAATGGTTCATATTACAACTAGGAGTACAACATATATGGTTATCTTCGTAACTCATAACTTTCCACAGGCCACCAACTCGAGTGCTAACACATGCATGTAATCTCTACTTGCACCCTTCATTTCTAGAAAGACAAATCAACGTAAGTTTAGACTTTCTTGATCAATCAGTTCGGTGTTGGGTATTACGTTTCAAAGACCAAGAAGCAACCGCATGTATAAGATCCTCTTTAGACGTAAAAACATCTCCTACGGAGATTTCATCCACATTTTCACCTTCACCTATTATTACAATTGATGTCTCTTCCTCTCCACCATCATTTTCATCGCTGTCTATGAAGTTGTTAGTTGCAATGGCTCTATTAATCCAACTTATGTCTTCATTCATTGCGGCAATACTGTTAACCATCTCATTTGGTATATCTTCATTCTCATTCAATGAGTTTTCATTTGTATCTTCTAATTCATAATTTTCATTCAGGTTAATTTCATCGTTATGTCCACTTTCGATATTCCGAGATATGATGTTACTTTAAACTTGCGACAATAACTGACTCATGGTTGGTTGCTCACATGTTTGAGGATACCATTGGAATTCCGAAGGATGTACAATATCTTTTATGATGTACACTATGATATCATGTTCTATACATCTCATTATTAGTGTTCAATTGGTGATGTCATTTACCACATAATTTAAACCATCGAAATAGTTGTAAACCAACTTCACAATAACTGACTCATGGTTGGTTGCTCACATGTTTGAGAATACCATTGGAATTCCGAAGGATGTACAATATCCTTTATGATGTACACTATGATATCATGTTCTATACATCTCATTATTATTGTTCGATTGGTGATGTCATTTACCACATAATTTAAACCATTGAAATAGTTGTAAACCAACTTCACAATAAGTGACTCATGGTTGGTTGGTCACATGTTTGAGGATACCATTGGAATTCTGAAGGATGTACAATATCCTTTATGATGTACACTGTGATATCATGTTCTATACATCTCATTATTAGTGTTTGACTGGTGATGTCATTTACCACATAATTTAAACCATTGAAATAGTTGTAAACCAACTTTACATTGATTGATGATGCTGATCCTAAGCCAATCACCCTATAAATGTAACTCATCAACTCTTCAAAAGTGCATTATTCAGATACTAATGTAATCTTCGTATCCACCGTTGTAATGTGCATAATTATTACTAAATGAAATCACCTCATCAAACATTACACGGATGTTGATTTCTTTAGATGCCATATTTTCTACCTGGTACACTTTCCTAAAAACTTTAATTGATCAATTAAATCATGCTAGAGCAAACTTAAAGAGATATGTAATCTACAACATAAGACCAATCCAACTTATTTTAAACTAATCCAATCGATTGACCAATCTAACTTTATTTTAACTACTAGATTTAACCTGAAACTGATCAGTTTGATTTTATTTTAACTTACATTATTTAAATAAATGTAACCATGCAACTTTTTTGTATACATGTAAGAAAAACATGTGTAGACAAAATAATTTCTTATATGTTTAAACAAGTTTAAACAAATTACATAAACATGAATAACTAATTAACAAAATTCATTATAAGAAAATGTATTAAGCAAATTAACTTGCTATTGCTAAATTACAATCAATAGTTATATTTAATCATATGATGTACATTAAAAAAACATGATTAAACTTAAACAATGAAACTTATCTTGCCGACTTTGGTAATAGAATTTAGGGATAAATTTTGAGTTTACCTTTCTAGACCATGCCGCTGCAACCTCCGCCATCACCGGAAATGGTACCACCATTAGGGTTCGAACAGCTGCCACCGCCGCGACCTCCGCCACAACTAGAAGTGGTGCTGTCGCCGCCATCCAATCATGCATCACTGCCGCCGTTAGGGTTCGAACAACCGCTACTGTTCAACGCAGGCACCGCCACCGTGTCCAAAATTGCAAATGGAACTGCTACCATCGCCGCCTCGTGTCCGAAAATGCCACCGCCACCGCCACCGCCGCCAAGAATGTCGTTGTTGCCGTCGGAGGAAGTCACATGTTCGTCACTGCCGCCGCTATAAAGGTAAATCGGGTAGGGTAAAAGAGAAACAGGTGGCCAAAATGGGGTAAAAGGGGGGCGTAAAACTCGAACAAAGTCGAGTTATCTTATATCAACTTTTTCCGGGAACTTAGTAAAATCGTGGTATTGTAGTTCGACTTTACAGTTTTCTTCATAAAGTCGAATTATCATAGTTTGACTGTGTTCAAACCATGTTAGATTAAAAAAAAACTTTAGTGTGTTAGTCTTACAAATTTAAAGTGAAACCGTGTTTGTTAAAAAAAAATATCTAGGGAGATTGTCCATATCCATGTAGTTATTGATGGTAACAAGTGAATCCAATAGATTATTTGGAATCCTAGGATCGATGGATTGATACGCACAACTGGGAGAACACTAAAGAGCAACAAGATTAGACATCTTGATGCACCTAAGTATCTCAACAGAGGTACCATTGCGGTGGAAATTCAAATACCTATGTTATCTAGTTGGTGATAAAAGCAGACATGAAATAGTGTGTTCTCCAATAGTTACAACCTACTCCTCATAATTTTTTGTAATATGTAATTAATGTATACAGTTATACATTTAAAATCATTTTATTCAAATTGTACTTAAATACTAACTATTATAGTGATAAATATATAATAACTTTTATGTTTAATAAGTTAATTTTAAATTTTTATTAATAAATAAAAATTGACCTAGATATTATACGGATCCAAAAAGTGTCAAAACCATGATGTGGGATTTGTATCGATATCTAAATCAGATAAATATTTTCAATTTAGTTAAATGATAGATCGCTTTAAATTAATATGTTTTTGTATTTTAATATCTACGAATTAGCATATCTTTGTTGATAATTGGGGGGGGGCACAGAAAAGAGATGACATCTACTTCTTGTATCACATCCATTTAAAAATGATCCCCATTCTAGACGGACGACCATTGCTCAGTTTAAATAATTTAATTAATGATATAAGTTTTAAACATGATTAGTGCCATCTGATTTTTTTGCACAAATAATCTTAAAAAATGCAATAAAAATATAAAACATGATTTAAAATTTGAAATAATTCAAATATGATGATTTTACATATTTAGTTATCTACAAAATTTATTTTAATATAAATTTTTATTGTAAATATATATATAAATTAGCATGCAACCAAATAGTGTATAAAAGTAGAACAAAACACAATATTTGCCCCATTTTATGGTTGCATTTCGCTGAAATTGTGAAATAAATTTTAATAGAGATAAAATATAGGAATTATTAGTTGTTGTAAAATACATTGGTCGGTAAAAGGTGGGGTCAGACAAACATTTCCGATAAGTTCTTCCTCTTATAATAAAAAACCTATGCATTTGTGCAGTTTTCTGCAGTGGACACCAATTGCCGCATTATCATCAAAAGTAAAAAAATAAATTAATCAATGCACTGGAAGTGTATGAGCATTCAACAAAGAGAGAAGAAGAAAAATAGCATAAGTTTTAAAATAATGAGTTTTATTTTGATTCACCACACTCCGTCATGCATGAACACATACGATAGTATGTGTACCTATATATATTTCTATTGGTCAATGACAATTAGTAATTAAAGTAGAGAAACTGATCTTATTTTCGTCAAGATTGTAGATGACCTCGTTCCCACACTACTTGATTACCCAAATGATGGATGGGGCACTCGGGAGGTGGTTAGTTGTGAACGCTAGACAGTACATGTGCTCTTTATTGGGCTGGTTAAAGAACATCTAAGCAAACCCAAGCCGGAGTTTGATGCTGGTGAAGTGGTGGGTTGCCGTCAGAGAATCCACTGCCATTGCATTGCCCAAGTGATAGCAAGTGTCCAAGCTTTGTATCACTGGTAGCACAAGCCTATACTGGGTCGTGCTATTGCGGATGGCCATCCTAAGGGCTATGTAGGCTAGCTTCATAATGTAAGAGACCATAGAACCAACATCGATGACTGTCTTGGCCCCAACAAAGACCCCCTTCGGCACCTACAACAACCGATTATGGATGTTCATTACCGACAGCCTGACATACAAATGATCCGGCCGTGTGGGCTCCAGAAAAATGGGCATGTATACCGCAGGTGGATATGGTCCATCGTTGAGGGTCAGGTGTGCCCATAATCTCTATACGTGGGTGGAGATAGTAGGAGAAGATGTTGCCTATATGTGACATATGTTTATTGAGCAACTAGTTGGTGCGCTCGAGGCTGACCAGCTCGGCAATTCGGTTGAAGTGCCCTCTATTGTCGTTTCCATAGCCCAACTTGAAATTACCCTGCCATGCCGCACCCACCAAGGTGACCCTTTCCCTGACGAAGAAACCAGATGAGCAATAGCAACCCGGATACGTAGCCTGGTAGGTGCACTTGCTGCGGTCACAGCCATTGTCATCAATGTCGCCAGAGTGGATGATGGAACGATGATTGCACGCCAAATCGGTGCACCGCACGTAGCTCAGACTGGACGACGTAGCTGGGTTGAATATTGGCTCCTCATATGGGTAGCAATGTAAGCATGGCTTGCACTGGATCCAACAGAGGGTGTTGTCGATGTCAACGATGACATGCAACTTCCACATGGGGGTGCCCATTAAGATGGGGACCATGTATTTGGAGCCGCCCAGCTGCATGATGTCCCCCATTCGTGCGCGGGTTGTTGAAGCCAATTGACCCAGTTGCACATTAACACTGGAGCTGTGGTTAGCTGCACCGATGGCCTGCAGTTGGACTCGTCCATGCAGATGAGCTAGCCGCAATGAGTCACAGGCCAGCATTTCTGCCAATGTTGCCAGCTGCTAGCGCATTGGAGAACACGGCCCATATGCATGCACCATCTTCACCAAACGATCTCCCAGGACTGACATTTTCAAAGTATGCATATTATATATATATAAATTATGTAGATTAATAAACCGGCCAGAAAGTGAATAGTTAGGCATTGTTTTTTGTATTGGCCTTAAAAGAAGAAATATTTCTATCTTTCTAACAATTATCCATATACATGGTTTTTGCATGATGTGCTATTTTTTTTGTTTTATAGAAGTATTGAGAAAATTGATTTTAAGTAATAAATGACTTTGATGTCTAGTCCTTAACTCCTTTGTTAGTTTTCCATTATATTCTACCAGGAGTTCACCTCCCTCTTCTTTCTTCAAGCCGAATCTCTCCTCCTTGGCCTCTCCATCTTTGATACTATAGTATTAAAACCCTAAAAAAAGAAAGGATGTGCACCATGGCCTTATATACACAAGCAATTAGAGATTATAGATACACTTGTTCTTATCTAATTTTGAGATATTTGTTGAATTTCATGAGGATATATTCGAATTTGTTTGAATCCAATTTTTAATTATACTGTTCAGTTTCAATCTACTCAACAACAATAAAACCCATGGAATCATCACCTTTGCGATCTATAGAACAATTTCTTGCACAAACTATGTAGAGAGCAAGGGGTATAGGCATTCGAGACCAAAATATCCTAAATCAAGCTCTCCACATGACATTGCCTTGGTGATTGGCACATTGCAAGAATAAACTTTGGAGAATCATCCTCGAACTTAAATATATCAGAAATAGTGATGTTTGGCTAGAATGCCATCACCCCCAAGAGGAGGTCTACGATACGAAAAACAACACAACTGTAGCTAACCTCATCATAGAGGGCTGTTATTTGGTAAATATGTAAAATTATTAACATCTGGGCCAACATTGGATTCTCAATCTTTCCAAAACAATTGTCAATGTTATCAACTTTGAGAAGAATATTAATTGGAAGGTCAGGCTCTACAATTACAGACACCTTACTATTGACTCTAAAAATTCGACGGGGCATCTTTTTTTCAGGGAAGTCCTTGAATCCAGATCGTCACCTCAAGAGGGGATGAGAAAAAAAAGAAGGAAAACATGGAAAGCAACTCTCACCTCGGTCCCACATTCACATTGATCCCCGAACTTTCATCCCTTGGTGTCGCTCGATCACCAAAGAGATGGTTCGGGTCATGTGGGAGGAGGGTGAGAAGAAGGAAATTAAGACGTGTGGTTGCCAAGAACCACGGGTTCCAATTTATGAAATAAAATTGACCGTGTGTACCTTAGCATGAAGAGTGTGGGTTAAAACTTCTCCTTCTTCAGCCGGCCAATGAAGAAGAGTCTTCAACATGTGGGTGCTTGATTTTCTGTGCAACTAGACAAAAAAACAAGTGAAAAATAAAATTAGAACTAGACAAAGTGGAGTATATGTAAGGAAAATAGCATGAAACACACAACTGACTAGAAACTGACCGGATTTGGGTTATCTCTAACCCCTCTTTTTAAATTTTCAAATTAATAGATTAAAAGTAATGCAAAAAAATTTTAAAAAATTATAGTAGGATGTATAATCACGAAACAAAGAGATAGAAAGAAGAACAGCAAGATTCTGAATAGAATAGAGAGAAATATGGCCAAATATGGGTTGTCGAAAAAGCCAAGCAGCAGTCCGGGATCTGCCAGGCGTGACTTTGCTTCTGCGCTCATCACGACCAGCCCCAACCTCAGAATCAAGTGCCGTTTATTGAAAAATGAATATGACTTGGAGAGGAAGAACTTTGATGAAGAGAGCTTGGGCAGCAGAGGTCCACACGCTGCTGTAGAGGTCGAAGAAGAGAGACCTAGCTGATCACCAGCAGACTAGCCTTCCTCTCTCTTGAACCGACTTTTCTCTCTCTAAAAACTCAAAATTCTCTCTCTAAAAATAACAAATTAAATGTATGAGGGAGGTTGGACGTCATGAGATGCCTGGGGAGTCGTGCTCATGCGTTTGGAATGACCGGAATCAGAATTTATTTATAGGAGAAAACTGTCGCGATCAACACTACAAAATAGGAGACCTTGTGCCCTACCCCAAGGCGCATGTGCCCTCAAGGCAGGGCGCATGTGCCTCCAAGTGGGGGCGCATGCTATCCATTCGAAAATTTTGGTCTTATCCGGTTCAATCCGTTCAGCGGTAGAGTCCCGGTGAAAAACTGGTTCCCTTGTGCCTCAAGGGTAGGGCGCATGTGCCCTCAAGTCAGGGCACAAGGTCACGTACCTCAGGGGTAGGGCGCATGGTCACGTGCCCTGGGTTACGAGCGCATGTGACCAGGGACCTGGGCGCATGGGACTATTTTTGCGCGTCCTTCTTCTGGAAGCCATTGCGAACACTCCCGAACTTGGAATTTGATGCCGTTTGTTGCGTTGGAAAGATAACAGGCCGAAGAAGCTTTATATAGCATTGGATAAACCATAACACCCTCCAAAACTTCAGAATTTTGTCCGTAAGTTAGGACAGTGAACATAAGATCCGATACTGGTCAAAATGACTCCGACGGCAACCAGAAAGGCACGGTATGCAACAAAACTTGTCCGGAGTGTGAATATGACCATAATCTTCAATGTATGATAATTAAGCATTGGTCACTTAGCCAATTTCCGTGTTTACATGATTTACGTGTGGCTTTCGCTCAGAAATTATGGCTTTTGCGGAAAACTTCAGAAAGCATCTGATTTCGTTCGGCGAAGCTCCAAATCAACTTTAAAAGACACGGCATTATTCTAAGGTCTATCACACATGTTACCCTATTAAACATGAGTTTTATGCTCTGAATTAGGCGAATTTGGCATGTCTACACTTACAACTTATGCTTTCACTTCAAACCTAGTTTTTGACTATGCCAATCCAACACCACATGCATATATCAGGATCTCTATGTGTATCATGCTACGTTTTAGACCAAAAAATGTGTTTATTTTATCACACTACACTACTTTATCATAAAAATATACCTTATAAGTTGGTAATTTAAATAAAAATCTAGCAAATGGAGGTACTTTTAATTACGTACATGATATGTAGTGTATGTACCTACTTAATATATAGATGAGAGGTGGCGAAAATGTTCAATAAAAAAGAATAAAATATCAATAGGAATTAAACTAATTGTGGAGTAGATGATCTTACCCTGAAGAATTGTTACTAATCAATATGAACTAAGATAAAAAAACTTACCTTTTGATTCTGAGCAGACCATTTGCTTTATGAAAATTTCTTTAAGGTTCAGTTGGTATTTTTCATGAACTACGGTATACAACATGGAACAAAGAAGAAGGAATATTATAATAAAGAATAATGAGTTTTCTACATGAGCCATAATCATTTTAATTTCTACGGATCACACCTCAATGTGTAAAGCTCGTGGAAGAGATGTCTATATAGATAGATAGATAGATAGATCATTATATATATATATATCGTGTGGGATGTGTATAATTAATTTGATCATATCTTGGATGAAGATCATGTAGTGGGAGGCAAACTGAGTTGCACTAGGCTATGTATAGCAACCCTCGGCCCTTGGTATGTTCTCTCATAAGGCTAAGGACGAAGTTATGATTGCAAACGAAAGAAGAAATATACTAGGCTTGCATAACTATCCTATATATTTGAGAATCTTTGCATATATTCTTCAACATCAAGTCTAAGGAGTTGGTGAAACAAGGT
This sequence comes from Cryptocoryne crispatula var. balansae, assembly GCA_036172225.1. Taxonomy (NCBI): domain Eukaryota; kingdom Viridiplantae; phylum Streptophyta; class Magnoliopsida; order Alismatales; family Araceae; genus Cryptocoryne; species Cryptocoryne crispatula. Next base: position 20,318,598 of record CM069931.1, on the reverse strand, counting down.
GTCCAATACAACTTTTTTTTTGACCATCAGCATCTATCTGGCTGATTTATATATGGCCGCATTGTCTAAGACTACTTGTACTATCCAATTCTCTCCTATCTCTTTGATAACTCTATCTATCAAATCATAAAAGTACTCAACATTTTTTACCTATCCTGATGCGTCGACTGACTTCCAAATGACTGTGCCAGCTTGACAGTACACTAGGAAATTGATCATTGTCTTTCTAGTTATACCTATTAATAATAAAATATTAAATAAATTATACTAAACAGAATATTTATAAATGTACAACTATAAACAATTTTACTTATCAGTCCATTAATGTATAACCTCTTTCATCTCAAATTCTTTCAAATAAACTCTCATACTTTTTTATATCTTGCACCTCCATAGGGAGATATACATTGTATATCTCTTTTGGGTTTGGCCCAGGCACTCCTCTCTGGACGTCAGTGATTATGTCAATCATGTTCTTGTAGTACGGTCCTCTCGTAGCATTTACCGGTATGTTGTGGTGAAAGAAACATCTTGATGTTGCTCGACCAATTTTTTTACACAACTTGAGGTTCTTCATTGCCATTATGATGGTGCTTTGACGTTGTCATGGTCTGGTGATAACTGGATCCATGGGACCCACTATTGGGTTGTCATCTTGAGCGAGATCATGAATCTCATTTTTTGGTTGGTTGTTGGATCCTCTTCCACTTCCTTGACCACTCCCACTTCCCAATCCTTGACCCATCATTCGTCTGGTACATTAATATTGGTCTTCGTCAATGAAGGATCTTCAACTTGCTTCCAATGCTCAGAAGAGGTTGTCTATTTAAATTTATTTAACTAATTACTGATAAATAAAATAGAAGAATGAACTAATTTTATGAGTAATACAATCATACCTTCAATATTCGGTCGATCTTATCCGATCCCATAAAAGTGTATGGAATGTCGTGCTTATTATAACAATTCTTCTCGAATGGTCTCCTTATACCGTTTGGAAGTTTCCTTCACTTATTCCATCACTTGTAAGTGCCTATGAAATTGAGCTCTTACCTCTGGTGGAGTCCATGGGTAAGGTGCAACATCGCCCTTCATGCCTACAAGATGAAAGTTCAAATGATAAATACCACCGAATATAATTTTGTCATAATATTTACATTACACTTTTCTCTCCGCCATGGAGATCAAGTTGCAATGTGCCCAAGTCAACTCATTCTGAGTCACACTAAAAGTTTGGGTTGTGTGGCTTAGAGAAGACAACTTTAGGTAACTAAATACGTATGTAATTAAGACTGATTAAGTCATTAATAAAGTAACTAATGAACTACCTAGTAAATTACTTGAATATCTATTTAATTAACAAACTATTAACTATTAATTAATTAAGTAAAACTAATATAAAAATAGAATTACTAATTAAGTAACTAATGAAGTAATTAGTAAACTAATTAAGTAAGTGATGAAGTACTTAATAAGCCACTTGAATATATAATCAACTAAGTATTAACTAATTAACTAACTAAGTAAAACTAAAAGTAGAATGAAATATCTAATGAACTAATTAAGCAATTAAATAAGGAAGTGAGCACAGAATTGAGAGCAAAAGATTAAGAGAAAGTGAGCATTTGAGTCAACAAGAGTGAGGTGAGGATGAAGAGAGCCCCTTGGGGGTCTTACACCCCCACAGCTATTGGCAATGGTTGCCAACCCGCAATGGTCACATGACTGTTGTAGGTGGGATTGCGCGACCCCGTGACCTGGCTGACAGGTCACCTCGATCGGGTAGCGATTGGGTTGGTCACAGCCCAAACCGACAGGGTCAGGGTTGGGTTACAACTTGGGTCCTGACTCGACGAACATTGGTTAGAATGAAAGTCAGTTGGGCACCCAATGACTTAGGTAAATGAATTTTAAAAATATTTCCCTCATGGCTGGAAGGTATCCTTATCACAGTAGAAGGATGGGTAAAATAGGAATATGGATAGATGTGTGACGAATAGGATTAGAATAAAAGATAAATGCCAATTACGGTTGGACTAAAAAATAAATTAAGATTCAAAAGGGACTAAAAAATATATTACATGTTAAAATAATACAACACAAGTATGGATAGTAGTATAAATTAACTTAATGAACAACAAGAGTTGATGCTCCTAACTGATTCAATAGCAAAATGGATGCAAGTGGATAAAATGGATGGTCTAATTTAATAGGTATCCTCATTGTGGATATAACAGGAATATTATCTAAATGTTAAACTAAGCTAATTAAAGAAATGTTTTGAAGGTTTAAAATCTACTTTGCCCACTTTACAAACACAAGATCTTTAGCACAAGATCCAATCACAAATGTAGTTGTACACTAGGTCTATTTTTAAAAAAAATGTCACACTTCATTTCCAACGGTGTTCACGTTAAATAACATCGTGGATGACCTATTTTCCATCCACATGCTTTTGTCACTACATGAAATTTTTGTTTGCTTCGTTTAGAAAAAATAACATATCATGTGAGTCATCTCCAAATTTGTTGATTTTGCAGAAATATCAATGCTGAAATCACGTGCTCTTTCTAGTTAACATAAAAATGTAAAAAGCAAATCTTAGACTTCACACCCTTGTGTAAAGAATATTTTATAATTTTATTATTTAATATAATTTAAAATCTATATCACTCATAAAGGACTTCAAATTATCAAAAGGAACAAAGAAATATCAATGCCACCTTCGGTCCAAGTGTAGTTTCACTTTCACAAGAGACGGAGCCGTGGGCAAGCTAGATTGAGTGCTGTCGGGCTGAGAGGGGTAAGGCACAATGGGAGGGTGGATAAATCATATTATAAAAAACGTCTTAATAGTGACTATAGGGTGGCTTATGAAATGGATCTAGTATTAAAGAAATTTAAGTCAATAGATTAAGCATAATAAAAATTTGGTCAAAGGACCTTTTGTTAAATTTTATTTCTTAAATATTCTATAATTAATTTTCTCAAAAAAGAGCCAATGCACCTAATGTGATCCAGTATTTGATGAAGAAAGAATATATAAATAAAAAGAGTCGGAAGAAAGCCAAAAGAGTGGGGGGAGTTATCCATTGTTTAATATGATGTCTAGGATAATATGAATTTTATTATGATCTACCACACTCTGTCAAGCATGAACATGTCCTCGGTAGTACGCATACACATATATATGTATTTATATTGGTCAATGACAATTAGTAATAATAGTAGAGAAATCAATTTTGTTCTTGTTGAGATCGTAGATGACCTCCAAACCACGTTGTTGAATCGCCCTAATGATGGACGGGAGGTCTCTGAGGTTGTTTGCCATGAACGCAAAGCAGTAGATGTAAGGAATCAATAAATGAAAGCGAAAAAATATTTGACTCCTTGAAACCGTGATCTTTGCCTTGGTCGATGCCGAACGAGTAAAATCGGGAACCAAATATGGAGTAGAATGAGAGTACCTCATTGGATTTCTAAAATCCCTCACCATGGATGAAGAGAGGACATTCCTCCTTACTGAAAACTGTTCAAGTGTCCGGTCTCTAGCGATATCCACATGATCTGCTTCAATAGACAAGTTCTACCTTCCTTCGGGCCTCCAGAAACCTTCCATATCCAAGCTTGATGTTGGCATCAAATTTTTCCGCTTAGCTTACTTGATACAGATTTCAGCAATGCCGAAGCCAGTGCTGAAAATCTGACCCAGATTTAGAAAATTCAAGAATAGATTATGCAAATAGGCTCTGGAAAATGCCTTGGCATGGCTTTACATGCTATAAATGGCCAATATAATGTGCTCATTGCATAGCCCCAGTCGAGAGCTTCGTAATGGTGCCCAAAACATGGAAAACGGACACCGAAAGGCCGAAATGACCATTTTGCCCCTGACACTTTGGGACAAGTTGGGATTCTAATATGGAATTCCAACTTTAACACATTGTCAATATCGAACGTATCTAGTCAATGTTAAAAATGGATCGAAAATCCAACCACCGGTTGAAGAGATATGCAAGAAAGATCAAATCTGACCGAAGTCCATGTTAAATCGCACCAAGGGCATAATGGTCCGATCAGCTCTGGATCGACCCATGGGCTGAAATTTTCAATTTTTATGACCAAAAAATTTGATCTTATGAATATTGATGCATGGAAAATAGATTTTTCCAATGGGAGAAGGTAATTGCACTCAATTACAGTTTTCGGCATTATCGACGGCCGAGATCGCCCAGATCAGGGAAATCGGTAAAATCAGAGATCCAGAGTAATTCGAGAGATCACAGCCACACATCTTGGTGGATCACATGATCAATGGTCATCATAGCTCATTCCATATTTTTTGGGATTAATTCAAGGTGTATTTAATTGATTTCGGTCAGGATCTATTGTATCCCTCGGATCGGGAGCACTTCAATCAAACCCGGGTTAAAATTAACCCAAATTGAGCTAACCCAAGCTGCATCTGGCCGAACCCAGCTCTTTCCCACCTTCATTGAACATTCAATGCCCTGAAATATAAGATTGGGTTCACCAACACCCTACAATGTAGGGGCAAGTGCACCAGCTTCTCATCCTCAATCACCTCAACCTCCCATGGCTTATCGTTATCACCCTCAACCACTCCCTTGATTTATCCTCATCCCAACTGACCCTACAACAACCCCTGGCCTATCCCCATCTGATGGCTGGCTGAACCAACCTCCCAACTTGCATGGTGCACTCAAACCTTTAGAAGATAGGAGGCTGGCCGAACATGCTCTCCCTAGGTTGGTGTGCACCACCCTCAACAACCACTAGCTCAACCAGCTGTGGGTTATCCTTATCACTCTCAACCTCCCCCATGGCCTATCCTTATCCACCCTCAACAGCCTCTAGCCTTATCCTCATCTGTAGATGGTGCCCCTCAGTCCCTATAAAAGCTCCCTTAGCTGGCCATGTTCAGGACAAGATGATCACTCTGCAAAAGCGCTTCCCCTCCTTCCCCTAACCATCTTTTATCAAACCGGGCCTTCCTCATCTTGCTTGGACATCTTCAGCATCAAGTCAGAAAGCTCTCCTACCCATTTTGGGTGTGCCAAGTGAAGAAGAAGAAGAAGAAAAAGGCTTCCTCCAACTGGTGCACCAGCAGCAGGTGCAACCAGCCCACCTGATTGGTGTGCCAACTTCAGCAAGTGCAACAAGCTCTCTTCATCCCTTTGCTCCATCCATCAACATAAGCAAGGAGAAGACCCCATTTTCTCATCCAATAGCAAGAGAATAAGGGTTTGGTGGCACCTTCAACCTATCATCTTCAACACGACCTGCAGTGCAAGAGAGAAGAAAAAACTGGTGAGTAGGAGAAGCGTGCCCATTTAGGCCCCGAATGGCATCCCAAACAGGACCCCTTGCTGGCCCAAGTTCTGCCCCCCTTGTGAGCACCCATGTCAGGCCCCATTGATGGTCACCTAGTTTGCCCTATGTGCAACACACCCAATACAACTCCTACAACACCCCAATACAATCCAATCATTCTCTTTGATGTGTGGAAGGAGGGGTGACAGCCCAGGTCTCTTGGAATCTGCTGAACGGGCCACGAGTTAAGCCGGGTGGCCGTGATTTCTACATATCAAAATGCCCTTGTGCTACCCCTAAATCAAACTCTATGTGTCTTGTTCTCCTTCCCCTTAGAGTATAGGATGAAGGTCGACACTTTGAGACTCTTGGAACCCGCCGGACAGGCCGAGACTACTCGGGCAAGCCTTCAATTCTCATTCCCTTTGTGCATTTCTAAAACCAGTCCTAGTTCACACCTAAACCTACCCCTTGTGCAGTCCTACCAAAAGCCCACCTAAACAGCGCCTTAGCCAATCCATTCCAGCCCCTTTGAGGTTCACCTACCCCGCTACTACAGCAAGATGTCAAGGTGAAAAAATGGAGTGCAAATCAGGCCAACTGGGCCATGGAGGTGAAAATCAGGCCCACTGGGTCATGAAGCTCAAAGCAGGCTACCAGGGCCCATGAAGCTCAAGATTGGGCCAACCGGGCTGACATGATATGAAGCCAGCCTTCTCAAGCCATGAGACATGAAGACCAGCCCATTGTGCTAATGAAGCTGGCCTATTGGGCATTGGACATTAAAAATCACATTTAACTAAATCTGAGGGCGAGATGCCAAAATTAAATAAGGAGTTAGCACCACCACGTGGGCGCTCCACCTTGGGTAGCTAGCCCGGACCTGTATCCGGTTTGTTGACCCGGGCGTAGGCATGGGACACGCTTCCCACTGCAGACAGACCCTTCCCACTACTTGGAAAGTCAAATGACTATGCCTTGTAAGACGGGTAAAATTCCACACTGATTGGAAAATAAGGCGGCATGCTGCCAAAATTTTCCCAATCAAGTGGATTTTACACCAAGGGAAGAACATTCACACATTTGCACCATTGACAACATTGAACATGGCATATGAACTGCCACATCTGATGTACATTGACATGGAAAATTTTGAACATGAACATTTCAAGTGCCGAGTTGATTGCATATGACTGGGCATCGACACCAGCTCGACAGACCGGATGTGATGCAAACTGAACAAGAGTTAACCAAATTTGAAGGTAACTTAATCATATCTAAAAATACATTCTAACTAACCTTAAAACATGCTTAAAATAGGTCATTAAAGCTTTAACATTCAACCAAAATCAGATTTAATACAATCTATAAAAATTGATTCAATACACTTAATCCATTGGAATTCAAATGCTTAAACCAGTGCACATCAAATAATTCACAACCAATTGAATAAAGCACAGTTAAAACACATTAAAGTATCTAAAACACATCTTAAAACATGTAAATCAGATTCATTAACAATCTGAAGTTCATGTTTAATCACTTTGAATCAAACTTCAAAACATCTAAAACATACCGAACATACCCGAATCGGTATTAAAACACCAACCAAGATAAGAAAACCACATAAAAATGACTCAACACATGTCAACTAAACTTAAACAAGTCAAATTGATCAACACATCTAAATTCAAAGCTCAAAACAAAATAAAATAAATATTAACAAAATGAAATAAAACAAACCAACCAATTCAAACAAACTCATAACAAATAACATTCAAATCTAAATCAAATTGAAATATGAAATTAACATTTCAAACCACATCAAAATCAATTCATAAATCAACATAAGTCAACTCCAAACCAAATCTAATCAAACTTGTTTGCATCTCATCGGGCCTGAAAGGCCGGGGCCCTTTGTGTTCTTTATACGTTGTGGATGTTCACGCTCTCATCAAACAAGATCGTTATGGCAGTTAATCAAATGTGTTCGAGTGTTTGCTCGATGTAAATGAACATATGATATTCACACCATCCGATGGAGAGAGGTCAAAAATATTTTCACAGAACCCAAACCTCGATTCTATACTCTTCTAATATCACCTGGACTATCTAGTAGTTTTTTATGGTCTATCACCTATTTTACTAGAAAATTCGGGTACGATATTTCAACATTAATAAAAAACAAATCTTTTAAACACGTTTAAAATAAAAAGATTCCCGAGGTTCTCACAAATTGGCATACCCGGTGGGACCTCTCTTTCCCTTCATCTCTCTGCCATAGCAATCTGAGAGGGTGCACATTCACTATCTCTTTAAAAAACTCTCTATATCTGATCAAGTCGGCCTTGTATGTTTTTGCATGTTCAATGGAGTTTGACAACAGTGTTCATTATTCTGAGGCCTACGTCAATAGCCTTTGCCTTAGTGCCGTCACCCCGGCATCATTTTTGGCTGCTTCCCCAAAGTTGTACTGCACCCTGACCGTCTAGGTGCCGCACTGGAGGAACCATTCACTACTGAGGAGAAGGTCCATCCCCTCCAATAACTTCAAATAGCTTCTATAGATGCTGTGCCACTCCTTGAGGCCTTCCTCCCAAAGTCACCTCAACCATCTCCTCTTCGGGAATCATTTTCGGTGAACGTTATCACTGTCAACTCTGGGCCCTCGCCCGCATCTCCCCAGCCGAGTCTGCACAAGCTTTGACTTGAACTTGGCTCCCATCGCAACCTGGAGGTTGGCAATGTACAGTGCCCTTGGAACTCTGCCCTCCCGGCCACTTTCATCAGGACTCCCTCTGAGTTTAGGGAGAAGAAACTACGCCGACCGTGGCTTGTTGTCCTACCCCTTGTCAACTGATTCATTACTTTGAGCCAGTTGGAGGGTGACTCATGGGCCCCTGTTGTGCCCATCATTAAGAATGTGCCTACTGCATGGGGGAAGCATCAACCTTTCACCCATTCCTAGAAGACCGGCCGACCAGTGGCTGGAGCTGCTGTTGAGAGGGGGCAGCCCTCTCTTCAAAAATCTGAAGACTCGAGCCGATCAGAGGCTCCCAGGGTACTAGCTTGGGTGAGGGACCATCTCTTGGCACGTCTTCCCTCCTTGGACCGATCAGTGGTCTATGCTAAAGAGAACCCACAAGTGCAGCCAATTGCCCCTCAAAAGTTCTATGTAAATGGTTGGTTTGCCGACCAATCATTTCAGTTCTCTGCCCAACCGATCGGGGGAAAACTCCCCATGATGTTCTTGGCTCACCCAGTTGACCGATCAGCGGTCCAGCCCAAGAAGACCCGGTAGCAGCTTCCTGCCGTAGTGAAGACTCCTGTAGTTAGCCCTAGTACTAACTTCTCATTTCTGCGACCAGCTCCGCCTATTGGGGGCATGTTCCCCGTTCAAGCTTCTTCCCACCGAGAGCCCTGGACAATGGACTCTCCTACCGGCTGGGGGCAAGGATTCAGACCCTCTATCTGATCCCAAAGGTTAGGCACCCTAAGGCCTCCTCTGTTTGGCTGAAGGCTCAGTTTGCTCTACCCCACCGGTGACAATATTATCATTTCAATGACAGCCATGCATCCACCACCCTACCGGACCTGCCCTGTAGAAGGGAGTTGTCGCTTCATCAGCCGTTGTTTCCTGAAGATGCCCCCGAACGTCAAGTGACACACAAATCAGCATGCCAAAGGTTGGCTTTTCATATGTTGCACTGCGGGAGCTAGTCACCCTGAAGACATACCAGAAGGCTCTCGGATTGTAGCTCATGCTAGGCACAAGATGCATAGCAAAGCTAGTTAACAGCTCGCTACAGTTACGAATTCCACACACCATCATAATGAAAAATATATTGTGCAAAATGAAGGGAGTGAGGTCATGCCTCCAACCTTGACAATAGAAGACCTTTGGCATGAGAATCAACGGCTCCAGGCCCTCCTCACCAATGCTAATTTGCTTCATTCTTAGTCAGCACAAGCATCAAGTGCTGCTAAGGTTTTAGATGGGCCCCATGTTGCCCAAGGAGAGCTACCGCATGTAGTACAGCCTTGTCCTACTGCTCCTATGCAGCCAGCCCCAAGGCCATGCATTGACGATGAGGTCTTTGTTGCACTCAGTATCGAGCACCAGTGCCTCCACCATCACAAGATCTCTTGGAGCCCACTTAATGGGCTGTGATAGATCAGATGATTTCCAGGCAGCTTGCACGGCAGAATGATGAACATAGTGTGGTGGGCCTTTACTAGGTTCCATTCCCGCTACACCACCAATATGTCAAACTCTCTTCTGACATCTCCAAGGTGCCTAAGTGTTCCATGTTTGAGTGGTGTGGGTCCCCCAGGGAGCACTTGACACTTTATTACACACATATGGGTGAACTAGCACACTATGAATCATACTTGCTTAAGTACTTCGCCATCACTCTGACAGGCACAGCCTTTGAGTGGTATTCCAACTTAAAACCTGGGTCAATAGCCGACTGGCCTGATATGCAAAAAAAATTCCTTGAGAGGTTCAGCTTCTCTGAATGGCCGCACACTCTGGTCAAGTTGATAACCATGTTCCAAGGATGGAATGAATTAACGGTTGACTACATTCTTCGCTGGAGGAATATATGCATGAAATGTGCCAATCCCCCTTTGAATGAGGAGGCAACCGCACTATGTAAAAGGGACCTACGAGCCGAAATCTAAGAGAAGGTACTTGGGACAAGAATCTAGACATTTGAAGACTTAAATATTACCATTGCTGACATAGAACACTTCTATGTCAACAACCCTTCGATGGCTACACCAAAGCTAAGGCCGATGAAAGACAAGTAGCTAGCTTCACAGACGTCAACATGGTGGACACCTTTTCCTCCTCAAGGGATAATGGCCCTGGGGGCAAAAAGAAAAATGTTACAAAGCCTCTACAGACCGTCAACAATTTAAGGCCACGAGCCTCATGGGCAGAACGCATGGCCAAGCCATATTCCTTTTGTCGGGAATACTCAAAGAAGCTATTTGACATTTGTATGAAGAATGATTTGATCAGTTTTCCACAAATGAAGCATCCTGATGATGCTCATAGAATTGGGGTGCTTAACTTCTGTCCTTTTAATAGGATGGTCGGGCATGCCATTGAAGACTGCTACCAGTTCAAGGATGTCATCGAGTCTCTGATCAATAATAAGGTCCTTAACCATGGAAAACAACTAGTGAGCCTACCATAGCCTCACTATCAAGCTTAGCAGCAAATAGACTTCACTATTAACACGGTGCATTTTCAATCACCACACCCTCACACGAGCTCCTCTTACGTCATCCATGCCATGCTATAGGACAATGTATAGGAGGATCAACAAACTATGGGCACTTCACATGAGTCCACTCGCCCCTGGGATTCTTCCTTATTTCAAAAGCTTATTCATGAACTGATCCAAGAAAACATCCAGGCACTAGTCAAACCTACAAAAGATATGACCAGCGTACAAGATGAGGGTGGTGAATCTAGCAACACAACCCCAATCTCCAATGAACTTTCCGAAGAGGAAGATATCATCTTCTGTGGCTCAAATATTGGGCATAACCCTATTGCAGCACCATCCTCTTCACATGCTTCTATCGTCTTTGATGAAGACAGCACTCCTCAGACAAGAGCAACAACACAACATAACCAACAAGGGAGTGCCATTTAACCTCACAGTGGCAGACCTATGGCAACAAAATCAACAACTTAAGGCCATCTTGGCCAATGCTGGGTTGTTCACACTGCAAGCAACTCAAAGTTCAGGAGCCCTTGAGATCTCCAGGCCCTACGTCACTCAGGCTAGGCCCTCCTTGACAACCCCACTATGGCCGATCACTTATCAACAATCAAACATGAGGGAGTCTTCAAAAGATGAGGCATGCATGATCCCTCATAATCAACCACCCCAAGTGTGCATAGATCTCTCTTAGATAACTATGCTTGAGCAGCTGATCGACTTGAGGTTGCCTCAGCATGAGAAGAAAAACAATGTAGTAAGTCACCCTCAGCCTGCCTTGTGTCACCAGCAACAGCATCCTTGCGTTAGTGACCTATCAAGGGAAAGGTTTCAGTCAAGGCATGCAGAAAGCAAGCAACCAGTAGCCCATCGAGGTAACATCGTCAATGCCTCCTCATCAAGGAGCAACAACACCGGGGGCAAGAATGCCACCATGGCTCCCCTGCCAATGACTCATTTGACAAGACCCACATGGGAAGAGAATGCACTGAAGAGGTACTCTTTCCCGCAGGAATGCACCAGAAAACTATTTGACATGTGATTGAAAAATAATTTGATTTGCCTGCTGTAGACACGCCAAATTTGCCAAATTCAGAGCACAAAACTCCTGTTTTATAGGGTAACATGTATGATTGACCTTATAATAATGCCGGGTCTTTTAAAGTTGATTTGGAGCTTCGTCGAATGAAATCGGATGTTTTTCAAAGTTTTCCGCAAAAAGCCATAATTTCCGAGCGAAAGCCACACGGAAATTGTGTAAACATGAAAATTAACTGAATGACCAATACCTAATGATCATGCATTTAAGGTTATGTTCATATTCACACCCCGGACAAGTTTTATTGCATACTGTGCCTTTCCAGTTTGCCGTCAGAGTCATTTTGACCAGTATCGGATCTTTTGTTCACTGTCCTAACTTCCGGACAAAATTCTAAAGTTTTGGATGGTGTGATGGCTAATCCAATACTGTAGAAAGCTTTTTTGGCATGTTATCTTTTCAATGCAACAAATGGCATCGAATTCCGAGTTCGGGAGTGTTCGCAATGGCTTCCGGAAGAAGGACGCGCAAAAACAGTCCCATGCGCCCGGGTCCCTAGTCACATGCGCCCGGAACCCAGGGCACGTGCCCATGCGCCCTACCAGTGAGGCACGTGACCTTGTGCCCTCACTTGAGGTCACATGCGCCCTACGCTTGAGGCACGAGAGAACCAGTTTTTCATTGGGACTCTACCGCTGAACAGATCGACTGGATAAGACTGATTTTTTCGAAAAAGATAGGATGCACCCCTTCCAGGGGGTGCATGCACCCTGGGGTAGGGCGCAATGTGCCCTATTTTCTAGCCTTGATGAGATCGTTCGTTCTTCTATAAATTAACTCTGATTCTGGTCGTTTCAAAGGCATGAGCACGACCGCCCAGGCATCTCAAGATGTCCAACCTCCCTCTTACATCGATTTTGTGATTTTTAGACAGAGAATTTCGAGTTTTTAGAGAGAAAAAGTCGGTTCAAGAGAGAGGAAGGCTGTTCTATAGGTGATCTGCCAGGTCTCTCTTCTTCGGCCTCTACAGAAGTGTGTGGACGTCTGCTGCCTGAGCTCTCTTCAACAAAGTTCTTCCTCCCCAAGTCTTCTTCAGTTTTCAATTTATGGAACTTGATTCCGAGGTTGGGGTTTGTCGTGACGAGTGCAGAAGCAAAGTCGCGCCTGGCAGATCCTGGACTGCTGCTCGGCTTTTTCGACAACCCAGATTTGGCTATATCTCTCTCTATTCAACTCAGAATATTTCTTTTCTATCTCCTATCTCTTTGTTTTGTTATTCTCCATACTCCTATTATTTTCTTACATTTTTTTGAAATATTTTTATTCTGTTAATCCGAAAATAAAAAAGAGGGCTTAGAGATAACCTGAATCTGGTCAGTTTCTAGTCAATTGTGTGTTTCATGTTATCTTATTTACATATACTCCACTTTGTTTAGTTATAATTGTATTTTTCACTTGTTTGTTTGCCTAGTTGCATATAAGATCAAGCACCCATGCGTTGAGGACTCTTCTTCATCGGCCGGCCGAAGAAGGAGAAGCTTTGACCCACACTCTTCACGCTATGGTACACACGGTCAATCTTTATTTCATAAATCGGAACCCGCGGTTCCAGGCGACCACATGTCTTAATTTCCTTCTTCTCACCCTCCTCCCACATGACCTGAACCATCTCTTTGGTGATCGAGCGACGCCAAGGGATGAAAGTTCGGGGATCAATGTGAGTGTGGGACCGAGGTGAGAGTTGCTTTCCGTGTTTTCTTCCTTTCTTTATCATCCCCTCTTGAGGTGACGATCTGGATTCACAGACTTCCCTGAAAATAAGAGGCCCTATCGAATTTTCAGAGTCGACACATGCCTCTGATGAGACGTCCAAATGAGGCTGGAAGGACCCAGGAACCCCAACTATTGCCCTTACCATAGGGCCATAGGGCACCCAATTGAGGATTGCTTCCAAGTCAAAGACTTAGTTGAAGCCATGATTCACAGTGAGGTCATCGACATGGGTGACCTACTAGTGGTCCCTCCTCAACTCCACCACAGAGTCAAATGGCCAAACAATGCCACCATGAGCACGATACATCATCAACAACTAGGGACCAATCAATAGAACACTTTGTTTAAAAAAAAGAAGAGAAAATGGGCTAAAAATGGAGATGCCCGATGGACTTAGTTGGTTAAATACAATGATCGGCTAAGGGTAAAATGGACAAAATAATCTAGTCAAGGTGAGAACTTACAAAGGAGCCTTGAGCAAAATTGGATTACCCTGCTATATAAAAATCTTGCCCACAGGTAAAAGTGAAAAGGGGTTAGCCTGGGTGAAAACTCCACAAAGGAGCAGTCAGGTTGATTTAAAAAATAAACAAACAAACAAACAAAATCAATCAACTAGGATGAGCCCTTAACCTAACAAGGTGAGTGGGTTCATCCTCCTAATTTTATTAGGGAGAAGGTCCGAGTTGCCGATGATGAAAAGGCTCCCATAGGCTCATCTACCTTGTAGTAGAAATATGCCAGGGAGACCATACCTGAGGTGACGATGAAGACCACATCCCACCTATAAAATTTGAGGGAATTTTTTACACTCCACCTTGGAGGAGACAAAGGGTAAAATTCTATTCTGATGTCATACATCATTGCCACTTCATCCCTCTTTATGGCTATGGCAACCCTACTTTCTTCTTAAGCATTCTGCCACCTTAGGTCTTCTTCTGATCATGGTAGGCCAGCCATCCTGATCACTCTAATCTTGATGGTCTACAAAAAAAAACATCCTTGACCTTTGTTAGCCAGTCCCCATGGCTCACAAAAAATTTCAATGCATCATGATCCTCCAAGTATGCAATGTTTGAAAGGTCAACCAAACTTATACCATCTTGACCACTCAGGTCTTTTTGGTTCACAAAAGCTCTATGTCATCTTGACCACTCCGGTCTTGATGATCTACAAAACAAAATATTCTCAAAGTTGTCTAGAACCTTATTCTGGGCGATTTCCAAATGCACACCACCTTGGCTACTCCAGCATTGGTGGTCCAAAGAAAAAGCTTCTCATCCTCTGGACTGTCAACTTGGATCATGTTCGGCAATAAAAGTTATCCTTAGGGTCACTATAGCTCCTTTGGATTCGTCCCTAGAGCCACAACAGCTCCTTCAGACATCAAAAATATCCTTAGAGCCGCTACAACTCCTTTGGATTTGTCCTTAGGGCTACAACAACTCCTTTGGACACAAAACATATCCTTAGGGCCACTACAGCTCCTTTGGATTCATCCCTAGAGCCACAACAGCTCTTTCAGACATCAAAAATTTCCTTAGGGCTGCTACAACTCCTTGGATTTGTCCTTAGGGCCACAACAGCTCCTTTGGACACAAAACTTATTCTCAGGGCCATAACAACTTTTTTAGGCATTAAATTTATCCTTAGGGCCACCACAGCTCCTTTGTATTTATCCTCAGGGCTATTCTCTTTACATATACTCCACTTTGTCTAGTTCTAATAGTCTTTTCACTTGTTTATTTGTCTACTTGCACAGAAAATCAAGCACTCACGCAATGAGGACTCTTCTTCATCGCCCTGCCGAAGAAGGAGAAGCTTTAACCCGCACTCTTCACGTTAAGCTACACACGGTCATTTTAATTCTATAAATCGGAACCCACGGTTCCTGGTGACCACATGTCTTAATTTTATTCTTCTCATACTCCTCCCACATGACTCGAACCATCTCTTTGGTGATAGAGCGACGCCAAGGGATGAAAGTTAGGGGATCAATATTAGTGTGGGACCGAGGTGAGAGTTACTTTCCATGCTTTATTCCTTTCTTTTCTCATCCCCACTTGAGGTGACGATCTGGATTCACGGACTTCCCTGAAAAGGAGAGGCCCCGTCGAATTTTCAGAGTCGACAGCCTTTGGCTCCTGGTGACCACAAACACTAACATCCCATCCACCAAGTCTCTAAAGAAAGCATAAGGACTGGAAAAGGAGATCTACGGATCCCGTTTCGGGTGTTTATAATCTCCACATGGTATCCAGATCAGATAATAGTCAAATAAAGGATATCGGCCATGGAATAGGAGTCTGGGTCTCTAAATCAAGACAAATTGGTGTGTCTACAAGGTGTCTTGATGAGGAAGAGGCCGAGTTGCTGCTAAAGGAAGCACATTCTGGAGTCTACGGTGGCCATGTTAATGCCCAAGCCCTTGCTGAGAAAATCATCCAACAAGGGTATTATTAGCCAACTCTAGAAGAAGACTGCTCCATCTTTGTTCGAAACTATCATTCATGTGAACTCCATGCTGACAAGATTCATTCTCCTGCATCCTCCCTTCATCCAATTCATGCCCCATGGCCTTTCGCCATGTGGGCTTTTGATATCATTGGCCTCTTGAGTGACCTCAACTCTGAAATGCGCTTAAAATCATTCATTTTGACGGCAATAGAGTACTTCACAAAGTGGGTTAAAGTGGAACCATTCGTAGAGATTAAAGTGTCAACAGTTTGCTCCTTCATCAAGCACAACATCATTGCAAGGTTCAGGATCCTTAGCGACATCGTCACCGAGAATGGGCTGCAATTTCTCTTTAAAGATCTGTGTGATCTTTGCAACAGGTATTGCATTTCATTGCATCATTCATCACCATATATTCTCATGGCAATGGTCAAGCAAATGCCACCAATAAAACCTTAATTAAGATTATCAAAAAATCTTATAGGTCTAGCAAGTTTGCCAACTGGCCTGATAAGCTTAAAGATGCCTTATGGGCTTATCGTACTTCTGTAAGGACTCCTACTCGTCAAACCCCATATGCTTTGGCATATTGGATGGAAGAAGTGGTCCCCTATGAGGTAATACTTCCATCTCTCTGAGTTCAGCTCGACAGGGATATCCTTGTTGATAAGAGACGAGAATCTCTCCTTGCATAACTTGAACTCTTGAATGAAAGAAGGCTAGCTACTACTAAGTATACCCGGACTTACCAGAACAGACTTAAAAGGTTTTATCAAAAGAGGGTGGTCGAGAGAAAATTGAGATCGGTGAGATGGTCATTAAAAGAATTTTCATTAAGCTAGGGGGTCCCCGCTCCAAATTACAACCTAATTGGGAAGGGCCTTTTGTAATCACTGAGAAGTATCCAGGCAATGCATATTAGTTAACTAATGTAGACGAAGAAAAATTGAATCATCCTTGGAATGAAGTTTACCTCAAAAGGTATTTTTCATAAAAATGGAGTAGTCACTAGTATAACCTCAAGTCATCAATTCTAGGCTGTTCATGAGAAGTTGTTGGCATCAAATTTTTCTGCTTAGCTTGCTTGATACAAGTTTTAGCAATGCCGAAGCCGGTGCAGAAAATCTGACCCAGATTCGGAAAATCTGTGAATAGATGATATAAACAGGCTTTGTAAATGCCTTGGCATTGCCTTACATGCTACAAATGGCCAAGATAATGTGCTCATTACATAGCCCCGGTCAAGAGCTTCGCAACGGTGCCCAAAACATGAAAAACGGACACCGGAAGGCCGAAATGACCATTTTTCCCCTGACACTTTGGGACAAATTGGGACTCTAACATGGAATTTCAAATTTACCACATTTTCAAGGTTAGATAGAGCTAGGCAATGCTCAAAACGGATCGAAAATCTGACCCCCGGATGAAGAGATAGGCAAGAAAGAGCAAATCCAGGCGGAAAGCCGTATGTTCTCGCACCAGGGGCATAATGGTCCGATTAGCTATGGATCGACCCATGGGCTGAAATTTTCAATTTTCATCACCCAAAACTTTGATCTCATGAATATTGATGCATGAGAAATAAATTTGGCCAATGGGAGAAGGTAATTGCACTCAGATACAGTTTTCAGCATTATCGACGGCCAAGATCGCACGGATTAGAGAAACTAGCTAAATCAAGAAATCCGTTGCAATTCAAGTGATCTCAACCACACATCAGGATGGATCATAAGATCAATGGCCATCAGGGCATGATCTGGATTTTTTTGAAGTCAATTTGAGATTTATTTAATTGGTTTTGGTCGGAATTAATGCTAGCCGTTGGATCGGGAGCACTCTGATTAAACCAGGGTTAAACCTAACCCAAGATGGGCTAACCCAACCTGTCATGGCCGAACCCCATCCTACCTCATCTGATGTGTGCGCAAGAAGCCCTAGAAAATAGGGGAGGGAGGCGCACCCACCTCCTCCTTCCTTGGCTGGTGGGTCCCACTCAACCACTTCTCTCAACCACCTCCCATGGCTTATCCCTATCTCTCCCTTGGTTTATCTTCATCCTAAATAATCCTACAACTAACCAAGCCTATCCTCATCCAAGCCTTGGTCGAACTAGCCATCTTGCCACATGTCATGTGCACACACCTCCTTGAAAGGAGAAGATGGTGCGCACCCTTCTCTCCCTCTCTTTCTAGTTGGCGCATAATCATCCCCAACAACCAACTATAGGTTATCCTTATCATTTCCAACCTCCCTTGAGTTATCCTTATCTCCTCTCAACAACCTCCAGACTTATCTCCTCCTGGAGATGGCGCCCCTCAGCCCCTATAAAAGCCCCCTCAGCTGGCCATGTACAGGACAAGCTGATCACCCTGCGGAAAGCCCTACCTCTCCTCCCTCTACCCTGCTCCAAGACAGCTTCTCCTTGCTTGGACGTCTTAATAAGCAAGTCAGAAACCTCTGCAGCCCCATTGTGGTGTTCCAAGTGAAGAAGAAGAAGGAGAAAAGGCCTCCCTCCAGCAGGTGCGCCAGCAGCAGCCCAATCGGTGGTGCACCGATTCCAACAGCAGGTGTTCCTTCTTGGAGAACTGATTCCAGCCCCATTTTCAGCAACAAAAGAAGAAGAAGAATAATGGTATAAGGCCAGCCATCTCCTCCTTCAATCTCCAACAAGTATTGTGCTAAAAAGGTGAGGAAAGATGTAGTACTTTCTCTCCCCTCTTCTTTCTCTTCCCCTCGGCCTTCTCTATGGCCATTCAAGAAGCTCCAAAAACCCAGCCTTGTTGGTACCACCTAAAGTCCATGTTCAACCTCTTTATGTTGGTCCCACAAGCCATCAAAAGTCATCCTCTTTGAGCCCTTCATTTCAGACCCCTTGCTGTCCTAATTGGCTCCTCATTGCCCATGTGCGCACAGCCCATAGGTGGCCTGTAAACAGCCCATTTGGCACCCCCAAACCAACCAATCACCCTCTTTGATGTATGGAAGGAAGGGTGACAGCCTAGGCCTCTTGGAATCCGCCAGACGGGCTAAGAGTTAAGCTGGGTGGCCCTGATTTCTACATGTCAAAATGCCCTTTGTGCATTCCTAAACTAGTCCTAGTTCACACCTAAACCTGCCCCTTGTGCAGTCCTACCAAAAGCCCACCTAAACAGCACCGTAGCCAACCCATTCCAGCCCCTCTGAGGTTCACCTACCCTACTGCGATAGCGAGATTTCAAGGTGCAAAAAAAATGGAGTGCAAATCAGGCCAACCGGGCCATGAAGGTGCAAATCAGGCCAACCGGGCCATGGAGTGCAAATCAGGCCGCCAGGGCCCATGAAGCTCAAGAATGAGCCTTACCAAGCTGACATGACATGAAGACCAGCCCATTGTACTGATGAAGCTGGCCCATTGGGCCTTGGACATTTAAAAATCACACTTAACTAAAGTTGAAGGCGAAATGCCAAAATTAAATAAGGAGTTAGTCCACAACTGGACGCTTCATTGGGCGGCTCATCCGGCATGCACCGGAACGCTGACCCGGGCGTAGGCATGGGACATGCTTCCCACTGCAGATGGACCCTTCCCACTACTTAGAAAGTCAAATGACTATGCCTAGTAGGACGGGTAAAATTTCACACTGATCGGAAAATAAGGCGGCATGCTACCAAAATTCTCCTGGTCAAGTGGGATTTTACACCAAGGGAAGGACTTTGACACTTCAACAAGCATTATGGCATATGAACTGCCACATCTGATGTACACTAGTATGAACATGAATATTCAATGAACATTTCAAGTGCCGAGTTGATTGCATGTGACTGGGCATCGACACTAGCCCGATAGACCGGATGTGATGCAAACCGAATAAGAGTTAACCAAATCTGAAGTTAACTTAATTAAATCTGAAAATACATTCAAATCAACCTTAAAACATGCTTAAAATAGATCATTAAAGCTTTAACATTTAACAAAAATCAGATTTAATACAATCTGGAAAAATTGATTCAATACACTTAATCCATTGGAATTCAAATGCTTAAACAAGTGCAAATCAAATAATTCACAAACAATTGAAAAGAACACAAAAAGAAAGCATTAATGCATCTGAAATTCATCTTAAAACATGTCACATTCAGATCATTAACAATCTGAAGTTCAAGTTTAATCAATTTGAACTAAACTTCAAAACATCTAAAACATACCGAACACACCCGAATCGGTATTAAAACACCAAACAATATAAGAAAATCACATGAAAACGACTCAACACATGTCATTGAAACTCAGGCAAGTCAAATTGATCAACACATCTAAAATATCAAGTTCAAACAAAAAAATAAAATAAACTTCAACCAATTAAAGTAAAACAAACCAAACAAATCAAACAAGCTCAAAACACTTAACATTCAAATCCAAGTCAAATGGAAATCTGAAATCAACATTTCAAACCACATCAAAATCCATTCTTAAATCAAACATAAATCAACTTCAAACAAAATCTAATCAAACTTGTTTGCATCTCATCGGGCCTAAAAGGCCAGGGCCCTTTGTGTTCTTTATATGTTGTGGATGTGCACGCTCTCGACAAACAAGATCGCTATGGTAGTTAATCAAGGGTGTTCGAGTGTTTGCTCGATGTAAATGAACATTGGATATTCGCACCATCCAATGGAGAGAGGTCAAAAAAATATTTTCACAGAACCCGAATCTCAGTTCTATACTCTTCTAATATCACCTGGCCTATCTATTAGTTTTTATGGTCTATCACCTATTTTACTAGAAAATTCAGGTATGATATTTCAACATTCAAAAAAAACAAATCTTTTAGACACATTTCAAAAATCAAAATGATTCCCGAGGTTCCCACAGAAGTCAAGGGGAGGTACCATCCTACACACACAACACCTCCCGATCCTAGAATCTAGACAACCCGATACTTGCGAAAGGCAAGGCAGAAATATGGAAACAGAAAGAATACCCTTACCCTATTTTCTTCTACCTGGTCCAAGATAGGGAAAAGAGATTAGAGAGGGGTAGAATTGAAAATACTTGCCACCCTAGTAGGAGGCCATCTCAGAGGGTACAAAAGGGTGCCAAAAGATGGGCAATGAACCCCTCAGGTTAAAAAGAAAATGATCAACCTGTGTGAATGAGTACCCAAAATGATAGTCATGGCAAAAGATGGGCAATGTCCCCATGGGTCAAAACCCTATCTAAATATATGCCACATAGAAAAGCAAAAAATAGGAAAGACCCGAAGAGGCCGAACCCCAACGGGTAATTTGGGTGTGAGTAGAGAAATCCATCTCAATATCTCCAAACCCTATCAAGGACTTCCTCTATACTCTTCCTTTTTAAAACCCCTACGGTAGGGTAAACCAACCGAATCCGGGTGGAACTCAAGCCGATCAAAGGAAGAAGGTTAGAAGGATTCTAGGTAGGGAACTTTATTTTGCACATGGCATCTACCACTTAAGTCTTGACAAACCACAAAGACCGATGAACTGTCTCAAAAACTAGCATTTTCTCCACCAAAAAAAATTCAATATTTCAAAAATCCAAAAAAATTTGAATATTTTAAACGTTCAAAAAATTGAACATTATAAAAATCCAAAAAAATTAACATTTCAAAAATCCAAAAAATGAACATATCAAAAATCTAAAAAAATTGAATATTAAAAAATTTTAAAAAGATTGAATATTTCCAAGAAAATCCAAAAAAATGCATCATTGTCTTAATTGCATCCATGTTTATTTTCTTATCATGCATATTTCTATTCCTACATTGCATATCCACTTTATTTTAAATTATCCTGTTAAGAAGGCTTTTTCCTTTGACCTAAGTCAAAGTTGACCATAATAGGCAAAGTGATGAGTCATCGTGAAGATCTAATCCTCTTTTATCAAGTGTTTTAGGCATTTCAATGTAAGAGGAGAAGATTCTCACCATGGAAAGTAAGTTCTCTCAACCCTTACCATCATTATTATTTTAGTCATTCATTTTATTCTACCTTGTTAAGAAGGCTCTTCCCTTTGACTTAAGTCAAATTTAGCCATAATAGGGAAAGGGATGAGTTGTGGTAAATATCTAATCCCCTTTTATCAAGTGTTTCAAGCATTTCAATGTAGGAGAGAAGAGAACGGCAGGTTACTTCTCTCAACCCTTACCCCATTTCATTCATTTTATTCTACCTTGTTAAAAAGGCTCTTCCCTTTGACTTAAGTCAAATTTAGCCATAATAGGGAAAGGGATGAGTTATGGTAAATATCTAATCCCCTTTTATCAAGTGTTTCAAGCATTTCAATGTAGGAGAGAAGAGAACGGCAGGTTACTTCTCTCAACCCTTACCCCATTTCATTTATTTTATTCCACCTTGTTAAGAAGGCTCCTCCCTTTGACTCAAAATCAAGGCAAATGATATACAAGCAAAGGGATGAGTGATGACAAAAATTTAATCATATTTGATAAGTCTTTTCAAGAGCTGAAGAAGAAAAAGGAGAAGGGCCATCAAGTACAACTTTTTGTAAAAAAAAAAAATTGCTCTAGGGTGCATGTGCCCTCATTCGGGGACACATGGCCACATGCCCCATCCCCCGAGCGCATGGGCACGTGCCCCGATCGGGGGCACATGAACCAAAATATCAAAAAAATCAATAATTGTTTAGAATGTTGAAAATGACATTTTTGCTAAAAGAACCACCATCGAAAACATTGTTTTGATCTCCAAATAATGGTTCTAATAGTGAAAACTTCAGTTGTCCATTTTGGGAAAAATATGCTTCATATGACAATTTCGTATGTTGGGTACTAATCAAAAATGTGCTGACAACATTTTAAGTCCAACAGGTGAATTGGTGATGCCTTAGCTTCACTAGCTTCATCTTTATCTATCTCACTAGGTAGGCAAGTGCAAACTATTCATGTTCATAAGAGGTCAATTCAATTGAGGATGGACGCTTTCTAAAGGTTAAGGAGAGGTTCAACAGAAAAAAAAAACTTAGAACACAAAGAAGAAATCTTTTTAATTGAGTTGGAAGAATTAGAAGAAGGTGAGAGACCTTGGTATGATGAGATTGTGAGGTATTGCCAAGATTAGTCATATCTACCTGAATCAACTACCTAGGAAAAGAAGGCAATCAAAAGAGTATCCCAGAGATATACAATCCTATGAGGAGTGCTGTACAAAAGGAGCCTAAGTGGAATGTTACTCAGGTGTCTTGATGAGGAAGAAGCCGAGCTAGTGCTAAAGGAAGCACATTTTGGAGTTTGTGGTGGTCATGTGAATGCCCAAGCCCTTGCTAAGAAAATCATCTAACAAGGGTATTATTGGCCAACTCTAGAAGAAGATTGCTCCATCTTTGTCTGGCACTGTCATTCATGTCAACTCCATGCCGACAAGATTCATTCTCCCACATCTTCCCTTCATCCAATCCATGCCCCATGGCCTTTCACTATGTGGGCTTTTGATATTATTGGCCCCTTGAGTGACCTTAACTCCAAAATACACACAAAATCATTCATTCTGACGGCAATGGAGTACTTCACAAAGTGGGCTAAAGTAGAAGCATTCATAGAGATTGAAGCGTCAACAGTTTGCTCCTTCATCAAGTGTAACATCATTACAAGGTTAGGGATCCCTAACGACATCTTCACCGATAATGGGCCATAATTTCTCTCTCAAGATCTGTAAGATCTTTGCAACAGGTATCACATTTCATTGCATCATTTATCACCATACTATCCTCAAGGAAATGGTCAAGTAGAAGCCACCAATAAAATCTTAATCAAAATCATCAAGAAATCTTGTAAGTCTAGCAAGTTTGCCGACTGGCCTGATAAGTTTGTAGATGCTCTATAGGCTTATTGTACTTCTATAAAGACTCCCACTGGACAAACCTTGTATGCTTTGGCATATGAGAAGGAAGTAGTGGTCACCTACGAGGTATTACTTCCATCTCTCTTAGTTCAGCTCGACAGGGATATCCCTATTAATGAGAGAAGAGAATCTCTCCTTGCACAGCTTGAGCTCTTGGATGAAAGAATGCTAGCCACCGCTGAACATACCCAGACTTACCAGAGCATACTTAAAAGGTTTTATCAAAAGAGGGTGGTCGAGAGAAGATTCGAGATCGGTGAGATGGTCATTGAAAGAATTTTCATTAAGTCGAGTGCTCCCTGCTCCAAATTGCAACCTAACTGGGAAGGACCTTTTGTATTCACTAAAAAGTATTCAAGCCATGCATATGAATTGACTAATGCAGATGGAGAAAAATTTTGTCATCTTTGGAATGGAGTTTACCTCAAAAAGTATTTTCCATAAAAAATTTTTGAAGAAACCACTGGTATAACCTCAAGTCATCGACCCTACGCTATTCTTGAGAAGTCAAGGGTAGGTACCATTCTACAACACCTCCTGATTCTAGAATCCAGATAACCCAACACTTGCAAAAGGCAAGGCAGAAATCTAGATACGAAAGGAATACCCTTACCCTATTCTCTTCTACTCCGTCTAAGATAGAGAGAGAACATTAGAGAGGGGTAGTATTGAAAATGCCTACCACCCTAGTAGGAGGCCGTCTTAGAGGGTGCAAATGGGTGCCAAAAGATGAGCAATGAATCTCTTAGGTTAAAAAAAATGATCAACCTATCTGAATGAGTACCCAAAATGATAGTCAAGGTAAAAAGCACTAAAAGATGGGCATTGTCCCCACGGGTCAAAAACTTGTCCAAATATGTGCCATATAGAAGAGCAAAAAAATAAGAAAGAGCCGAAGAGGCTGAACCCCAATGAGTAATTTGGGTGTGAGTAGAGAAATCCCTCTCAACATCTCCAAACCCTATCAAGAACTTTCTCTATACTCTTATTCCTTAGGGTAGGGTAAACCGACCGAATCTAGGTGGAACCCAAGCCGATGAAAGGAAGAATGTTAGAAGGATTCTTTGTAAGGAACTTTATTTTGCACATGGTATCTACCACTTGAGTCTTGACAAACCCCAATAATTGATGAACTGTCTCAAATACCAACATTTTCTTCACAAAAAATTAAATATTACAAAAATCCAAAAGAATTGAATATTTCCAAAATCCAAAAAAATTGAATGTTCAAAAATCTAAAAAATGCATCATTTTTAGCTTAGTCATGATCATTGCCTTAGTTGCATCCATGTTTATTTTTCTGTCATGCATATTTCTATTCATGCATTGCATGCCCATTTAATCTTTAATTACCTTGTTGAGAAGGCTCATCCCTTTGACCTAAGTCAAAGTTGGCCATAATAGGCAAAGGGATGAGTCATCGTGAAGATCTATTCCCTTTTTATCAAGTGTTTCAGGTATTTCAATGTAAGATGGAAGGATTCTCACCATGGTAGGTAAGTTCTCTCGACCTTTACCCTCATTTTACTTCAGTCATTTATTTTATTCCACCTTGTTAAGAAGGTTCTTTCCTTTGACTCAAAATCAAGACAAACGATAAATAGGCAAAGGGACGAGTCATGGTGAAAATTTAATCATCCTTATTAAGTGTTTTTAGGAGTTGAAGAAGCAAAGAAAAGGGTCATCAGGTACATTTTTCACAAAAAAAATATTTGGCCCAAAGCGCATGTGCCCTCATTTGGGGGCACATGGCCATGTACCCTATCTCCAGGGTGCATGGCCATGTGCCCCCGATCAGGGGCACATTGACCAAAATTTTGAAAATTTAAAAAAATCCCAAAAAAAAAACTTGTTCAGAATGTTGAAAATGACATTTTTCTAAAAGAACCACCATCAAAAATATTATTTTGACCTCCAAATGATGGTTATAATAGTTAAAATTTCAATTGTCTATTTCGAGAACAATATGCTTCATATGACAATTTCGTATGTTGGGTATTAATTAGAAATGTGTAGGCAACATTTTAAGCCTAACAGGTGAATTGGAGAGATTGGTGTTTCTAAAGGAACGTCATGCCAGCCCTGCGGCAAAAAGAAAGGGAGCATCACCTAGCTAAGTATTATCTTGGTGTTGTATTCTGTCAAGAGACGAGATGTGGATGAATCGATGTTGCTAATGAATCGGGTGATTGGTCGAGGCTGATAGACCATTTTAGTACCACCGCCTGAAGACTTCACTCAGATAGCAAGGATGTAGCCTAAAATGTGTAACCTTATATTTTAGATGCAGTTGCAAAATTTCTTCATCAATTTCACATCATTAACACTTCATCATCAGTTTCACATTATCATCCTCATATCATCATCAACATTCCATTTTGTACTTCACATCACTCCTGCTATCTGTCACTTAGTTATGTTAGGTTCATTTAATAAGTATTATATGCATTGATGTTGAAGACCTTGAGGGTGGAGATGACTGGGCCCGAGATCCCCTTCAACAAAATCTATGACGACTTGGTCATTTCTTCACACTCACAGATAAGCCAAAATTGAACATTGGAGAGACGATGGTTCCTAATCAGGTGTCTAGACCTCCAATAGACAATATATATCTTCAACTATTTTCAACATAATTTTCTATGTTTTCACATCCACCTCCTTTATTTCCAATGTTGTCTCACCATGTTTCTATTACTTACTTTGTTATCCCACCGTGTCTGTTATTCTGCTAAGTTTTTATTCTATCAAGTTTGTTTATCCCTTCATGGCAATTGTCATGCCATTGTTTCTTTTGTTCCATCATTTCATGTCAGTCCCACGATTATCTTTCAATCCCACTATGGCTTGAGTCTATTTTGTCATTTTCTGAATATCTGGGTTTGCTACTAGAGCGTGACTCACAGTTTTTATGATACCCAAGTGAATTTTGTTGTGCTTAAATGAACCCTTTTAGAACTCGAGGTTATTCCACTAAGAATTAAATTGAGTATTTTAGTGAAACTTGAAAGAACTTGAGATTCCAAATATGATAGATTGGTATTCTTTTCATTTTAAAATTAGTTTCTTTTTTAAAAACTTTAGCCCATCATAGTACAAGAACACTGCAAAGTTCGGGTTGCTGGCAGATGATGAACCTACGAATTTGGGGACTCCTCACCGTGCTGAGGGTTGGCTACTCCTTTATTCTTTTATTTTTTATCTCTCGTGCCATTGGCATGTCTTTTACCAATCAATTATATGAGGTTTCGATGGAACATGAAAGCGATCTAGAATATTCAGCGAGATTCATTTTGCTAAATTGGATAGATAAGCGTGTCTATATCTACACCTTGATGCCACCTTTTCAATCCATCACCATTTTATTCTGCTACATTCATCTATGTTCACTTGCATTCCATTATAATTCACTTCGAATCACTCTGCTTCATTACATGACATTCCCTTACAAAGCCGACATCAAAGCAAGGCAAGCGATAGACATGCCAAATTTGCCTAATTCAGAGCATAAAACTCATGTTTTATAAGGTAACATGTGTGATTGATCTTAAAATGATGTCGGGTCTTTTTAATGTTGATTTGGAGCTTTGTTGAACGAAATCGGATGTTTTCTGGAGTTTTCTGCACAAACTCATAATTTTTCAGTGGAAGCCACACGTAAATCATGTAAACACGGAAATTGGCTGGGTGACCAATGCCTAATGATCATGCACTAAAGGTTATGATTATGTTCATGTTCCAAATAAGTTTTGTTTCATCCTGTGCCTTTTTAGTTGGCTGTCAGAATCATTCCGACCGGTATCGGATCTTCCATTCACTGTCCTAACTTTCAAATAAAATTATGAAGTTTTTGAGAGTGGTGACTGATCCATTGTTGTAGAAAGCTTCTTTGTTTTTTTATCTCTCCAACATAACAAACGGCGTTGAATTCTGAGTTTGGGAGTGTCCGTAATGGCTTCCAGAACATAGACGCGTGAAACTAGTCCTATGCGCCCTGGTCCCAGGGCACATGTGCCCTGCCCCAAGGGCTTGTGACCATGCTCTCCAATCCTAAGGCACATGGCCATGTGCCCTCGATCGGGGGCACAAGGGAACTTATTTTCAATCAGAACTCTACCTCTAACCGGATCAGATCAAAATTTTTGACTGGATAAAATTGATTTTTTCGAGAGGATTGCATGCACCCCCAGGAGGGGGCGCATGCACCCTGGACCAAGGTGCAAGGGCCCTATTTTTTAGAACTGGATTGTGACAGTCTTCTCCTATAAATAGACTCTGATTCCAGTCGTTCCAAAGGTTGGTTCACGACCCCCCCCCCCAGGCTTCTCAAGACATCCAAGCTCCCTTCTACATCAATTTTGTGATTTTTAGAGTGAGAATTTCGAGTTTTTAAATAGAGAAAAGTTAATTCAAGAAAGAAGAAGGCTGGACTACAGGTGATCTGCCATATCTTTCTTCATAGGCTTCTACAATAGTGTGTGGACGTTTGTTGCCTGAGATTTCAACACCAAAGTTCTTCCCCTCCAAGTTATGTTCTGTTTGCAATCGACAGCACGTGATTCTGAGGTTGGGGCTGGTCATGGCAAGCTTTGAAGTAAAGTTGCACCTGGTAGATCCCGGACTATTGTTTGACTTTTTCAACAATACAGATTTGGCCCTATCTCTCTCAACTCTTCTCAAAAATTTTATGTTCTTTTTACTATCCCTTTGTCTCATCATTATCTATCCTCCTATCATTTTTTACATTTTTACATTATTTTTAGTCTATTAATCCAAAAATAGGGGTTAGAGATAACTCGAATTTGGTCAGTTTTCTTTCAGTTGTGTGTTTCATGTCATTTTCTTTACATATACTCCACTTTGTTTAGTTATAATTGTCTTTTCATCTATTTTTTTGCCTAGTTTCATAGGAAACCAAGCACCCACGCGTTGAGGACTCTTCTTCCTCAGCCGGCTGAAGAAGGAGAAGCTTTAACCTGCACTCTTCCCGCTAAGGTACACATGGTCATTTTCATTGCATAAAGCGGAACTGGCAGTTCCTGGCGACCACATCAATGTCTTAAATTTTCCTTCTTCTCATCCTCCTCCCACATGACCCGAGCTGTCTCTTCGATGATCAAGCGACGCCAAGGGATGAAAGTTCGAAGATCAATGTGAGTCTCGGACAGATGTGAGTTTTTCGTGTTTTCTTCTCTTCTTCCTCATCCCCTCTTGAGGTGGTGATCCGAATTCACGGACCCTAGAAAGAGAGCCCCATTTACAAAGTCAATAGTGTTCACACACAAAAGGACTTTTCCACAAGTACAGGGGCAAGGACATAATTTATAGAGATTTTGAGTTTTTATGAAAAATTCCAAAATTCTTTATAAATACTAATAGTTTTAGCCAAACCCGATCAAGCCAAGGGTGTAAACTATGTCCTCAGCCTCCTCCCTACCTCTTTATCTCTCTAGAAGGTGTCCATAAGCAATAGAGCTTCGTTCGGGAATAGCTCTCAAGGCTAGCATGAAGAAAGAACCTGCTGTAGTTGAAGTTTGTGTGGATACTGCTGGAGATTGGACATTTGAACGATTTGAGAAGCTTGATGAGCTCATCTTCTTCCTATCCATGGGATTATATGAATCCCTATTAAGTATATTCGAACCTGATTTGATTGATTTTTGATTTTCGACGTTCGGTTCTGATTGGGACAAATTATAAAGGAACCCATAGGAATCGTCGCTTCCGCTACACAAATTTTTTTTATGGATGATTCATGACGCATAAATGATACCAATTAAGAAGTTAGCACTACCTTTGAGGAAGAGATACAAGAAAAGGAACCTCAAATGTCTCGTACTCCATCTATACCACAATTGTCTCCTAAAGTTGGCAGTTCTTCAACTTCAAGGACAAGAAATAAAATGAGATCTCCTAATGAGACATACAGTCAAAATGATCTTAATTTGTTATCTTTTTGTAGATATGGAACCACAAACATTTGATGATGTAGTGAAAGTTGAAAGATAGAAAGATGGTCTGGATGATGAAATCATTTCTATAGAAAACAACAAAGCATGGGAGTTGGTTGATCTTTGAAAAGACAAGAAGGCCATTGGTTTCATATAGGTATACAAGATAAAGAAGAATGAAAGATGAGAGATTGAAATATTCAAAGAAAGATTGGTGGCCACATGATACAAATAGAAGGTTAAATTGACTACGATGAAGCATTTGCCCTCATTGCTCGATTTGAAACTACTCACTTGATTATTGCTTTCTTGGCTCAAAATCATTGAAAAATTTTCAAATAGAATAAATTATCACTTTTAATGGTTTTCTTAAAGAATAAATTTATGTTGATCAATCATTTGGTTGTGTTAAAAAAGGACATGAAAAAAAGTTCCAAGGTTCTAGAAGGGACTCTATGGTTTAAAACAAGCATTTAAAGCATGAAATAGTAGAATTGACAATTATTTTCTAAAACATAACTTTGTCAAATGCCCATATCAACATGATTTTTATGTGAAGTTGAATACAAATCAAGATATATTACTTGTTTGTTTATATGTGGATGATTTGATCTTCACGAGAAATGATACACAAATCTTTCAAGAATTCAAAGAGTAAATGATCAATGAATTTGAAGCCATGGATATTAGACTTATCCCTCTTTTTTTCATTTAAGTGAAACAAGTTTTTGATGTCATTTGCATCTCAAAGAGGGATATGCATAAGAAATTTTGATAAAGTATAACATTCATGATTGCAAATTCATCAATAACCAATAAAATGTGGTATCAAATTATCAAAACATGAAGATGGTGACAATGTTGATTCTACTTTATTTAATTGTTTGGTTGGAAGCCTTAGATACTTTGAGTTCTATAAGACCAGATTTTCTCCATGGTGCTAGTTTGGTGAGCCGATATATGGAAGGACCAAAGCTTTTACATTTCAAAGCCACCAAAAGGATTCTTCTCTACATCAAAGGTACATTGAATCATGGATTACTTTATTTATCACCTAGTGAATTTGATCTTTTAGCCTACTCCAATAGTGATTGGGGAGGACATGTTGATGAAAGAAAGAGCACCTCCATTTTTTTTCTTCTTAGGAAGAACCACATTTACTTGGTACTATATGAAGCAACCTATTGTTACACTCTTTGCATGTGAAGTAGAGTATGTCCAATTCTCATCCGTAGTATGTTATGTGCTTTAGTTAAGTAGATTTCTTAATAGCATCCATATTAATCAAAGTAAGCATACAAAGATGTTTGTTGATAACAAATCTACAATTGCATTATCAAAGAATCTAGTGTACCATGATAAGAGTAAGCAAATTAATACAAGATTCTACTTCATCCGGGAGTATGTGAAGGATAAGAAAAATGAGATCATTTATATGAAAACACAAGATCAATGTTGATAATTTTACCAAGGCACTGAACGTTGTTGTTTTCAATAAACTCAAAAAAATAATTGGCATGATTGATGAAAGAGAAATAAGTTTTTCAGGGGGTGTTGTAAAAAAAACTATTATTTCTCTTTACAAGCATTTAGTCTCACTTATGTCATTGTTGTAATGGTATTAAAAGGGTCTTTATTGGAGTAAAATAATAGGTTGTTTTGTAACCCTTGTAACCTTCATTTATGTTTTTATGAATTTATTTTAGAGTAATGCTCATGTAAGAGGAGTTATTGGGTCTAGTAGTGAGGTATTGTAACCTCCCATGAAAGAAAGGATAAGAATTGCATGCATCCCAATTAGGCGAATTTGTAAGGAGGCTTAAGAGCCGTATCAAAGAAGTTACTTGTGTAGAAATGCTATCCAAAGGCCTATATGTACATGAGTCTACTTGTTCCTTGTATGCAACTCTTGTAAGAAAGTATATGAAGTGAGTATTTTGTAGTTCTTTTCCATCATTGCGTATCATTGTGCTATCTTCTTCTTTCTTCATTGCTTTTAACGCAATTTCTCATGAGAGATCATCCTATTACACTTTCAACAGACATTGGAGGAGGAGATAGGCACCGCAACATCTAGTTGAGATGCAAGGAAGCCAGCGGCAAGAGCAAGCTAGGTGGCACAAGGATATGGCAATAGTTTCAAACAGAGTTATAAGGGCTAGAAGCTAAGTAGCAAGTTGAAGTTAGGAGAGCCAACTATGGCACTCATGGTGGTGATGAAGCTATTGTGCACAAGGAAGAGAGAAGGATGCTAAGGGAAAGAAACGACAATAAAGGAAGCTATTAGTAGAGGAATTATCACCTTGCAATAGGTGTCACATGGTTGGAGAATCATAGTAGGACTAGGTAGAACAATGCTAAGGTGACAAAACATTTTTGCTTAATGTGTGCCAGGTAGCAAGGCAAAAGGGGCAGTCAATCTTATGCAACAACATAGAGAGATAACCGTAAGGTCACAACTTCTACTCAAAAGTAAGTAGGAATCATGTGTAAGGGAGTAGCTACTTACCAAAACTCGTGAGAAAATGGCATCAAAGAGGGAGAGATAAAAATGGTGCTAAATGCACGAGATTTGATTGGTAGTTTAGTAAGATTCCTAATTGATTATAAACATTTCATTCAAGCTAGGCTTCATATATAAGCAAATTTTTTAGAAAGTATGTCTTGTTTGATAATTAAATAATCAGTATCAAGTTCAAACATATTTTTAGATGTATGCTTAAGTCTTGTTTGCTATGTATATTGTCTTATACTATCACTAAATTTCTATATTTTACCTGTATTATTCACCTTTTAATAACTCCCTTACTACATTAAAGATAATATATCAATATTAATGACGGCATCTACTTTTCACATTCATCCTATTTTCTAAACTAAAAGATTACGTTACAATTCATCCTAATCCTTATTGTTTTGTACAATCGTTTAGCATGACCACCCTACTTTGATCCATTTATGCCCTATTTGGTAACATTACTAGACACCTCTCTATCACTGTCAATTTTATAATTGATATTGATAACAATCAATAAGAGATTTTTGGTTAATAGTATTTATTTTGAAATTTGCAGTGTAAACAAAAGATGTTATATGACACAAGTGTCAACTTCTATCAATTTTGATTTTGATATTCTAACCTCTAGAAATATCAATATCAATATTAATTTAGTATCACTTTGTACTCTAACTAAACAAGTCCTTATTTTGCATTCTCATTAATATCAAATAGTAGCCTAGTCTATACTTCTTTCTCCATTAAATTATGAATGGATAAAATCTAAGTGTTAATTGAGGTGTTAAAAATCAACCTCAAGATATTTTCTAGGTCCCCAAGATTGTTATAATCATTTGACCTATTTTTGTCACTATATCTGAATTATTCTTCTCCTTTGATCCTTGGTATCAATAAAAATCCTCCAAATTATAAAGATTCCAAATGTACACCCAAGCGCTTAACGTCAATTAAATGCTTAATATTTATCATCATTAATATCACAAAATAGTTATCATTGTGATCTCATCATCTTAATATCTTATACCCTGTTTGGTAAAATTATCAGGCACCTCTATCACTATCAATTTTAAAATTGATATTGATAGAAATCTTTAAGAGGTGTTTGATTAATTGTATCAATTTTAAAATTTGTAGTGCAAATAAAATATATTATGTAATACAAGTGTCAACTTGTATTATTTTTGATATTGATACTCCAACATTTGAAAATATTAATATCAATATTCATATAGTATCAAAAATGAAACTCTAACCAAACAGGGCATTAGGCCATGTTTGGTAACAATATATATTAGACATAAAAGCACTATCAATTTTGAAATACATATTGATATCAATGATGTGTTTGGTTAATAATATCAATTTTGTAACTTATACTACAAATAAATAATTTATTTAACACAAGTGTTCATTTGGATCAATTTTAATATTGATACTTTATGACCTATTTGGTTAGAGTATTAAAAATGATACTATATTAGTGTTAATATTGATATTTCTATAAGTTGGACTATTAATATCAAAATTGATACAAGTTGACACTTGTATTATATTACATGCTTTGTTTGCAATACTATTAGCCAAACACCTCTAGATGATTATCATCAATATTAATTTTAAAATTGATAGTGATAGAGGTGTTTGAAAGTGTTACCAAACATAGCCTTATCCTCTCCAAATATAAATATCAAAAATTGAGATAACATCAACTTTGATACTCTAACTAAGAAAATAAATTTCTAATTAATCAATATCATATTTTGATAATGTTTGTCATTATTAAAAGTTTTCGGTCACAATTGATGATCACTTTTTTAGATTATTGAAAATAACTAGATATTACCACAAATATAGTTGATGTCTTGTTTGAGTATTAAAATTAATACTGTATGCATTTTGAAATTGATATTTCTAGAAGATAAAAATATCAATATTAAAATTGATATAGATAAGATAGACACTTACAATATTTATAATCAATACCATATTTTTAAGATCAGTTTCAAAATTGATATTAGTAATCAAACACATTACGATGAATATATTAATATAAAATTTAAAATTAATAGTTAGAGAGATGTTTACTAATGTTAACAAGTTGTTAGTCATGAAACAACCGCAAGAAAGACAAGAATAAAAGATCAAAACAACATAAAAGCACTAGAAGACATGCTAAGTCTTGTTTGCTATCTATATTGTCTTATACTATCACTAAAATTTTATATTAGACCCGTGTTATTCACCTTTTAACAACTCCCTTACTATATTAAAGATAATATATCATTATTAACAACAACATCTACTTTTCACATTCATCCTATTTTGTAGATTACCCTACAATTCATCATAATCCTTATTGTTTCGTATAATCATTTGGCATCACCACCTTACTTTCTTCAACTTAGACCTTATTTAATAACACTACTAGACACATCTCTATCACTATCAATTTTATAATTGATATTGATAGTAATCAATAAGAGGTGTTTGGTTAATAATATCAATTTTGAAATTTGCAATATAAGCAAAAGATGCTATATGATACAAGTGTCAACTTGTATCAATTTTGATTTTGGTATTCCAATCTCTAGAAATATCAATATCAATATTGATATAGTACCCTTTTGTATACTTGAACCAAATAGGTCCTTATCTATCATTCTCATTAAAATCAAATAGTAGCCTAGTGTATACTTCTTTCTCCATTAGCTCATGAATGGATCAAATCTAGGTGTTATTTAATGCCCTGTTTGTTTAGAGTTTCATTTTTGGTACTATATCAATATTGATATTAATATTTTCAAATGTTGGAGTATCAATATCAAAATTAATACAAGTTGACACTTGTATTACATGATATGCTTTGTTTGTACTAAAAATTTTAAAATTGATACAATTAACCAAACACCTCTTAATCATTCCTATCAATATCAATTTTAAAATTGATAGTGATAGAGGTACTTAATAGTGTTACCAAATAGGGCGTAAGGTGTTAAAAATCAAGCTCAAGATATATTTTAAGTCCCCAAGATTGTTACACCCAAGATTGTTACAATCTTTTGACCTATTTCTATCACTGTATTCTAATTGTTCTTCTCCTCTGATCCATGGTATCAATAAAAATCCTCCAAATTAAAAAGATACTAAATATACACCCCAAAGTGTATATTTAATCGAACACTTAATATTTATTATCATTAATATCACCAAATACCTATCATTGTGATCTCATCATATTAATATTTAAAACCATGTTTGGTAACAATATGTATTAAACATCATTATCACTATTAATTCTAAAATTGATATTGATATCAATGAAGTGTTTGGTTAATAATATCAATTCTGTAATTTATACTACGAATAAATAACTTATTTAACACAAGTGTTCATTTGTATCAATTTTAATATTGATACTTATCCTCTCCAAAATCAATATCAAAAATTGATATAACAACACTTTTTATACTCTTACGAAGAGGCCCTAAAATTCTAATCAATCAATATCATAATTCTGATAACGTTAGTCATTGTTAAAAGTTTTCTTTCAAAATTGATGATCACTTTTTAGATTATTTAAAATAGCAAGATATTACCACAATATAGCTGGTGTCCTGTTTGAGTATTAAATTAATTCTGTATCCATTTTGAAATTGATATTTCTAGAAGACAAAAATATCAATGATAAAATTGATATACATAGACACTTACATTGTAATCAATATCATGTTTTAAAGATCAATTTCAAAATTGATATTAGTAATCAAACACATTATGATGATATATATTAATATCAATTTTAAAATTAATAGGGAGAGAGATGTTTACTAGTGTTACTTGTTAGCAGACTGTTAGTTATGGATGGCAATGGACCGAGTTGGCCCGCGGGTTCACGGGTTGGTCCAACTTCAAACTAATATATGGGTCTTCAAATTCAACCTGTGGGCCGTCCATCGGCCTGTTGGGCCTGTAGGGGCTGTTGTTTACGGTTTTTTTTTTTTTTTGAGTTTGCTGTTGTTTACATTGTCTATACAAAAATGGGACAATTTATTATTCTCGTCGCTGTTCATTGAATCATGTGACAAGATCTTTGAAATATTGTCAAGAAATTGTAAAATGTGAATTATAATAAAATATAATATATTTTGAGATTAATAAACATTTGGTAATGTTATGATTGTTTTCAAATTTTTTGATAAAATAATATATTAAAATAAAATCTTGGATAGTTAAAACTTTAAATCGTCGTGTTTTTTAGAAAGTGATATTTTATAAAGGGGAGAGCATTTATAAAAAACACACATGAAATACCACAAAAAAAGGTCTAACCTTTTTCTCCAATAAGAAACTCTAAAAAAATCAGACTTTTATTTTGATTATCGAACATTTAATATTGACAATTTTTGCAATAGAACTATTTTATATAAAAAACATTTTATTGTGTACTGTTACATAGGGTTGTAAATGGAGTGGATATGGAACATATATGACATTTCAGTAGCCGCTCCCTTTAGCTATTCGGATAATTCTTTTTCGGTCCAAATCGGATACGAATATGGATCGAATATTATAAGTCGGATAATTTTCAAATTTGGAGTGGATACGGATAATATCCATTTTGAAATGTTAATTAAATATTATTTTAATTAATATATTTAATAATATACAAATACATAGAAATAAAAGTATAAAATATAAAATTTATCATATATTTCTTAACATTAACTTAGTATATTAATATATAATAGAGAATATTTAATCATATTTTTAAATATAATGATTTTAAATATATAATTATATATATTATACATATATTATTAAAGATGGATTTGGAACGGATCTTAAATGGAGCAGAGTGGACATTTCCGTATCCTCTCCGATTAACATTCGAATAATATCTGTATCTGGATATCCGCTCAGACGGATATCTAAAATCGGATATTATCCACCTAATCGGATATAAATTCAGAGCGAATCTAAATTTTATACGTATCTGCTTTAAAGCCCTACTGGTACACCCTGTAAATGTTTACTTCTAGCCATTTTTAATTAAATTTTTAGTTGTCAAACTTTTTT
Organism: Cryptocoryne crispatula var. balansae; assembly: GCA_036172225.1. Taxonomy (NCBI): domain Eukaryota; kingdom Viridiplantae; phylum Streptophyta; class Magnoliopsida; order Alismatales; family Araceae; genus Cryptocoryne; species Cryptocoryne crispatula. Next base: position 20,281,350 of record CM069931.1, on the reverse strand, counting down.
TTTGCTTTTCTAATTTTCTAAACCCGATGTTAACTTTCTAAGAGTCTCATTTTTAAAAAAAATAAGTTTTTATATTTTAAATATTTTAAAATTTTAAAATTATCATTTCTATTAATTAAAAATATATTTTAAATTAAGTTATTATCTGTTTATAGTGTTATTTTTAATAATTAAATTTATTAAATATAATAATAATATATTTATGAGATAAAAATTGAGTTGAATCGGGCCGGGCCGAGTCAGTTGGCCCAAGTTAATATTTTTATGGGCCGGGCCGGGCCAACAATGTAATGTGGGCCGGGCCGGGCCAGCCCAATACTCATTGGGTTGGGTCTTAATCAGGCCGGGTGTGGGCCGGGCCGGGCTTGGCGGCTTGGCCCATTGACACACCTACTGCTGGTGCTTAAACAACTACTGGAAAAAAAAAACAAACAAAAGATCCTAACAACAAGAAAGCATTAGATGGTATTAAGTTCGACGTGAATGACTACAATTTGGCAGAGTCCGTTGATCAGCAGACACGAATCAAGCAGTCCGTCTATCACAGCAGCTGATTTTTCTGCCAGCGGGGCCACAACGGGCATTAGAATGTTCGTAAGAATCAGCGACCGACGTTATAGGACACGATGAAAGGGGGGGCACAAAACTTGCACAGTTGCAGCGGGAATTAAGTGCAAGCAGCAGCTTCCCGTTGTGGAGCGCTACAAGCACAGCCTTACTGTATGGCGCTGCCTCTCCTCCCTCTCCATTTTCCGCTGCTCCGCTTCCCCCTCGGCAAGGCATCTTCTGTATGGCACGAATCCCTTTGGCTGGCCGTCTGGATCAGCCCTCTTGATGGTTACCGAAGACGTAATCTCTTTCGCCTCACTGGAGTGGTCCATGGAGTCGGCGGTCTTGTACCCTGCACTAGTAGTACTAGAAGCAGCCATGGAGGGTTCCGGCAGTGGAGAGGCAGCCTGCTCCTGGGAGTTGATGGTGTATGGATGAATTAAAGTCTGCAACATGCCGCCGTAGAGAGCCCACCAGGGGATAGAAGGCATCACTGTATCCGCGGCATTTACAAGCTCTGGAGGGAGCGCAGTGCAGTAGATCACTGGAGGCCAGGGCTCTGCCTTGGTTTCGGGGATTTTCAGGAGATCTCCCTCCGGCGGACTTCGATTGTGGATCTCACCGTCTGCGGCTGGTGCGCTACCGGCGGTGGAGGCGGAAGGCTTGTTCGAGGATGACACCACAACGGTTCTACCAAACAACTTGAGGCACGTAAGAGGTGCATCTGTCGACGAATTGCCATCAGAACAGAGACAGCAGTCTGAACTGGCATCAGCTTTCTGCAGGCACGGGGTCATGGAATGTCAAATTAGGCGCGGGGAAGATTTCCTCGAAAGCAACACGGTGGGGGAATTCTCGACAATTACCATGGGAGAATCGGTCGATGGCGAAGCAAAACTAGCGCCTTCCGTGTCCCTTACGGGCGATTGACCAGCTGGGCTCGGCAACCCGCCGGCACTTGAAGGCGAGTCCGGCGGGTACGTACAGGGGTGTAGGTTCAAAGCCGACGCCCCTACGACGTCAAAACAGACGCCGGACAGAACCGAAGTTGGTGATCCGTTCTCCTGTCCAGAAACTGATGACATCGGAGATGGAGAACTCTCCGGCGGAGCGGCACCGGCAAGGGCCTTGTGCGAGCAGTTCCCCAACTTGCGAGGGTACGGATGAACAGGCTTCCTCTTAGGGCGCGGGGGAGGGATATCTATGTGCTCGACGCCGCTTGCTCCGCCACCTGCGGCGTCTCTGGACACCTGCTTGGCCAGGTTTTAAGAGACCATGAGGGACAAGAACCAATCGACGGAAACCACACAGGGACATCTGCGATCTTGGATCTTCGTGAACATGTACTGACTCGAACAAATCAAGTAAGCCCATATTCATGAACACACTAGGCAGAGGGAAAAGAATGAAGTATCTTGAAATAATGGGCAGACACCTTAGAGAAGAACTTCTGAGCATGGCTTCGAATCTGGACCGCAGTCTTGGTGCCGATGTGCTCTGCAACATCATCGAATCCGATTTACAATGCGCACTTCATGGCGAAAGCCGTGCAGCGGATGGTCGGGGGGGACAAGTAGCAAACCTTCGATTCGGCGCCATGCTCGGCCATAGAGCTTCAGCGCCTCCAGGAACCTCTTGTGTTCATCCTCAGTCCACCTCTCCCTTTGTTTCGTTATGGTGTAAGGCTTCCTCACCTTCTCAAATAAGGAAGCACAAACTGATTTAATGGAAGGTACAAGAAGCATGAGACTGCCGGTTGCAACGGAGGAAGAAGAAGCAGATCATATTAGATCTGCAGAAAGCGCGCACACCTTCGGGGTGAGTTCATCCCCTATCGAGCCCGTCGCCTTTGGTCGAATTCCTTGGGGTGGGACTTCTATATCTCCCACACGTATCGGATTGATGCTGTTCCTCATCGCCGTTTTTGACCCCGTGCTGCCCTTTCCGTCTGGAGGCAGAAACAACATAATCAATCAATATCCGAGCAAAGCATCTGAATAACAAGTGTATGATGTGTCTTAATTTGATTAAAAAAGGGGACCAGTCATCCGTTCTTGCCCATTAACGACAGTGCAGAAAAAAAATTCATGTTTCACTTTTATAATTTTGCCCAGAGAGCTCTTGCATCTACACCTCAAAAGAAGGCTCGTCCAAGAAACCTCTACATGATCAAGGGGGCATGGAAGGTGCAAAAAAGGATGACAAAGCGAAACATATACCTGAAGAGAAATTCAGAAGAGAATCCCACATCTTCCACACACGACGCCACCTCCTACTCGGTCTTGCCGCAACAAGAAACGCTCGAAGCAGCTTGAATCACCGAGACGGCACCCCACCGCCACTTGCAATCTCGGATAACGATAAAGAACACGGGAACAAGAATCGTAACCTCTGCTTTTCTTTTGTCCTCCTCCGCCAAATCGTAAACCACTTTCTCTACAACAATCTAATTTTGAGGGGGCAGAGAACGATGCATGCCTTCTCTTAACCGTCTGAAACCAAGTGTAACAGACAAACAGGGTCGAAGACACAGCCGGATCCGTTCTGCAAGGCAAATCAGACGGATAATCCCAACTCCAACGGTAATCTAGATCAGAAGGGCGGCTTCCCGTGGAAGCAGAGAGGAGGACTTCAGAATGCCCATTAGAGGAAGCGACGACCCGAGGAGTGCTCTTTCCGCCACCAGTGGAACGGAATAGCCTCAGGTGTGGGCTATATCCGGCAAGGCAGAAAGATATCCTCCCGCCGGCTGCGATGCGTACGCGCCTGCTCGAACCGACCTAGCCGCCAAGGACCGCCAAGCTCCAGCTCCGGCCGATTGCCGCAGAAGAACGAGAGGGGAGACGGCAGAGAGCAAATGAGGGGAGACCGAAGGAGGAGAGGAATAAATCTACAGCAGCCTATGACTGGGATGGAGAGAGGGGTGGGGGAAGAAGAGATGCAGCCTTGTAGGGGTACCGGACGTGTTAGAGAGACGGGAGAAAGAGAACGGAGGGCCGTGCCACGTCCACAGCTTGTTTTTATCTATTTTCCCGCGGATTTCTGGAAATGCAGACTTATCTGTGGCGGAGAATTCTTTTCCTTTGGACATGTGGCGTGCGGCCGCGCTCTGCTTTTTGGCTTTCCCCTTTCCTCTCTTTAATCCGCCTATGGTGCCGCAAATATTTCTGACGCTGGCGGTAAGCCGCGCGTTATCTTACCGCCTCAAACTCGCACCGTGATCCGATCCATCCGGCCTGCCCGCCGCTGGTTTAGTGAAAATAGATGCTTTTTCTTTGACCAGTGAAGAAAGGTTTACGGCGGAGGGGTGAAGGGCCCGGCGGCGACGACTTGCATGGTAAACTAACATTTTTGTTATAAGATTATATTTTAAAAAAATTTAAAATTTATTCAGAAGCTATTAATAAAATATATTTTTATTTGAAATATTAAACACTAATTTTTTTGGTCTACCGTTAATTTATTAATTTTGTTATCATATCTTTATCTAACAAGGTAAAAATTATAGGCTCTACATCCACCACCATTTTACCTTGAAGGAGACACTTGAGACGAAAGGGGGGTCGCAGGAGGCGTTTGAAACAACTGGTTTGATTGAGTTTGAATTTGTGGATTTGACCAGATTATAGAGCGGTTGAACTAAATTTGATTAAATTTATTTACTTAAATTATTTTAAAAATATCATTATATTATTAATAAAATAATATCAATATATTTTATGATATAATAATATATTAATTATTTATAACTAAATTTAAATATGTATGCATAAAATAAATAATTTTAATTTTTTATTAAGTTTAAGTCTCTATCCAAATCAACTGTTGGAACTGGTTCGATTAGATTTAATTTTAAAAAAAATATCACAATTAAATTAAAAATTTTAAAAAAACATATTTTTAAATATTGATGGAACTGGTTCGATTGGATTTAATTTTAACAAAAATCTCACAATTAAATTATAAAATTTTTATAATAAAACATACTTTTTCAATATAATTTATCGATAGATTTTTGAAGTTTGGAAGGCGGCATATGTTTTATAAAAAAATATATAGAAAAAGTAATGATTTTCTTTTGATCTCTCACTTTTTTAGTTATAAACAATTTTTGCCCTTTTTTATAATACTACACCAAACATGACAATCTTATATATTTAATCGTTTAAATTTATTTTTCTGTAAAATTATATTGGATAACAAACTCTTTGTATAAATCAATCGTATGAAAGATACATATCATGCATACTTTTATTTCACAATAATAATAAAGGCTTAATTTAGACATTTTCAACTTTCGCTATCCTCGACTGTTGTCCAGCGGTGGTGAATAATTTCCCTCAACGACGGATAAACAAACGCCGACCATTCCGAAACGCACTCACCAGTCACCGGAGGTGACGGTACTCGACGGGCAACCTTCCTTGCGGCGCCACGTGGAATTACCGGAGAAAAATATCTGATGGAGAAATCCCTGGCCATGAATTGTGGATCAAAAGCGAGCGGCCCTTCTCCAGCTGTGCCCACTTTCGCTTTTGTCCACGTCAGTCCTCCACTCCCCCGCCTCGTGACCGAAAACTGCCACGTGTCCGTCGCTACAGGCGCCCAACGAAACCGGGTGCGGCTGAAGCCGGGAATATGCGTCACCCTCAGCCACTAGAATGCGCCGGTAGGTGTGCGCTATTAAAGGCAGCGCGGGGCAAGCTCGACCACTCGTTTGTTCCCCTCCTCCTCCCTCCCTCCCTCCCTCCCTCCCTCCGTACAAAGGACTAATAAATGGAGGAGGGGTCAACACGTGGAGGAGCCAGGCTAAGGTGGCCATCCGATGGCCCTAGCGTGTGGCCCTGATCAGAGCCCAAGGTGGGCTTGCGCCTAAGCCATTTGATCCGAATCTTGCGGCTCCCAGAGCACGTAAATATCAGTGGACGTCCCGAAAGGCACGTTCGCGGCAGCGCATCACCTGATAAGAGTCACGGAGACGGTGCAACGAGACGGCTCGTTGCGAGGGTCCAGACGAGTCCGGCCAAGTTAAAGTCTTGTTTCTATTTAGGCTTGAGCTCAGAGAGTGGAAATGGAGCTGATATTTCCACTCCGTTTGGTAAAAGGGATAACTCATATCCGGTCTAAGCGGGACATAGTTATGGATCGGATATCATGAGTCAGATATTCACCGGATTCAGAACGAATATATATAATACATAGGGCAAAATTTTAATTAAATTTTATTTGATTAATATGTTTAACAATATATTGATATGCATCAATTAAAATTAAAATAAAAACATAAGTAATACTTATTAATGTCAACTAAGGGTACTGATATATATTAAAACTAGTTAGGTGTATTTTAAAATAAAATATTTTTAAAAATATATTTATATATTATATATAAATTATAAAAAATATTTAGAACAAATCTTAAATAGAGCAGAGTAAATATTTTCGTGTCAGTTTCAATGATCAAACAGATAATATTTTAATGCTGATATCAAGTCCTGTGGTTGTTTCATAATTAGATAATACAACATCTAGGTAACGGAATAACATCCATATGCTGTTTGAATCTGTTTACGTCCCTTCTCGATATGATGAAGTATAATTCTGTACGTCCCATGAAAATATATATTTTAAGAAATAAGAAATGAATGGCATGAAACTATTTTCATAAAAATAAATAGTGTAAAATATTTTCAGAAAATGTTTTCAAGTGTTCCAAATAAAATATCTGTAATTTCATTTTTTTGAAAAACTCATCCTTTCTCTAAAGTTGTTTTCACTACTTTTTTTCTTTGCACCTTGACCCTTATGGGGTGTTCGGTTGCATGATAATGAAAGATTTTATTTTAATTTTTAAAAATTATAAGAAAACTTGTTAAAAGAGGTGTTTGACAACCATGACAATTTTATGTTTTGAAAGTGATTTTCTTCTTAAACAAAAAAGAGGGTCTCACCTCTTTCTTTTCTCTTGTGGTCCCCCACTTTGTTTGGTTATGTATGATAGCTACTCTCTTTTTGTTATCACATCCCTCCAAACATGATAATTTTATGTCATGAGTTGGTTCACTTTTTATTTTAATATAATTTTTTATCATGAAAGCGTACAAAAAATTATCATGCAACCAAACACCTTTTAGCCAAACTCTCTTTGGTAGCCTCCACTGTAACAATATACTCACTTCAATTGTTGACAATGCATCTATGTCTTGCAACATAGCCTTTCAACTGATTGAACCTCTACCTAAAGTAAATATATAGCCTATAGTAGATCTCTACCTATCAAGGTCACATGTATAATCCAAGTAAACAAAATTAACTAAAATATATGTACCATCAATGCTCCTCTAAAATAACAAACCAAATAAAGATGCATCTTTCAGATAATGTAAAATCCATTTAATTTCAATCTAATGCTCTTTACCTAGATTTGACATAAGCCTACTAACCACACCCATTGTGTAGGGTTATTTATGAAATTGGAACTTTAGCTCAATCCATATATAAAAGTGTACATTTGAGCACATTCACTATGTTCAATATCAAAATCCATTTAAATGTCTATAGTTTAAATAGAAAGATCGATCAACATATTTGATAAGTATGACTAACATTATGACTATTGAGTGTTTCTAATTTATTTTTTAATAAAAACTTAAGTAAATATTTATTAGATAGTTAATGGAATTATTGGTCAATTTTCAACAAGTTGAGCAAGAATCTACTCAAACTCTCATTAACAAGTGGAGATTTCTTTTCTTGCTCAAATTTACTCATTCAATATAATATAAATAATTTGAGTCAACCTTTTGTCCTGAGTTATTTGTCAAGTGTATTAGCTCTTTTGCACATTATGATCAACTAAAAAATTTATATTTTATTAAAGAGCTTTAAATATGTTAGGCCACAAAATATTAAAACACTCCCTACGTGGAACAACTGTGATCCAACAAGTTATGCTATAAAGATTAACAACAATCGAGAATAAGACAAACAAGCAAACCACAAAGGACATCATATTATGTGAATCAAAGAGATGATATGTCTTCTTACGTCCATGAGGAGAGCAGAGAGAATTCACTAATTGTAGAAGAGAAATAGAGTGGAAAGATATCCTTACGCTTATGTGGAATGATCTTTTCCAAGATAGAGCAATCTCGAATCCTCAATCTTCTTCTAGATGACACATCTCTAAATAGCTTTGCAAAGAACCAATATGCAATACCACGAACACCACAATCGCCATGATGGTAGAAAAACAAGACAAGAACAAAGGAAAATCAAGCATGACAGAGTTTTCCATATTCTGCTATTGCAACTCCCTCTCTCTCACCCTCACATTCCTCATGATGTCCACACACCACATTTGTAAGAACATTATGACAAAAGTAGCGTTAGGGTAAAAGGGAAAAGACAAAAAAAACCACTTATGACTAGAAAGAAAACATCACATTTTTCACCTTTTTAACTCTATCAAACAAAAAACAAAACACAACTTTCTCTAAAACTATTCCCTCTCCTTAAGGCCTTTGAACCTCAACAAGGTCAAATATTAGACAAGCCTAGACAATGTTGGAACTTGACAACTGGAAGTGGCTTGGTCACTATATCTACAACGATCTCTTGAGTCACAATATTCAAAAGCGAGATATCTCCACCTACAACTAACTCTTTGAGCTTATCACATCTGACATTAATGTGCTTGGTTCTCACATGGTACGTTGGATCCTTTATAAGACAAATAAAACTCTTTAGCTATCACTGTTTAAACTGATATTCTTCTGATGAACACCAAACTCTTTTGCCAAACCTTTTAGCCAAACTCTCTTTGGTAGCCTCCACTGTAGCAATATACTCACTTTAATTGTTGACAATGCATCTATGTCTTGCAACATAGCCTTTCAACTGATTGAACCTCTACCTAAAGTAAATATATAGCCTATAGTAGATCTCTGCCTATCAAGGTCACATGTATAATCTAAGTAAACAAAATTAACTAAAATATCAGTACCATCAATGCTCCTCTAAAATAACAAAACAAATAAAGATGTATCCTTCAGATCATGTAAAATCCATTTAATTTCAATCCAATGCTCTTTACCTAGATTTGACAAAAGCCTACTAACCAAACTAATTGCTTGAGACAAAGTTGGCCTAGTGCAAATCTTAACATACATTAGACAACCAACTATATTAACATATAAAGTTTTGAGTATTTATTGACATTTTTTTCTTTGACTTAGGACATTTCTACAATGACAATTTAAAGTGTTGAGCTAAAGATGTACAAACTGACATTGAATCATTCATATTAAATTTAGCCAACACCTTTTAAATATAACACTTCTGAACTGGAGTCAAGCTCTGTTGCTGAGCTTCAATCTTTCTCAGGCGTTCTTCCTGCCGCTGAGCTCTTCTCTTCTCGGCTTTTCTCTTATTCTTGAGCTGCTTCCTCCGGTGTGTAGCATCAGACGGGCCATGCGGTGGAGCTACTTGATTGTTTTGACCCTCAGCAGTTGCTTGGTCCTCAGCCTTACGTAAGGCAACTTCTGCTAGAACTCGAGCCCTCTCTTCCCGCGCAGGGATAACTTGCCAAGGTCTCTCAGGGTCCTCGGCTGCTTCTTGGATCTGGCATTGGCGTTAAGCCTCGGCCTCAACATTTTTCTGTATAAGCTCACAAGGGAGCTTTTGATAACTGGAGAAGAATTGGGGGCGCACAGAACTTTGTGAGGTGCCCCCAGCCATATGTTTCCTTTGGCCTACCAACTTCAGGGATGGCGTGAATGACATAGGAAGAACTTGCCGGGCTTGAGTTGACGTGGGGCCGCGGTGGTTGAACGAGGTAACGTCCGATCTTAAGGACCTCATTTATGATCAAGTCTTCAAGGTGTTTCTTGACTGCCCGACAGTCCTCAATGGAGTGTGACTGTGTATGATGATATCCACAACCACCCCTAGGAAAGGACATGAAGTGGAAGCCCCTATCCGGATGTGGTTCCATCAGGCCTCCCCTTGCAACCACCTCATAGAGATGGCGTGTCATTGCCTGAGGAAAGGAATACCGTGAGTAAACATGATACCGTCGATGCTTCTTCGGCCTATCCAGCTGCGGTGCTTCAACTGGTGCCCTCGGGGAGCATGTAGAGGAAGCTTCAGGCTCTGCCTCGTACTGATCAGCGCTTCCCCAAAGCTCATCGGGTTGATTAACAGTTTGCCCTGACGGCTGAGGTGAGTCAGCAAAAGATCTCCCCTGGTCTTGCAGAGGAGGGGGGTAAGCTTCTTCATACGTCATCTTGCCAGTGAGCAACTCGGTGACATTAGCCATGGTAGCCATAATGTCTGCCTCTAGGTGTACACATGTAACCCGGAATCCCTCCAGAATGGAACGGACTCGGGACGCCATTTGATAAACCGTGGGGTGCGGAAGCCGTTCCATGTCAGGACGCCATCGTCGTTCAGGTGGAGGAGGAGGAAGCCCCGGAACAGGATGCTCCGGTCTGTAATGTACCGCATTGACCGCAAAGTTCGTCGGGGGTCAAGGCTTGACATGAGGTTGTGGGGGGGTGCACTAGTCGGTTCCCCAAATTAAGAACTTGGTCCTGGATCAAATTTTCGGCCAAGTCCTTGAACTGGTAACAATCTTCAATCATATGCCCCAATAGTCTATGGTACGGGCAGAAGTTCGGTTCTTGACTCTTAGCAGCATCCTCCGGGCGTCGACTCGTCGGCAGGCTAATCAGTCCATTCTTCATACAGGCATCAAATAATTTCTTTGTATAGTCCCTTGTGATAGGGCTTCAAAGCACGTTCTTCCCATGTGGGCCTTGGAGCAAGATTGGTGGTATTCCTCTGAGGGGGTGCCGTGGTAGCACTTTTGCCTCCAGCATTATTATAGGGTCTAAAAGATGACGAGACATCCACCGTATTGACATCCCTAGAAAATGGCTGTTTGTCCTTCATTGGCCTTGATCTTGCAGCTGCCACCAAAGGGTTATTGACATAGAAGTGTTCTATGTCAGCAACCGTGACATTCAAGTCATCAAAGGATTGGATACGTGTCCCCAACACCTTTTCCTGGATCTCAGCCCAAAGGCCTCTCTTACACAATGCAACTGCCTCCTCATGCAAAGGTGGATTGGCACACTTCATGCATACATTTCTCCAGCGACGAATATGATAGAAATGTATGCCCTACAAGCCAATCATATATGATATGATTCGACATTTCTAGAAATATCTCATTCAAATTAATTAGGCAAATTTTCATTATAAGCTCTTATTAGAAGCGAATATCATAATGAAGTCCTTGATCAAATACAATGATGATTAAATCATGATGAGATCATGATAATGAGATTGATCATCTAGAGGTATTTGATCTAAATGTTCCTAGTCATAGGATACTTGAGACGGGACATCAAGGATCCGGATAGACTAGTGTATGTGATGTCTTCTCATGTGATGAGGACGACCGATCTCATTGGTCATTAGTGTGGAGACACTGAGATACATATACAGGTGCTCATTAGTTGAATGAGTTCACTGAACTGACCGAATTAGAAACCCGGAATGGTATCTTCAACTCGTCTATCGTGGTTTTCTATCATCACGGTTGCATGGTTGGACCTTGACCTGAGTCGCCAAAGATGCCTTGTTGGGTGGAACTTGTGCTTTGACCATTGACTTATGGATCACAATTTAGATGGTCCTATATAGCGATGGATCGGGTACAAGGAAAATCCGATGGAGGCAATTGAGCGGACAACAAGGGATCATCCACTCTCGGTAAGTGAGAGTGAATGTCCTATGGGATAGTACTCTAAATCCTCGGCTGTGGTAGATAGGATAATTGGAAAAGGAGTTTTCCAATTGATCCAATTCCGAGTACATGATCCTATAGTAGTCGGTACACTAAGGAGTTGACCCGATGCCGTACTCCTTTCCGACCGGGACATTGGATGGATGAGGGTTTATGTCCATGTGGTAACTGATGATGGAAAGGCTCAATGGAGATGAGATTATCCCCATAGCCATTTGGGATCATGGGACGTGGCTTGTACCCTTCATGTTCGGTAGGCCGATTAATCTGTTATCGGATAACGGATTTAATTTAATTAAATAGAATTGTTCTATTTTATTTAGGCCTCAACCAAATAGGTTATTGGGCCTAGTGGGTCACACACAAAAGGACTTATCCACAAGTACAGGGGCAAGGACGTAATTTATAGAGATTTTGGGTTTTTAAGAAAAATTCCATAATTCTCTATAAATACTAATGGTTTCAGCCAAACCCCATCAAGCCAAGGGTGAAAACCACGTCCCAAGTCTCCTCCCTACCTCCTCCTCTCTCTAGAAGGTGTCCATGGTCGATGGAGCTCCGTTCGGGAAGAGTTCTCGAGGCCGGCGCGAAGGGAGAACCTGCTGTGGATGAAGTTCGTGTGGATACTGCTGGAGACCGGACACTTGAACGGTTTGTATAGCTTAAGAAGCTCATCTCCTTCTTCTCCATGGGATTATATGAATCCCTATCAGGTATATTCGAACCCGATTTGATCGGTTTTCGGTTTTCGTCGTTCGGTTCTGATTGAGACGGATTCTAAAAGAACCCATAGGAACCGTCGCTTCCGCTGCGCCAAATTTTAATGGACGATTCCTTACAGTGGTATCAGAGCCCGGTTCAAGTCTCGGTCGAAACCGACGTCGAATCGACATTATTTCATGTTATTTATGTGTTCCCGAATCTGTGCAAACGTCTGTTTTGACGAGGCCACCATATTCTGTGTATGACTCATATAATAGATTGGTTAGCCTTGGTAGAATCTCGTGACATAGGGTTTTCCAACGCCGTAAACCGTTTGAAGTTTTGATCTCTGTAGTGTTCGGGAGAAGCCTCAAAAGTTGGTGTTTCTGTCATGCCCGAACCAACACCCGGATTTGGGGATTTTGTGAAATCTCCGTCCACAGTAGAAATTGAGACTTGGAAAAGGTTTATGAGATGGGTAATATTATTACCTAATCTTTCCCTTTGATATCCAGCTTTGAACGACGGCGGAGGATGAGAATTTTTGAGTTTTCCGACGAACTAGGGTTCTGCGGAATCGCGGCGGCGCCGACTTGTTTCTTCCTGATTTCCCGTTGATAGAGAATTTTTCTCTGAAGGGATATACACATATTTGGAAAATTCATATGATGAGGAATCTAAATTGTATTTTTAGAGAATATTTTGCTTCCTGGATAAGGAGTTATCCTCGTTGCAAAATAGAGATTTCTGCTACGGAATTTGGGTGACCGCCGCCTCTTCTTCCTCATTTTCCGGACGATTGGGATTTTTCCTAGATATGAGGCCGACCTTTTTGTATTCCTTATTTGATAAGGATTCCAACGCATATTTTTCCAGATTTTTCGGAGTCCTTTATAGGGAGATAAGGACCTGATATATTTGGACGATCTCCTCCGGATGAACAGTGCACAGGCGCTTCTTATCGGGTGGAGGAGAAGGGTCCGAATCGGACCCGGAACCGGATCCGGATCCGGGTCAAACCCGGTTTGACCGGGCCCACGCGCGCACTGCGGCGGCGCACAGGCGGCGCTGACGCCGCGGCGGCGGCGGCGGCGCAATGTGCCAGCGCCCGCGGCAGCGTGCGCGCACCGGACGGGCGCAAGGCGCCGCACGCGGCGCAATGCGCCACATTATTTATTAAATGATTTTAAATTGTTTAAAATCATAGAAAAATCCGAGAAAATGCCATAAAAATCCATAAAAATTCTGAAAAATTCTATAATATTATTTAACATGTTTTAAAGTGTTTAATGACATGTTAGATGATGTTTAGCCCTATTTACATTGATTCACTCATGGTTAAACTTTAAAATTGTTTTAAAGGTTTAACTTAAATTATTAGTGTCTTAATTAATTCTGTAAAATGAGATTTTACAGAATATAAATTGGGACATTAATTTATGACCTTGCACAGTATTGGGAATGCATGAATGTTCTAAATAGTTTAGTTTTGTATGTTTATTTCATATGAATTGTTTATATGTTGTTGTCATGTTATTTTCATGTTATTTATTTCATGAAAATTCGACATGCATGAAATTGAGAATTTAAAAATAAATTATATAATTTTATGCTGATATATATGATATATCTCATATAATTATCACGTATGCGCTCTATGTTCATGTGATGAATGTTAGTGTGTGTATGGAGGTGATCATGGACTTAATTGTGCTTGGCTTGTGATTGCTTTTAATTGTGTTGGTTATGTTATTAAATGGGGCCTGCGTGTGCCTCCTCTCTCTCTATACAATCTAATTGTACATTCTACCTCCCTCCATTAATGTACTCCCCTTGGTTAAAACCAAGGTTTCTTATTGAGTTATGTACATTTGTGGGGTCTGCATACCCTTAAGCCGCTTGTAAGAGTTAGAAGCCGGTTCGTGGAAGGTTGGAGAGTGGGACCACTTGGATAAGCACCCTTCTGAAGTGGGAGCATACCAACTCAAGCATCTGAAGCAAGGATTTGCACCTATAGGGGTGCCTTAGGTGCATGCTTAGGGTTAAGTCCATGATCACCTGATTTTGTGCATATTTTATATGTGGATGTGTGCTACAGTGTTATACCTTAGATATATGATATTCCAAAGGTATTATATATACTTAGCACATATTATTGATGAGACTAAAATAAAATCCCTCCTTGTCATAATTAGGTTGATAAACGTGTGACATTAAGAATGACTCACGTAGCCTTCCGTTGTTATGGTCTTGATGAGCCAATCTTAGATTGGATGGGTTTGTTGTGCTACCGCAAGACTCATTCAGGAAGGGATTGGTGATCATGGCTAAGGCATTTGCCGAACCTTGGGGTGGACCATTTGCATAGGTTTGTTGTGCTACCACAAAGACTGTGTGAAGAATCCATTCTCATAACGTAACAAGTGTTTGACCTAACTAGAGTATATGGCTTGTTGTGCTACCACAAGGTCATAACTCTAGAGGCTAAATGAGTAAGAGTTGCAAGACTTGCAAGACTTGCACCGCGCAATAGCTGCCCACCTATTAAGTATGGGGTGATTTGTTGTGCTACCACAAGGTCATCACCATAAAGTTAATAGGGTCTTAGTCCCCACTAGGATTTCATCGTGATATCCCGTCTTTGCATAATGAGGGTTATGCAAATTGCGTCGAAAATTAAAGGGGAGCATAAATTAGGATAAAAGACCATATCTTAATTTTAATGAATGTTTGCAATGTTATTTTGATAAAATTATATCTCATTGTAGAATACGATTATAAACCACCATTAGTATGGCATATTAGATGCCATATAGCTTAATGGCTCACACTTCTGGGGATCGGTTTGTAACTAAGAGAATTGTTCTCATAGTTTACCAATTAACTACTCTACTTGAGAAGTAGGTGTCTCCTAAATTATCTAGTGATATGAAAGAAAGATAAGATCTTATCTCATAGACAAGATGCATTGTTTGCCTTAAACTAGATGTTAGTCTCTATGAGACATAATTATAGAGACAACATGGATAGATGGGTACAGAGATCCATCATGGCTCATATTGATGAGCTAACTAAAGGGCAACTTAGATCAACAATACATCTTAATTACTTCTTTGTTGGTGAGACCAATAGTAAGAAGTAAAATCATTAGATAAAAAAATAGGGAGAGAGTTAATAGTAAAAGAAGGTGGTCAAGATAATAAAGCAGAATAAGATACGATTCTTACACTCGTCATGATGATGATAAGTGGAAGAGGAAGTACAAAGTGTTTTGTATATAATGCAAAGGTAGAGCTTGAGAAGCTTCATGTATCCAAGTCATTGGCACTTACTTTGTTTTAAATATACACTTAATAGTATTAGATACTATATGTGTATATCATAATATTAGATATTATGGATGCATCTAATGGTACGAGATACCAGATATGCATCTTATATCTACAAGGAGTTGTAGATGATGACAAGTAAATAAAGGCTTAATAAAGAAGATATTGACCTACATATGAAATGGTGCAAAAGTTGCATCATTATTAATGGGAGGTGCAATTCTTTAATAGTCTTATGGAGATGTCTTAATAATTAATATTGCTATTATATCATTCTACAAGAACATTATATGATTTCCTACTTGAATAAATGTTGATTCATTCTAAGTTATGGAATTGATAGATGTTCTAATAGATTGAATGACAAAGTGTTTGCTGCTGGGAGCTTAATGAATTGTTTAATCATATTTGATATGTTAGCTCTCATGTTATGTGTGAATATTCCTTTTAAGAGGAAATGGGTTGATTTAGATCAATCTACACTTTAGCTTTATATAGACATGGAGAATGGGTTAATGAGTTATTAGAACTCGTACATTTAGATGTATGTTAGCCCATATCTAGTAAGGCTAAAGAAGAATATTTCTACTTCATTATTTCAAAGATGATGTCTCTAGGTTTGGAAACATGTACTTTATGAAGTACAAAACTAAGACCTTTGAGAAATTATCTGAGATTAAGAATGAAGTAGAGATACTAATGGAACAAGTGTTAGAACTCTTTGATGAGATCAAAGAGAGGAATACTTAAGTACATAATTCACATATAATTGAAGGATATTAGAATCTAATGGACACCTCTTTACACATTTTAGCTTAATTGAGTAGCTAAAATAAGAAGTCATATTATGTCTAAGACATAATATGAACAATGACGAGTTTTGCAAATTTCCTCTTTGTCTAATTTTGGTTAAGTACTCGTTATAACCACTTGTTCTCAATAGGTACCTTCTAAGTCTGTTCTGATTATTCCATATAGGATATGGAAAAGGGGTTAAAACTTGACCTTAAGCAAGTTAAGGTTTCTGAATGTCCGAATGGTGAAGAAGTATAACTCTAACAAGTTGGAATATAAGACTATGAAGTGTTGGCTTGTGGAATATCCTAAGGAAACTTTTGGATATTAAATATACGACCCTTATGTATAAGGGTATGTGTTGCCTACCTCACTATATTTCTAAAGGAAAAGTTCCTTCTTAAGAAAGATAGTGGGAGCAAGGTATATATGGAAGATGTTCCGGTCCCAACAACCCAATAACACTTCTATTAAGGTGCTAGTTAATAATTACACAAGCACTAATGATAGGTCTTTACTTGTGTCCATTCTACCTAAGAGATATGTGAGACATATCTCTGATAGATGAAATGAGGCATAAGATAATAAGGATATTGATCCTATGATCTATATATAACCAATATGAGATATTGATTCATTAATGGGAAGAGACAATAAAATCCGATATAAACTTTATCTATTCTAATCAAGTTTAGAACTTGATAGATCCACCTAAGGATATAGTATCCATAAGGAATAAATGGATCACTAAATAATAGATTGGAGTGGATTAGAAGGTAGATACCTTCAAAGGTGAGAATAGTTGAAAAGGATATCATTGAAGTCAAATGGTTGACTATGATGAGATCTTTTACCTATTCTATGGATTAATCCATTCGGATTTTGATTGTAACACTCTATGATTATGAGATAAGCTAATTGGATGTTAATATAGTGTTCCTCTAAAGTATTTTGAGGAACAGGTGTATGTGATACAACTATAGGGAATTAAATCCCAATAACATCCAAGAAGAGTGTGTATTAAGTTCATTTATGGACTAAAGTAAAATTTCTCATAGATCATATATAAGGTTTAATGAGATTAAATCTTATGACTTCGTTAAGAACGAAGATGAGCCTTGTGTATTCAACAAGATAAGGAGTGTCACTTTCTTGACATTTTATGTTGATGACATACTACTCATTGAGAATGAGGTAGGTCTGTTATCATAAGTGGGCCTAGCTATCAAATTAATTCTCCAAACACAATTTGCGTTTTGAGATCTATGGAGATAGATCTAAAATCAATACCCAATGTACGTAGTCATTATAGTCAAAGGGTTTGACATGATAAACTCCAAGATAGGTTTCTTACCTATGTAGTGTGGAGTTGATCTCTGTAAAGTGTTGTCTTTGTAGACTTCTTGAAAGATAAAGAGATCACATAAATGGAGACCTTATGCCTTTGTCATAGGGTCTATCATTTATATGATGCTACGTACATGATGTAATCAATGCTCTAAGTGTTATGAGCATTCATCAGACAGATTCAAGTGAGAGTCACTGGATAGTTTAGAGATATATCATTTGGTACTTGAGAAGCACTGAGAATGTATCTCTTTACACTGGAGGATAAGACTTGAAGTCTTGTAGTTTTACAAACACAAGCTTCTAATCAAATAAGTTTGATATTAAGTCAGAATAATGGTGGTGCAGTGAGTTGAGAGAGTTCTATGTGATAGAACACTGTAAGTTCTACAACATATGTAAACAAGTTTACATGGTGGTTGCACACTACTTGAGAAGTAGTCTAGATGAAGATTCTCATCTATGATATGGGATTGTCTCAATTTTCTCTGAAAGTGTATCATTGTTTTGAGAAAACAATGGAGTAGAGCCGGTGTCTCATCAGAAGTTTAGAACTTCTGTGGCGATACAATACAATCAGAGAGATTGCAACTTATAGAGATATAATTAAAGATAAAGTATCTACCGTTAATAACATTGCGCATCCACTAATCAATACTCAAAGAGTGTTTCAGCTTCACCTCGAGCCGATATAGATCGTATGGGTGATTGGCTTTAGTGCAAGTGGGAGATTGATAGAAATGTATGCCCTACAAGCCAATCATATATGATATGATTCGACATTTCTAGAAATATCTCATTCAAATTAATTAGGCAAATCTTCATTATAAGCTCTTATTAGAAGCGAATATCATAATGAAGTCCTTGATCAAATACAATGATGATTAAATCATGATGAGATCATGATAATGAGATTGATCATCTAGAGGTATTTGATCTAAATGTTCCTAGTCATAGGATACTTGAGACGGGACATCAAGGATCCGGATAGACTAGTGTATGTGATGTCTTCTCATGTGATGAGGACGACCGATCTCATTGGTCATTAGTGTGGAGACACCGAGATACATATACTGTGTGCTCATTAGTTGAATGAGTTCACCGAATCGACCGAATTAGAAACCCGGAATGGTATCTTACCCAACTGTCTATCAGGCTTTTCTATCATCACCGTTGCATCGTTGCACCTTTCACCTGACTCGCCAAAGATGCCTTGTTGGGTGGAACTTGTGCTTTGACCATTGACTTATGGATCACAATTTAGATGGTCCTATATAGCGATGGATCGGGTACAAGGAAAATCTGATGGAGGCAATTGAGCGGACAACAAGGGATCATCCACTCTCGGTAAGTGAGAGTGAATGTCCTATGGGATAGTACTCTAAATCCCTGGCCAGGGTAGATAGGATAATTGGAAAAGGAGTTTTCCAATTGATCCAATTCCGAGTACAGGATCCTATAGAGTCGGTACACTAAGGAGTTGACAGTCGATGCCGTACTCCTTTCCGACCGGGACATTGGATGGATGAGGGTTTATATCCATGTGGTAACTGATGATGGAAAGGCTCAATGGAGATGAGATTATCCCCATAGCCATTTGGGATCATGGGATGTGGCTTGTACCCTTCATGATCGGTAGGCCGATTAATCTGTTATCGGATAACGGATTTAATTTAATTAAATAGAATTGTTCTATTTTATTTAGGCCTCAACCAAATAGGTTATTGGGCCTAGTGGGTCACACACAAAAGGACTTATCCACAAGTACAGGGGCAAGGACGTAATTTATAGAGATTTTGGGTTTTTAAGAAAAATTCCATAATTCTCTATAAATACTAATGGTTTCAGCCAAACCCCATCAAGCCAAGGGTGAAAACCACGTCCCAAGTCTCCTCCCTACCTCCTCCTCTCTCTAGAAGGTGTCCATGGTCGATGGAGCTCCGTTCGGGAAGAGTTCTCGAGGCCGGCGCGAAGGGAGAACCTGCTGTGGATGAAGTTCGTGTGGATACTGCTGGAGACCGGACACTTGAACGGTTTGTATAGCTTGAGAAGATCATCTCCTTCTTCTCCATGGGATTATATGAATCCCTATCAGGTATATTCGAACCCGATTTGATCGGTTTTCGGTTTTCGTCGTTCGGTTCTGATTGAGACGGATTCTAAAAGAACCCATAGGAATCGTCGCTTCCGCTGCGCCAAATTTTAATGGACGATTCCTTACAGAATATAGTTGACTGCCGATTCGTTTCGTCCCTGGAACACAGTGGTCAACTCGACCAGGGTATGCGGCCGCTCAGAGAAACTAAACCTCTCAATAAACTTTCTTTGTAGATCAGGCCAGTCTACTACTGATCCAGGCTTCAATTTAGAAAACCACTCAAAGGCTGTGCCCGTTAGAGTGGTGGCGAAGTACTTAAGGAAGTACGATTCGCAATGTGCTAACTCACCCATGTGAGTGTAATATAAAGCCAAATGCTCCCTGGGGGACCCACGCCCATCAAACTTGGAGCACTTGGGCACCTTAGAGACGTCAGGAAAAAGCTTCACATACTGATGATGTGGTGGGTATGGGACTTGGTAGAGGCCCACCACACCTTGTCCATCATCATGTTGCGCCAAACGCATAGAAATCATTTGATCTATCATAGCCCGCTGAGAAGACTCAATAAAATCTTGCTGCGGTGGAGGCAGAGGGGCTTGGTACTGTGGTTGAATAAAGATCTCATCATCCATGGGTGGTCTAGGAGCCGGATGCATGGGAGTAGCAGGACGAGGTTGTGCTACAGGTGGCAGTTCTCCTTGAGTAATACGGGGCCCATCTGAAGCCTTGGTGGCACCTGATGCTTGTGCTAGTTGAGAATGGAGCAAGCTGGAACTGGCAAGGAGAGCCTGGAGTGCGCCCTCCGCGGCGATTCTCCCTCCAAAGAGAGAATTCTCCCTCCAAAGATCTTCTAATTTAATGGCCGGTGGCATGACCACTACTTCATCGCTTGGCACAATATCCTTGTCCTTACGACGGCGTGTGCCCTCCGCGGCGATGGTAGATTGACGTTCGGCCATACTACGTGTGACGGGCCCAACATGAACTATAGTCTGAGAGTCCTCTGGAACATCATCAGGGTGACCAGCACCTGCAGTGTAGCAAGTGTATACTCGCATCTGGCCTCCTGGCCCCCGTGCTACTTGGCGTTTGGGGGCAGTGTCAGACAACATAACTCAGTCAAGGACTGACCCTCTTCTATGTGGTAGCTCCCGCGGAGTAGTGGTCGCATGACCATCATCAAAATGATAAAACTGCCGCCGGTGGGGTGGCGCAAACTGAACCTTCGGCCGAATAGAATTGGCCTTTGGTTTCTGCGGGGGGTTGAATACAGCCCTCGGTTGTGGCCGTGGTTGGGACTTCAGCCCAGAAGGCCCCTCGTCTGGGTGAGGTTGACGACAGGCTTTGGAGACAAGTGGTTTTTCAAGGGGAATGCTAGCCTTAGGGCACCAAACCTTCGAGATCGGGACAGAGGGTCTGAATCCCTGCCCCCGGTTGGCACGAGTGTCTGCTGTCCGGGGCTCTCAGCAAGAAGAAGCTTGAATGGGGAACATGCCCCCAATCGGTGGAACTGGTTGCCGAAGTGAACAGTCAACCGTTGGGTTGATTGCTGGATTCTTTAGTACGGCAGGCGGCTGCTGCCGGGTCTTCTTAGGCTGGACCGTTGAGCGGTCAGCCGGGGGAGCCAAAAACTTTATGGGGAGCTTTCCCCTGGTTGGTTGGGCAAAGAACCAGAATGGTTGGTCGGAAAATTGATTGTTTACATAGAACTTTTGATGGGCAGGTGGTAGCACCTGCAGGTTCTCTTCAACATAGACCGCTGATCGGTCCAAGGAGGAAAGACAAGCCAGGGGATGGCCCCTCGCCCGAGCTGATATCTTGAGAGCCGTTGATCGGCTCGAGTCTTCAAGCTTTTTAGGAGAGGGTTGCCCCCTCTCAACAACATCCCCGGCCACTGGTCGGCCGGTCTTCCTGGAACGGGCAGAAGGTTGACTCTTCCCCCATACAGTTGGCATATTCTTAATAACGGGCGTAGCAGGGGCCCATAAGTCATTATCCAACTGGCTCAGAGCAACGAACTGGTTGACAAGGGGTAGAACGATAAGCCGCGGTCGGCGGCGCTTCTCCTCCCTAAACTCAGAGGGAGTCCTGATGAAAGTGGCTGGGCGGGTACGGTTCCAAGGGCACCGTACATTACCAACCTCCAAGTTACGGCGGGAGCCATGTTCAAGACGAAGCTTGCGCAGACTCGACTGAGGAGATGCGGGCGCGGGTCCGGAGTTAACGGTGATAACATTCACCGAAAATGGCTCCTGAAGAGGAGCTGGTTGAGGTGACTTCGGGAGGGAAGCCTCAAAGAGTAGGGCGGCATCTGCAGAAGCTATTTGAAGTTGTTGGAGGGGATGAACCTCCTACTCAGTAGCGAATGGCTCCTCTAGTGTGGCACCAAGACGGTCAGGGTGTAGCACAACTTTGGGGAAACAGCCAAAAGTGATGCCGGCGGTGACGGCACCAATGCAATGGCTGTTGATGTAGGCCTCGGAATAGCGAACACCATTGTCAAACTCCATTGAACCTGCAAAAACATACAAGGCCGACCTGATCAGATGAAGAGAGTCTTTGAAGAGATAGTGGGTGTGCACTTTCTCAGATCGCTTTGGTAGAGAGATGAAGGGAAAGAGAGGTCCCACCGGGCGTGCCAATTTTTGGGAACCTCGGGAATCTTTTTGATTTTTGAAATGTGTTTAAAAGATTTGTTTTTTTTGAATGTTGAAATATCGTACCTGAATTTTCTAGTAAAATAGGTGATAGACCATAAAAAACTATTAGATAGTCCAGATGATATTAAAAGAGTATAGAACCGAGATTCGGGTTCTGTGAAAATATTTTTTGACCTCTCTCCATTGGATGGTGCGAATATCCAATATTTATTTACATCGAGCAAACACTCGAACACCCTTGATTAACTGCCATAGCGATCTTGTTTGACGAGAGCGTGCACATCCACAATGTATAAAGAACACAAAGGGCCCTGGCCTTTCAGGCCCGATGAGATGCAAACAAGTTTGATTAAATTTTGTTTGGAGTTGATTTATGTTTAATTTATGAATGGATTTTGATGTGGTTTGAATTGTTGATTTCATATTTCAATTTGATTTAGATTTGAATGTTATTTGTTTTGAGTTTATTTGAATTGTTTGGTTTGTTTTACTTCAATTGATTGAAGTTTATTTTATTTTTTATTTGAACTTGATATTTTAGATGTGTTTTGATCAATTTGACTTGTTTAAATTTAATTGACATGTGTTGAGTCATTTTCATGTGATTTTCTCATGTCGGTTGGTGTTTTAATACCAATTCGGGTGTGTTCGGTATGTTTTAAATGTTTTGAAGTTTGGTTTAAATTGATCAAACTTGAACTTCAAATTGTTAATGATCTGAATTTGGCATGTTTTAAGATGAATTTCATATACATTAATGTTTTCTTTATGTGTTCTTTTCAATTAGTTGTGATTTATTTGATTTGCAATTGTTTAAGCATTTGAATTCCAATGGATTAAGTGTATTGAATCAATTTTTCCAGATTGTATTAAATCTGATATTTGTTGAATGTTAAAGCTTTAATGATCTATTTTAAGCATGTTTTAAGGTTGATTTGAATGTATTTTCAGATTTAATTAAGTTAACTTCAAATTTGGTTAACTCTTGTTCGGTTTGCATCACATCCGGTCTGTCGGGCTAGTGTCGATGCCCGGTCACATGCAATCAGCTCGGCACTTGAAATGTTCATTGAATATTCATTTTCATGCTGGTGTACATCAGATGTGGCAGTTCATATGCCATGTTCAATGCTGTCTATGGTGCAAATGTGTGAATGTCCTTCCCTTGGTGTAAAATACCACTTGATTGGGAAAATTTTGGTAGCATGCCACCTTATTTTCCAATCGGTGTGGAATTTTACCCGTCCTACAAGGCATAGTCATTTGACTTTCCAAGTAGTGGGAAGGGTCCGTCTGCAGTGGGAAGCGTGTCCCATGCCTACGCCCGGGTCAGCGTTCCGGTGCATACCGGATGAGCCGCCCAATGAAGCGTCCAATTGTGGACTAACTCCTTATTTAATTTTGGCATTTCGCCTTCAGATTTAACTAAGGTTTATTTAAGTGTCCAAGGCCCAATGGGCCAGATTTATCAACACAATGGGCTGGTCTTCATGTCTCATGGCCTGAGAAGGCCAGCTTCATGTCATGTTGGCCCGGTTGGCCCAATTCAAGCTTCATGTCTCCATGGCCCGGTTGGCCTATTTTACACCTTGTTTGGACCAGAATCGAGAGCCACCTTCTCAAGCCCTTGACCCATCAAGTGAGCCAAGGGGGATCAGGCCGTCACCCCCAACCTGGTCCTTACAAGGACCTGTTGTAGCCTCGGTTTGTTGCACTTGTTCGCAGCACCTGTTTTGATCTCCAAGGGCCAGAATGGCCTGCTTTGACAATCTACAAAATTTGATTTCTAGTGTTTGCCTTCTTGCTGTAGCAGTGGGCAAAGGAAGCCTCAGAGGGGATGGGATGGATCTGTGGGGGTGCTGCTTGGAAGAGTTGGAAAGGGGACTGCACAAGGGGCAGGTTTAAGGCAAGTTTGGAAGGGTTGATTAGGTGCTGCACAAAGGGCATGTTGAAAAGGATTTCAATGCCTCAAAGGGGTTGTTTGGTATTGAAATAAGGAAGGCCACACAAATGGGATGTCTTGGTTGAAGTTGAGAATCCGCCTGAGAGAGACTTGACCCGTCGTACGGATTCCAAGAATTCCCAGGACATCACCCTCTCCTCCAGCCAAAACAAGGGATCAAGAGGCCGCCCGGGGGAGACTTGGCCCATCTTGTGGATCCAAGAATGCCCGGGACATCACTCCATCCTCCTCAATGGGTAAGGGATCAGTGTAGAGAATAGGGCTGATTGGGTGCTGTAGGGAAGTTGAACATGGGCTTTAAGTGGTACTAACAAGGCTGAGTTTTTGGAGCTTCTTGAATGGCCATAAAGAAGGCCGAGGGGAAGATAAAGAAGAGGGGAGGAAAAGAACTAGAAAGTACTACATCTTCCCTCACCTTTTTTGCACAATCCTTGTTGGAGATTGAAGGAGAAGCTGGCTCGCCTTATACCCTTCTTCTTCTTCTTCTTTTGTTGCTTAAAATGGGGCTGGAATCAGTGCTCCAAGAAGGAACACCTGCTGTTGGAATCGGTGCACCACCGATTGGGCTGCTGCTGGCGCACCTGCTGGAGGGAGGCCTTTTCTCCTTCTTCTTCTTCACTTGGCACACCACAAGGGGGCTGGAGAGGTTTCTGACTTGCTGATGAGGACGTCCAAGCAAGGAGAAGCTGTCTTGGAGCAGGGTAGATGTGGAGAGGCAGGGCTTTCGCAGGGTGATCAGCTTGTCCTGAACATGGCCAGCTGAGGGGGCTTTTATAGGGGTTGAGGGGCGCCATATCCAGGAGGAGATAAGGCTGGAGGTTGTTGAGAGGAGATAAGGATAACTCAAGGGAGGTTGTTGAGGTGATTGTGCGCCAACTAGAAAGAGAGGGAGAGAAGGGTGCGCACATTCTCCTACTTTCAAGGAGGTGTGCGCACATGACTTGTGGTAGGATGGGTGGTTCGGCCAGGGCTTGGATGAGGATAGGCTTGGTTAGTTTTAGGATTAGTTAGGATGAAGATAAACCAAGGGAGTGGTTGAGGGTGATAAGGATAAGCCATGGGAAGTTGAGGTGGTTGAGGATGAGATAAAGATAAACCAAAGAGAGATGGAGAGAGTTGGGAAAGCCTTGAGCACCCTCCCCTACTTTCTAGGGCTGTTTGTGCACACATCAGATGAGAGAGGATGGTAGGTTCGGCCATGACAGGTTGGGTTAGCCCATCTTGGGTTAGGTTTAACCCTGGTTTAATCAGAGTGCTCCCGATCCAACGGCTAGCATTAATTCCAGCCAAAACCAATTAAATAAATCCCAAATTGACTTCAAAAAAATTCAGATCATACCCTGATGGCCATTGATATTATGCTCCATCCTGATGTGTGGTTGCGATCACTTGAATTGCAACGGATCTCCTGATTTAGCTAGTTTCTCCGATCGGTGCGATCTCGGCCGTCGATAATGCCGAAAACTGTATCTGAGTGCAATTACCATCTCCCATTGGCCAAATTTATTTTTCATGCATTAATATTCATGAGATCAAAGTTTTGGGTCATGAAAATTGAAATTTTCAGCCCATGGGGCGATCTGAAGCTAATCGGACCATTATGCCCCTGGTGCGAGAACATACGGCTTTCCGTCCGAATTTGCTCTTTCTTGCATATCTCTTCATCCGGGGGTCGGATTTTCGATCCGTTTTGAGC
This sequence comes from Cryptocoryne crispatula var. balansae, assembly GCA_036172225.1. Lineage (NCBI taxonomy): Eukaryota > Viridiplantae > Streptophyta > Magnoliopsida > Alismatales > Araceae > Cryptocoryne > Cryptocoryne crispatula. The sequence goes on along the minus strand of CM069931.1, from coordinate 20,255,395 downwards.
ATTGCCTAGCTCTATCAAATATTGAAAATGTGGTAAAGTTGGAATGCCATGTTAGAGTCCCAATTTGTCCCAAAGTGTCAGGGGCAAAATGGTCATTTCGGCCTTCCGGTGTCCGTTTTTCATGTTTTGGGCACCGTTGCGAAGCTCTTGACCGGGGCTATGTAATGAGCACATTATCTTGGCCATTTGTAACATGTAAAGCCATGCCAAGGCATTTACAAAGCTTTTTTACATCATCTATTTATGAATTTTTCGAATCTGGGTAAGATTTTCTGCACCAGCTTCGGCATTGCTGAAATTTGTATCAAGCAAGCTAAGCGAAAAAGTTTGATGCCAAAACCTACCTTCCCACCTCATTAGACAGAGTTATTTGAGTTCAAATAGGTAAGTTCATAAACTCCTCTAATTTCGGCTGGATTTTCGGACATGATGATCTTAACAACTTTTCGAACTCCTTTTAGAATCTCCAGATGGACAAAATTAATGAAGTTTGCTGCATTGGAAAGATCTCATCCACGAGAATCAATTTAAACTAACCCCACATAGTTTGGTATCTCATACGAACTGTGGTGATCAAATCAAAACTGCTCTGTGTACTGTTTCGAGAAAGCAAGAAATCACATGAAATCAAGCCAATTTCAATTCAACTTCAACCGACGCTTCAACCGTGCTCTGATACCATTTTAAGGAATGAATACATGATAGCGTAAAAATATTTGATTCCTTGAAACCATGATCTTTGCCATGGTCGATGCCGAACGAGCAAAACCGGGAACTGAATATGAAGTAGAACGAGAGTACCTCATGGGATTTATAAAGTCACTCACCATGGATGAAGAGAGAACATTCCTCCTTACTAAAAACTGTTCAAGTTTCTGGTCTCTAGCGGTATCCATACGATCTGCTTCAATAGACAAGTTCTCCCTTCTTTCGGGCCTCCAAAAATCTTCCAGATCTAAGCTTGACCGTGGGAGATCACCTTATATAGGAGAGAGTAGGAAGAGAGGATGCTTGGGACATGCTCCAGCCCTATGTCATGTTAGGGTTTGGCTTCATAAGCCATTTATATATAGAAGATGGAATCTTTCACAAAAACACAAAACTTCTATAAAATTATGTCCATGCCCTCATCTTATTGACCAGATCTAATGTGTGTGAGACACTAGGCCCAATAGTCAATTTGGTTGACGCCTTAATTAATTTAAAAAAATAATTCCTTTAAATTAAATCAAAATTGTTATTCGATAACAGTTTTTATGACTTTCTGATCATAAATGGTACAAGCCACATCCTATGATCCCAAATGACTTTGGGGAGTTAATAACATCCATTGAGCCTTTCCATCATCAATTATCACACAGATTTAAATCCTCGTTCATACAATGTCCTGATCGGGCAGGGGTTCGGAACTGACTATCAACCCCTAAATACTCCAACTCTATGGGATCCTGTACTCAAGTTTGGATCAATTGGAAAACTACTTTTCCAATTATCCTAAGTACCTTGGCCAAGGATTTAGTGTACTATCACATAGGACATTCTCTCTCTCCATCCGAGAGTGAATGATCCCTTGTTGTCCACTCAATTGCCACCACTGGGTTTTTGTTGCACCCAATACATCAACTATACTGGAGTATCAAGATAGTGATGCATAAGTCAATAATCAAAGTACAAGATATATCTGGTAACACATCTTTGACGACTTAGGTCAAAGATCCAACCGTACTATTGAGATGTAAGAATAACATAATAGACAGTTCGGTAAGATACCAATCAAGTTTTCTTAAATTGGTCAGTTTAGTGAACTCATTCCACTAATGAGTACCTATGTGTGTGTCTCAGTGTCCCCACATTGATGACCAATGAGATCGGTCATTCTCATCACATGAGAAGACATCACACACACTAGTCTATCTGGATTCTTAATGTCCCGTCTCAAGGATCCTATGACTAGGAATATTTAGATCACATACCTCTACATGATCCATCACATTATCATGATCTCATCATGATTCAATCATCATTGCATGTGATCAAGGACTTCATTACGACATATGCTTCTAATAAAAGCTAGTAACGAAGTTTTGTCTATTTAATTGAATGAGATATTCCTAGAAATGTTGAAATGTTGAATCATATCATATTCTATCTGATAGTACTCTAAATCATTGGCCAAGGTAGATATGATAATTGGAAAAGGGTTTTCCAATTGATCTAATTACGAGTACAAGATTCCATAATGTCGGTATATTTAGGAGTTAATCGTCAATATCGTACTCCTATCCAACCGGGACAATGGATGAATGAAGTTTTATAGCCATGTGGTAACCAATGATGGAAAGGCTCTTTGGAGAAGAGTTCATCCCCGAAGCCATTTGGGATCATAGGATGTGACTTGTACCCTTTATGATCGGTAAGCCGTTAAATCTATTATAAGATAAAAGATTTAATTTAAAAGAAGTTGTTCTTTTAATTATGCCTCAACCAAATAGGCTATTGGGCCTAGTAGGTCATAGACATAAAGGCTAATCCATAAGTTTGGGGGCAAAGATGTAATTATAAAGAAATGAGGGGTTTTTGTAAAAAACTCCAAATTCTCTATATAATAGCGAATTGAGCATGAGCCCCACAAGCCAAGATTGCAAAATTCATCCCTACCTCTCTCCTTCACATTTTCCCATGCTGGAGGCCATTGAGAGTCGATGGGACTTCATTCGGGATGAGTCGGAATGTCTGACACGTAGGAGAACCTGACTATGGAGGCGGATCATATGGATATGACTAGAGGCCACACACTTGAGTGGCTGAATGAGTGTGAGAATGCTCGATCTTCTCCGATCTATAGAGATTGTTTGAATCCCACAAATGTACGTGTTTGGAATCGTTTCGAATATCAGTTTTGACGATGTCGTTCAGTTCCGATTGAGACCAAGACAATGATATACGAGGAATCAGAAATTTTTCCCTGCGCCAATCTAATTGGATTGATTCCCAACAAAAATGTCTTATACAACAATGGTAGAGAACACAACAATACTAGAGCTTGATCTTCCTCTTCTCTTTTCACATCACTACTTTCCAAATCTATTAAAATTAAATTGAATTCATCAATATGTGATTTAATAAAGGTACCTTCTGCCATCCTAAGCATTAAGAGGCTCTACTTCAAATATAGCTTACCCGTCAAAGATTTTTTCATACACAATGACTCCAATTGGAACCACAATGTAATTGTTGTTTTCTCGTGAATGACTTTTGGAAGAACTTCATTGGACAAGCTTAGTTAAATTGAAGCTAGAGCCTTCTCACCTAAATCTTATTTCTTATCATTAGACATAGTGGCTGGCATCATCATCTTCTTCTTCTTCCCAAGCAAAGCCTTTTGTAGTCCCTAATGAGTTAAAAATGCTTTCATCTTGATATGCCATAAACTTAAGTTGATGCTTCATTTGAACTTCTCAATTTCAATTTTTACAAACATTTTAGCAACACCTAACACTTGCTAAATCACATAAATAATCAAATTGGTTGTGATACTAGATGTTAAATGATAGTGTCGAGACACTCATGTAGTGGAACAAATGTGTATTCCAACAAGTAAGCCATGTAAAAATGATTAGCAATAATCGAGAATAAGGCAAACAAGCAAACCCCATAGTAGACTAGATTTACATTGTTCAGAGAGACAATACATCTTTTTACGTCCATAGGGTGAGCAAAAAGAATCCACTTATTGTAGAAGATATATAAAGTGAAAAGATACTCTTACATATGTACAGAGTGATCTTTCCAAAGATAGAGCAATCCTAAATCCTCAATCTTTCACTAGATGGTACACCTTTAAATAGCTTTATAGAGCATTGTATAGGTGGTACCATGAATACCACGATCTCCACGATAGGAGAAAACTTAAAAGAAAAGAAGAATTGAGGAAAATCGAGCATGATGGAGTCTTCCACATTCTGCTACCATAGTTTCCTCTCTCTCATCCTCACATTCCTCATGGTAGCCACACAACTTTTATAAGAACATTATGCCAAAAGTAGTAAAAGAGAAAAGACAATAATAACCCCCCTTATGATTGATCAAAAAAACATTACATAAATATGCATCCTCTTATTTGTTTGTATTTTTAAAATATAACTCAATGATTTAAAATTATTAAAGTATTGAAATCCCATCCTTAGTCTTAAAAATACTTCATAATATTATTAGTCAAGTATTCCTTTAAATTTTCTTGACAAAATGGCATGTTTTTTTAGAGAGATAAAGGAGTGTAGGGGGGAAAAGAAGGAAGAGATAGCACTAAAAAGAGCCATTTTTATTATAAAGTTATAGAATGACTAACTAGCATTTCTTTCATTTCCTCACTTATTTTCAATAAACACTAGCGAGTTATTAGAATTTTTAATTATTGCATGAATATATCTATTTGTATATTTGCATTAGAGAGAAACTTCTCAACAATGTTAATTTATTTTATAATATTACTTGTAATTGAACAATTTTTTGTGTGGACATGGAGGACGAAAATAAGGCTTACAAATGTTAAGTAGTAGTAAGGAACAAGTACAAAAGAGTAGCATTTCTTTTCAATACATCAGTCAACTACTTTGTTTGTTGTAATGGTCACGGACATGGCCTATGGCTGAAAGTGCATGGTTTCAAAACCCATGACCACTTCAGATGAGAGGGGAAGGGCTCGAGTCCGCAGCCTCCCTCTCTACATAGGTGATTTCCATAGTTGTTGGACAACACCGAGACTAGTCAACAACTTTTGACCTCTCCCTCTTGACCATTTATAGCATGCCGAAGTGACTTCAATACTTAACAGCCTATTTGTTTATAGTATTAAGTAACTGTATTAATATCAATTTTAAAACTGATATTGATACTTTACATTGGTAGGTGTTTGGATGTTAATATTAATTTTAAGATACACAGTTAAAAAAAAGTATCATAATCAATACAGGTGGAGACCTGTATTGAAATCATCCCATGCGGATGCGGCGTCCCTCCCCCGTCCGCTGCGGCTCTGCGCGTCCCCCTTCCTTCCCCGTCCGGAGCCCCCCCTCCGTGCAGCCCCTCCCCCCCCCCCCCCCCGCGTCCCCCCTCCCCGTCCGGAGCCCCCCGCGCGTCCCCCTTCCCTCCCCGTTTGTAGCCCCCCCGCCTCGTCCGGAGCACCACCCCACCCCCCGCCGGAGCCCCCCCGCGCCTCCGGATGGGGAGGGAAGGGGGACGCGCGGCGCCCGCGCGGAGGGGGATGCGCGGTGCCTCCGCGCAGCCCCCCCACCCCGTCCGGAGGGCTCCGGATGGGGAGGGAAGGGGACGCACGCACGGAGGGACGCCCGCACGGAGGGACGCGCGGCGCCTCCACGCAGCCCCCCACCCCGTCCGGAGCACCCCCCCCCCCCCCCCGCCGGAGCCCCCACCCCGCGTGCGTCCCCCCTCCCCGTCCGAGCCCCCCGCGCATCCCCCTCCATCGGAGCCCCCCCGCGCGTCCCCCCTCCCCGCCGGAGCCCCCCGCGCGTCCCCCCTCTACCGGAGCCCCCCGCGCGTCCCCCTCCCTCGCGCGTCGCCCCGCCGGAGCCCCCCGCGCGTCCCCCTCCGCGCAGCCCCCCCGTCCGCCCCCTGCATGTCCCCCCTCCGCGCAGCCCCCCCTCGCAGACACCTCCGGCTCATTTAATATCAATTGTAATATTGATATAATTTTATCAAACACATGAAAAATTTGATACTATCAATCTTGACACTGATACTTCAATTTCAGAAAATATCAATATCAATATTAATACAATATCATTTTTAATACTCTAACCAAACATGGCATAAGTCTTTGAAGGTAGAGTGTCATATCTCGATAGAAAGGCATATGAGGTGAGTTGAAGCTGCTATACCCTCTCGGCCCACAGAAGTGGTGCAAATGAACCAATAAGCTCCACAAGTAACTTGAAACTAGACATGGCAAAATTTCAACTTGACTAATTTATTATATTAAATGAACAAATTTGAATAAAAAATAAAAGTCAGTTTATTAAATAAGCCAAGTTAGAGCATACTTCTACTCGACTCGATAAACTCACAAATAACTAGATTTAATACTTTATTAAAATTTTTTAAAAATTAAATTATATGTATTAATAATTATATATTATCACTTAAATATATGTAATAAGTTAAAATGAAATTGATTTGAGTTTAAACTCAGCTTGAATTTCACAAATGAGTTAAGGTTATAGTTTCAAGGATGACTTTTGATTGATTTGAGTTTTATAAACAAATTTGTACCAAGTTTGAATTTAAAGTTGGACAAAACCCGAGTCAAGAGCTCAAGCTCTAGCTCTACTAGATTATATAACAAACCAAGTTTTAACAAGAACTCAACATGGTCGTAAACTCAAGTTCAAACTCTATCTCATGTAAAATAAATGAGCCAACCTTGACTAGAATATTACTCAGCCCAGCTCATTTTACATCCCTTGGTAAGACCATTTTCAATTTTTGACTATCAACATGTGTCTGGTGTTAATCATAATTTTCATATATTAAGTATCTTGATGCAACAACAAAAGATATTAAAATAATATTATATTATATTAAATACCCTAAGGCTATGTTTTGTACGGGGATAATCATGGATAAATCTAGTTTATCCTCAATCCCCCATTTGTTTTGAAAATAAAATGGGACTTAACTTGGATTAACTCAATCAGGTTTATCCCAAAAAATGAGGATACAATTTAGGGATAAGTCATGCCATCTAGTAAATGAGATATGTTATCCCTAAATATTTTTTCAAGGGATAGTAGTCCCATCTAGTACATGAAATGTTTTGTATTATTATTTATATATTATTTTTGATATAAATTTCAAATTTTACATTAACAGTCAAATAATTTATATATATATCAATGTTAGTTTCAAAATTAATAATCATAAATAATACCAAACATAGGACAAAGTTATCTTCAAAACATATCCTAACTCAAACAAAACACATGGGGGTAAAGATAGTCAGAAAGAGTGACTTATCCCTATCTTTATGAATTTTTTCCCTATACTAAACGGGGCCTAACTGAACAATCTCTTGGATCTTCTCTTGTACTGCTTAGTAAGAAAGAACGTGTATAGAAATTTCCTTGTCCATGCATCTAGAAATAAAATGCTGTTTTGGATATATAACTTCATTTTGGCTTGGGTACGGGGTTTTGTTTTGTTTTGTTTTTACAGCTGTTGGAGTTTAGATCTAACGATTATGGATGGAGTGGATATTAAACATGGTGGATCTTCTATTCTAGAATCCGCTCTCTTGGGCAATACGATGTAATCTGACTTCATTTTGGATTGGGTAAAGGATTCTGTTTTCTTTTTACAGTTTTTGAATTTTAGATCTAACAAATCTTGTTAGAGCGGATATATATTAAACAGTGGGATACCCTCTTCTAGAATCCACTCGGCTTGGCAATAAGATATTATCTTTTTTCTGTATCCAACTTAAATATCATATAGACACATGCAATCGAATATTATTTCATCAGTTACATGTCATTCTTAGAATAAAAAATCATGATTCATTTACAGCTTTATCACAGGGCCACAATCCTTGTTAATTATCCACCACTAATTATCAAGTAAATGATTCTTTGTTCCACGTCCAAAACACAATTAATAGTGTGGCACGGCACAAATAAATAATTACAATGTTTAAATAAAATTTCTAAAACTATTTGCAGATCACGATTAACTCTCACAAAGCAAAAAGGTAGCAAAGGAACAATAATTTTTCGTTGCTCAATAATTTTTCCATGTGCTCAAATATTTAATCAAGCATCTTTATATTAGCATATTTGACAAAAATCCTATCGATATTATTTAATTTACCGTCATAAATGTATTTACTTATTTTTATTTTATAATTCTTTTTCAATTATTCTGTCATTGTACCTCTGATCAGATATAATTCCATCTAACTTACTTGAAAATCTATATTAACTCTTAATACTTTTTCTTTTGTATGCAAACACTTCTCACGAAGGAGTTGGTGGGTTTTCAAAGGATAGATGGAGACATACACAGCAGCTATATATAATATTCTTCTCATTCAAAGGCAAGGTTGCACCAAGTTATTCTCCGATTCTTTTTGTCACTGTCATCGTCCTAATCCTCCTCCACCATTGCTTACAGGGTTCCTAAAAAATGCTGTTGCGATCTTGTTTTACTTGACATAAACGACAATCTCCTGAACACACGCCCACCCTTCGTAGATAATGTGATGTATCACTTTCCACGTCATTGGCAAGGTCTACTCCCAAGGAAGGTTAGATCCTAGGTCAGATATGAGTCATCCTGGTCCAACCCAACCCAGGTTGGACCAGGATGACTTTGATTTGACCTCGATCTAATAAGATCCGATAAAGATCCAAAACTAAAAAATGGAAGATAATCTAAAAATTTTTAAAAATAAATTGTAAACAATTCAAAGTTGTAATAACCAGGATATTTAAATATATAAAAAAAATAGATATTATATTTATAAATGAGAGTTAATATTATTAATTTTAAAATTTTTCCCGTTTTTCTCTCCCTCCGGATAATCCTCCTTAACCGCCGCCTCCTTCCCCTCTCCCGATCGAACTCTTACTCTCTTCCCCCGGTCCCGGTCGGACTCTCCCTCCTCCCCTCTATTTATTTCCACCCTCCCTCTTCTTCTCTTCCGCGAGCGCAGCAGTAGCCCCGTGCCCCCACCTTCCTCCTTCCCTCTTCTTCCCTCCCGCGCGGGTGCAACACCCAGACTCCCCCCCTCCCGCGGTTCTGTCCCGCGAGTGCCGCCTCCCTCCAGCGCCTGCCCCGCCTGCGGCCACATCGTCCGCCGGCCAGCCAACCCCCCCCCCACGTTACTTGGCCGCTGCCGCCATCCTTCCGCGCGCCGCACCCGCGGCCTTCATCCCACCGCCGCCTGCACCCTCGCCCCACCCACCTTGCCACCGTCGGCCACGCAGGCCACCGCCACCTGCCCGCGCGCACGCGGCCGCCCACCGTCAACCGCCCGCCGCTTTGACCCCCCCGGTCGTCCGCACTTGCGCCGCGCACGCACACTTGGCCGCGCAACGCCGCCCAGCCGCCTCCCGCCAGCGCGCGAAGCCGCCGCGGCCCCCTTTGATCGTCACCGCCCGGCCACCGCCAGCTGTGCCGCCGCCGCCATCGCCTGACCCCCGGTGCTGCCTTCCTCCACGCGAGCGCGCGCAGTGCCGCCGCCGACGCCAGCCCCGCCTGCGCCCAGCCGTCGCCGCCGCCGCCCACCTGCGCCGCCGCGCTGCCGGCCACGACTGTCGTCCCGACAGCCCCCCCCTCTGTTGGTCGCCGCCGTCTCCCGCGGCCTCACCCTGCTGACCCCGCTGGCCAGCCTCCCCTCTTCACGCCATCCAGAATCCCCCCCACGCGAGCTCTTCATCCCTCCCGCGGACGCCGCTGCCACCCGGTCGCCGGCGCTGCCTGCCTGCACCCTCCGCCGGCCAGCCGCCAGCATCCGCCGGCGCCACCTCACATGCACCGCCGCCGGCGCTCTCTCTCCGCTGACCGCCGCACATCGCCGCCCGCAGCGCCGTCTGCACGCCGCCGCCGCCCGATTGTCCGCCGCCTCCCTACCTCCCGCCGGTCGCGAAGCCGCCGCTGCACCCTCCCTCGCGCTGCCTCCCTGCACTCCCTCCGCCGCCGCGCGCCACGCCCACCAGAACGACAATCTTCTGCCATCGCCACCTTTCCCGTGCGAACCACGCCGTGCGCATCGCAGTCGCCGCCTCCGCGGCTGCGCCCAGCCCCCCCGTTGACCTCGCCGCCCGGCGCCAGCTCCGCCGCCCACGCGAGCTACGCGGCTGCTGCTGCGTGTGCCGCCCAACCAGCCCCTGCGCCGGCCGCCCTTGCTGCGTGTGCCGCCCAACCACCCCCCCGCGGGTATCTTCCTCTCTCCCCTATCTATCGCCCTCTCTCTCATATCGCCTCTCTCTTCTATTAGTTTCTCTCTCTCTGATCGATTCTCTCTTTATTCCTTCTCTTAACTTCTTTAATCTAACAGATTATCAAGATACCGTTCGGTTCGGTTTTTCGTCGCCGTCGTGACCGCGGCATATTCTTCACCCAGATCGACTCCGTTGGAATTCTGTGCGCCGTTCGTCGTCACCGTTAAGGTAGGCGTCTCGACTACTCTTAGCACTCTATATATTTAAATTAAATCGTAAAAATTATGTTTAGATCATTATGATTAATAGGTTAGAAATAATGGGTTGTTTTTGATTTATTTGCATGTTTAGATAGAGTTAGATTAATTTGTTTAAACTGTGCATGCTTAGATTAATTTGGTTATTCATGTATGTTAATCACCATGATAGGTTTGTGTATGTTTAAAAATCTAGCTAGATTAGTATGTCTGCATCTTGGTAAACCTTAAACACATATATCCCGATTGGATAAAAAGCCGATGTAAGGTTTAGGCATAATGTTGTTAGAATTTAGTTTATTTTCTTTTATGTGATAGGTAGTTCTGTTTAAGCATGTAATTGTCATGGTTAGGTTGTATATTGCATGATCTTATTTATATGCATTAGTTTGTGATAGACTGTGGTATGGTATGCAAATATGTGGTGCATAGAACCATGGGTGTTCATCTATGTATTTCATATTTGATTGCCAATTAAATGTTCATGTTTACTATCTGAGTTAATTATATGCTTGCATGGTGTGGAATGTGGTTAGTGCAGTGAGCTGCATTGTGATGGAAATGTACTTCACCAGACTATAGTTCGGTCCTGTGGGCAGCAGATGAATTAGAACAATCTGGAGCATCCTTCGATCCCAGATACCGCGGTTTATCCTAAGTACTCCTCTGCCTATGGGGTACTATGGGATTTAGTTACTATATGTTACTTCCTACTATATGGTAAATCTGGTGCTAGTTTTGTGATGTGACTACATTTATCAGATGGAGCATGATATTTACTCAGACAGGTGTCTAGTTGTGTATTTTGGCATAGATGTTAGTTTACTAGATGTGTCCTTGGTTTTATGTCAGGTCTATGTGTTCTGGGCATACCTAGAGTAGTCTAATGTGTAGGGTATGTTGGTTTTAATGCATATGGAGTCATGTTATCATATGGGGTAGTTGAATGACTTTGTAATCAATTAATTAAAGATATATGATTAGTTTAAACCCTATGTATTAAATCTGATTTTTTAGGCTTATTATGTATAGTATACCACTAGAAATCATTATTATAGTGGGGTAGTTCGGGTGTAAGTCCTACTGAGTCTGTGGTGACTCACCCCTTCCGTTGTTAATATTTTCAGGATTACAGGTTTAGCGCAGCAGAAGCGTAGTGGTATTTTGGAATTCGAGGAGCTAGTGATTCAATTGTTCAATGTTAGTATTTAATTTGTTTAGATAGGTGTTTGTTTATGGTGTTAATATGTTGTAAAGTTTGGAATCGTGAATTTGGATTGTGATTTTAGTCTAATTTGGTTCCAGACCGATATCCTTTCCCGTAACGTCGCCGGATTATCTTCCGCTGTGCATGTTAAAAATCCGGGTCGTGACAGCTTGGTATCAGAGCCTTAACTCGGCCTGAATGTCTACTTTGACGTGCCCGAGTTCTTGATATCGGTTTGGATTGGATGGAATTAATAATTGGAAGATCATGATCTTAGATAGAGAGAGTAATTTAGATTGCCTATTAGATTGAGAATCTTTGATGACATTGGAGTTTGATATTAGATGGGTATTTTAGATAGATTAGAATGAGCTAGATGGATAGATATTAGGTAGATAGATTGATGTAAGAGTGATTAGTTAGTTAGTTAGATTGATAGGTAGATATGTTTGGATAGATTGATAATAGATAGATGTGTTTAGGGTGAGTGATAGATATTGAGTAGATTAGAAATAGGAGATATTAGTCAGATTGATTGAATGATACAATTGTTCGGTGAGACCAGTTGAATTTTCGAGGACGAAAATTTTTGTTAGGAGGGTAGATTGTAATAACCAGGATATTTAAATATAAATAAAAAATAGATATTATATTTATTATGAGAGTTAATATTATTAATTTTAAATTTTTTCCCGTTTTTCTCTCCCTCCGGATAATCCTCCTTAACTGCCGCCTCCTTCCCATCTCCCGACCGAACTCTACCTCTCTTCCCCCGGTCCCGGTCGGACTCTCCCTCCTCCCCTCTATTTATTTCCCACGCAGCAGCCCTTCCACCCTCCCTCTTCTTCTCTTCCGCGAGCGCAGCAGTAGCCCCGCGCCCCCACCTTCCTCCTTCCCTCTTCTTCCCTCCCGCGCGGGTGCAACACCCGTACTCCCCCCCTCCCGCGGTTCCGTCCCGCGAGTGCCGCCTCCCTCCAGCGCCTGCCCCGCTGCGGCCACATCGTCCGCCGGCCAGCCAACCCCCCCCACGTTACTTGGCTGCTGCCGCCATCCTTCCGCGCGCCGCACCCGCGGCCTTCATCCCACCGCCGCCTGCACCCTCGCCTCACCTGCCTTGCCACCGTCGGCTGCGCAGGCCACCGCCGCCTGCCCGCGCACACGCGGCCGCCCACTGTCAACCGCCCGCTGCTTTGACCCCCCCATCGTCCGCACTTGCGCCGCGCGCGCACACTTGGCCGCGCAACACCGCCCAGCCGCCTCCCGCCCGCGCGCGAAGCCGTCGCGGCCCCCTTTGATCGTCACCGCCCGGCCACCACCAGCTGCGCCGCCGCCGCCGTCGCCTGACCCCCCCGGTGCTGCCTTCCTCCGCGCGAGCGCACGCAGTGCCGCCGCCGACGCCAGCCCCGCCTGCGCCCAGCCGTCGCCGCCGCTGCCCACCTGCGCCACCGCGCTGCCGGCCACGACTGTCGTCCCGACAGCCCCCCCCCTCCGTTGGTCGCTGCCGCCTCCCGCAGCCTCACCCCGCTGGCCAGCCTCCCCTCTTCGCGCCATCCAGAATCCCCCCCACGCGAGCTCTTCATCCCGCCCACGGACGCCGCTGCCACCCGATCGCCGGCGCTGCCTGCCTGCACCATCCGCCGGCCAGCCGCCAGCCTCCGCCGGTGCCACCTCACATGCACCGCCGCCGGCGCTCTCTCTCCGCTGACCGCTGCACATCGCCGTCTGCAGCGCCGTCTGAACGCCGCCGCCGCCCGATCGTCCGCCACCTCCCTACCTCCCTCCGGTCGCGAAGCCGCCGCTGCACCCTCCCTCGCGCTGCCGCCCTGCACTCCCTCCGCCGCCGCGCGCCACGCCCACCCGAACGACAATCTTCTGCCGTCGCCACCTTTCCCGTGCGAACCGCACCGTGCGCATCGCCTTCGCCGCCTTCGCGGCTGCGTCCAGCCCCCCCGTTGACCTCGCCGCCCGGCGCCAGCTCCGCCGCCCGCGCGAGCTACGCGGCTGCTGCTGCATGTGCCGCCCAACCAGCCCCTGCGCCGGCCGCCCTTGCTGCGTGTGCCGCCCAACCCCCCCCCCCCCACGGGTATCTTCCTCTCTCCCCTATCTATCGCCCTCTCTCTCATATCGCCTCTCTCTCCTATCAGTTTCTCTCTCTCTGATCGATTCTCTCTTTATTCCTTCTCTTAACTTCTTTAATCTAACAGATTATCAAGATACCGTTCGGTTCGGTTTTTCGTCGCCATCGTGACTGCAGCATATTCTTCACCCGGATCAACTCCGTTGGAATTCCGTGCGCCGTTCGTTGTCGCCGTTAAGGTAGGCGTCTCGACTATTCTTAGCACTCTATATATTTAAATTAAATCGTAAAAATTATGTTTAGATCATTATGATTAATAGGTTAGAAATAATGGGCTGTTTTTGATTTATTTGCATGTTTAGATAGAGTTAGATTAATTTGTTTAAACTGTGCATGCTTAGATTAATTTGGTTATTCATGTATGTTAATCACCATGATAGGTTTGTGTATGTTTAAAAATCTAGATAGATTAGTATGTCTGCATCATAGTAAACCTTAAACACATATATCCCGATTGGATAAAAAGCTGATGTAAGGTTTAGGCATATTGTTGTTAGAATTTAGTTTATTTTCTTTTATGTGATAGGTAGTTCTGTTTAAGCATGTAATTGTCATGGTTAGGTTGTATATTGTATGATCTTATTTATATGCATTAGTTTGTGATAGACTGTGGTATGGTATGCAAGTATGTGGTGCATAGAACCATGGGTGTTCATCTATGTATTCCATGTTTGATTGCCAATTAAATGTTCATGTTTACTGTCTGAGTTAATTATATGCTTGCATGGTGTGGAATGTGGTTAGTGCAGTGAGCTGCATTGTGATGGAAATATACTTCACCAGACTATAGTTCGGTCCTGTGGGCAGCAGATGAATTAGAACAATCTGGAGCATCCTTCGATCCCAGATACCGCGGTTTATCCTAAGTACTCCCTTGCCTATGGGGTACTATATGATTTAGTTACTATATGTTACTTCCTACTATATGGTAAATCTGGTGCTAGTTTTGTGATGTGACTACATTTATCAGATGGAGCTTGTTATTTACTCAGATAGGTGTCTAGTTGTGTATTTTGGCATAGATGTTAGTTTACTAGATGTGTCCTTGGTTTTATGTCAGGTCTATGTGTTCTGGGCATACCTAGAGTAGTCTAATGTGTAGGGTATGTTGGTTTTAATGCATGTGGAGTCATGTTATCATATGGGGTAGTTGAATGACTTTGTAATCAATTAATTAAAGATATATGATTAGTTTAAACCCTATGTATTAAATCTGATTTTTTAGGCTTATTATGTATAGTATACCACTAGAAATCATTATTATAGTGGGGTAGTTCGAGTGTAAGTCCTACTGAGTCTGTGGTGACTCACCCCTTCTGTTGTTAATATTTTCAGGATTGCAGGTTTAGCGCAGCAGAAGCGTAGTGGTATTTTGGAATTCGAGGAGCTAGTGATTCAATTGTTCAATGTTAGTATTTAATTTGTTTAGATAGGTGTTTGTTTATGGTGTTAATATGTTGTAAAGTTTGGAATCATGAATTTGGATTGTGATTTTAGTCTTATTTGGTTCCAGACCGATATCCTTTCCCGTTACGTCGCCGGATTATCTTCCGCTGTGCATGTTAAAAATCCGAGTCGTGACAAAAGTAAACTGACAAAATTTTACTAAAATTATTTTTGCCATTTCTATTTAAATCTTATATTTTTATGTTCTTCTACGTAAGTTATATACTCTTCCCAAGATATTTAAGAAGTACATAATATTGAAAGTATATACATGTTGATTGTATTCTACGCTCTCATTTAATTATCCTAGGATGACCTTGCCAAGTTTTATCCTTATAACTACCACAGATGGAGTGTTTGGAGCTCTCAAATTCATAACTTGCTTGAGACATCACAAAATGCTATTGATGAAATGTAAGAACTCAAGAGTGCTATTGGTGAAACATAGGAACATAAGAGTCCGGAGATGATTCAAGTTTATAACAATGGTAATAGATATCTCTTAAGTCTCTATCTTATTGTGTGTGTTCTCCACTTTATGTCTGTACACCATGATCTTGATCTTGCATAACATGTGAGATTTGTTCTTCGACTATGAAGTGCATCAGTGAAGGGTGTATTTCAACATGCATGTTTCATAGACTAATTGCTCTGGCCTCTTTTCTGGCAACCTATTTCTCTATTTTGTATGTATAAGGCTAAATGTCGAGCAATTTGTTTCACATCTTGAATCAATGTCATTTAGCTTAAGAATTGTATTGCAAATAACACTAGGTCTTCATACCCTGTTGCTTTGTCCTGATCCATCCCCTAGCCAGTTGCATGAGAGTAATTTATGATAGAACTTAAGTGTTGAAAAGCTTTCAATAAAAATAATGATGAATACATACCAAGACTTATCAAAATAATTGCTCCTTGCACTCTAGACATTGCAAAATGCATTGACCTTAATCTATACTCATGCAACTTATTACATACTTTAATTGAATGATCATCATCTCTAAAATGCTACATATTACTGACTCGACTCATTTAGAAATTCATTGGTTGCATTGAAGGTATATCAATGAGCATATCTTGGCATAATAAAATATCTTCTACAATGTAATTTGTATGCCATTAAACAATTAAATACACATGTTAACAATTAAAAATAATAAATATTATGTGTTGCATGTATAGGGTGATACAATGCCTACTCCAACCGATGCTCAATAATATTCCACCATTTTGTGAAGACATGCACTTTCCTTGAGATTTCATTTTTTACCCGCTCAAGTGCATTGTATAGATAGCCCATGATTACCTTCTTGTCCCTAGGTTACATTATAAAAATTATTTTCATTATAATTGTCTAGAAGTCTTTAATATCTAATGTCTTTTCTACCTTCTTCCCTTCCCTATTATTTGAAGGATTAGCTATAGAAACCCAACTTGTCCAATTAGGAAAAATTGTTATTTGCATCAAAGGATGTCTCTAAGATATCAAGGGAGATATATTGACAAACAAATTTGGGTGCACCTGACAATAAAAGCTCTTAACCCTTTGTATCTTCCTTCATCATGTTTTGGAAATGATGATACGTACTGACTCATCTTTACATCACAGTCAATCTAAGGATCTTTGCATATATCCTCTAGAATTAAGTCTAATGA
Organism: Cryptocoryne crispatula var. balansae; assembly: GCA_036172225.1. Classification (NCBI taxonomy): domain Eukaryota; kingdom Viridiplantae; phylum Streptophyta; class Magnoliopsida; order Alismatales; family Araceae; genus Cryptocoryne; species Cryptocoryne crispatula. The sequence goes on along the minus strand of CM069931.1, from coordinate 20,238,736 downwards.
ATGTGTAGAGCATGGTACCCAATATAAAAGTGGTCTCTTGACCATAAACAATTACCCAACTACATTGTAGGTAGCTTCTTTGCCTGTTACTACTTTCACAACCCACTCTTCTACTATTTCATTTATAGTACTATCAATAAATTCTTACAAATGAGTCTATTGACTTCCAAAAGATGATCCTGACTTCCAAAAGATGATTCCAGCTTGATAGTATACTATAAAAATGATTTCCTAATTACACTAAAGACATTATATAGATCTTAGAAGAATGTTGAACAACTTATTGTAGACAAGCCAAATTTACCTAGTTCAGAGCATAAAAACTCATGTTTTATAGGGTAACATGTGTGATTAATCTTAGAATGATACTAGGTCCTTTTAATGTTGATTTGGAGCTTTGTCGAATGAAATCGGACATCTTTTGAAGTTTTTGACAAAAAGTTGTAATTTCCAAGCAAAAGCCACACGTAAATCGTGTAAACACGAAAATTGGCTGAATGACCAATGACTAATGATCATACATTGAAGGTTATGGTTAGATTCACACTCTGGATAAGTTTTATTTCTTGCCGTATATTTTTGGTTGGCCGTCAAAATCATTCTGACTAGTATCTAATCTTCTGTTCATTGTCCTAACTTACGGATAAAATTCTGAAGTTTTGGAGGGTGTGAGGTCTGATGCATTATTGTAGAAAACTTCTTCGGCCTGTTATCTTTTCAACGCAACAAAGGATGTCGAATTCTAAGTTCAGGAGTGTCTGCAATGGCTTCTAGAAGAAAGACGCGCGAAATCAATCCCACGTGCCCTGGATCCAGGACACGTGCCCATGCGCCCCCACCCTGAGGCACGTGGCCATGTGCCCACGATCGGGGGCATGAGGGAACCAGTTTTTGATCCAGACTCTACCTCTAACTGGATCAGATCAAAATTTTTGATCAGATTGGGCCGAATTTTTTGGGTGGATGCCATGCACCCCCAGGGACCAGGGCACAAGATCTTATTTTTTAGCTTGGATAGTGACGACTGTTGTCCTGTAAATTGAGACTGATTCTGGTCATTCCAAAGGCTTGTTCATGACCCCTCGAGCATCTTAAGATATCCAAGCTCCGTCCTTCATCTATTTTGTAATTTTTAGAGAAAGAATTTTGAGTTTTTAGAGAGAGAGAAGTCGGTTTAGGAGAGAGGAAAGTTGGTATGCAGGTGATCTATCAGGTCTCACTTCTTCAAATTCTACAGCATCGTGTGGACATCTTCTATCCGAGCTCTCAACACCTTCCTCTTCGAGTCTTCTTCTATTTTCAATTGACAGCATGTGATTCTGAGATTGGGGATGATCATGGCGAGCACAGAAGCAAAGTCATGCCTGGCAGATCCTGGACTGCTGCTTGACTTTTTTGATAACACATATTTGGTCATATCCCTCTTTATTCTTATCAGAATATTTATTTTCTTTTTCTTATCTCTTTGTTTCGTTATTCTCTATCCTCCTATCATTTTTTTACAATTTTTGCATTATTTTTAGTTTATTAATCCTAAAAATAAAAAAGAGGTTAGAGATAACCTGAATCTAGTCATGTTTTCTTTCAATTGTGTGTTTTATGTTATTTTATTTACATATACTCCACTTTGTTTAGTTATAATTGTCTTTTTCATTTTTTTGTTTGTCTAGTTGCACAGAAAATCAAGCACCCATGCGTTGAGGACTCTTCTTCATCGGCCGGCTGAAGAAGGAGAAGCTTTGACTCGCACTCTTCCTGCTAAGGTACACACGATCATTTTTACTTCATAAATCAGAACCCGCGGTTCCTGGAGACCACATGTCTTAATTTCCTTCTTCTCATCCTCGTCCCACATGACCCGAACCGTGATTGAGTGATGCCGAGGGATGAAAGTTTGGGGATCAATGTGAGTGTGGGACCTAGGTGAGAGTGTTGTCCGTGTTCTCTTCCTTCCTTTCTCATCCCCTCTTGAGGTGATGATCCGGATTTACAGACTTCCCTAAAAAGGAGAGCCCCATTGTGTTTTCTCAGAGTCGACAGCTTTGTGGTGACCATGGTGGGACAAGCAATGTCTTTAGCCATGGGTGCTTAGTGTTTTCTTGCAACAAGTTCTAGTTCTAGACCAGTTCCCACGTGATCGTTTCCTTCTTTCCACCTTGCTTAATTTCATGCCATCTCAAAATTTCTGATTTCACCCATCTTTTATAAGATCTTAAGTTCCAAGTACCTCATATCATTTCTGTCATTTTATTTTAGCCGGTTCCCACATGAACCCACCTTTGCTTTTAAAATCGGTTCTCGCGAACCAACTCTCTTCTACAAACCGGTTCCCACGTGAATCATCATTTATTTTTAGCCATTCAAATAAGATTTTTCCCTTTCATTTCAGGTTATCTCACCCTCAAATTAGTCACCATGTGACCCTCTTTTATTCCCAGTTGCCATATAAACTGGTTCCCACGTGAACCACCATTTTCCTTTCAAACTGGTTCCCACGTGAAACAATCTCTTTCTTTACTTCGGTTCCCATGTGAACCAAAACACTTTTCTTCAAATATAACCCCACTTGGATCAGATCCTTATTCATCTTTAATTGGCCTCACGTGGCCCTCTTTAATTATTTTAACCGGTTCAACGTGAACCACCCCTTTGCTACCCAAAACTGGTTCTCGCGTGAACCACCTTCACTTTTATCTTGGTTCCCACATGAACCAACTTATTCCTACATCGGTACCCGTGTGTACCACCCCTTTTGCTTGGCTATCAGATCTGAACCCTCTTCTTTCTATTACTTTTCACTATCTCTATTTGGCTCCTATGTGAAACAAGGTCTAGATTCTAGTTTCTAGTTGCTTATCTAGTTTCTAATTACTTTCCTTGGGTCATTGCTTGTTTATTTAAGTTTATGTGTTGATTATTACTTGCTTTATTACTTGATTGCATTCTTTGCTCCTTCTCTCTATCTCATTCTTTTACACTTTTTTTTTCTTTTGTGGCGGGAGCTCACTCTCCCATTTACCCCTCCCATCTAAAACACCCTCTTGGTGGATTATGACCTCCCTTCTAGGATATTCCTTCCTAGTTTACTTGGTTTGCTTTCATCAAGGCCTCCATAATTTCTTATACGTGGAGTATTCCTCTTCACGATCGGGTTGGTTGTACCACTCCCCAAACCCGAAACATCCTATGTTACCTACACATGGTGAGATTGTGTGAAACCTAGGTTATTGGAGACTGAAGTTAGGATCCTAACCCATTTGTTGAGAGAACAATTCTTAACAAATCCATAAACCTAAGGTTTAATCAAAATCATTGCATAATCTTGTTTTCAAGTCTTTGCATCACTTGTTTGCCAAACAAAAATTCAAAAGTCTAACATTTTTTCAAGATACTTGTTGGCATCAAATTTTTCCGCTTAGCTTGCTTGATACAAGTTTTAGCAATGCCGAAGCCGGTGCAGAAAATCTGACCCAGATTAAAAAAAATCATGAATAGATGATGTAAACAGGCTTTGAAAATGCCTTGGCATGGCTTTACATGTTACAAATTGCCAAGATAATGTGCTCATTACATAGCCCCGGTCAAGAGCTTCGCAACGGTGCCCAAAACATGAAAAACGGACACCGGAAGGCCGAAATGATCATTTTGCCCGTGACACTTTGGGACAAATTGGGACTCTAACATGGAATTCCAACTTTACCACATTGTCAATATTGGATAGAGCTAGGCAATGCTCGAAACAGATCGAAAATCCGACCCCCGGATGAAGAGATATGCAAGAAAGAGCAAATCCGGACGGAAAGCCGTATGTTCTCGCACCAGGGGCATAATGGTCCGATTAGCTCTGGATCGACCCATGGGCTGAAAATTTCAATTTTAATGACCCAAAACTTTGATCTCATGAATATTGATGCATGAAAAATAAATTTGGCCAATGGGAGGAGGCAATTGCATTCAATTACAGTTTTCGGCATTATCAACGGCCAAGATCGCACCGATCAGAGAAACTAGCTAAATTAAGAGATCCGTTGCAATTCAAGTGATCTCAACCACACATCAGGATAGAGAATATATCAATGGCCATCAGGGTATGATCTGGATTTTTTTTGAAGTCAATTTGAGATTTATTTAATTGGTTTTGGTCGAAATTAATGCTAGCCGTTGGAACGGGAGCACTTTGATTAAACCAGGGTTAAACCTAACCCAAGATGGGCTAACCCAACCTGTCATGGCCGAATCCCATCCTCCCTCATCTGATGTGTGCGCAAGAAGCCCTATAAAATAGGGGAGGGAGGCGCACCCACCTCCTCCTTCCTTGGCTGGTGGGTCCCACTCAACCACTTCCCGCAACCACCTCCCATGGCTTATCCCTATCTCTCCCTTGGTTTATCTTCATCCAAACTAATCCTACAACTAACCAAGATTATCCTCATCCAAGCCTTGGTCGAACCAGCCTTCTTTCCACATGTCATGTGCGCACACCTCCTTGAAAGGAGGAGATGGTGCGCACCCTTCTCTCCCTCTCTTTCTAGTTGGCGCATAATCATCCTCAACAATGAACTATGGGTTATCCTTATCGTCCCCAACCTCCCTTGAGTTATCCTTATCTCCTCTCAACAACCTCCAGCCTTATCTCCTCCTGGATATGGAGCCCCTCAGCCCCTATAAAAGCCCCCCCAGCTGGCCATGTGCAGGACAAGCTGATCACCCTGTGGAAGCCCTGACTCTCCTCCCTCTACCCTGCTCCAAGACAGCTTCTCCTTGCATGGATGTCTTCATCAGCAAGTCAGCAACCTCTCCAGCCCCCTTGTGGTGTTCCAAGTGAAGAATAAGAAGGAGAAAAGGCCTCCCTCCAGCAGGCGCGCCAGCAGCAGGTGCAACCAGCCCACCTGATTGGTGTGCCAACTTCAGCAAGTGCAGCAAGCTCTCTTCATTACTTTGCTCCATCCATAAACATCAGCAAGGAGAAGACCCCATTTTCTCATCCAACAGAAAGAGAATAAGGGTTTGGTGGCACTTTCAGCCCATCATCTTCAACACCACCTGCAGTGCAAGAGAGAGGAAAAAACCGGTGAGTTGAAAAAGTGTGTTCCAATGTAGCCTTTTAATTCAACTCTTCCCCTTCTCTTCTATAACCCTCTCCATGGTGGCATACCCTTTGAGTAATGCCCATTCATCCCCCTTTGAGTTCCCTTCACGTTTGTCTATAGAAAGCCCCAAGTGTACCATCTATTTGGCCATCACAAAAAACAGCCCCTTGCTGCCCCTTAAAACAGGCCTCTAAACCAGCCCCTTTGTGCACCCTTTTGGCCCTCCATGTTGGCCTCTAAACCTTCTACTATCATGCTTGGTTTGACCCACTTATGGTCACTTGGACATACACCTCCTGCCTTTCCCAATCAGGCCCCGAATGGCATGCAAAACAGGCCCCCTTGCTGGCCCAAGTTCTGCCCCCTTGTGAGCACCCATGTCAGGCCCCTTCGATGGCACCTAGTTTGCCCTATGTGAAACACACCCAATACAGCTTCTACAGCACTCCCAAACAAACCAAACATCCTATTTGATGTGTGGAAGGAGGGTCGATTCTTTGAGACTCTCGGAATCCACCGGACGGACCGAGACTACTCGAGCGGGCTTTCAATTCTCATGCTCTTTGTGCATTTTTAAAACCAGTCCTAGTTCATACCTAAACCTATCCCTTGTGCAGTCCTACCAAAGCTCACCTAAACAGCACCTTAGCCAACCCATTCCAGCCCCTCTGAGGCTCACCTAGCCCGCTGCCACAGCAAGATATCATGGTGCAAAAATGGAGGGAAAATCAGGCCAACCGGGCCATGGAGGTGCAAAGCAGGCCCATTGGGTCATCATGTTCAAAGCAGGCCACCAGGACCCATGAAGCTCAAGATTGGGCCAACCGGGCTGACATAGCATGAAGACCAGCCCATTGTGCTGATGAAGCTGGCCCATTGGGCCTTGGACACTTAAAATAAACCTTAATTAAATCTGAAGGCGAAATGCCAAAATTAAATAAGGAGTTAGCACCACCACGTGGGCGCTCCACCTTGGGCAGCTAGCCCGGACCAGTATCCGGTATGTTGACCCGGGCGTAGGCATGGGACACGCTTCCCACTGCAGATGGACCCTTCCCACTACCTGGAAAGTCAAATGACTATGCCATGTAGGACAGGTAAAAATTCCACACCGATTGGAAAATAAGGCGGCATGCTGCCAAAATTTTCCTGGTCAAGTGGGATTTTACAACCAGGGAAGGACATTCACACATTTGCACCAATGACAGCATTATTCTTGTCATATGAACTGCCACATCTGATGTACACCAGCATGAACATGAATATTCAATGAACATTTCAAGTGCCGAGTTGATTGCTTGTGACCGGGCATCGACACTAGCCTGACAGACCGGCTGTGATGCAAACCGAACAAGAGTTAACCAAATCTGAAGTTAATTTAATTAAATCTGAAAATACATTCAAATTAATCTTAAAACATGCTTAAAACATATCATTAAAGCTTTAACATTCAACAAAAATCAGATTTAATACAATCTGGAAAAATTGATTCGATACACTTAATTTATTTGAATTCAAATGCTTAAACAAGTGCAAATCAAATAATTCACAACCAACTGAAAAGAACACATAAACAAAATATTAATGCATATGAAATTCATCTTAAAACATGTCAAATTCAGATCATTAACAATTTGAAGTTCAAGTTTAATTAATTTAAACCAAACTTCAAAACATTTAAAACATACCGAACACACCCGAATTGGTATGAAAACACCAACCAACATGAGAAAACCACATTAAAATGACTCAGCACATGTCAACTAAACTTAAACAAGTCAAATTGATCAACACATCTAAAATATCAAGTTCAAACAAAAAATAAAATAAACTTCAACCAATTAAAGTAAAACAAACCAAACAAATCAAACAAGCTCAAAACACTTAACATTCAAATCCAAGTCAAATGGAAATCTGAAATAAACATTTCAAACCACATCAAAATCCATTCTTAAATCAAACATGAATCAACTTCAAACAAAATATAATCAAACCTGTTTGCATCTCATCGGGCCTAAAAGGCCAGGGCCCTTTGTGTTCTTTGTATGTTGTGGATGTGCACGCTCTCGTCAAACAAGATCGCTATGGCAGTTAATCAAGGGTGTTCGAGTGTTTGCTCGATGTAAATGAACATTGGATATTCGCACCATCCAATGGAGAGAGGTCAAAAAATATTTTCACAGAACCCGAACCTCGGTTCTATACTCTTCTTTTTATCACCCGGACTATCTAGTATTTTTATGGTCTATTACCTACTTTACTAGAAAATTCGGATGTCGATATTTCAAAACATACACAAACAAAAAATCTTTTCCAAGAACCAAAAATGATTCCCGAGGTTCCCACAAATTGGCACGCCCGGTGGGACCTCTCTTTCCCTTCATCTCTCTGCCATAGCGATCTGAGAAAGTGCACATCCACTACCTCTTAAAAACACTCTAATCAAGTCAACCTTTTTACTGGTTCAGTGGCGGCTTGTGAAGGTGTCATTTACTTAAAAACTTATGTTGACAATGCAGCGTCATCTCAATCACATTGGTGATCAATTTTAGCAAGTTTGCAAAGATCGTGTTGCTCCTGGACTAGCTCGACACCATCTTGGAGTCACCACCTGCTGCTGAGGACATAGCAATGCTACCCCTCACTTTCTACTCCATAATGCATCTCCAAAAGCTTGGCCTGGACACCGCCAAGTTGCTCCCAGAAAATGTTCTGTTGTCTCCCCCACGTGAGACTTTCATGGTGAATCAGATCACCCTTGAATTTGGGCCCGCACCCACACCCACAGTCATAGTACCTACTCAACTTGCTGCCCTGGCACCTACTATGTCTGCCACAACATTTGTGCCTGCACCTGCTGCCATGCTGACACCTGCTACAACACCCCTCAACCTGAGGAAGAACATGACTGAGTGAGGATCCTTTCGGCACCTCAACATCAACAACGTATGTTGCTCGTGGGACCACACCCACCAAGCGATGCCTATCAAGACTCCTTCTAAGCTTATGGAGGAGAAGCGTAGATGACTACAACCTATTATCTTGTCGCTTGTCGACAGTTCTTCACTCTGGACTGGCTAGATTACAACAATGGGACCCTTGCTGTGCCCAATGTTAATGCACCAGATGCAAGGGGGAAGTGTAGACCTTCTGCCTACCCCAAGAAATCCAACAAACCAGCAGCTAGAAAGGCCATGGAGAGGGGGAAGCCCTCCCTTCTGAACTTAGAAGACTCAAAAAGGACAATACAGGCAAGGGATCAGCCCTTAGCCTGCCATACTTCATTAGACTGAGCAGTGGTCTGAGATGACAAGACCCCACAGCTTATCCAACTGGGGGCAGCCTCTCCATCGGATTTGCCCTTCATCTAGCTAACCGATCAGTGGTTCAATGTACAAGGGCTTAACAGCAACCGCCTGCTATAAAAAAGAGAGAGACATCAGTAGTCAGCCATGACACTGAATCACCTTGGCACTAAATTCTGCCAGCTAGGGGCAAATCCCCATATGAGCTAATGCTATGGAGAGCGGGGGAACAATCCTCTCCTCTGAGTTCTGAAAGCAGGGGCTGGATAGCAGTTCCAAAAATGGCAGCGCAGGCAAAGAACCATCCCTCAGCCCGCCTTCCCTCATTCGACCAATCAGCGGTCCAAGATGAGGAGAACTGGCAGGTGCCACCACCTACCAGCCAGGAATCACCTGTAGTTGGTCAGCCCATTGGTCAATTTTTTTTCAGCTCTCTACTTAGCTGATCAGAGGAAACATTCTTGTCAGATCCTCTCATCATTGGGCTGGCCAATCAGTAGTTGGAGAGGCTAAGAAGAGGGGGCAGCCCTCTCCTCTAAATTATGAAGTCATATGCTGATCAGCAGCTCTAAAGACAACAACTCGGGTGAGGGACCAGCCCTCGACCAGCCTTCCTGCATCGAACTGACCAGCAGTCCAAGCTGAACAGAACTTGCAGGTGCCACCACCTACCATGGGAAAATTCTTTGTGAATGGTTGGTTCATTGACCACCCTTTCAAGTTCACTACTTAACCGACTGTGGGTAGACTCCCCGTAGGTCATTCCCTTCACCTGGCTGACCGATCAGTGGTCTGGCCCATGAAGACTTGGCAGCAGCCACTTGCCATGATGAAAACATCAATTAGCCCAACTGTTGGCTTACTACTTCGGCACCCACCTCCGCCGATTGGGGGCATGTTCCCCACAAGTTATTCCTCACAGGGAAGTCCATCCAATGTGTAATACCCCGATTTGTGAATATGTTAAAAGATTAAATCAGTGGACTACCAACAACACCGGTTAACCATTTTTCGGAGGTTGAGTTGAAAGAACTCCGAAATTAAGCGTGCTCTGTTGGGAGTAAGCCAAGGATGGGTGACCTCCTGGGAAGGCTCTTAATTAGCACGATTGTTGGGCCAGTCAGCTGATTTAATCGGTCGTTACATATGGTATCAGAGCATGACCCAGCCGGAAGGTCCGGTGTGACTCGCCTGGGTATGTGATGTGTGTGATCTTGACGAGGGCGTCAAGTCTTTAAGGGGGGTAGATTGTAATACCCCGATTTGTGAATATGTTAAAAGATTAAATCAGTGGACTACCAACAACACCGGTTAACCATTTTTCGGAGGTTGAGTTGAAAGAACTCCGAAATTAAGCGTGCTCTGTTGGGAGTAAGCCAAGGATGGGTGACCTCCTGGGAAGGCTCTTAATTAGCACGATTGTTGGGCCAGTCAGCTGATTTAATCGGTCGTTACACAATGGATCCCCTTGCTGACCGGGGGGCAAGGTGCTAGACCCTCTACCATGGTCCCTAACTGAATTTGGCTTCTCCTCAATGGAACCAACCTCTATCAAGGTTTGTTGTTCACCATTCCCAGATGAGGGGCATACGGGCAGAAATCCTAATAGCTGCCACTGCTGAGTACCATGCATGATGCTCCGCTGCAGTTTAGGCTACCCCAGCTTAGCTGATTAGGGGAAGCTCCTCGTTGGTCCTTTCCTTCTTCACGCCGACTAGCTAGCAGTCCGGCCCACGAGTATTCAACAGAAAATGCCTGCCGTGAAATTAAACACCAGCAGTTTGAGCTTGTGCCTGCAAAACAACAATAGTAGAGTCTCTTCAAGATTCGAGTCAGACATTAGTCTTGCCATCATCTGATGGTTAGCAATGTGCATTGCCCCTGGAATCTCACTCTCCTGGCTGCCTTCATCCAAACACGATGAGCACAACTCATTGATCTACTACTTGACAACCAGTTTCTTACTTTCGAGTGGTTGGATGTCAAAGACAGGGCCCATGCCATGCACACCATTGTTGCTGCACTAGCTACACAATAGAAGCTCAAGTCTTCTATCCAACTTAAGAAGATCGGCCAACCAATGGCCAAGCAGGACAAGGAGTGGGGGCATCCCTCTCTTCTGAAACATGAAAACACGAGCCAACCTACAATGGCTATAAAGGTGGCAGTCCGAGTGAGGGATCAGCTCTTAGCCCGTATTCCTCAACTAGATTGATCAGCCATCTTACCCAGAGAGAGACGGTAGGCCCCAACACTTGTCATAAAAAGAAATTTTCCTTACATTTGGTTTGTCTGTCGACCGAGTCTTCCAACACTTTGCTCTACTGACTGGTGGCTGTCGACTCCGAAAAGGGGTTCCGGATCGGCACCTCAAGATAAGAAGGTGAAAGATGGATGGAATTGGGGAAAAAAGGAGTGAATTGAAAACACTCGGAAAGCAGTAAAGACTTCTCACCTCGGTCCCACACTCACATTGATCCCCGAACTTTCATCTCACGGTGTCGCTCGAGCACCGGAGATGGTTCGGGTCATGTGGGAGGAGAGTGAGGAGGAGATGAACTTAAAACATAAATGAAAGGTGGTCGCCAGGAGCCGCGGGCTCCGCTTTATGAGATGTAAATTAAGAAGTTGAGTTGAATTGACCGTGTACCTTAGCATGGGAGATTGGGATATGGGTTCAACCTTCTTCTTCTTCGGCCGAACGATGAAGAAGAGTCTCCAATCAATGCTAGCTTGTTCAACCTGTGCAACTAGAAAAATAAACCAAGTGAAGAAAATAATTATAACTATGGGAAGTGTAGTAACTGTAGAGAGAAGATGAGAAAGAAGCAATCGGAATCGAACTCACCGGATTGGGGTGAGCCTTAACCCCTTTTTTGTATTTTTTTGATTATGTAAAAATGATGCAAATAAACTGAAATATGCTTTAAAACAGTAAATGAACTGAGTTAAATGAGTTGAGAAAGCTTATGGAATGGATCGGCTTGAGTTGAAGCCGAGTTGGTTGAGAAAAGGCCGGTTCGGGTAGCTTTGCACCCTTCTGGCGCGACTTCGGTGCAGAGGATGCTACGGACGACCCCGATGTCAGAATCGAGTTCTGTTTGTGGAGTAGACGGAGGACTCAGAGAGGAAGAGTTACCATGTTGATGACTTCTCCGAAATCCTCCTTTATAAGTCAGTAAAAATTATGAAATTGGGCGGATATCGAAAATAGAACCTGGATGCGCGCCCTCAGTGTAGCAACCGCCACAAACAAACGGCAAGTCGGAATGGAGTTCCGTCAGTTGGAGACGAAAGAGGACGAAGAGATGAACAATTTGTGTGTTGAATACTTTTGCAGCAGAAGCCTCGGATTTTCTTCAGAAGTCGATGAAGATGGTTGATGAAGAACACCCGGATCGAGCTTTCTCCTTCACCTCGGGATCGATTTCTTGACTTCGGATCACCTATGGACGTTGGGAAGACTTTGGAGAAGAGCTTGGACGACCTTGGGACGAGCTAGGCACCGGGGGTTAACCTCGGGTCGTTGAGAATGGCCCTCAATTTATAGGGGAAGGGAGACGGTGCAAAATTTGGAAACTGGACCTAACGCGCCCCCGCGTTTCAAAGAAGATGAGGGCGCGCAGGGCGCGCCCTCAAACCAAGGGCGCGCAGGGAGCGCCCCCAGTTCGGGGGCGCGGTCTTCGCGCCCCCCTGTTTCAAAGGGACCGGGGGCGCATTACGCGTCTCACTGCTAAAAATCGACGGAAACTTCTGGAAATTGCTAAAAATCGACTTGATATACGTAACGCGCCCCCGAACCGGGGGCGCGGTACAAACAATCGAAAATCCTCCTCCAAATCCTTCCAAAAATCCAGTTTAGAAGGTACTAATCGGGGCAATTTACGATTTTCGGAAACCGACCGCGCCCCCGCCTTTCAAAGGGACCGGGGGCGCGCAGGGCGCGCCCCCAGTTTGAGGGCGCGCAGAGCGCGCCCCCAGGTTGAGGGCGCTCAGGGCGCGCCCTCAACTTTCAAGCGGAGCGGGGGCGCGGTACACTCTCTCTCCTACGCGCGTGTTCCGCGAGCCGTATTTTGCAAACGGGATGTCCGATTCGGCTCCCGTTTGTCGCGTTGGAAAGAGGGCCTCCAACCGCACCTACTCAAGTCGGTAAACCAGCCGGTATGACTCCTGATATGTTCGCACGGGGTTTTCTACCGGTTTACCCTCTCGCGGAAAGCCGAAACCCGGGGCGAAGATCCGAAATAGCACGGTTCCGGTAGATAAATCTCGGGTCAACTCGGGATGACTTAAAATGACGACCGAACAAGTCCGGTACGACCGGAAAACCCGAAATCATCGAAAAATTTGTTATTAACCCGGTAAACGTGAATCGAAAGCCGTAAAAGCCGCGAAACCCTAAAATTGACCGAAATGACCATATGGCTCCGGTTGATGAAAATATTTGGCTAGAATCGACCCGGATGACCCAAAAAGACCCGGTGATGACCGGAAAGGCCTAACACGTGGTCCGGGATAGCCGTGTCAGCACAGATCGAAAAAGCCGTAACGAAAGCCGTCATTGACCGACGCCTACCGAAATGACTTCTCAGAAACCCTGAATGTTACGGAACACATGTGGGACTCCCGAGACCTTCAATTATGGACCATTCAAGGTCGGTCATCGAGCAGGCTTCATGTTTTTACAGTTCACATGCGGCTCTCGCTTGAAGGTTACGGCAATATTCCGGAAATCATTGGTCCATTCTCAACTAACAAGGGGGGCTCCACCAATGTCCTTAGCTCATCTCCACGAGGTAGTCCGGATCAGATAACGGTCAAATAAAAGATATCGCCTATGGAATAAGAGTCTGGGGCTCCGAATCAGGCCAATTTGGCATGTCTACAGCTTGCCTCGCCTTGATGTCGGCTTTGCAAGGGAATGGCATGTAGTAGAGCGAAGTGAAACGTAGAGAAAGCGTAGCGAAGCGAGATGAATCGTAGTGGAATGTAGTGGAGTGAAATGGTGATGGACTGAAAAGGTGGCATCAAGGTGTAGATATAGACACGCTCAACGACCAGATTCGACAAGACGAATCTCCTCAAGTCTCATGGTTAACCACCATGTTTCATCAAGTCTTCCTTTGTTCGATTGGTAAGAGATGTGCCATTGGCACGAGAGAAGAATAGCCATCCCCCAACGCGGTGGGGAGTCCCCGAAACATGGGTTCATAGGTTCATCATCAGCCGGTAACCCGATCTTTGCGGTGTTCCTGTACTGTGACGGGCTAAAGTTTAAAAAGAGATTTGTTTTGAAAAAGTAAAAGAATACCAATCGAGCACATTCAGGCTCTCAGATTCATTTAAGTCTTTCAACAGACAAGATTCAATTCGGAATGGAATGATCTTAGATTCCGAAAGGCAAATGTTTAAGCATAGACCGTGAAGATATTGACGGTGCAAGTTATGACCAAATAGAAGACCCTTGGCGGGATGAATTGGCTGCCATGGTGGGATGAATAGCAAAGAAGTTGCAATGGCCATAGTGGTGAAAAGATTTCAGGGCACAAAGTGGTTACCGAACACGATGGGATTAATAGACACGGTGGGATATTAGAGAGGTTGGTGGGACTAGAGATCATGGTGGGATATTAGAAAACATGGTGGGATTAGAAAACACGGTGGGATTTAGAATGATCGAGAGAGTGAGAAGGAGAAGTTTAGGAAATTATGTATGCAATGACAAAACAAAATGTAATGCAATTAATGCTACATGATGCATGTTGGGCTCAAGAAAACAAAACAAAACTTGTATAACAAATAGTTGAAGATATAGATTGTCTATGAGGTCAAGATACCCATTCGGGAACTATCGTCCCTCACAAAGACAACTTTGGCTTATCCGTGAGCATTAGAGATGACCCGACCGTCGTAGATTTTGATGAAGGGGATCTCAGGTCAAGTCTTCTCCGTGCTCATGGTCTTCAACAAGTAATGCATAAGATAATAACACACGACTAGCGACATATATGCTAGTCGGCAAGTTATGGGGGTTTCCCATGTCGATTCTTCCATTTCTGCGAGCATTTTCTTGGCCACTCCTTTGGAGCATCAACGGAACGAGGCGGTTGTGGCGGTATGGTTTCCATGCCTTCTCCACGTGGTCATTCTCCTGGAGTCAGTGGCAATCAGACACTGATATCTGTAGCAAGCTTAATCTTCCTCTAGTGTTGTAGCTGCTTTTCTTCCTTGTTATAGCACTTCTTGCTTTAGTGTTGTTTGACCTACTTGACATTTCTTGAAAGGATAGTCAGTTTAAAATTCCGGCTTGGCCCCTTGCAAGTTTGTCAAGGGGTGAAGCCTTCTAAGGGATGGCAAATAGTAAAAGTAAATAATAGATGTAGGGTTAAATCTCACACCTGTTGGCGAGATTCTCACACCTCCTTGACTTGTGTTTCTTTCCTGAAATACTTAATATAAGGGTTAAATCTGCTCTATGGCTTACCCCCTTGCCCATTGTTGTCTTGCCTTGCTTATATGTCAAGGGGGGTAGCCTTATTAACAAGGTAAGATGAACAAAATGACTAAAAATGAATAAGATAAGGGTTAAGAAAGCTTACCTGCTATGGTGAGAGTCACATCCTTCTTGATCTTAGCATCCTGAGACACTTGATAAAAGGGGATTAAATCTTCACCATGGCTCATCTCTTTGCCTATTGCTGTCTACCTTGACTTAGGTCAAAGAGAGAAGCCTTCTTAACAAGGTGTAATAACCTAAATGATCGGAATGAAATGGTTAAGAGAACTTACCTGTCGTTGAGAGAACCTTCTCCTCTTTTTTCTTTTTTTTAAAGTCCCTGAAAACACTTGATAAAAGAGGATTAGATCTTCACAACGACTCATCCCTTTGCCTAGTATGGCCAACTTTGACTTAGGTCAAAGGGAGGAGCCCTCTTAATGGGGTGATAATCAAGATAAATATGCAATGCAGAAATGAAACATGCAAGACATAAAAATAAACATGAATGCTAGCAAAGGCAAAAATCAAGGTTATTCCAAGCTAAACTCTTTTTTTTTTGAATTTTTGAAAATATTTGTTTTTTTTTAGATTTTTTGAAAATATTTGATTTTTTCAGACTTTTGAAAATATTTGATTTTTTTGGATTTCATTTTTTTGGGTTTTTGTGGAGAATGTGCCAGTATTGAGACTATTCATCGATCTTTGAGTGTTGATCAAGATTCAAGCAATAAGCACCACGTGTGAATAAGGTTCCCTACCCAGAATCTTTCTTGCCCTCTTCTCTTGATCGGTTTGGATTCCCCCTGAGTTTGGACAGTTTACCCTACCCTAGGGGTTTTAAGATGGAAGAATAATAGAGGAAGTCTTTGATAGGATTTGGGGGTATTGAGGAGGGTTTCTCTACTCATGCCCAAATTGCCCGTTGGGGTTCGGCCTCTTCGGGTCTTTTCTACATATAGCACTTATTTAGACAAGTCTTTGACCTGTGGGGTCATTGCCCATCTTTTGGCGCCTTCTCTTCATTTTCTATTCTTTCGGGTACTCATTCAGACAGACCCATATTTGTTTAAACCTGTGGGGTTCATTGCCCATCTTTTGGCACCCTTTTGCACCCTATGAGACGGCCTCCTACTAAGGCGGCGGGCATTTTCGATACTATCCTCCTCTAGTCCCCTTCACCTATTTTGGACCGAACAGAAGAGAATAGGGTAAGGTTTCCTTTCTGCCTTCAGGGTTCTACCTTGCCTCTCTCGAGTGTTGGGCTATCCAGATTCTGGGATCGGGAGGTGTTGTGTGTGCAAGGTGATGTCTACCCTTGACTTCTAGCTAACACCCTTGGATCGATGACTTAATATCATATTAGAAATTCTCCATTTTCTTTTCTAAGGAAAATATTTTTTGAGGTAAACGCCATTCCATGGATGGTTCAAATTTTCTCTATCGGCGTTGGTTAGCTCATATGCATTGCCTGGATATTTTCTAGTTATAACAAAAGGCCCTTCCCAGTTAGGTTGCAATTTGGAGCGGGGACCACCCGGCTTAACGAATATACGTTTAACTACCATCTCACCGATTTCAAACTTTCTCTCTACCACCCTCTTTTGATAAAACCTTTTCAATTGGTTCTGATAAGTCCGGGCATGCTCGGAGGCAGCCAACCTTCTTTCATCTAGGAGTTCAAGTTGTGCAAGGAGAGATTCTCGTCTCTCATCGACAGGGATGTCCCTATCGAGTTGAACTTGGAGTGATGGGAGGAGTACTTCGTATGGGACCACCGCTTCCATCCCATATGCGAGAGCATACGGGGTTTGACTAGTGGGGGTCCGTACAGAAGTACGATAGGCCCATAGGGCATCTACAAGCTTATCTGGCCAGTCTACGAACCTGCTAGACTTACAGGTTTTCTTGATGATTTTAATCAAAGTTTTGTTGGTGGCTTCTGCTTGACCATTGCCTTGCGGGTAATAAGGAGATGAATGATGCAATATAATGCGGTACCTGTTGCAAAGATCACGCAGATCTTGGCAGAGAAATTGCGGTCCGTTGTCGGTGACGATGTCGCTGGGTATCCCGAACCTGGCGATGATGTTGCGTTTGATGAAGGAGCATAGTGTTGATGCCTTGATCTCCACGAACGCTTCCACTTCTGCCCACTTGGTGAAGTACTCTGTTGCCGTCAGGATGAATGATTTGGAATGGATTTCAGAGTTAAGATCACTTAGAGGGCCAATGATATCGAAAGCCCACATGGCGAAGGGACATGGGGCATGAATCGGATGAAGGGAAGATGCGGGAGAATGGATCTTGTCGGCATGGAGTTGGCAAGAATGACAGTGCCGGACAAAGATGGAGCAATCCTCTTCTAGGGTTGGCCAATAATACCCCTGCCTGATGATTTTCTTAGCAAGAGCTTGAGCGTTGACATGGCCCCCGCAGACCCTGGAATGTGCTTCCTTAAGCACTAATTCTGCCTCTTCTTCATCAACGCATCTCAATAAAATTCCGCTTAGGCTCCTCTTGTAGAGCACCCCTCCTAGGATGTTATACCTCTGGGATACTCTCCTGATGGCCTTCTTTTCTTTTGCATTTGATCCAGGTGGATATGTCTGATCTTGACAATACCTTGCGATCTCATCAAACCAAGGCCTCTCACCCTCATCTAACTCTTCCAACTCGACTAGAGAAAGTTCCTCTTTCTGCTCTAGATACTCCTTCCTGCCAAATCTCTCCTTAACTTTCAGAAATCGCCCATCCTTAATCGCTGGCATCGACCTTCTACGGACATGAATAGTCCGCACCTGTCTACCTAGCGGGACTGATAGAGATGAAGCTAAGGAGGCAAGAGAATCAGCAAGGATGTTCTGAGCTCGAGGAACATGGACGAAAGTGAGTTTGGAAAAGAGCTTGATGTAGCAAGAGGTAAGTTCTTGGTAAGGTTTGAGGTTTGGATGAGAAGTTCGGTATTTGGTTAGGACTTGGCAAAGAATTAGTTGGCTATCACCTATCACCCTCAATTCCGTGGCACCATAGAAATGAGCCGCCTCCAGCCCGGCCAGCAAGGCTTCATATTCAGCTATATTGTTGGTTGCTGGGAAGTCAAGCTGAAATGCCGTGGAATGGTGACACCCTCGGGTGATAGAAGGACAATTCCTATTCCCTTACCGTGTGAATTCAGAGCCCCGTCAAAATATAATGTCCAAAGGTGGGAAGATCGGATCAACATTAGTTCGTCATCCGGGAGCTCCGATTGGACCAGGTCAAAGAGGGGTATAGGGTGATGGGCTAGATGTTCGGCAATGGCATACCCCTTAATCGCCTTCTGGGGGACATAGGTGATATCAAATTGGGAGAGGAAGCTCTGCCAACGACCTAACCGATCAGTTAGAACAGTTTTCTCCAGAAGGAATTTGATGGGATTGATGCGGGCAATAAGGTTGACCTCATGAGCTAAGAAATAGTGTTTAAGCTTCTGACCTACCCAGCCTAGTGCAGCACAGGTCTTCTCCACTACAATATACTTCTGCTCACATGGATCAAAGATCTTTGACAAATAGTAAGTTGCCCTCTCTTTCCCTTCTTCATCAACTTGTGCAAGGACTGCCCCAAGAGAATTCTCCAAAACCGAGATATATAAAACTAAGGGCTTGCCAGGGATTGGTGGTCTAAGCACAGGGGGACTAGCCAGGTATCTTTTCAAACCATCGAATGCATCCTAGCACTTCGAATCCCATTTGAACTCGGCCTCCGCCTTGGTCAACTCATAGAAAGGTTTACGCCTTTGGGAGTGTTGTGAGATGAACCGGCGGACAAACTGTAGCCTCCCGATTAATCCTCGAAGTTCTTTCATATTTCTCGGAGGAGGCATACCAATGATTGCCTTGGCCTTGTTTGGGTCGATCTCTATGCCCCTTTTGCTCACTATGAACCCCAATAACTTTCCTGAGGATACTCCAAACATACATTTCTTTGGGTTCATCTTCAATTTATATTCCCTAGCCCTTTGCAAGACCTTTCTTAACACTTCCGGGTGATCTTCTCGGCTTTTGGACTTAACGACCAGGTCGTCCACGTACACCTCTACAAGGGTATGCATCATGTCATGGAAGATAGCCATCATTGCCCTCTGATAGGTAGCACCGGCATTCTTCAGTCCAAAGGGCATGACGACATAGCAGTAGGTTCCCCAAGGTGTGGTGAACGAGGTCTTCTCCTGGTCCTCTTCGGCCAATCGGATTTGGTTATAACCGGAATAGCCATCCATGAATGACAACATCTCGAATCCAGCAGTGTTATCAACTAGTACATCAATATGAGGTAGAGGAAAGTCATCTTTAGGACACGCTCGGTTCAAGTCCCTGAAGTCTATACAGATCCGAACTCTGCCATCCCTCTTCATGACAGGGACTATGTTTGCCACCCATTGCGGATAAAGGATGACCTTAATGAATCTTGCTTGATGTAACTTGTCGACCTCCTCTTTCATCTTAAGTGCAACATCAGGGTGGAATCTCCTTAATTTTTGCTTGACCAGGGTAACTCCAGGTTTCAAAGTTACACGATGTTCAACTAACGAGTTGTCTAACCCCGGCATATCTTCGTATGTCCATGCGAACGTGTCCTTATATTCTTTCAAAATTTTAATTAAACTCTGTTCCTCAGTGGGAGTGAGGTTTGCACTTAGGAGGATTGTCTTGGGATCTTCCGGTGTTCCGAGATTCAATTCTTTTGTCGGTTCATCCACCGTGGCTAATGGTTCTTCAAATCTTTTAAGTCCAGATGCATACGCATCAGCCAAGTCCTCAATTCCATCCTCGAAATCAGGATCTTTTTCTGATAAGACCTCGTAAACTCCCAGTGTATGATCTACATTGAATTCATCCTCATATTGGATTTCATCAAGCTAGATAACATTTTCCAAAAACCTTGGTAGCCTTGCACATTCCTTGCATTTTTGAGCTATTTGTTGGAGATATCTCTCTGGCACACGTTTACCTCGAATTTTCTTCTTTTCTACCCTATCTACTCCAAAGAAGACAGAATTGAAAAGGTGGTATTAACAATGGGAGAAGGATCGAGAAGATCGATCAGTGAGTTGGAGAAGAGGGGTCCCTGGTTGGGAGCACCCTCCGAGACAAGTAGAGACGTCTCCTCAATGGAAAACTGAGTTTGTGAGAGGACGTTTTTTTTTTTGGGTATTTTGGGTATTTTCAATAACAAAAAGGGAATGAGCCGATGGGGCTCGAGCAGAAATAGAAAGCTTAAGTAAATGGAAGAAAAATGGGCTCGCGGGCCCGATGATGACAGGAAATGGGCAGATAGGCCCAAAGCTGGTGAAAAGATCTAAGGGGCACGTGGGCCCAAATGGTGGGCACGCGGGCCCAAAGCAAGAAAATAAATCTAAAGGGCACGTGGGCCCGACTGGTGGGCACGCGGGCCCAAGTTTGTTGGATTGGAATGGGCATAGAAGCCCAGTGGAGTAAGGAGATTTGAATGGGCTCTCAGGCCCAATGATTAGTTTAGGTGGCCATTTTGGCCCAGAAGTGGGAATTGGGCTTGATAGCCCATCAAGCGAATCCAAGAGGGATAGAGTGAGGATTTTGAAATACGTGACCGTAGGATACGGCTCACACGGGATGTTGTTTGGAGGTGGGTTCGAGTGGACAAGTTGTTTAGAGATGGACTTGCCCTTGACTGGTTCTTCCTCCTCTATGAACAACCGAGCCAAAGATGAACTCAGGTTGTCCACTTCCTCCTCTTGCTCTGGTGCCTTCTTCCTCTTGACTTGTTCTTCTTCTTCGTCCCCGGCCATCATCATGGTCTCCCCTTTGATAAAGAATTTTTGGAGTCCCATGGCATTTTTTGGCCGGTAGACCATCCGCGGAGTGAAACTGGGCTCATAGCCAAGCCCGTGTCTCTTTGGTCTTTGTACGGCTTCAATGGGGTGCACAACCCCTTGCAGCTCCTTTCCCAACCCTTTTCCTGGCTGATAGCCCATCCCTTTCATCATCCACCACGCAACTGAATCTGGAGGCGTCGTCAATACCATGACCTCAGGTAGCTCTGTAGTTGATACCAACGGCTGGACATATTTTGATATTGGTAGTGCAGAAGCGGGGTCATCCACGTCATTCAGAATGGGGATGTTGGTTACTTTGAACACCTGGCCCTTGTATGGGAACTTCAGACACTGATGATTAGTGGAGGCAACAGCTCCTATTGCCTCAAGGTACGGGCGTCCCAAGATAGCTTTGAATGTAGGGTCCAATTCTAGAACGTGAAACTCGGCGGTGACAGCACACGGCCCGAGCCCTACTTTCAATGTAACCACCCCACGTGCTGGCTTCCGGGAGTTGTCATATGCGGTCACCGTGACGGCAGAAGGCTCGATTTCTTCATCGGAGATGCCGCAAAGTTGCAATGTTTCTGGCGGCATGACATTTATGGATGCTCCGGTGTCAATCAAGCAGGACTTGATCTCCACGCCTCGGATGACTACTGCAACACGCAAGGCATACTTTCTTATCTCTGGCCATGCCAACTCCTCTTGTGTAAATGTGAGTGCCGGATGTTCACTCCTCGGGGTCAGGACAGTAATGATCTTCTCAGGTGGGAGGTCCTCATTGACCATGACCCGCTGCAAATATTGTTGTAGGATGTCCTGATGATTCTTTGACCACTTTATTAGCTCCAGAATTGAAATCCGTGCCGGCATTTTGTCCAAGTGCTTCAATAGGTCATATGCCGTGCCGGGCAACGGTTCTTCTACCACCTCATCTTCTGCCTGTTCCTGTGGTTGTATCCCAACCTGGGGGAAGACCCTTTGGAACATCCTCCCGCTACGAAGTACCAGCGCCAGCGTGGTAGGGAGAAGTGGGGATGATGGTGATGGTAGGGTTGGTTGGTACGTTGAGGAGCCCATGGTAGGTAGGGGTGGTGAGGATAGGATGATGAGGGGTCGTGGATTGGTGGAGACCGGTATGTTGGGTGATGGTTGGGGTGTTGGTGGTGATGGTCTAATGATGAGGGGTCGTGGGGTGGCAGTGACTGATGTCTGGGGTGTTGGTGGCAGTCTAATGATTAGACGCCATGGAGGATTAATCGTGGTTGGTGGGTTAGGTTGGGGTGATGGTTGGGGTGCTGGTTGGGAGGCTGGTGGCGATCTAATGATTAAGCGCCGTGGAGGGTTAATGGTTGGTGAGGGTAGTGGTGTTTGGGTAGTTTGTGGGTTGGGGGCAGCTCTCGGTATGGAGAGTATGGTGCGGTTTGTAGGTGGGGTTGGTATGGTGGGCATGGAGGTGATTTGATCCTCGACCTGCCAACCCTGGTAATGGTGGGTTGACTACTCGATGGCGGAGTGGACGAGGCCAAGTCGTTGGTTTGGTGGTGCTGGTGCCGGTGCTTGTATGGGTGCATGTATCGGGAGTGGATCTTGAACTATGCCCAGGCCGGGCTGTTGTTGTGCTTGTTGTCGCCGTGGTTGATTCTGACGTGCCTTCATCACTTGTATGGATTCTCCCATCTGTGCCCAGTCAATGTTCCCTTGATCATTAAGGTCATGTATGTAGTCTTTAAACTGGAAACATACATCCACTGTGTGCCCAGGATATCGATGATAAGAGCAGTACTTGGTTGTCAACATTTGCTGGCCATCCTTCTCTCTCCTTTGGAAGCTCTAGCTGTTGTTCAGCCATCAATGCGTTGAAGATATCGGTGAGGGGGAATGGCAGCTGAGGGTAGTATTCTCTCTTGGGTCCCCCCCTCCTAAGTCGGTTGGCTGGTGGTGGCACTTGGTTGTAGGCTTGTTGTTGTGATTGGGGTCGGTTGTAGACATGTTGTTGTTGAGGCGCTTGGTTGTAGGCATTTGGTGGCTGGGGCGCTCGGTTGTAGGCATTTGGTTGCTGGGGCGCTCGGTTGTAGGTGGGTTGCTGTGGTGGTGCTCGGTTGTATGCAAGTTGTTGCTGTGGCTGAGGAGCTAGTTGAGGAGCTGGGCGGAATTGTTGATTGGGTGGTGGGTTACGGTATTGGCTTTGACGGTACCCACCCTGGTTACCCATGGCATTGATGCTCTCATTATTTACTACCCCTTCGGTGGTGGGTCCTACAGGTGTAGGCTTTCTAGTATTACGGGGCTTGGTGTCGAACGGGTTGATCATGTATGCATCCTTAAAGTGGGCTTGGAGGTAGCGGGCGCTATCACACAACTCACTCATGGTTGTTGGACGGTGCATGATCAGAAGGTTGCGAAGGTTAGGCGTGGTGTTCCCAATGAGCATCCTCACTGCTCCCCCTGCGAGATGGTATCCACAAGCCTCTCGGCCATTCCCCTCCACCGATCGGCAAATACGGCAAAGTCCTCATCCGGCCTCATCTTTTCTGCAATTAAGTCAGTTATCGAGCAGGCTGGCCCCACCCTATCCTTGTACCTCTGTAGAAACTTCATCTTGACAATGTCGAAATCCGCCGCCTCAATGGAATCAAGAGAATAGAACCAGTCAAGGGCGGATCCATCCAATGACCGGCGGAATAGGAAGGCAAGGGCTTTGCGGTCATTTTTCCAGAATGAGGAGTCATAGAGAAAGCTCTTTAGATGGTTGAAAGGATTACCAGTCCCGTTGTAACGTTGGACGACTGGTATCTCTGAAGGAGGAAGGTGTAGAACTGGGAAGGATGGGACATAGATTTCAGGGATGGCTTTAGAATCGAGGCGGTGCCTCATCTCTTCGAAGCGCTCATCCATCTAGTTGATTTTGTTCATTAACACCTGGGTGAGGCTGGATTCCTGAGCCGCGGGAGCAAAGTGTTTACTTGATTGGGTTGGAAGAGGTGGGTTGGAAACAGAACCGGTGCGTAATTGTGTGAATGCCCCACAACGGGGTGAGTAGAGACACGGCAAGGTTGCCCGGAGAAGAGATGATCAAGGGCCTGACTGCCGGTTGGGGTGGTGAGGGGGCTTGATTTCCCTCGATCGGAGCTTGATTGGTGGGCATCTTGCCCTTAGTGGAAGATTGGATAATTGCAAAGGCCTCGGGATCAAGGTGAAGAGATAGATCCTTGAGAGCTTGTTCTATAATATGTGAAGTGGATCGGTGAGCGGGATCTTGGACCTCAGGTTCCATCACGGCATTAACATGGCCATCTGGTTGGACCATGGGTTGCTGAAGCTCGTAGTGACCCGTCTCGTACTCCTCTTCTTGGCCGCAGTAGTCCGACATCCCGACGTGTCTTCCGGACCTTAGAGTGGGCATCTGTCAAATTTCCTTACAAAATGGTTGAAAGAAGGCAAATGAAAGGTGTAAATGCAAAGAGAGTTTTTGTTTGGTTATGGTTGTTTGTTTGATTTGATTTGGTTTCAATTTGGTTGTTTGGCAAGCAAGTTGAACATAAAAATTAAAGGGATTTTTTTTAGGTGTTTTGAAAGAGATTTTTTTTTTCTTTTCAATTGTTGTGAGCAAGCAAGTTATGCAAACAAGGTTTTAAAATGATTACTCGACAATTATTGGGTTGAAACCTTAGATTAGATAGATTGTTAGCAATTGTTCACTCAAATTGGGTATGGTTCCTATTGCTTCAATCTTCAAGACCTAAGGTTATCACTCATTCACCACGAGTAGGTACTTGGGTTCTTCGGGTTTTGGGAAAGTGGTACAACCGGCCCAATCGTGTGGAGAGGAATACTCCACGGATGGGGACTTACGGAGGTCTTGATGGAAACCACCAAATCAACTAGGAAGGAATATCCCAGAAGAGAGGTAAGAATCCACCAAGAAGGTGTTTGGAGGGTGAGGGTGTGTTGGGAGAGAGAGCCCCCGCCTCGAATGCCCTATGGATCGGAACAAGTCCGGTACCCGATGCAAAGCTAATGCAAAAATTAAAAATGGAGGGTAGAAGGAGAAGAAGCAATCAATATGCAAACATGAATGAAAGCTATTAAATAAATCAAACAAGTGAATGCAAGCAAACAATGATAGAGTAAACAAGTAACTAGCAACTAACAACTAAAAGGTGGTTCGCGCGGGAACCAGCTTGTGTTGGAGTGTTCAAGTGGGGACAAATCTGAAGTAAAGGTAAAAGGATGGTCCACGCGGGGACCGATTTGAAAATAAAGTGGCTCACGCGGGAGCCGAGTTTTGAAAAGGTAGGTGGTTCACGTGGGAACCGGTTTTTGAAGGAAAAGGGGTGGTTCACGCGGGAACCGGTTTGTTTGATTGAAAAAGGAAAGAGGGGGGGCACGCGGGGCCAATCTAATTGGTGCAAAGGGGTGGTCCACGTGGGGACCGATCTGAAGGTAAGTTGGTTCACGCGGGAACCGAGTTGGAAAAGAAAGGTGGTTCACGCGGGAACCGGTTTTTGAAGGAAAAGGGGTGGTTCACGCGGGAACCGGTTTTTTGTGAAGAAAAGGGTGGTTCACGCGGGAACCGGTGTAGGAGTTGACAAAATGAAAAGAGAGCCACGTGGGGCCAATCTAAAGGTGCTGAAAATGGGTGGTCCACGCGGGGACCGATTTGAAAGTAAGTTGGTTCACGCGGGAACCGAGTTGGAAAAGAAAGGTGGTTCACGCGGGAACCGGTTTATAAGAAGAAAAGTGGTTCACGCGGGAACCGGGCTGAAATTAAAGACAAGAAATCAAGTCCACATGGGGGACAATCTTAAAGGAAGAGTAATCAGCAAGTTTTTAAAGGTAAATTGACATGGAAAAGGGTAAAGGACAAGCCGGTTCACGTGGGAACCAAGTCGGAAAACAACTAGTTGCACGGATCAATCAAGCTAGCACGGTTGAAGACATTGGTTGTCCCACCGTGGTCGCCAAAAAGCTGTCGACTCCGAAAAGGGGTTCCGGATCGGCACCTCAAGATAAGAAGGTGAAAGATGGATGGAATTGGGGAAAAAAGGAGTGAGTTGAAAACACTCGGAAAGCAGTAAAGACTTCTCACCTCGGTCCCACACTCACATTGATCCCCGAACTTTCATCTCACGGCGTCGCTCGAGCACCGGAGATGGTTCGGGTCATGTGGGAGGAGAGTGAGGAGGAGATGAACTTAAAACATAAATGAAAGGTGGTCGCCAGGAGCCGCGGGCTCCGCTTTATGAGATGTAAATTAAGAAGTTGAGTTGAATTGACCGTGTACCTTAGCGTGGGAGATCGGGATATGGGTTCAACCTTCTTCTTCTTCGGCCGGCCGATGAAGAAGAGTCTCCAATCAATGCTAGCTTGTTCAACCTGTGCAACTAGAAAAATAAACCAAGTGAAGAAAATAATTATAACTATGGGAAGTTTAGTAACTGTAGAGAGAAGATGAGAAAGAAGCAATCAGAATCGAACTCACCGGATTGGGGTGAGCCTTAACCCCTTTTTTGTATTTTTTTGATTGTGTAAAAATGATGCAAATAAACTTAAATATGCTTTAAAAAAGTAAATGAACTGAGTTAAATGAGTTGAGAAAGCTTATGGAATGGATTGGCTTGAGTTGAAGCCGAGTTGGTTGAGAAAAGGCCGGTTCGGGTAGCTTTGCACCCTTCTGGCGCGACTTCGGTGCAGAGGATGCTACAGACGACCCCGATGTCATAATCGAGTTCCGTTTGTTGGAGTAGACGGAGGACTCAGAGAGGAAGAGTTCCTATGTTGATGAATTCTCCGAAATCCTTCTTTATAAGTCAATAAAAATTCTTAAAGTGGGCGGATATCGAAAATAGAACCTGGATGCGCGCCCTCAGTGTAGCAACCGCCACGAACAAACGGCAAGTCAGAATGGAGTTACGTCAGTTGGAGACGAAAGAGGACGAAGAGAGGAACAATTTGAATGTTGAAGACTTTTGCAGCAGAAGCCTCGGATTTTCTGCAGAAGTCGATGAAGATAGTTGATGAAGAACACCCGGATCGAGCTTTCTCCTTCACCTCGGGATCGATTTCTTGACTTTGGATCACCTTTGGACGTCGGGAAGACTTTGGAGAAGAGCTTGGACGACCTTGGGACGAGCTAGGCACCGGGGGTTAACCTCGGGTCATTGAGAATGGCCCTCAATTTATAGGGGAAGGGAGACGGTGCAAAATTTGGAAACTGGACCTAACGCGCCCCCACGTTTCAAAGAAGATGAGGGCGGGCAGGGCGCGCCCTCAAACCAAGGGCGCGCAGGGTGCGCCCCCAGTTCGGGGGCGCGGTCTACGCGCCCCCCTGTTTCAAAGGGACCGGGGGCGCGTTACGCGTCTCACTGCTAAAAATCGACGGAAACTTCCAGAAATTGCTAAAAATCGACTTGATATACATAATGCGCCCCCGAACCGGGGGTGCGGTACAAATAATCGAAAATCCTCCACCAAATCCTTCCAAAAATCCGGTTTAGAAGGTGCTAATCAGGGCAATTTCCGATTTTCGGAAACCGACCGCGCCCCCGCCTTTCAAAGGGACCGGGGGCGCGCAGAGCGTGCCCCCAGGTTGAGGGCGCTCAGGGCGCGCCCTCGACTTTCAAGCGGAGAGGGGGCACGGTACACTCTCTCTCCTGCGCGCGTGTTCCGCAAGCCGTATTTTGCAAACGGGATGTCCGATTCGGCTCCCGTTTGTCGCGTTAGAAAGAGGGCCTCCAACCGCACCTACTCAAGTCGGTAAACCAGCCGGTATGACTCCCGATATGTTCGCATGGGGTTTTCTACCGGTTTACCCTCTCGCGGAAAGTCGAAACCCGGGGCGAAGATCCGAAATAGCACGGTTCCGGTTGATAAATCTCGGGTCAACTCGGGATGACTTAAAATGACGACCGAAAAAGTCCGGTACGATCGGAAAACCCAAAATCATCAAAAAAGTTATTAACCCGGTAAACGTGAATCGAAAGCCATAAAAGTCGCAAAACCCTAAAATTGACCAAAATGACCATATGGCTCCGGTTGATGAAAATATTTGGCTAGAATCGACCCGGATGACCTAAAAAGACCCGGTGATGAACGGAAAGGCCTAACACATGGTCCGGGATAGCCGTGTCAGCACAGATCGAAAAAGCCGTAACGAAAGCCATCATTGACCGACGCCTACCGAAATGACTTCTCGGAAACCCTGAATGTTACGGAACACATGTGGGACAACCGAGACCTTCAATTATGGACCATTCAAGGTCGGTCATCGAGCAGGCTTCGTGTTTTTACAGTTCACATGCGGCTCTCGCTTGAAGGTTACGGCAATATTCCAGAAATCATTGGTCCATTCTCAACTAACAAGGGGGGCTCCACCAATGTCCTTAGCTCATCTCCACGAGGTAGTCCGGATCAGATAACGGTCAAATAAAAGATATTGCCTATGGAATAAGAGTTTGGGGCTCCGAATCAGGCCAATTTGGCGTGTCTACAGTGGCAAGTTCCCCGTTCAAGCTACTCCATGCCTAGGGTCCCAGACAGTGGACTCTCATGCCAACCAAGGGCAAGGTTCCAGACCCTCTACCCAGGTCCTTATATAAATTGGACCGATCAATGGTCTGACTTGAAGATAGCTAGCAGACAGCAACACCTACCATTAGAAAGATTCCAGCAATTGAGGGGCCAGCTGATCAAAATTGTCCATGCTCGGCTGAGGCAACTAAGGGCAGCCTTCTTGTCCAAGCCACTCTACAACAAGCTGACTGACCAGCGATCTAGTCCTTAGGTCATCCTACTAACTTACCATTGCTGATTGGTGGCAAGTTTCCCGCACAAGCTACACCCCACTGAGAGCCCCAAACAGTGGACTCTCATACCGACCGGGGGCAAGGATCCAAACCCTCTGCCCCAGTCCTCAAACAAATGTGGCTGCCAAATACCAATGTTTCCCCAGTGGAGCTTCTACCTTCTAAGCTTGGTCATTTACAATGCTCGGATGCAAGCCCTTCCAGGTTGAAACCCTGGCCTTGACCACACTGAGGGCCATTCTTATATTGTTGCCCTATGTCCTCCTTTCCATAACATTTTTCAGAAAATCATCGCCACTTTAACCATTCTGATTATGGTGCTACAAGCCTCTATCACTCACGCCTGTTCAGACTTAGTGATGCTTTGAACTCCCACCACCTTGATCAATCTGATTTTAGTGGTTTACAAAAATATTCCCCAGCCTTGGCTTTTCAGCCCACATGGCCCAACAAAAAACAAACAAACACATACACACACACACACCACTTTCCTCCCATTTCAGATGACTCCCAACACTTTTACCATCTTGGCCATTCTGGCCCGTATAGCCCTAAAACCTCTACTACCCTGATCACCCTGATCTTGGTAGCCTACTCAACTTGCTACCTTGACCACTCATTCATGCAGCGAGGCTATTGTAAATGCCTCTTTGGCTTCAATAGTCTCTCTCATTCTTGCCTTTTGTGCAAACCTTTAAATCAGCCCCTTTGAGGCTATCTCTCTCATTGGTCTCTCTGTGACCATCTCTTCCCTCTATGCAAGCCTTCCATAAAGTCCATCACATTAAGGCTCCTCTTCGCCCCTTTGTGGCACCTTAGTTCTACCCTTTGTGTAGACCCTTGGGAATACAGCCCCCTTGAGGCTCCCATTTGCCCCCTTTGTGGCATTTTAGTTCTACCCTTTGTGTAGACCCTTGGGAATCCAGCCTCTTTGAGGCTCCCTTTTGCCTCTTTGTAGCAATTTAGTCATACCCTTTGTGTTGACACTTGGGAATCTCGCCCCTTTGAGGCTCCCTTTCGCCCTTTGTGGCATTTTAGTCTTACCCTTTGTGTAGACACTTGAGAATCCAGCCCCTTGAGGTTTCCATTTACTCCTTTGCAGCATTTTAGTTCTACCCTTTGTGTAGACCCTTGGAAATTCATCCCCTTTGAGGCTTTTGCCCCTTTGTGGCATTTTAGTTATACCCTTTGTGTAGACCCTTGGGAGTCTAGCCCTTTGAGGCTCCCCTTCACCTCTTTGCGGCACTTTTGTCCTATCCTTTGTGTAGACACTTGGGAATCAGCCCCTTGAGGTTCCCATTTACTCCTTTGCATCATTTTAGTTCTACCCTTTGTGTAGACCCTTGGAAATTCAGCCCCTTTGAGGCTTTTGTCCCTTTATGGCATTTTAGTTCTACCCTTTGTGTAGACCCTTGGGAGTCTATCCCTTTGAGACTCCCTTCACCTCTTTACGGCGCTTTAGTCCTACCCTATGTGTAGACACTTGGGAATCCAGCCCCTTGAAGCTCCTATTTGCCCCTTTGTGGCATTTTAATTCTACCCTTTGTGTAGACCCTTGGGAATCCAGCTCCTTTGAGGCTCCCTTTCGCCCGTTGTGGCATTTTAGTCTTACCCTTTGTGTAGACACTTGGGAATCAGCCCATTGAGGTTCGCATTTGCTCCTTTGCAGCATTTTAGTTCTACCCTTTGTGTAGACCTTTGGGAATTCAGCCCCTTTGAGGCTCCCTTTTGCCCCTTTGTGGCATTTTACTTCTACCCTTTGTGTAGACTCTTGGGAATCCAGCCCCTTTGAGGCTCCCCTTTGCCCCTTTGTGGCATTTTAGTCCTACCCTTTGTGTAGACCCTTGGAAATCTAGCCCCTTTGAGGCTCCCTACTTAGCCATTATGAGGCTCTTTATTGGTCCCTCTATGACCTCTTATTGCTACCATTTGTGCTAGCTTTTCTTAAAAATCTAGTCCCTTTGAGACTCCATGCTCACCCCTTTGAGACTTTGTTTCTGCCTTTAGTGCAAATGTTTACAAAAGGATATCTCCTTTGTGGTTCCTTACTAGCCCCATTGTGGCTCTTAAACTTTGCTTTTTTGGCAAGATTGAAGCTCCTTTGTGTTAGCTTCATGAGCCTTCATTAGACCTTCATGCCAAGTTGCCTTCTACACTTGGATCACTCTTACCTCTATTTGAGCCTTCATCAGACCTTCATGATAAGTTTCCTTTTACACTTGGATTAGTCTTATCTTACTAGAAACTCCATTTGAGTAGGTTTCAAATTTTGACCCTCATACCAAGTTGCCTTTTACACTTGGATTGATCTTATCTTACTTGAAACCCCCTTTGTGTAGGTTTCAAATTTTGACCCTCATGCCAAGTTGCCTTTTACACTTGGATTGGTCTTATCTTACTTGAAACCCCTTTTGTGTAGGTTTCAAATTTTGACCCTCATGCCAAGTTGCCTTTCATACTTGGATTGGTCTTATCTTACTTGAAACTCCCTTTGAGTAGGTTTCAAATTCAGACCCTCATGCCAAGTTGCCTTTCATACTTGGATTGGTCTTATCTTCCTCATGCCAAGTTGCCTTTCATACTTGGATTGGTCTTATCTTACTTGAAATCCCCTTTGAGTAGGTTTCAAATTGTGACCCTCAGGCTAAGTTACCTTTCTCAGTTGGATTGGCCTTATCTGGCTGAGGAAACACCTTTATGATGGTTTCTCCACTTATCCATTTAAAACCTCCCTTTTGTGTCAGTTTGAAGATTAGACCCACATGCCAAGTTGCCCTCCGCACTTGGATTGACCTCATCCCCTTGAGAAATCCCCTTTGTGTCAGTTTCTCCATTCACCTAGCTAAAGCCCCCTTGTGTTAGGTATCTCAACTCTTCTCGAACCCCCATGTTGAATTACCTCTAATTTTGACTTGGTTCATTCTTCTGGAATATGGCTTGAGGGAAGCCTTGATTCCCTAAAAAAAAAAAAAAGAGATGGAAAAAAAGAGAATGGGCTAAAAATGGAGATGCCTGATGGACTTAGTCAATCAAACACTATGATTGGCTAAGGGTAAAAATGTCAAAATAATCTAGTCAAGGTGAAAAACTGCAAAGGCGCGTTGGGCAAAATTGGATAACCCTGCTGTGTTAAAATCCTACAATGGGACGCACAGGCAAAAGTGAAAAGGGGTCAACCTGGGTGAAAACTCCGCAAATGAGCAATCAGGTTGATAAGAAAAACAAAATAATCAACTTGGACAAGCCCCCAACCTAACAAGATGGGTGGGTTCATCCCCTAATTTTATTAGGGAGGAGATCCGAGTTGCCAATGACGAAAAGGCTCTCATAGGCTCATCTACCTTGTAGTAGACATATGCCAGGGAGACCATACCTGAGGCAACGAGGAAGACCATCTCCCGCCTTTAAAATTTGAGGGAAGTTCCCACACTTCATCTTGAAAGGGACGAAGGGTAATACCCTACTCTACTCTCACTCATTCTTACCCCTTCAGTCATTCTTTTGACTTTAGCAATCCCACCATCTTGATCATTCCGATCCTGATGGTCCATAAATAAAAAAACTTTCTCCAATCTTGACTATTCAGCCCACACGTCCCATAAAAACTCATACTGTTACGACCCTTCCTGGTCTAAACAATTTTTGAAATTAATTCAAACCCATACCACCCTGACCATTCCGGTCTTGTTGGTCTACAAGCTTCCACGTTGTCATGACCATCCAGTCTTGATGACCTACAAAAAACATGCATTATCTGGACCATCATTCCAGGCAACCTTCAACAAACTAACCATCTTGGCGAGGTTGGTCTTGTATGGCTTTAAAACTCTCACTACCTTGATCATCTCGATCTCGGTAGCCTACACAACTAGTTGCCTTGACTACTTGTTCTTGAGGCTCCAAACAAGGCTTCTACAATGCCACTTTGGCTTCCATAGCCCTACTTTAGTCCTACACCATGTGTAGACCTATGGGACACCAGCCCCTTTGAGGCTCCCATTCACCCCTTTGTGGCACTCTATTCCTACACCTTGTGTAGACTCATGGGACACCAGTCCCTTTGAGGCTCCCATTCGCCCCGTTGTGGCACTCTATTCCTGCACCTTGTGTAGACCCATGGGACACCAGCCCCTTTGGGGCTCCCATTCGTCCGTTTGTGGCACTTTAGTCCTACCCTTTGTGTGGACCCTTGGGAAATCAGCCCCTTTGAGGCTCCCATTCTCCCCTTTGTGGCACTCTATTCGTACACCTTGTGTAGACCCATGGGACACCAGCCCCTTTGAGGCTCCCATTCACCCCTTTGTGGCACTATTAGTCCTACCCTTTGTGTGGACCCCTAGGAAACCAACCCTTTGAGATTTCCTACCGGACCCTTTGTAGTGAACAAACTTTGCCTTGTAGGCAAGCCCGAAATCCCTTTGTGTTGGTTTTACAACCTTATTAGGCCCCCAGGCCTTGTTTCCCCTAGCACTTGGATTTGTCTCATATTCACTCGACCCTCATGCCAAGTTGTTTTCCCCTACTTGGATTGGTCTTGCCTTGATTGAAACTCTCTCTGTGTCAGTTTCAAAAATTTGACCCTCATGCTGAGTTGTCTTAGGCACTTCGATTGGTCATATCTTGTTTGAAACCCCTTTGAGATAGTTTCAGTATTAGTCCTCCATGCCAAGCAGCCTTCAGCACTTGGATTGGTCTAATCTGTTCGGAACCTCCTTTGCATTGGTTTCGCACCTATTTGATTAATCCCTCATGCCAAGTTGCCTTTTGCACTTGGATTGATCTTATCCTTGTTAGGAACCCCCTCTGTGTTGGTTTCTCCACTCACTTGTTTGAAGCCCCTTGATTGGTTTCACAACTTTGGTTGGACCCCCGTGTTGAGTTATCACAAATCTCAACCTGGTTCATTCTATTTGCATATGGCTTGAGGGAAGCCTTAATTCCCTATACAATAGAGAGAGAGAGAGAAAGAAAAGAAAGTGAAAAAGAAGAAAAAAATGAAGAAGAACAGAGAAAAAAAGAAAAAAAAAGAAGAAAAGAAGAGAGAAAACCTGGCTAGAGTGAAAACCTGAAAGGGCACTCTAGGTAAAATTAGGTAACCCCGCTACATGAAAACCTCTCTGGAGGTGTGTAGGCAAAACATCAAGGGGGCTGATCTGAGTGAAAATCTTTTAAGAGACAGTCAGATCAGTAAGAAAAAAAAAATAAAAAATGAAAGACTGGCTCATTCAAAAACTTGCTGGGGAGCATGCAAGAATTGACACCATCAGATATGCTTATTGAATGGAGGATGGGCAACCAAACACAAAAAGAAGCCAAGGCTGGTCATGTACAAGGGCCCAAGCCCTTCTTAGTCTTGAAGAAAGCTCATGTAGCAGAAGCAATGGATAGATTGCCAAGGACAAAGCAGAACAAATATCGGATGCCAACTTATATGGGAAGTCCCTTCTCGACTTCAATCTCCAAGAAACTGCCCATGGGGGGCATTTGTTGGCATCAAATTTTTCCGCTTAGCTTGCTTGATACAAGTTTCAGCAATGCCGAAGCCGGTGCAGAAAATCTGACCCAGATTCAAAAAAATCATGAATAGATGATGTAAACAGGCTTTGTAAATGCCTTGGTATGGCTTTACATGTTACAAATGGCCAAGATAATGTGCTCATTACATAGCCCCGGTCAAGAGCTTCGCAACGGTGCCCAAAACATAAAAACGGACACCAGAAACCCGAAATGACCATTTTGCCCCTGACACTTTGGGACAAATTGAGACTCTAACATGGAATTCCAACTTTACCACATTGTCAAGATTGGATAGATCTTGGCAACGCTTGAAACGGATCAAAAATCCGACCCTCGGATGAAGAGATATGCAAGAAAGAGCAAATCCGGACGGAAAGCCGTATGTTCTCGCACCAGGGGCATAATGGTCCGATTAGCTCTGGATCGACCCATGGGCTGAAAATTTCAATTTTCATGACCCAAAACTTTGATCTCATGAATATTGATGCATGAAAAATAAATTTGGCCAATGGGAGGAGGCAATTGCATTCAATTACAGTTTTCGGCATTATCGACGGCCGAGATCGCACCGATCAGAGAAATTAGATAAATTAAGAGATCCATTGCAATTCAAGTGATCTCAACCACACATCAGGATAGAGCATAAGATCAATGGACATCAGGGTATGATCTGGAATTTTTTTGAAGTCAATTTGAGATTTATTTAATTGGTTTTGGTTGAAATTAATGCTAGCCGTTGGATCGGGAGCACTCTGATTAAACCAGGGTTAAACCTAACCCAAGATGGGCTAACCCAACCTGTCATGGCCGAATCCCATCCTCCCTCATCTGATGTGTGCGCAAGAAGCCCTAGAAAATAGGGGAGGGAGGCGCACCCACCTCCTCTTTCCTTGGCTGGTAGGTCCCACTAAACCACTTCCCTCAACCACCTCCCATGGCTTATCCCTATCTCTCCGTTGGTTTATCTTCATCCAAACTAATCCTACAACTAACCAAGATTATCCTCATCCAAGCCTTGGTCGAACCAGCCTTCTTTCTACATGTCATGTGCGCACACCTCCTTGAAAGGAGGAGATGGTGCGCACCCTTCTCTCCCTCTCTTTCTAGTTGGCGCATAATCATCCTCAACAACGAACTATGGGTTATCCTTATCATCCCCAAACTCCCTTGAGTTATCCTTATATCCTCTCAACAACCTCCAGACTTATCTCCTCCTAGAGATGGCGCCCCTCAGCCCCTATAAAAGCCCCCTCAGCTGGCCATGTGCAGGACAAGCTGATCACCCTGCGAAAGCCATGCCTCTCCTCCCTCTACCCTACTCCAAGACAGCTTCTCCTTGCATGGACGTCTTCATCAGCAAGTCAGAAACCTCTCCATCCCCCTTGTGGTGTTCCAAGTGAAGAATAAGAAAGAGAAAAGGCCTCCCTCCAATAGGCGCGCCAGCAGCAGGTGCAACCAGCCCACCTGATTGGTGTGCCAACTTCAGCAAGTGAAGCAAGCTCTCTTCATTCCTTTGCTCCATACATAAACATCAGCAAGCAAAATACCCCCTTTTCTCATCCAACAGCAAGAGAATAAGGGTTTGGTGGCACCTTCAACCCATCATCTTCAACACCACCTGCAGTGCAAGAGAGAGGAAAAAACTGGTGAGTTGAAAAAGTGTGTTCCAATGTAGCCTTTTAATTCAACTCTTCCCCTTATCTTCTCTACCCCTCTCCATGGTGGCATACCCTTTGAGTAATGCCCATTCAGCCCCCTTTGAGTTCCCTTCACGTTTGTCTACAGAAAGCCCCAAGTGTACCCTCTATTTGGCCATCACAAAAAACAGCCCCTTGCTGCCCCTTAAAACAGGCCTCTGAACCAGCCCCTTTGTGCACCCTTTTGGCCCTCCATGTTGGCCTCTAAACATTCTACTATCATGCTTGGTTTGACCCCACTGATGGTCACTTGGACATGCACCTCCTTCCTTTCCCAATCAGGCGCCGAATGGCATGCAAAACAGGCCCCCTTGCTGGCCCAAGTTCTGCCCCCTTGTGAGCACCCATGTCAGGCCCCTTCGATGGTCACCTAGTTTGCCCTATGTGCAACACACCCAATACAGCTTCTACAGCACCCCCAAACAAACCAAACATCCTCT
This sequence comes from Cryptocoryne crispatula var. balansae, assembly GCA_036172225.1. Lineage (NCBI taxonomy): Eukaryota > Viridiplantae > Streptophyta > Magnoliopsida > Alismatales > Araceae > Cryptocoryne > Cryptocoryne crispatula. The sequence continues at coordinate 20,202,541 of CM069931.1, read as the reverse complement.
TTGATGTGTGGAAGGAGGGTCGACGCTTTGAGACTCTCAGAATCCTCCGGACAGACCGAGACTACTCGAGCGGGCCTTCAATTCTCATGCCCTTTGTGCATTCCTAAATCCAGTCCTAGTTCATACCTAAACCTACCCCTTGTGCAGTCCTACCAAAGCTCACCTAAACAGCACCTTAGCCAACCAATTCCAACCCCTCTGAGGCTCACCTAGCCTGCTGCCACAGCAACATGTCATGGTGCAAAAATGGAGGGAAAATCAGGCCAACCGGGCCATGGAGGTGCAAAGCAGGCCCATTGGGTCATCAAGTTCAAAGCAGGCCACCAGGACCCATGAAGCTCAAGATTGGGCCAACCGGGCTGACATAGCATGAAGACTAGCCCATTGTGCTGATGAAGCTGGCCCATTGGGCCTTGGACACTTAAAATAAACCTTAATTAAATCTGAAGGCGAAATGCCAAAATTAAATAAGGAGTTAGCACCACCACGTGGGCGCTCCACCTTGGGCAGCTAGCTCGGACCCGTATACGGTATGTTGACCCGGGCGTAGGCATGGGACATGCTTCCCACTGCAGACGGACCCTTCCCACTACTTGGAAAGTCAAATGACTATGCCATGTAGGACGGGTAAAAATTCCACACCGATTGGAAAATAAGGCGGCATGCTGCCAAAGTTTTCCTGGTCAAGTGGGATTTTACAACCAGGGAAGGACATTCACACATTTGCACCAATGACAACATTATTCTTGGCATATGAACTGCCACATCTGATGTACACCAGCATGAATATGAATACTCAATGAACATTTCAAGTGCCGAGTTGATTGCTTGTGACCGAGCATCGACACTAGCCTGACAGACCGGATGTGATGCAAACCGAACAAGAGTTAACCAAATCTGAAGTTAATTTAATTAAATCTGAAAATACATTCAAATTAATCTTAAAACATGCTTAAAACAGATCATTAAAGCTTTAACATTCAACAAAAATCAGATTTAATACAATCTGGAAAAATTGATTCGATACACTTAATTTATTTGAATTCAAATGCTTAAACAAGTGCAAATCAAATAATTCACAACCAACTGAAAAGAACACATAAACAAAATATTAATGCATATGAAATTCATCTTAAAACATGTCAAATTCAGATCATTAACAATTTGAAGTTCAAGTTTAATTAATTTAAACCAAACTTCAAAACATTTAAAACATACCGAACACACCGAATTGGTATGAAAACACCAACCGACATGAGAAAACCACATTAAAATGACTCAAAGACATGTCAACTAAACTTAAACAAGTCAAATTGATCAACACATATAAAATATCAAGTTCAAACAAAAAATAAAATAAACTTCAACCAATTAAAGTAAAACAAACCAAACAAATCAAACAAGCTCAAAACACTTAACATTCAAATCCAAGGCAAATGGAAATCTGAAATCAACATTTCAAACCACATCAAAATCCATTCTTAAATCAAACATGAATCAACTTCAAACAAAATATAATCAAACTTGTTTGCATCTCATCGGGCCTAAAAGGCCAGGGCCCTTTGTGTTCTTTGTATGTTGTAGATGTGCACGCTCTCGTCAAACAAGATCGCTATGGCAGTTAATCAAGGGTGTTCGAGTGTTTGCTCGATGTAAATGAACATTGGATATTCGCACCATCCAATGGAGAGAGGTTAAAAAATATTTTCATAGAACCCGAACCTCGGTTCTATACTCTTCTTTTTATCACCCGGACTATCTAGTATTTTTATGGTCTATTACCTACTTTACTAGAAAATTCGGATGTCGATATTTCAAAACATACACAAACAAAAAATCTTTTCCAAGAATCAAAAATGATTCCCGAGGTTCCCACAATACTAAAAACAAAAAAAAGCTCTTTGTTTGTTTTGCCAACTTGTTTGTTTTGCCCTCTCTTTGAAGTTGAAGGGTGACAATGCAATTAAGGTCTGGAAGGCACGTTGGAATGGTGGAACACGCTAAACGTCAAGAATATGAGATGGGTCCAACCAATTCCATTAGACAGTCATGTTAATCTCTTGTTTGAGTCAGAAGTGTAAGAGGTCCCTCAACCATTTGCTCCCCGTGATGTTGAACAACTCTTTAAGGAGCTGTCTCTTTATATTGACCTAGAAACCTATTCCCATATACAATCTATGGTGAAGGGCAAAATTGCCTCTAATCAAGCTGAAGCCAACCAAGTTGCCACATCTCCTCGTCCTATGGTTCAACCACCACTCATTCAATCATCCTTTGTTCAACCACCTATTAATCAACAATCTGTGATTCAACCATCCTTAGCTTAACCATCTATAGTTCAACCATCTGTGGTTCAACCATCATTTGTCTAGCCACCTTATTTCAACCATGTTGCTCCCTTAGCTCACCAAGCCCTGGGACAATCTTCAGAGAGTTTGCCAAGTCATGCTCCTCAATTCCAAAATCACGCATCTAACCACATACCCCCACCAGTAAACCAAGAACCTGTTCTCTCCCAGGCAATCATAGATCAGCTCACCCAAACGAATGAACGTTATGAAGAGCTAAGATGTCACTTGGACTCCAAGTCAACTCCTGAAGTCTCTATTTTTTCTTTGCCAGTTCTTCACCTGGTACCTTCTGACTTGTCAATTTATCGCCGCTACAATGGTAATGGCAATACTTTTCTCCACCTTAAGGATTTTCTCTATGAGTCCCCATTCTGGAAGAACGATTGTAGAGTTCTTGCTTTCTTGTTTCATCGATCACTATAAGGGTCTGCATTGGAATGGTTCTGCTCACTCGACCCCTTTGAGACAGGAGATTTTGATATTGTCAAGACTAAATTTTTGCAAAGATATAGAGACCAGGTGGCACCATCATACTCAATTAAAAATTTGATTGCTGAGAAGATGAAGCCCGAAGAGGACTTCATAAAGTTTGCTGATCGTTGGAGGGGAATGGCAGAGAAACTAACAGATGTTATTTATGAAGGGGGAACAAGTGAAGATGCTTATTGGAAACACTACACCTACCCTGAGGAATGTTTTGATCATGCACTATCCTACCACCATGAATGAGCTTTACAACAGTGCCCGATATTTGCAAGCCCACTTTAAAGATGCCACAATGATAAATCCATTTGATCCCAAACCTAGAAACATCAGGAAGACCACCTTTGCACCAGCTGGGCCTACAATTAAGGGAGTTATCAACAATGAAGCTGTAAACATTGTGAGGAACCAGGGAGTGAACCGTTAAAACCAGTACAGGAATCCACCGCATAAACTTTCTTACCACCCCCCTCAACAACAGGTTAGGCTACAACAACCACGACAACCACAACAACCCACTTAGCCAGTAGCACAACCCCAGCAACGTTGTCAACCTACCTACAATAGGGCACTGCCCACCACCCAATCTAGCACCACGAAGGGGAGGTCTTAGAAAAGAGAATTACTGACAACTCCCTTACTCCTTGACCGACATCACCAATGTACTTATGGCAAAGAAATAGTTAGAATTACCCAAGGAAAGAGAGGTTTGGCTAGCAAATGCAGATATGTCCCGATACTGTGCTTACCACCGGTACCCTGGTCACACCGTGGAAGTGTGTTTTCAATTCAAAGATTACATTCACGATCTCAATGGCCAAGGCAACATTGATTGGGCCCAATTGGGGAATGCATACATGCAATGAAGGCTACAAAATAGCAGTGATAGCATCCACAAGCTCAACCTCAACAACAACCTGGTTTGGGGATTGTTCAGAATCCACTCCCATCACATACTCCTGCTCCAGCACCGGCACCAGCACATTCAAACCCAAGAATTGGCCTTGTACATTCTACTGTCCAGGAAGTTGCCAGCCGTGCTCAAGGTTGGTAGCTAGAATACCACAATGCAACCATGCCAGTCAACCCAGCTAGGCCTCCTACTAGGAACCCTCCTAGACAGATAATCTGTGCACCATCTACTTCACAACCACCACCAAGCTCAATAACCCAACCACTGGCCACCACTTCTTCTCTCTGACTCATCATTAGGCCAGCCCCCTCCTTAACTACACCTCCCTCAACCATTGCTACACATCGGCCCTTGCTCATTCAGCCACCACAATCACCACCAAACCTGAACCCCCAACCTATAAACTCTATCACTCCAAACCCCAACCTATCACACCACCAACCCCACAACCTACCACTCCTTCACCCCAGGCTCTTCTTCTTCTTATCAGGCCGCCACCATCACCATCACTACTACCTCCAAATCCTACCCCTCTATAAACAAACCCAATCATCCTATATCCAACAATCCCTTTACCCACCATACCTGCACCTACACTACCTGCTCCACCACATCCCACCCAAGTTAACCTATCACCTTTACCCAACTACCAAATAGCCCTGGTGCTTCAGAGTGGAAGGATGTTTCAGCGGCTCTTTTTCCCCAAGCCGGGACTAAACCGCAGGATCTAGTGGAGGAAGAACAAGTAGAAGAACCCTTTCCGGGCATGGCCTATGATTTGTTGAAACATTTGGATGAGACATCAACCCGCATCTCCATACTTGAGTTGATTAAAAGATCAAAACTGCACCAAGAAATTTTATAGCATTATTTACAAAGGGTCATTGTGAATGAAGATCTCCCACCTGAGAAGATCACTACAGTGTTAGCCCCTAGAAGTGAGCAACCAACACTCACTTTATCTTAGGAGGAATTAGTAGATCTAGAGGTCAGGAGATACACCTTACATGTGGTTGTTATCGTCTATAATATTGAAGTGAAATTATGTTTGGTTGACACTGGAGCTTCCATCAATGTTATGCCACCAGAAACTTTGCAGTTGTGCGGCATTTCTGAACAAGAAATCAAGCCATCCTGTGTCATGGAGATAGCCTATGAAAACTCCAAAAGGTCTGTGTGGGGTGGTCACTCTATAGGTTAAACTTGGACTATGTACGGTCACAACTAATTTTCATGTTCTAGAATTGGATCCAACTTTTTGGGCTACACTTGGGAGGCCATACTTGGAAGCAATAGGAGTTGTGGCTTCAACAAACCATCAATGAATAAAATTTCTCTTTAAAGGACAAGTTGTCAAAGTAACCAGTATGCCCATAAGGGATGAGCTAAACGATGCTTTTTCGCCCTTAGGGCTATCAATGTAAACCTAGATCTCAGTGAGAGAGTTGCTAGAAGTTAGATTGCATGACCGCCTCTCTACCAGACATAGTGGGATGGCGGATAATGATGAAATTGGGCTATCATCCTGGAAAAGGTTTGGGCAAGGATCTTTAAGGGATCACTTAGCCGATTGAAACTGTGAAAAGGCCATATAGGAAGGGGTTGGGATACGAAGAGGATTCCATCCCAAGGAGGGTCTTCTAGCCAGGATATGCCATGGGACTCCACACATTCTTTATCAAAGGGGAGACCATGATGATGGCTGAAGATGACAAGGGTTCCATTATAGCTGTCAAGAGAAGAAAGGCTCCAGATGAAGAAGAAGACTTGGAAGATTTGTGCTTATCTTTGACTCGTTAGTTCTCAAGTGGGGAAAGCACCAAGAACCACTCAAGGGTAGACCAATCTTGGACCATCCTATAAAGAAATCTACCAATCAAGTTAGAACTATTCCACGAGGCTCGAATACAACAATCCCATGTTTAAACCTAGTACCATTGTTTTTAGATCTTTTGGATGGGCTTCCGAGTCCACTTCCTCACTTTGGGCCCATGTGCCCTCTTCAACCTTCTATTCTCACTAGGCCTGCTTGCCCATTTATTTCCCTCATCAGCTTCAAGACTAAGGGCTCTTCTCAGCATGGGCTTACATGCCCATCCATTTCCAAAGTTGGGTCTATGTACCCATTCAGTTTTTTCATCAGTTTTGGGCAAATGTGCCCATTATCTGTTACCATTAGGCCCATGAGCCCCTTTTTCCCCTTTATTCTTAAATTTTTCTCTGTATTAATTTTTTTAGCTTCTAGCAAGTCTTGAGTCATTCTAGCTCAGTCTATCTTCTTACTATAAAATCCCCAAAAAAAGTCTTCTCTGAAACTTACATTTCCATCGAGGAGACGTCTCTACTCATCTCAGAGGGTGCTCCCAATTAGGGATCCCTTTCTTCTGAATCAATGATCGATTTACTCGATCCTCCCTTCACTGTAAATACCACCTTTCCAGCTTTGTCTTTAGTAGGTCAGGTTAGGTTAGGAAATAGGAAAGTTAGAGGTAAAATGAGTTCCAGGTAGGTACCTGCAACAATTGGCACAGAAATGCATAGAGTGTGCAAAGCTGCCAAGCTTTTTAGAGAATACCATCTAGCTAGATGAAATCCGATATGAAGATGAGCATAACATAGATCATACTTTGGAATATGAGGTGGTATCAGAGAAGGATCCTAAATCTGAGGATGAAATCGAGGACTTGGCTGATGTATATGCATCTGGACTTAGAAGATTTGAGGAACCATCAATCACAAGGAATGAACCAACGAAGGAATTGAATTTAGGAACCCTGGAAGAGCCTAAGAATATTATCATCAGTGCAAACCTCATTCCCTCAAAAGAACAACGTTTGATCAATGTTTTGGAAGAATATAAGGACACATTCGCATAGATATATGAAGATATGCCATGACTAGATAATTCATTGGTTGAACATAGATTAACCTTGAAACCTGGAACTACCCCGGTTAAACAAAAGCTGAGTAGGTTCCACCTTGATATTGTACTCAAAATGAAAGAAGAGGTTGACAAACTATACCAAGCAAAATTTATTAAAGTCATTCTATATCTGCAATGGGTGGCTAACATAGTCCCTATTATGAAGAAGGATGGACGGTTTCGAATTTGCATGGACTTCAGGGATTTAAATCGAGCGTGTCCTAAGGATAATTTTCCTTTTCCTTATGTCGATGTTTTGGTTGATAACACAGCTAAATTTGAAATGTTTTCAATCATGGATGGTTATTCTAGATACAATCAAATCCGGCTAGCCGAGGAGTGTAGACACACAATTTTGGCCTGGTTGGAGAACCTAAAATTCTTGTTTTCATGAAAAATATTTAAAGCAAACCATGTTTTCCGGATGAATCAGGTTTTCAGCACATTCCGAAGAGGATCGATAGAACGATCGACCGGGCCAAACACCCTGTATACGGGGCACCTGGCGCCCTATATATAGGGCACCTGGCACACTATTTATAGGGCACCAGGCACCCTATAAACAGGGCACCTGGCGCCCTATATACAGGGCGCCTTGCACCGAATCAAATCGACTTGATCGGGTGATTTGACCCCTCGCAGTGACTCATCTTGTTGATTTGACAGACCTCATGATGTTGGCACCTTGTAAATAGGGCGCTTTGCCGCGTGGAATTGCTTTTCGGAAATGGCCAAAGTACCCTCTTTTGGGCTATAAATAGACCCCCATTTAGAACTGAAAGGAGGTTCCAAGTCCATACCACCTTAGAGCCCATCCAAGACTACGTTTCTAAGTCACTTACACCTCCCATAACCCCTCAAACCGATCCATGATTATCCACCAAAAGTCCCAAAAATATGCTGTTTCTGCCATCCAGAAACAGAATTTTTCCTCCACTTTGAGAGCTTCTATCCCTCTCTCCTCTTGCATCCAACATCCAAACCACCCACTATTAGCTTCATTTTCATATGGTCTACAAGGAGGAGCCCCTACTTCATCCCGGAAGTCGCCCAGCACTTTGGAGCAGCATCGCGAAGAGGGGAAGAAAATCTGCTCGAGCCAGACTTAGTGCCCCATATACAGGGCACTTTGACCTTGGTCAACACACCCTATAAGTAGGGCACCTGTAGCTGGCGCCCTAAATATAGGGCACCAGCAGGGGCAGAAGCTTGTTTTGCAATTTTCGGAGTCTGATCGTCCGTTTAATCGAGTTTTTGTCTTGCATTTTCATCTTAGAACTTTTCATCATTTTATTTGGCATGCATTAGATCATCTTGCACTTTATATATATATATATTTAAGAACCTACCAATGATAGGGGTTGGGATTCCGTCCCGATCCGGTTAGTTCATTCCCTTTTGCATGATTCAGAGTCCATACCAAGCATGATACTATACTAACGCCAGAGCTAATGATTTTCATTTGTTTTCTTTATGTTTTTACGCAGGACATTCTTAGGTGAACCGATCGGGGTGAAGCTTCAATCCGATCGTAAGTGAATGAACTCACTAAAGCTCTCCCCCTTCGGCCTGCCGAGAGAGGAGAAGTTAGAACCTAACAATCTCCACCCTTTCCCATCCCCAAAGGTACGACGGTCAAACTTGTTTTTTTCAGTTTATTTGCTTTCATACCTAATCACACTTTGGAGTCTTTGGCTCTTGGCGACCACACACACCACACACACCACTCACAACCACACACACTCATCACACCTTCCAAACCAACCTACGCTCTTTACTTGAACCACCAGCTCATCCAGGTGCCTACACCTTTTGGCGACCACGGTTGGACTACTTTTGCTTTGGTGAGTTCTTATCATCTCTTTAAAAGAATGTCCAACATGCTCATCCTTACTTCGGCTCTTGCTTGAGTTATTACATCTTCTTAGCATTCCTATTTACTTGCTTGCTTGTTTACTTGCTTCCCTTGAGCATCATTTAGTTTCTTCTGGTTTACTTGCTTTCCGTGTGTCCTTCTCTTTTAAAAGAAAAGCACAATCTAATTTTTAGGCTTGCTTTATTGACTTACTTCGACTTTGCATCTTAAAGGTTATCTTGCTAAGCATCTTTGCTTATTTTCTTTAAAAAAGTCTAATTTCTCCTCTAAAGCATCTTTAGTTGAATTAGTACTTGCTTTCATCCTTGTTCGACTTTACATCATTGTCTTGTTTACTTGTTTTCCAATACTCTATTGATCGTTGCATGCTTTTACTTTCTTCTTGTTTGCTTCTCACTCCTTGATATCTCACTTGCATTTAGTTTGCATTGGGGTTCTTTTGACTCCTTTAGGTCATCCGAGAAGGGAGGCTCTCTCCTCCCAAAGCCCTACTCACCCAAACACCCCTCTTGGTGGTTGCCAACTCCTCCTCCGGGGATTCCCTCTCAGAAGGACCGGGTAGCTTCCATCAAGACCTCCGTAAGTCCCCAGACGTGAAGGATTCCCTCTTCACTGATCGGGCTGGTTGTACCTTTTATCCCAAAACTCGGAGTACCTATCACCTATCATTGTGAAAAGAGTGACAACCTTAGATTGCTCGGCGTTGTGAGAGCATAGGGTCCTACCCATTTATTTGAGTGGACATTATTTCTCTTAACAAGCCACTAATTTAAGGTTGAAACACAAAAAAAAATTGCGGTAATCATTTTAAGTCCGTGCCATTACTTGTTTGCAAATCAAAATTGAAAACCAAAACAAAAATTTGAAAACACTTAAAAAACCAAAAGAAATCTTTGCTTGAGGTTAATTTGCTTGATAACTTGTTTGTTCAAACAAAAATCAAAAACCAAAAAAAGAGGGAAAAGATTAAAACTAAAAAAAAGGATTCATGTGTTTTTCATTATCTTTCCTTCGTGTTTATGAACTTGAGATCAGGGCGAGTTGTCGGGATGGTGGACCAAGGATACGAGCCATTGCAGCTGGAGTATGATCAATCCTACCTCCACCCGGATGCCGTATGTGCCGTTAACGAACCCGAAATTCCCCCTGAAACCAGTTCACCCCGACTCCACCCGGATTCTCTGTGGGAGGCATTCGCTCATGCCGACCCAACTCAACTACAATCCATTGAGGCCATCTTGAAGGGAAAATCTTTTGTCAAACACACCCATGCCGAGAGTTGCCACCACACTTCTACCCCCCAATTAGCAACTGACCAACCCGGTGCACCAGTACCAGGCCATTCTCACAACGGACTCTTGATTCCAAACTCACCCCATCCGGTGGCCATCTTGAACCATCCGGACCCAAATAACACCACACCACTTAGGCCACCGGTCTACTCTTCCGCACATTTTAATCAAGCCCGTCCACAAGTGCACCACCCGATATAGCCTTCTTGCCCGGCCGCTTCAGCCTATCCGATGGCCATGCCAGCAAATCAAGCGTCTGTCCTCCCCCCTCCTCTCGTTTGAGAATCCTCCATTGATCAAACTGTGCTTAACAAAATCAACAGGATGGATGAACAATATCGGGAGCTCAAGCAATTGATCGACACATGAGCTCTCCCCGAGATATCCATTCCCTCTCTCCCCGTATTCCATCTTCCTCCTTCCGAAATGCCCATTTATCGCTGATATAATAGAAATAGGAATCCTTTCATTCACATCAAGGATTTTCTTTATGAGTCTATCATGTGGTAAAACTATCCGAAGGCCCTTGCATACCTATTTAGAAGATCATTAGAGGGCTCCATGTTGGAATGGTTCTATTCACTTGACCCTTTGGAAGCCAGCAACTTTGATACCGTCAAAGCAAAGTTCTTGCAAAGATACCAAGATCGAGTTGGTCCTACCTATTCAATCATAGATCTTATGGCTGAAAAGATGAGAAATGATGAGGACTTTATAAGATATGCTAACAGATGGAGGGAAATGGCAGAAAGGCTGACGAATGCACTATCAAAATCAGAACAAGTCAAGATGATCATCACTAACGCCACCCCAGCCCTGAAGAACGTATTGGCATTACATCACCCTGTCACCATGAGCGAACTCTATGAGAGAGCATGGTACATCCAAACCCCAACTCTGAGACTCTCCTATCATGAACCTCTTTGACCCTAGGCCCCGAATCACCAAAAAGACAACCACCACCACCACTGGGCCCGTGACTGAAGGCGTGGTAACCAATGAACACGTCAATATCATAGGAAACCCTCCCAACAACCACCAACAGCAGTACATAAATCCCCAGTACAGAAACCCCCGCCAAACCCAACCAGCACCTCACCCTCAGATTCAACCCCAACCTTTCCACCACCAAACACCAAACCAGTATCCCCAACAACCAACGCAGACACCAGTCCCCCAGCAACCCCAGCAATTGGCCGTGTAAACCTTTGTACCACAACCACCCCGCCAACCAACCACCTATAACCAGGCACCTCCCCCCGCCACCTATGTGCCACGAAGAATGGGGCCTAGAAGAAACCATTACCCGCCATTACCGTACTCTCCCACAGACATTTTTAATGCTCTTATGGTGGCATGGCAGATTTCATTGCCAAGAGAAAAGCTGGAGTGGCCACAAAATGCCAATACAGGCAGATATTGTTTATCCCATAGATACCCGGGGCATACAATGGAGAATTGCTTTTAATTTAAAGATTATATCCATGACCTCCACGAGCAGGGAAGTATTGACTGGGGTCAAGTGGGCGAGTACATCAAGGCAGTAAAGAACTAGCGTCAGCAGCAGCAGTAGCAGGCACTAGTCCAACAACAACAACATGAATCCGATCTGGGGATCATTTAGAACCCGCTACCCGCACACGCACCCGCGATAGCACCATAAAATCATAGGGTTAATCCCATTCTAACCTCTACCGATGAACCTCGCGATAGAGGCCAAAATTGGCAAATCGAGGGACCGGCTTCCTTCATGAACATTAACCCTCCAAACTACGTTAACCGAACCGTTCACTCCATATCACGAGCTATACCCACCATAAGAAGCCAACCACCAATCATCCGCACTCTATCACGACCAACCATAATGCCACCAACCATACAACTCCAACCGGGTAGGACCTTGATCCGCCCGGTCGAGCCACCACAAACACCATCACCATTAGGACCCATCATCGTACCACATCATACAACCATGCCACCACAACCTACCCGCATCCCTACAACCCAAACTATCATCACTACGCCCCTACCTAGGACTCCCATCATCCGACCCAACCCTCCATCCACCTCGGCTACACCAACCATAGCCCCTTCATTACCTAAACCGGCTCCACCAACATTTCTTAAGGCCCCTCAGCCAATCATACGTTCCTTGGCTTTTCAGCCTATTCCACCAACAACTCCTCAGCCAACCATCCAAGCCATGACTCCTCAATCAATCCCTCAAAATAGGGTTCACCCTAAGTTGGTTAAGGCCCTTGTTTCTTCTATTGCTCCTGCCTTGGCAGAGGAACTAGTCACTCCTATCATTCATGCTCCTACCCTGGCAGAGGAACCAATTAATCTGATCAACCCTACTCCTACTACAGTAGATGATTTATTCACTTCAACCCTTCATGCTCCTACCCTGGCAGAGGAATCAATCACTCCAACCATTTGTGCTCCTGCCCTGGCAGAGGAATCAATCACTCCAACCATTTGTGCTCCTACCCTGGCAGAGAAATCAACTCCTCAACATATCCTTGCTCTCTCTCAAGATCAAACTCAGCCAGTAGGGGAGGTTGAACCAAACTCTTCTATCATTTCAGAATCCCCTAAACTAGGCATGCCCTCTTCCCCAGAACAACCTAAGAAGAAGCCTACTGTAAGAAGCTTAGGTGAGGGGATCACAAATTTAGTTGATTTTCAAGGACTAGGCAAGGATTCTCCAGGTATAGATCAAATGTTGCCATCATTAGAATTGATCCCTGAAGTTGGGAAGATAGAATTGACCCCTGAACAAAAAAATAAAGAAATAGAATTGGTCAGTGAAATGGAAAATTAATTGACAAGCCTCCAGAAGGGCATAGACAAAGGGATACTGGGACCTCTTCCAGCTAGGCAGGTAAATCCCTTAGCATCAATCTTAGGGCCACGACCCTTACCCCATTCTTCTCCTAAGCAACAATCCGGCCCATGGGCCCATGATCAATCAATCTTAGGGCCACGACGCTTTCTTTATTCTCCTCTAAATCAACAATCGAGCCCATGGGCCCACAATTCATCAATCTTAGGGCCACGACGCTTTCTTTATTCTCCTCTAAATCAACAATCGAGCCCATGGGCCCACAATTCATCAATCTTAGGGCCACTACCCTTTCTTTATCCTTCTTACAACCATCAATCAGGCCCATGGGTCCAAAATTTGTCACTCTTAGGGCCATGGCCCACACCCCATCCCACTCAATTGGGCCCTTATGTTCCATTTTTGGGCCCTTATGCCCCATTTTTTGGCACCTATGCCCATTTTCATCAATCGGGCTCTTATGCCCCTTTTCATCAACTGGGCCCATGTTCCCCTTTTAATCAACCGCGCTCTTATGCCCCTTTTCTTCAACCAGGCCCACGTGCCCCTTTTCATCAATCGGGCTTGCATGCTTCTTTCCTTCAACTGGGCCCATGCGCCCCTTTTACCCAACTGGGCCTACGTGCCCCTTTCCTTCCATCGGGCCCACGTGCCCATAATTCTTCCCAATCGGGCCCATGTGCCCTTAATTTTTCTAAATCGGGCCCACGTGCCCGCAATTCACCTCAACCGGGCTCACATGCCCTTGTTTTTCTACAACCGAGTTCATGTGCCCAAATTTCTTCTAAATCGGGCCCACGTGCCCACCTTCCAACAAACTCGGGCACACATGCCCACACTCCTTCAACTTCGGGCCTGTATGCCCCTATTTTTTCACCATCGGGCCCGTATGCCCATACTTTTTCGAAATCGGGCCCTTGTGTCCCCACTTCAACTATAGGCTTGTGCACCCATACTCTTTGATGGTGCCCACGATCCCATCACAAATCTTCCAAATCTCAATCATATTGCCAATCACCTAAATCAGGTCCACATGCCCATTCTTTTCATTGGGTCCCTCGAGCTCAACCTTCAATCGGTCCATCGAGCCCATCACCTTTAGTTAGGCCCTCAAGGCCATCAACATCAATTGGGCCCTCTGGCTTGCATTCAACTCTTGGGCCCACATGCCTCTTGATTCCCACTCTTCCCGGGCTTGCAATCCCACTATCAACTCTTGGCCCAAGATCCTGCTTTAATTCACTTTTCTTTTCAAGCATTCTCTTTTCTTTTCCAAATTTTATTTTCAAAAAAATCAAAGGTAGAGAAATTTCCTCGGTGAAAGCATAATCTTTGCCTTTTACATCATTAATTTTAACTCCGCCATGCTAAATCAGATCCTCCACATCTTTCACTTCATCCTATGACTATGAATCTTCAATCCAATGCAATATGGTGCATATCAAAAGTGGAAGCAGTTGGGCAAGGCAAGGCAAGGCATGACAGACAAGGCAAGGCAAGGACAAGCAAAGCCGTCATCAGCAATGAACTTCTTTTTCTCTCAGGTATTACATGAAATTGCATTCATCATCATTATATCATCTGCAAAGCAATATTTTTAAAAAAATGATTTTGAATTTCACATGACAATTTTAATTCAGAGAAATTCATGACTGATGATATTTGTAGCTACCTTGTTCTTATTAAACAAATTCTTTACATTGCAAGGCATGTTTTCAATTGATTCACCTATGAAATGTAATCTACCTCAAAAAAAATGGAGAGAACTACTAGTATGACTAAGTCCACATGTTCTAGATTGTTGTCTAGGAGTTTAGGGTAGATACCATACTACACACACAACACGTCCTGATCCCAGAATCCTGATGACCCAACACCCGAGAGAAGCTTGTCAAGGCTCAGAGGTGGAAGGAAAACCCTCACCCTACTCTCTTCTATTCGGTCCAAGATAGGCAAAGGGGACTAGAAGGGGAGAGTATCGAAAGCATCCACTGCCTTAGTAGGAGACCGTCTCGAAAGGTCCAACTTCTCAAAAGAAAAGGGTGCCGAAAGATGGGCAATGAACCCCACAGGTTTAAACAAATATGGGCCTGTCTGAATGAGTACCCAGAAAAGTAGAAAATGAAAAAAGGCACCAAAAGATGGGCAATGACCCCACAGGTCAAAAACTTGTCTAAGTGAGTGCCACATGTAGAAAAGACCTGAAGAGGCTGAACCCAATGGGCAATTAGGTGTGAGTAGAGAAATCCCTCTCAACATCTCCAAAACTTATCAAGGACTTCCTTATCAATTCTTCATTCTAAACCCCCCAAGGTGTGGGTGGACCAACCAAATCAAAGCTGAACTCTAGCCGATCAAAGGTTGAAGGTCGGAAAGATTCTGGGTAAGGAACCCCATTTTGCACATGGTATCTACCAGTGAACCTAGAAAACAACCAAGTGGTGAGAACTTTTGTCAATACTGAATTTTCTCTCAAAAAAAATATTTTTAAAAAAACTCCAAAAAAAGCTGAATATCTTCAAAGCTAAAAAAAAAATCTCAAAACTACAAAAAAAGGAATATTTTCAAAATCCCCAAAAAAGAAATTTGAATCTTTTCACAAAACTTCTCTGTCAAATTCCAACAAAATTTTCAAAAAAAAATCACCATGCTTGGTTTGAATTATTGTCTTTACATTCATATTTATTCTTAGTCTCTCATGTTTCAAATTTTTCAATGCGTATTTGCTGCTTTATTTTTTTTTTACACTCTTAAGAAGGCTATTACCCATTGACAATGGTCAAGGCATACTGCAACTTGCAAGGGGGATAAGCCACATTGTTGTTCTAATCTCTTCCTTCTAAGTGTTTTTGGCATAATGAGAACTTATTACCCCTTGACAAAGGTCAAGACATACTACAACTTGCAAGGGGGATAAGCCATATTGGCATTCTAATCTCCTTTTTCGAGTGTTTCAGGGATGAAGAACAAACGAGGAGAACTACACAACAAGGCGATGCTCGCCACTTCCCTCCCCTGAGGATTCTCAGGAGGAGGTGTCATCATTACCTCGGCCTCAACTTTGCCGAGAAGCTTTCACTCTGTGTCCTCACTAGGACATATGAACTCTTTTATGAGAATGCATGTCATCACATCGCAAACTCACCATTATCATTTTCTTTCTTAGCATATATTAGGTGTATTCCTATTTATTTTATACATTGATGTTGAAGACCGTGAATGCAAAGAAGACCAGGCCCGAGATCCCCTTCATCAAAATCCACGATGGTTGGGTCATTCTTTGTGCTCACAGATAAGCCCAAAGTTGTGCTGTGAGGGCCGATGGTTCCCGAATGGGTATCTTGACCTCATAGACAATCTATATCTTCAATTAATTGTTAGACAAGTTTTTTTTTGTTTTCTTGAGCCCAGCATGCATCATATAGTATTATTAGTTGCATTGCATTTTTCATTATCATTGCATACATCCTTTCAAAAGCTTCACCTTCTCACGCTCTTGTATCATAATTCCAATCATTCTGAATCCCATCATGTTTTCTAATCCCACTGTGTTTTCTAATCCCACCGTGTTCTCTAGTTCCACCGACCTTTCAGATATCCCACAGTGTCTGTTAATCCCACCATGTTCGGTAATCACCTTGTGCCTTCAAATCTTTTATTTCTATCCCTACTGTGGCCACTGCATCTCTTTTGCTATTCATCCCACCATGGTAGTAACTTCCTCCCACCAAGGGCCTCCTATTCGATCTAAACTTGCACCATCATGGTCTATACTTAAACATTTGTCTTTTGGAATTCGAGATCATTCCATTCTGAATTGAATCTTGTCTCCTAGAAGACTTAAATGAATCTAAGAGCCTGAATGTGCTCGATTGGTATTCTTTTACTTTTTCAAAACAAATCTCTTTTTAAACTTTAGCCCATCACAGTACAGGAACACCGCAAAGATCGGTTACCGGCTGATGATGAACCTACAAACCCATGTTTCGGGGACTCCCTACCGCGTTGGGGGTTGTCTATTCTTCTCTCGTGCCAATGGCACATATTTTACCAATCGAACATAAGAAGACTTTATGAAACATGGCAGTTAACTAGGAGACTTGAGGAGATTCATCTTGCCGAATCTGGTCGTTGAGCGTGTCAATATCTACACCTTGATGCCACCTTTTCAGTCCATCGCTATTTTGCTCCACTGCATTCTATTACAACTCATTTCGCTTCGCTACATTCCTCTACATTTCACTACATAACATTCCCTTGCAAAGCTGACATCAAGGCAAGGCAAGCTGTAGACACGCCAATTTGGCCTTATTTGGGGCTTAAACTCTTATTCCATTGGCGACATCTCTTTTAGACCTTCAAAATCAAATTGAATCATTCTTTTGGACAAGACGAGGAGTTCACTATAACTATGAGGAAGAGTTGTTGATCTCTAATCAAATTCATTTTGTTCAAATGAGAGTCCATTCTAACTTCCATGTTGCTCTTGGTGGTCTTTGCACCAAGGTCGCGCCGCTTGGTTGTGTGTCAAATTATGCTTTTCCCAGCATATCCTCTACTTTAAAATTTTTCACATGATTCTGTGGACTTCCAATGAAGAATTTTTAAACATCAATAATCTTCCTTTATGAGTCCTATTTTCAATGCAACAAATGACATTCAATTCTGATCTACCATTTGTCCGTAGCGCCTTTTAGAAATCAGACGCGTAGTTCTGTCCGCACGCAGCACCGATCAAGCCCAATTGCATGCAAGCCCAGCCCATTGGGCATATATCTGACCAATTTATGACCTTAACTTCCTTTTTTATCCTCCATATCACTTGGTAAATTATCTGGAAGCTTCATGGTTGAAATTAGCATTATCAAATGATGGCAATCCAACTTGTTGTCTTATACATCAAAACTTGCCATTTTTAGACTAGATTTGTTTCCTCTTCAAGTAAAAACATATTTTGAACACGGGGAAGGTGATCCACGGTTTCCAATCCTTCTCAATCATTTGGGTAAGTTTCTAGATGCCTCAGGGTGAAAATTAGCAACATTAGATGGAGGAAATCCAACCTATGGTCGGATGTAGCAAAACTTGCTATTTTTTGACCTGTTTTTCATCCCCTATAAAGGAAGACTCATATGAACTACCTAATAAGGGCATCCCCATCATCCAACACTCTTATCCTCATCCTCCAGCCACCCTTGGCTCGTTCCAACCTCCCCAAATCGTCCTCTCTTCGTCCCGGTGCCTGAGATCATCCCAAAGTGAAGAAGAAACCGGTATATGCTCCGACGTGCTGCACTGCTGATCATCGGCTTCTACAGATATTTTTAGTCATTTTACGGCCTGACTTTCTTCATAATAAGTGTGACTAATCAAGTTATCTTTCAAATACAACAAACAGAGATCAATTCTGACATTCCCTCGGCTTGTTATGGCTTCAAAACTGGTGCTGTACAGACAGATCCGAAGTGTTCTTTTCTAAATATCTGTGGTGTCCATAGCACATCCTACATCAACATTGTGCTGGGAGTTTCTGGAACTTCGCTATCCAAGATCCTGTTTATCAGTTGCACAGGTACATCAAGCTAGCATCGGTTGGACTCCTCTTCAATGGTCGGCCGAAGAAGAAGAAAGTTGAACTCACATCCCAATCTCCCACGCTAAGGTACACACGGTCATCTAACTTAATTTCTTGTTCAAATCCATAAAGCGGAGCCCGCGGCTCCTGGCGACCACTTCTTCTCTTATTCATGCTTTAAGTAAATTCATTTCTCACTCTCCTCCCACATGACCCAAACTTTCTTCGGTGCTCGAGCGACACCGAGAGATGAAAGTTCGGGGATCAATGTGAGTGTGGGACCGAGGTGAGGACCTTTTACCGATTTCTGAGTGTTTTCCGATTCACTCTCTTTCCCCCCATTCTATATTTCACCTTCTCTTGGGGTGCCAATCTGGAACTCATTTTCGGAGTCGACAAGGTGTCTACACAAGTTCTTCGACAAGAGAGAAACAATATAGATGATTGAAGAACAAGAACCGCAAGAACAAGTAAAGAGGAAGAAAGTGGACAGCCTAAAGGATGAGCCGTATCTCGACGCATCATGGCTATTCTCTAAAGAAGGGTCAAGTGACGGATTATTCCACAACAAGCCTTCTGGCAATCAGAATCAGGGGCATTCACCCGATGTCATCTCCTCAGATCTAACAGACTCATTTCCAACAAGTCCACCGTCAGATTCACCAGGTAGCAAAGATGGATGCTCTCTTTACCCATCTTTGCTTGATTTGTTCCCTTCTCTGTCAATATCCCAACCCACACTGGAAACCACAACCAACCAAACTCATTCTGTGTTTATGTTTAGTACTTCTCAAAAAGATCAAAAAAAAATTATCCTGTTCTCAACCCAAGTTTCGATCAAAGAAACATCCCAACTCGCTCCGAAGGATGATCCAAACTAGGAGGCCACCCGGTCTCTGATCGATCTCCTTTACTCTTCATCCTCTACAATAAATTCCACTCCCTCAACCTCCTCTTCCTCTTCTTATTTACCTTTTTCTTATTTAGGTTTAGTTTCCAATAAAAACAAAACAAAAATCAGGGGTAGGAGAGTTCTAGAAAGATACCTGCATCGGTTAGCTCAAAAAAGCTTATAATGTGCCAAGCTACCCGAATATCTAGAAAATGCAATCCAGATGGGTGAAATTCGATATGAGGAGAAAGACAATATTGATCTAACTTTAGGGGTCTATGAGGTTGTATCGGAAAAGGATCCTGATAATGAGGATGAAGAAGAGGATTTGGCTGATGCTTATGCATTCGGTTTAAGAAGGTTCGAAGAACCATCAGCCACGGTGGATGAACCGACTAAGGAAATTAGTCTTGGAACACCGGAAGATCCAAAGAATATCCTCATCAGTTCTAACCTTGCCCCTTTAGAAGAACAGAATCTAATGGGGGTGTTGCAAGGATACAAAGACACGTTCGCTTGGACATACGAAGATATGCCGGGGTTAGACAAGTCATTGGTAGAGCACCGATTGACTTTAAAACCCGAAGCTACCATGGTCAAGCAAAAGTTAAGGAGATTCCACCCCGACATAGCATTAAAGATGAAGGAAGGGGTCTATAAGTTACACCAAGCAAAATTCATTAGAGTTGTCCTCTATCCACAATGGGTGGCAAATATAGTCCCAGTCATGAAGAAGGATGGAAAGGTTCGAATTTGCATTGACTTCAGGGACTTAAACCGAAAGTGTCTGAAAGATGATTTCCCCCTTTTTCATATCGATGTTCTTGTTGATAACACAACTGGACATGAAACCCTATCATTCATGGATGGATATTCAGGGTATAATCAAATCTGGTTAGCAGAAGAGGATCAAGAGAGGACCTCATTCACTACACCTTGGGGAACTTATTGCTATGTCGTTATGCCCTTCAGATTAAAGAATGCTGGAGCAACTTATCAAAGGGCCATGGTGGCGATATTTCATGATATGATGCATAAATTTGTAAAGGTGTATGTGAATGATCTAGTGGTCAAATCTCGAACCCGAGATAAGCATGCTGAGGTGTTAAAAAGGGTTTTGCAACGAGCCAGGGAATATAAGCTTAAAATGAACCCCTAGAAGTGTGTGTTTGGAGTATCATCTGGAAAGTTACTTGGGTTCATCATCAACAAAAGTGGCATCGAAATCGATCCAAACAAGGCCAAAGCCATTATTGATATGCCTCCACCAAAGAACCTAAAAGAGCTGAGAGGGTTGATTGGTAGGCTACAATTTGTTCGCCGGTTTATCTCACAACACTCCTAAAGGTGCAAACCTTTCAATGAGTTAACCAAGGTGAAGGCCAAATTTAGATGAGATTCAAGGTGTCAAGAGGCATTCGATAGTTTAAAGAAATATTTGTCAAGCCCACCTGTGCTTAAACCTCCGGTTCCCGGCAAACCCTTGATCTTATACATCTCGGTTTTGGAAGGATCTCTTGGAGCAGTATTGGCACAATTAGATGATGAAGGGAAAGAGCGAGTAGCATACTATCTGTCCAAAATCTTTGATCCTTGTGAGCAGAGGTATACAACCATAGAAAAAACATGTGCCGCCCTGGTTTGGGTGGTCCAGAAGCTTAAACACTACTTTCTGGCTCATGAGGTTAATCTCATTGCTCGCATGAATCCCATCAAATTTCTTCTTGAAAAATCTGTCCTGACTAACCGTTTGGCACACTGGTAGAGCTTTCTCTCCCAATTTGACATCACCTACACCCAATAGAAGGCAATCAAGGGCTATGCAATTTTTGAACACCTTGCCCATCATCCTATCCCAATCTTTGACCCTATCCAATCAGAATTTCCCAATGAAGAATTGATGTCCATTCGATCTTCCAATCTATGGACTTTATATTTTAATGGGGCATTAAACTCCCAGGGTAGAGGGATAGGGATTGTTCTTCTATCACCCGAAGGTGTCACCATTCCACAGGCTTTTCAGCTCCATTTTCCAGCAACAAACAATATAGCTGAGTATGAAGCCTTATTGGCCGGACTGGAGGCCGCTCACTTCTATGGTGTCACTAAACTAAGGGTGATCGGTGATAGCCAGTTGATTCTTCGCCAAGTGCTGGCCAAACACAGCACATCTCATCCCGGGCTCAGGCCATACCAAGAACTCACCGCCTGTTACATCAAGCTATTCCCAAACTCGAATTCATTCATGTCCCTCGTGCTCAAAATATTCTTGCCGATGCTCTCGCTTCCTTGGCATCTTCACTATATGTCCCGCTAGGCAGACATGTTAGGACGATCTATGTCCGCCGATGAACCATTCCGGCAGTGGAAGATGCACGATTCTTGAGGGTTAAAGAAGAGTTTGAAAGGAAAGAGTACATTGAGCAAAAAGAGGAAGTGTCTTTGGTTGAGTTGGAAATAGAAGAGGGTGAGAAACCATGGTATCATGAGATTGCGAATTACTGTCAGGATCAGACATATCCACCAGGATCAACTACCGAAGAGAAGAAAGCCATAAGAAGAGTCTCCCAGAGATAAACCATCTTAGGTGGAGTACTTTATAAAAGAAGCCTGGCAGGCATTCTATTGAGATGCGTAAATGAAGAAGAGGCTGAATTGGTGCTTAAAGAAGCACACTCCGGAGTATGTGGAGGCCATATAAATGCTCAAGCCCTCGCCAAGAAGATCATCAGGCAAGGGTATTACTGGCCTACTCTGGAAGAAGATTGCTCGATCTTTGTTCGGCACTGTCATCAATGTCAACTTCATGCCGACAAGATTCACTCTCCCGCATCTTCCCTTAACCCGATTCATGCCCCGTGGCCTTTCACTATGTGGGCTTTTGATGTTATCAGACCCCTTGGTGACCCAAACTCCACAAACAAAACCAAATCCTTCATCCTAACAGCAATGGAGTACTTCACCAAGTGGGCAGAAGCGGAAGCATACGTGGAGATCAAGGCATCAACAGTCTGCACCTTCATCAAACACAACATCATTGCCAAGTTCGGGATCCCAGGCGACATCATCACCGAAAATGGGCCACAATTCATCTCCCAGGAGCTGCGTGACCTTTGCAACAGGTATTCCATCAGATTGCATCATTCATCTCCATATTATCCTCAAGGAAATGGTCAAGCAGAAGCCACCAATAAAACTCAGATAAAAATCATTAAGAAGACTTGTAAGTCTAGCAAGTTCGCGGACTGGCCAGATAAGTTAGTGGATGCTCTATGGGCCTACCGCACTTCTATTCGAACCCCAACAGGTCAAACTCCCTATGCCTTGGCATTTGGGATGGAGGCGGTAGTCCCATATGAAGTATTCATTCCTTCCCTCTGAGTCCAGATCGATCGAGACATCCCGATGGATGAATGCCGAGATTCCCTTCTCGTGCAACTCGAACTCTTGGACGAAAGGAGGCTAGCCGCTGCCGAACATGCTAGATCTTATCAAAATACACTTAAAAGATTTTATCAGAAGAGGGTGGTGGAGAGAAAATTTGAAATCGGTGAGGTTGTGCTTAAAAGAATATTCATTAAGTCGGGCGGTCCCCGCTCTAAACTTCAACCTAATTAGGAGGGTCCGTATGTGATTTTGGCTGTTTATCCCGGTAATTCATACAAGCTGACTAATGCAGAAGGAGAAGAACTAGCTCATCCTTGGAATGGTGTATACCTCAAAAAATACTTTCCTTTAAACAAAAATCACAAAAAAAATCTATAAAATCTAAAGGTGTGAAGAATGATGATAACATCTAACGCATGCTTGTTCGGTGCACCAACTTGTCACTTAGGGAAATAAGGATAGGCATCATACTGCACCCACTACACGCCTAGTTTTCGGAATCCGATGATTGGAAGTCAGAGAGAAAGCTAGGCAACACTTGGCAAAAGAAGGTTGACCTTATCCTATTCTCTTCTTATTTCAGTCCAGAATGGATGAAAGGGGTTAGAATAGAGATTATCGAAAGTACCCATTGCCTTAGTAGTAGGATGCCTTTGAAGGTCCGACTTCTTAAAAGAAAAAAGGTGCCAAAAGATGGGCAATGACCCCTCAGGTCGGCAAAAGAATAGACCTGTCTGAATGTGTACCAACAAAAGCCCAAAAGAAAAAGGCTCCAAAAGATGGGCAATGAACCCCCTCAGGTCAAAATCAAGCAAAAGGAAAAGACCTATCCGAATGAGGGCCATCAAAAGAAAAGGGCTAGAAGGAAGGACCCAAGGATGTCAAATCCCAAACAGGCAACGCGGGCACTGGCAGAGAAACAAATTCAACACCCCTGAATCCTATTAGGGACTTACCATCAATCCTCTTCCCTCTTTAACCTTACGAATAGGGTTGACCGACTGGACCCAAGAAGAGCCATAGCCTATCAAAGGTAGAAGGTCAGAAAATTCTGGACTAGGCACTTTCTTACACATGATGCCTACTCTTAACCCTTGGGTAACGATAAGGGGCACCTATGACAAGCAAAGCAAAAGATGAGATGGTCGTGTCCTTCACACCGAACAAAAAATCGAATACTTTAAAAAAACACCAAACAAATCCATAAAATCAAAAATCTTAAAAAGTAAATATCCAAAATACCGAAAAAATCATAAAAGTTCCAAAACATCCAAAAACATTATAAAACCATCAAAACCCAAACAGATCAAAAATTCCAAAACACCTAAAAATTTGCTTCCTAATTGACTAGTTGCCTTTGCATTCATATTTAATTTTAGTCTTGCATGTTTCCATTTGTGCATACTTATATTTTTCTGTTATTCTACCTTGATAAGGCCTATGTCCATTGACAAAAGATCTAGGTAGTTTCGCCCTCTTCTTGCAAGGGACTAAGACTAAATAATGTTCTAATCGCCTTTTGAGTGAACGCAGGGATTCAGAAAGGGAAACAAACAACTATCACTATGCAAAAGAAAGATACATCAAAGATAGGAAGGGGCCGGCACATCACAAATCGCCGCCTCCCTCTGCTGGAGCCTGATCACCCGGAGGTGGCATGGCGTGTCTCTCCTCACCTCTCCTCCTATGACTACTAGTCTGAGAGGAACCCGAGTGAGTAGGTCCCCTCAGCATGGTCCCACGAGAGTCAGAGCGGTGGGAATGGCTCCGAGATCGAGTCTGGAGCATCTGCATCATCATCATCTGACGGTGCTCTGCATCCAGTCGGAGGAGCTCCCTAGAGTGCTCAAGGCGAAGGTGGAGGATCTGCTCAGACTCGGGTCACTACAGCTCAACCACACGAGCCTCCAGTCTCCCAACCTACAAGATGACATAGAGATGTATCAGCTACAGAAGAAGCAGTTAAGAAAAAGAATCAAACTTGTACCTCCTGTGTCAGCTCCTCTATCCTCTGAGCAGTCTGTAGAACAAAAGAAGAAGCATCAATCCATGAATTCCAAGTTCAAAATCTGAATAAAGACTCCGCACCTCAGAAGAAGAAGAACCAGGATCTGGAACACCTATGAGGGGCTCGAGCTCGAGCTCCCTCTGTAGCTCCATCACCTACCGGACAGATGTCAGGAAAGAAAGGAAACAATGACAAACAAAGTAGAAGAACATGTACCTTATCCTGGAGACCCGAGGGATCACTGTCAGTAGGAAGAACACCCCCCGCAGAAAGATCGGAGATCCTCGCCCAAAGATCTTTGTTCTGCAAGAAGAAAGAATGTCAGAATCAAGCAAAGTGAAGCAGAAGGAAGTCACAGAAATTCACCTCGGTAGTAAGGGCCTGCACCCGCTCCTTCAGCTGGGCAATCTGCAAGAAAGGAAGAAAGATTAGCAAGGTAAATAAAGGAAGAAAACAACATAAGAAAGAAATAATGATCACTTCAAGGAGAAGACCCGTCTCAGAAGAACTGCTCCCAGGGTCGGCGGGAATGAAGGGAGGTAGATCGGCCGGCAAGTGGTGAGGAGGGAGCTCAGGACCCATAGGCTGGCCGAAGTCAAACGGCTCGAAAGGGGCCTCTGAAGGCCCATCAAAAACCGTCGGCTCGGGGTCAGTGGGGTGGGAACCCAACTCCAGCTCGGCTACGCGCTCACGGAGCCGTGAAATCTGAAAAGAAGCAAGGAAAATAGTCAACAACATTCATTCAAGATATTAAAGAAGAGCAAGAAACATTACCACATCATCATGCGCACGCAGCTGTCGGCGTGCACCTCGGTACCGACGTCGCTGAAAGAAAGAAAAGAAGGATCAGTTAACAAGCAATGGGAAAGGTACAAAATAAAGAAAATACCTGTCGCTCCAGCTCAGCCTCCAAAGATGCTGTCCCTACTCTCAAACGAGACAACTCCTCCTGTATACTCTGCAAGCAACATACAGTCAGATACCAAGCAAAGGAAGAGCAGTGACGGGAACAACAAGTGCATACCTCTCCACCCTCGGTGAAAAGGTGGGCAAACATCGCCGTGTAGCGACGCAGATAGTCACTGTTGTCTGAAGCACTGGAAGTCACTGGGGTGCCACCGCTCTTCCAAATCCGGACAGCGAACTGGCCCTCCTTTTTCCAATCAATCTCCTTGATCAGGCCGCGGGTAGAATGACCCAGGCGAGGGTAGGAAGGAAGGTACACCCACTCCTGGTGAAGACCCAATGAGCGCATCGTGAGACGCACCCACAGTGGCTCCATCTCGTTCAGACAAATCAGAAAAGTGTCACGGCCAAAGATCGGACGACCCTCCAACACCCACAGCTGCCGATCCAGGTGAATGTCTGAATACGGGTGCCACACCACCTAAACAAGCAAGGCAGGATAGTGAATAAGAGAAACCAAGGGGTTGAAAGGGAAAAGTGACAGAATACCTCGTGGTGGGGGAAGCAGAGCAGCTGTCTCCTCAGGTTCTCCACCTGGTAAGGGTGGGAAGAGGCAGATCGACTGGCAACCTAGCTACCAATGAGTGGATACTCAGGGTCACCCTTCAGCAAGGCACGACCCAGGGGGATATGATAATAGCGCCATATTTGCCAATAAAGCTCAATTAGTCAACAAAAACAAGGCAGAATTAATAATGAACAAAAGAAACAAGGCATACCTGAAGGAATGGAGTAAAATCGGCTACTGAAATTGGACCGCTCTCCATCGCCAATGAGGAGAACAGGTGTGTCAGCATAGCAGCACCCCAGGCGTACTCACCAACCTTCGATAGGTCAGTAAGGAATGGGAGAAACCATAGGTGCACCCTGTCCGTCTTCGAGGCCAGTAGAAGACGGGTCAAGAAGAAGAGAAGGAACCGGCGGAGATCGTAGTCAGCTTGGACGGTACCCTCCTCGCCGACCAGGTAATGCTTCACGCATTCCGTCAACGCATGAAGGACATCCGCCACTAGGTCATCCTTTTCCACACTCGCGCTGCCCAGACCGAGCAGGTTCCCGACGTCCGTGCGCTTCATAATGCGCAGTCCACTGGGGAAATGTGGGATCGGATGACCCAAAAAGTCTCGGACCACAGCCGAGTAATCGCGGCATGTCTTGCCGATAAAGGCACAACCGTGAACACGAAGTCCCGTGATCCAGGAGACATCCTCTAGGGTGGGCACCATATGCCCCCAGGGGAAGAGGAAGGAATGGGTGGTAGAATGCCATCTCTCCCTCAGAGCCTGGATCAAGGGGAGGTCTTCCCAGAAGGCGGAACAACAAAGCAACGGGCCGAAACCCATCACATCCAGTCGTGCCTTCTAGAAATCCTTCAACCCCTTGTAGGCATGGAAGACCATCTCCCAGGATATCCTGGATTTGATCTTCTCCTGCACAAACAAATAATCATGTTAGGAACAACAATTGATGAATAATTCAAAAGGGGAAGTCAAAATTCAGTTACCGTGACGGCTGGAGGAGGATGGAGGGAAGGCAGCTCCGATGGGCCAGGGTCGGCCGAACTGGAAGCTCTGACGGAAGAAGAAGCTCCGGCGGCACCGGAGGCTCTGCCACGCTCGACACGTGACCTCTTTGTCATTTGCATCATTTCAATGTGTCAGAACGGGTCAGAAACAGAAGAATGAGGAAGACGGGGGCCTGGTGACCAGGTGCCCCATTTATGGGGCGCCTGGACCAGGCAGCCCCTTGATAGGGCGCCTGGCGCCCCCTTGATGGGGCGCCAGGTAGAGCCTAGCGCCGCATCAAGGGGGCGCTAGGGGGCTTGGCCCCCTTCTCTCTCCCCGTTTCGATATGGAACAACACCAGATCGGTTTGGTCCCTTCTGTAAAAATGAAGATAATGAAATAAACTACAAGTTTGCAGTTGGGGGAAACTTACTCTGGAATTTGCATAGCATGCTGCACGCTCCAGAAAGATTCTGCGTAGTAGAAAAGTTGGAAAAGTTGATGGTAAAATGAAGAAAAGGTGCAGGGGTAAAAATATAAAGTGCCATGGCCAAAATTTTCAAAATTTATGAAATTTCATAGAACGTGTTTGCAAACTATATTCTTCATGAAAAACACAAATTTATCAGTAAACGTTGATGATTAATTCATTTCTTTGCATATTTTGCTGGTTGCTAACACTGACAGGACACAGACACAACTGGAACACAAGCAAGTCCTAAACCTACACTGATCAAGTCCTAAACACAACAAAAGTAGACAACATACAATTGGACACAACTAAAAGCAGATACAAGTCATCAGCCGTGCAGCTTCCTCAGCTTTGCCACATACCGACTCTTCTAGACCTCGTCTTCTTCCATATAGGCGCTCGGAGAGAAACTCTTGCAAATTCCCCAAATGGCGAGAATGCTCTTGCATTCTTCATCGTCAGCTGCCGTACCCGTTTTGACGATCCTTGACAGACGGAATGTGGGAAAGGCGAGGAACCTTGAGCCGTGGTTGGCTCAACTGCAGAAGGCACCGATGTGGGTTGTAGATGATGAAGGAGGAACCAGTGATCAATCGAAGATCCACCCCGGGAGTGGTAGAGGCACGAACATTCTGGTGCATAACAGCCTCAGTAGGACGGACAAATCTACCACAGCTCATGGCAGAGAAGTACGCACGCCAGTCAGCACGGGTCTTCTTCGCAGGACATTTGTTGATCACTTTGTAGTCCATGCAGAGACGGCTAGTGAGAGGCTGGAGGGGGCTTCGAGCAAATAGCTGAGAAGCCGTGGCCGGTCCGTAGCACACATTGAACTTGAAGTGCTAGTCAGCCCAGCACATGAACAAAAGGATACTGCCAAACAAGGGCCTACCAACACTAGCAGAGGTCATGCCGTCATAGAGATAGCCCAACACCGAGTGGGCTAGGCACTCATTAGACCAGATGCCCTGGATGCAAGGAAGGCAAGTGGGATCGAGCCACCCATCCTCACACGGGTAAAAGAGTATTGAGGCAAGGCAAGAGGCAACACCTTTGGCACCGGGAAACAGTAGATCTTCATTGTCACCGGCACCCTGAATCATGCCAATGGACCAATCTGCCAGTGCCACGGTGTAAATATGCCCACCTACCATAATAGACCGAGCCTCTCCGGTGGTCATAAAGCCGCGAAGGAAGTCCAAACCAGTAACCGGCCCAACAGGAATAAACATGGCCTCGCCATACCAAAGCATGGCACGAAGTCCTAGGAATAGTTCCACCTCTTCTAAGAAGATGGTACACTCGAAGGTGTCGAAAATGAAGTTGTGTCTATCGGGATTCCACATCTCGAGAAGCGCACCTGCCAGAGATAAGTCCCGGAAATATTTGAGAAGATGGTTGGCGTGGACCAGAATGCCGGAAAGACCCCAACCGCTCAAAATAGACTGCACGTGGATGTTGATGGCAGCCATTAGTCGAGCTATCCACAGCACCTATCTATAATGACGAGCGATGGGGAAGTTTGGATAGTCCTGCAGAATAATCACGTGATCAGAAAAGAGGGCTTTGGAACAAAAAAAAAGGGTGCCTAATAAGGTCACTACCACTCCCATGGACACTCGGTTCCGGATATGGTACAGGACCTCAGAAAAACTTTTCATCTCAATTGGACAAGTCCGACGGGAGGAGGAGGAAGCCATCAGAGCAACGGAAGAAGAAAGCACTGTAGCTGCTATGGGAGAGAAGAAGGAGGGGTCCCCCTTCTTATAGACATCAAAAGACTACCTTGGGAAGGAGAAAGCATAAAATCCATGTAGGTGCACCACTTATAAGGTGCCTGGCACCCTATAAATAGGGCACCAGGCGCCCTATAAACAGGGCCCTGGTACCCTATAAACAGGGCACCTGGCGCCCTATAAACAGGGCACCAGGCACCCTATAAACAGGGCGCCTGGAGCCTTACATGGGCCGTTTATCTATCATAGTCTCGCGTATATATCGTTGAAGACCTCGGGTCTAAAAGGGTTGAGTCAGAGAACCCCTTCAACAAAATCGATGAAGGATTCAGCCACTTTTTAGGCCTAAGGATAAGCCAAAGTCAAATAAACGGGGACGACAGTGTCTTCACGGATGTCCTGACCCATTGTGTTTGACCTATATCTTCAACTATTTTCCAATATTTGTTCGTATTTCTTTAAACCCATCATGCATCGTCACGTATCATCTGATGCATCATCATACTCATGCCAACCCTACCGTTACAGTCTTTCTATAGCTCTTAGAGGAGGCTTCAGTCTGCCCAGAAGATCCGATTTTAATCGTGTTTCAACGATGATTTCATCAAAACAAGAAGATATTCCATTCTGAACTACACCGGTATTCCTGAGTAAAACCCGATGAATTTGAAGAACCCAACCTTGGTTGATTACGGGTTTCATCTTTACTTTTTCAATTTACTTTCTATCGAGTCCAGCGTACCATGCAGTTCGGGTCCTGGCCAGTAACAATTCTCCCCCACATGGGATTTTAGTTATAGTTCTTCTGCACAATCAATCAACTGAAGGGAAGGTTCCGATAAGACAAAAGGCAACCTCGGAGTCCGGTAAAGTTTCATTCCACTCAACTAGGCCAAGGAAGGCGTGTCTAAATCTACACCTTGGCGTCACCTTTTCAATCCATTACCACTTCATTCCGCTACACCTCACTACGTTTCACTACATTCGCCTGCGCTACATCCGTGTCACTCCCCTACAAAGCTGACGCCAAGGCGAGGCAAGCTGTAGACACGTAATTTTGGCCTGGTTAGAGAGCCTAAAATTCTTGTTTTCATGAAAAATATTTAAAGCAAACCATGTTTTCCGAATGAATCAAGTTTTCAGCACATTCCAAAGAGGATCAATAGAACAATCGACCGGGCCAAACAACCTGTATATGGGGCACCTGGTGCCCTGTATATAGGGCACCTGGCGCCCTGTATATAGGGCACCTGGCGCCCTATAAACAGGGCACCAGGCGCCCTATATACAGGGCACCTGGCACCAAATCAAATTGACTTGACTGGCCGATTTGACCCCTCACAGTGACTCATCTTGTTGATCTGACAGACCTCATGATGCTGGCGCCCTGTATATAGGGCACTTTGCCGTGTGGAACTGCTTTTCGAAAATGGCCAAAGTACCCTCTTTTGGGCTATAAATAGACCCCCATTTGGAACTTAAAGGAGGTTCCAAGTCCGTACCACCTTAGAGCCCATCCAATACTACGTTTCTAGGCCACTTACACCTCCCATAACCCCTCAAACCGATCCAAGATCATCCACCAAAAGTCCCAAAAATCTGCTGTTTTTGCCATCCAGAAACAGAATTTTTCCTCCACTTTGAGAGCTTCTATCCGTCTCTCCTCTTGCATCCAGCATCCAAACCACCCACTTCATTTGCATATTGTCTACAAGGAGGAGCCCTTACTTCGTCCCGGAAGCCGCCCAGCACTCCGGAGCAGCATCGCGAAGAGGGGAAGAAAATCTGCTCGAGCCAGACTTAGTGCCCCATATACAGGGCACTTTGACCTTGGTCAACGCGCCCTATAAGTAGGGCACCTGCAGCTGGCGCCCTATATATACGGCACCAGTCGGGGCAGAAGCTTGTTTTGCAAATTTCGGAGTCTGATCGTCCGTTTGATCGAGTTTTTGTCTTCCGTTTTCATCTTAGAACTTTTCATCATTTTATTTGGCATGCATTAGATCATCTTGCACTTTATATATATATTTAAGAACCTACCAAAGATACGGGTTGGGATTCCATCTCGATCCGGTTAGGTTATTCCCTTTTGCATGATTCAGAGTCCATAACCAAGCATGATACTATACTGATGCCAGAGCTAATGATCTTCATTTGTTTTCTTTATGTTTTTACGCAGGACATTCTTAGGTGAACCGATCGGGGTGAAGCTTCAATCCGATCGTAAGTGAAAGAACTTACTAAATATCTCCCCTTTCGGCCGGCCGAGAGAGAAGAAGTTAGAACCTAACAATCTCCCCCCTTTCCCATCCCCAAAGGTACGACGGTCAAACTTGTTTTTTTTTCAGTTTATTTGCTTCATACCTAATCACACTTTGGAGTCTTTGGCTCCTGGCGACCACACACACCACTCACAACCACACACACTCATCACACCTTCCAATCCAACCTACACTCTTTACTCGAACCACCGGCTCATCCGGGTGCCTACAAGGAGGACCAAGAGAAGACCTCGTTCACTACACCTTGGGGAACATATTGCTATGTTGTCATGCCCTTTGGGTTAAAGAATGCTGGTGCTACATATTAGAGGGCTATGATAACTATCTTTCATGACATGATGCACACATTTTTAGAGGTGTATGTGGATGATTTGGTTATCAAGTCCAAGAGTCGAGAAGATCAAGCTGAAGTACTAAGGTATGTTTTGCAATGAGCTAGAGAATACAAGCTAAAAATGAACCTTAAGAAGTGTACGTTTGGAGTTTCATCAGGAAAACTACAAGGGTTCATAATAAGCAAAAGGGGCATAGAGATCGACCCAAACAAGGCCAAAGCAATCATTGATATGCCTCCCCGAAGAATATAAAGGAGCTTTGAGGATTGATTGGGAGGCTACAATTTGTCCGCTAGTTTATCTCAAAACACTTCCAAAGGTGTAAACCTTTCTATGAGTTAACCAAGGCGGGGGCCGAGCTTAAATGGGATTCAAAGTGCCAGGAGGTGTTTGATGGGTTGAAAACATACTTGGCAAGTCCCCCTGTACTTAGACCACCAATTCCTGACAAATCCTTGGTTCTCTACATTTCGGTTCTTGAGAACTCTCTTGGGGCAGTCCTTGCACAAGTTGATGCTTGTGAGCTGAAGTACACTGTGGTAAAAAAGACTTGTGCTACTCTTGTATAGGTGGTTTAGAAACTCAAGCACTATTCTCTTTCTCACCAAGTCAAGCTCATTGCTCATATCAATCCCATTAAGTTTCTATTAGAGAAGATAGTTTTGACTGATCGGTTAGGGCGATGGCAGAGTTTCTTGTCCCAATTTGATATCACCTATGTTCCGCATAAGGCAATCAAGGGCTATGCTATTGCTGAACATCTTTCCCATCAACCCATCCCCATCTTTGATCTAGTTCGGTCGGAGTTCCCAGATGATGAACTAATGTCAATATGATCTTCTAATCTTTAGACATTATATTTTGATGGGACTCTGAACTCCCATGGTAGAAGGATAGGTATTGTTCTTCTGTCACCTGAAGGTGTCACCATTCCACAGGCTTTTCAGCTCGACTTTCCAGCAACCAACAACATAGCTGAGTATGAAACCTTGGCCAGGATGGAGGCTACTCACTTCCATGGTGCCACCGAACTAAGGGTGATAGTGTTAGAAATCAATACATGGTAGCAGAAAAATATTGATTCCATAAAACCATGATCTTTGCCTTGGTCGATGCCAAACGAGTAAAACCAAGAATTGAATATGAAGTAGAATGAGAGTAACTCATGGAATTTCCAAAATCCCTCACCATGGATGAAGAGAGGACATTCCACTTTCTAAAAACCATTCAAGTGTCCAGTCTCTAGCGGTATCCACACGATCTACTTCAATAGATGAGTTCTCCCTTCCTTCGGGCCTCCAAAAACCTTTTAGATCCAAGCTTGACCATGGGAGATTGCCTTATAGAGGAGAGAGGAGGAAGAGAGGATGCTTAGGACATGCTCCAGCCCTATGGCTTGTTAGGGTTTGGCTTCATAAGCCATTTATATAGAATATGGAAATTTTTACAAAAACCTAAAACTTCTATAAAATTACGTCTATGCCCTCATCTTATTGACCAGATCTAATGTGTGTGACTCACTAGGCCCAATAGTCAATTTGGTTGAAGCCTTAATTAATTTAAAAGAACAATTCTTTTAAATTAAATCAAAATCGTTATCTGATAATAATTTTTATGGCTTTTTGATCATAAAGGGTACAAGTCACATCTTATGATTCTAAATGACTTTGGGGAGTTAAATAACATCCATTGAGCCTTTTTATCATCAATTACCACAGAATTTAAATCCTCGTTCATACAATGTCCCGGTCCATGGCACTGATTGTCAACCCCTAAATATTCCAACTCTATGGGATCCTATACTGAGGTTTGGATCAATTGAAAAACTCCTTTTTCAATTATCCTAAGTACCTTGGCCAAGGATTTAGACTACTATCTCATAGGACATTCTCTCTCTCCTACTCAGAGTGAATGATCCCTTGTTGTTCGCTCAATTGCCTCTACCAGGTTTCTCTTGCATCCAATACATCAGCTATATTGGACCATCAAGATAGTGATCTATAAGTCAATAATCAAAGTACAAGATATATTTGGTAAGACATATTTGGCGACTTAACTCAAAGATCCAACCGTGCTATTGAGATGTAAGAATAACATGATGGATAGTTCAGTAAGATATTGATCATGTTTTCCTAAACTGGTCAGTTCAGTGAACTCATTCTACTAATGAGCACCTATGTGTGTATCTCAGTGTCCCCACACTGATGACCAATGAGATTGATCATTCTCATCACATGAGAAGATATCACACACAGTCTATCCAGATTCTTGATGTCCTGTCTGAAGGATCCTATGACTAAGAATATTTAGATCACATACCTCTGGATGATCGATCTCATTATCATGATCTCATCATGATTCAATCATCATTGCATGTGATCAAGGACTTCATTACAATATATGCTTATAATAAAAGCTAGTAACAAAATTTTGCCTATTTAATTGAATGAGACGTTCCTCGAAATGTTTAATCATATCATATATGATTGGCTTGTAGGGTATACATTTCTATAAGATAGGTGATAGTCAATTGATCCTATGCAAAGTCCTATCCAAATATTGAACTTCCCATCCAAACCTCAAACCCTACCAGGAGCTCACCACTTGTTACATCAAGCTTTTCTTTAAACTCACCTTTGTCCATGTCCCCTGTTCTCAGAATGTCCTTGCCGATGCCTTAGCTTCACTAGCTTCATCTTTATCTGTCTCGCTAGGCAGGGAAGTGCGGACTATCCACATCCATAAGAGGTCAATTCTAGCAATTGAGGATGAGTGTTTTCTGAAGATTAAGGTGAGGTTCAATAGAAAGGAATACTTGGAGCACAAAAAAGAAATCTTCTTAATTGAGTTGGAAGAATTAGAAGAAGGTGAGAGACCTTGGTATGATGAGATTGCGAGGTATTGCCAAGATCAGTCATATCTGCCTAGATCAACCACCAAGGAAAAGAAGACAATCAGAAGAGTATCCCAGAGGTATACAATCTTATGAGGAGTGCTCTACAAGAGAAGCCTAAGTGGAATCTTGCTCAAGTGTCTTGATGAGGAAGAAGTCGAATTGATGCTGAAGGAAGCACATTCTGGAGTTTGTGGTGGTCATGTGAATGCTCAAGCCCTTGCTAAGAAAATCATCCGACGGTATTATTGGCCAACTCTAGAAGAAGACTACTTTAACTTTGTTTGGCATTGTTATTCATGTCAACTCCATGCTGACAAGATTCATTCTCCCACATCTTCCCTTCATCTAATTCATGCCCCATGGCCTTTCGCCATATGGGCTTTTGATATCATTGGCCCCTTGAGTGACCACAACTCCGAAATGCGTTCAAAATCATTCATTTTGATAGCAATAGAGTACTTTACAAAGTGGGCTAAAGCGGAAGCATTCGTAGAGATTAAAGCGTCAATAGTTTGCTCCTTCATGAAGCGTAACATCATTGCAAGGTTTAGGATCCCTAGCGACATCGTCACTAATAATGGGCTGCAATTTCTCTCTCAAGACCTATGTGATCTTTGCAACATGTATCATATTTCATTGCATCATTCATTGTCATACTATCCTCAAGGCAATGGTCTAGCAGAAGCCACCAACAAAACTTTAATTAAAATCATCATGATATATTGTAAGTCTAGCAAGTTTGCCAACTGGCCTGATAAGCTTATAGATGCGCTATGGACTAATCATACTTCTATAAGGGCTCCCACTGGACAAACCTTGTATGCTTTGACTTATTGGATGGAAGTAGTGGTCCCCTACGAAGTATTACTTCCATCTCTCTGAGCTCAGCTCGACATGCATATTCCTGTTGATGAGAGACGAGAATCTCTCCTTGCACAGTTTGAACTCTTGGATGAAAGAAGGCTAGTTGCTGCTGAGCATGCCCAGACTTACCAAAATAGACATAAAAATTTTTATCAAAAGAGGGTGGTTGAGAGAAAATTCGAGATCAGTGAGATGGTTATTAAAAGAATTTTTGTTAAGCCGGGGGGTCCCCACTCCAAATTGCAACCTAACTGGGTAGGGCCTTTTGTAATCACTGAAAAGTATCCAGGCAATGCATATGAACTGACTAATGTAGATGGAGAAAAATTGAGTCATCCTTGGAATGGAGTTTACCTCAAAAAGTACTTTCCATAAAAATCTTGAAATCACTGGTATAATCTCAAGTCATCAATCCTAGGCTATTCATGAGAGGTCAAGGGTAGATACCATTCTGCACACACAACACCTCCCGATTCTAGAATCCAGACAACCTGACACTGGTGAAAGGCAAGACAAAAATCTAGAAACGGAAGGAGTACCCTTACCCTATTCTCTTCTACTCAGTCCAAGATACGGAGAGAAGATTAGAGAGGGATAATATTGAAAACACTTGCCACCCTAGTAGGAGGCCGTCTCGGAGGGTGCAAAAGGGTGCCAAAAGATGGACAATGAACTCCTCAGGTTAAAAAAAAATGATCAACCTGTCTGAATGAGTACCCAAAATGATAGTCAAGGCAAAAGGCACTAAATGATGGGCAATGTCCCCATGGGTTGAAAACCTGTCTAAATATGTGCCACATAGAAGAGCAAAAAATAGGAAACACTCGAAGAGGCCGAACCCCAACAGGCAATTTGAGTGTGAGTAGAGATATCTCTCTCAACATCTTCAAACCCTATTAAGGACTTCCTTTATACTCTTCCTCCTTAAACCCCTTGGGTAGGGTAAACCGACCGAATCCAGGTGAAACCCAAGCCGATCAAAGGAAGAAGGTTAGAAGGATTCTAGGTAGGGAACTTTATTTTGCACATGGTATCTACCATTTGAGTCTTGACAAACTTCAAAGATCGATGAACTGTCTCAAATACCAGCATTTTCTCCACAAAAAAAATAAATTATGGTTTGACCTCTCTCCATCAATCCATGAATGGATTCGATGTTAATTACACCGAGCGGCGGCTCAATAACCCCTAATTAACTGCCATGATAACACATTTACAAGACGGGACAAATGCAAGGAAAAAATATGTATTTTCTTTGAGTATAAATGATGAAATAACAAGCAAGAGTATCAGCACTGCCTCTCCTCTCCCATTATCTCTTTTTCTTCTCCTTTCTACTTCTTTCTTTTTTTTTAGGACTAGATCCGAGGGCTTTTTTGTTCCACATCTAACAACCGTATTTTCCCGATCGGGGATTAACCAAATTGCTAGGCCTTGGACATTGTTACCCACGACCCGACATTTCCTTTTAGGAATTGGTCGGATTGATGGGCGTTGGAGGTTTTCATCAATTATCCGGTATTTCCCGATCGAGGATTAACTGGATTAATGGGGCTTGGAATTTTCATCCATTACCCGGTATTTCCTGATCGAGGATTAACCGGATTAATGGGCCTTGAAATTTTGTTCATCGGCATTGCCCGTTTGGGGGCGAGCTGAGTTGATGGTGTTTGAAATTTTCATCCATTACCCGGTATTTCCTGATCAAGGATTAATCGGATTAATGGGGCTTGACATTTTCATCCATTACCCAGTATTTTCCGATCGGGGATTAACTAGATTAATGGGCCTTGGAATTTTGTTTCTCGGCATCACCCGTTTGGGGGCGAGCCGAGTTGATGATGTTAGGAATTTTCATCCATTACCCGGTATTTCCCAATCGGGGATTAACCGGATTAATGGGACTTGAGAATTTCATCCATTACCCGATATTTCCTGATCGGGGATTAACTGGATCAATGGGCCTTGGAAATTTGTTCATCGGCATTGGCCGTTTGGGAGCTAGCCGATTTGATGGTGTTTGGGATTTTTCACCCATTACCCGGTATTTCCCGATCGGGGATTAACCAGATTAATGGGACTTGAGAATTTCATCCATTACCCGGTATTTCCCAATCGGGGATTAACCGGATCAATGGGCCTTGGAAATTTGTTCATCGGCATTGGCCGTTTGGGAGCGAGCCGATTTGATGGTGTTTGGGATTTTTCACCCATTACCTGGTATTTCCCGATCGAAGATTAACCGGATTAATGGGACTCAGAAATTTTGTTTCTCGGCATTGCCCATTTGGGAGCCAGCCGAGTTGCTGAAATTTGGAATTTTTTGGGTGAGCCATTGGGAACTTTCTCTCTCATCCACTAACTAGTACTTCCTGATTGGGGATTGACCGAATAAGTGGGTCTTCATGGTCCATTGGGAGTTTTCTCTCTCATCCACCAGTTGGCACTTCCCGATCGAGGATTGGCCGAGTTGGCGGGCCTTGATGGTCCGTTGGGGGTTTTCTCTTTCATCTGCCAGTCGGTACTTCCCGATCAGGGATTGACCGAGTTGGCAGGCCTTGATGGTCCGTTGGGGGTTTTCCCTTTCATCCGCTAGTCGGTACTTCCCGATCGGGCATTGACCGAGTTGGCGGGCCTTGATGGTCCATTGGGGGTTTTCTCTTTCATCCGCCAGTCGGTACTTCCCGATCAGCGATTGACTGAGTTGGCGGGCCTTGATGGTCCGTTGGGGGTTTTCTCTTTCATCCGCTAGTTGGTACTTTCTGATCGGGGATTGACCGAGTTGGCAGGCCTTGATGGTCCGTTGGGGGTTTTCTCTCTCATAGTGGAGTTGGATTTTGTTTATGTTGGTTTAATTGGAGTTTTGGTCATCATGTGACTTAATGGGTTTACTTTCCATGTTAATGGGCCTTGGGTCGATCTCATGCTCATCTCGGTTGAAATCGGGTTGGGCCTTAGTTGATCGAGTTTGATGCACTTGAAATGGAGTCACATGGTCTTGAGCTTCCTTTGAAGATGGTTGATTGGGCCTTGTAAACCTTAATGGGCTTAACTCCCACATTAATGGGCCTTGGATCAGTCTCTTGTTCATGTTGGTTAAGGCCTAATTGGGCCTTAGTTGATTGGACATGGTACATTTGAAATGGGGTCACATGGTCTTGGTCTTCCATTGATGATGGCCAATTGGGCTTTGAGAGCCTTAATGGGCTTTGATGAGATGAGTATTCCCATTGCCCATTGGGCCTTAGGATGAGTGATACTTCTCCTTGCCTAATATGCCATTGGGTGCTTGATATTTCCTCATGCCCATCATGGTGTAGAATGATGTAATTGCACACATGGTATACCTTGGGACTTAGCCAATTCCATGAAGATGGAACTTGGACTTCTCTCCTCAACACTCTCTTGGCCGATGGACAATAGGAAGAAGGGAGGGGGACTTGATGCTTTGCGTAAGATGGACTTTGGGAATGCTGCCTCTCTCCTCTCCAAGAGGATTTCTTGCTTTTTTATATGCCAAAAGGGAGGGACATTTTGGTCCACAAAGTGCCCCAACTTTTCCTTGTTTTTGATGGTGTGAGATGAGGTGAGGGTAACTTTGGCATTACTTCACATTGCTTTTTACTTTATGGTGGGTGTGAGGGAAAAAGGTGAGGGTCTTTTGGACTTTGGCCACCTTTATGAGGGGTTGGGGTGGCCAATTACACAAAATACCCCCAAAATCATCTTTGCAAGAGGAATTTCGGATGCCCTATTTGGGACAGATTCTGGGCCTTCCCCCTTTGCAAAACTGAGGCCCAAACATCAACATCGAAGGCCCATATATGTATATATGGGACCAATGAACCAATTGGGGCTATTTGAGCCCATTTAAGAGTCATCCGAAGGCAAAGCTAACTTTGTCAAAATTATTGGCCGAGAGTCACGTCTCCTGCATGAACAGCCCATGTACATTTCTTTTCTTCTTTTTTTTTCTTGCATTCTCTATTGATACACATTTTCTCATCTTTCTTTTCTTTTTCTTTCTCCTTCTTCTTCTTCTTCTTCTTTTTTTCTTATTTTTTTTGTTTGCCGATTTTCTTCCCCCCTTCCTTCCTTTTTTTTACTACATCCATCATTTTCATTTGCTTCTTTTTTTTACTCCTTTTTTATCATTTTTATCCTCATAATCAATAAATGAGAGAAAAAATGTTTAATCTGTTGTCCTCATTTGTTGCACCTCTTATCAATGTTATTTCCCATTTAGTAATTATCAAAATCTGGTTGACTACTTCAAGCCAAAAGATCCAATGCTCTTAAATTTTGACTAAAGTCAAAATCTCCTCTCTTTTGTTTTCTTTTGCTGAATAGGACATCCAATTTATTTTTCTTTATTACGTTGAGGGGGTCGTGGAGATATCTCAGCCCTCCTACCCTTCAATTTTGACCTCAGTCAAAATTGACTTGGGCAGCTCCATAATCAAATGAGCGACAGCGTTTTATCTGATTTTTTTAAAATCAAGACCACCCTTGCGGCAGACGATGGTGCGGGTGTTGCACGGCGAAGCGGAAGCTTCTAGGAGGGGGCACTTCTGTTCATCCCCCCTGCTGACGTTGTTCCACATTTACCCCCCCCTCCCCCCCGATTCTTGTCACGGCGCTGCCCCCTCCTGTGGGGCCTTGAGCTTCCAACGGGGCATTTTTGGACCTTCCCTCTCTGCCGCTTGCCCCGACAGTGCAAGGACGGTGGCAGCTACGCAGACCAGGCATCTTGCAGGGGCATCCGGTGGCCATGCTTGGCGACAGCGGGCGAGAGGCTCCTTCGCGCGGCGTGATTCCTTTCTCCGGCGGAGCCTTGTCCATAGGTTGCAGCACCGGCTGACGGAGACGACGGTGACGCGTGAGGGATCAGTGGGGGAGGGGTTGTTGACGCCGTATTTCCGTTCTCCCCTCTCCGACTGGCCGCCTCCTCCACGAGCTTCCTCATCTCCCTGTTCACCAACATGGGCTTTCCCCATCGGATCTCTCGTGTTTTCTTGTGGGTGGGCCGCGTCGACTCACTTGTCACCCCCATTTCTTCTTCATCGACCAGTCGACATCGGCGGGCTCCGGTTTCACCGACGGCACACAAAGGAGATGAAATGACTAGGCAGGTGTGGTGAGCTCGGTCCAGCAATGACGCCGGGGTGTTAACCTACTATGCGTCCTCTGAGGTGCTCTTTCTCTCTGTCTCCCTTGCTTTTCCTCTTCCTTATTCTTGCTAGATCTCATTATCCGTTTCTTTTTTTTCTTTATCATCTTTATTTGTTGTGCAGGTTTCCTGCGGCTCTTGCCGACTGCGCGTGTGGAGGCCGTCTGGCTCTCCGTTCTTCTTTCGGGGTTGGAGAAAGCTAACCAGGCTTATTTCACATTGTTGGGTTGAGGTGAGGGCCCTTCCCCTTCATTCAACATCTTCCTTCATCTCTGCCTCCTCCCCCTCTTTTTACTATCGTACCTGGGCTAATCGTGGCTTCTTCTTCCTCATTCTTTTTTGACATGTCAGGAGGGCTCTCCTTTGTTTCCTGTTGGTCTTGGCTTCAAGGCTACCGGTGGCGTACGCTACTTATCGGTGAGCCTCTTACCCCTTCTTCTCCCCCCCTTTTTTTGGGCCGTCTGCTTGCCGATCTCAGGTTTGGGTCCGTCGGATGCCTCTTTGCCCTCCTATCATCATTCTTTTTTTTTGTTTCGGACTCTGATTTTAGCCTTTCCTTCTTCCTTTTGGTTAATGCTTGATGCCTGTAAGCACCCGGAACGGGACATCCGCGGATCTCCCCCCTCCCGGAACCCTTACGCCCGCCTCGGTGTGTGTCGGTGGGTGGGGTGTTATGTAGGTGTGGTCGCCAGGAACCAAAGGCTCCAAAGTATGGTGGGATGAAAGAAAATGAAATAGAAAGATGACCTTCGTACCTCCGGAAGCGGGGAGATTGTTGAGTTCCGACTTCTCCTCTCTCGGCCGGCCGAAAGAAGAGAGCTTAGTGAATCCTTTGCCTTCAATCCGATTGAAGCTCCGCCTCGATCGGATCTACCTAAGAATGTCCATAAGAAAACAAGGAGACAAGTGAAGGTTTCATTAGTTCTAACGAAAGCATAGTATCGTGCTCGAATTTAGATTCAAACATGCAAATGGGAAGAGACTAACCGGATTGGGACGAGATCCCAACCCCTATTTTTGGTAGGTTTTAAACATATATGAAATGCAAAAATGCTCTAAGACATGCTAAATAACATGGTGATCAATGCAAAAGTGAAAAAGGGAGAAAAGAACTCGATTAAACGGGCGATCGGACTTCGAAAACGACGAAACAAACTTCGCCCTTCCCGGTGCCCTATATATAGGGCGCCGGAGCAGTGCCCCTTTATGGGGCGCGTTGACCAAAGTCAAAGCGCCCTGTATACGGGGCACTAAGTCTGGCCCGAACAGATTTTCTTCTTCTCTTCGCGACGCCGCTCCGGAGTGTTGGGTGGCTTCCGGGACGAAGTAAGAGCTCCTCCTTGTAGACAATATGCAAATAAAGCTAGTGGAAGGTGGTTTGGGTGCTGGATGTATGAGGAGAGTCGGATAGGGGATCTCAAAGTTGGAGAAAAATCATATTTCTGGGTGACGAAACAGAGGGTTTTAGGGTTTTTGGTGAAGGATTTTGGATCGATTTGGAGGCTTTTGGAGGGTGAATGTGGCTTGGAATCGTAGTGTTGGATGATCTCTAGGGTGGCACGGAGTTGGAACCTCCTCCAAGATCCAAATGGGGGTCTATTTATATCCCAAAAGAGGGCACTTTGGCCATTTTCGAAAAACAGTGCCATGTGGCATAGCGCCCTATATATGGGGCGCTAGCATCATGAGGTTTGTCAGGTCGACAAGACAAGTCACTGCGGGGGGTCAAATCAGCCTGTCAAATTGATCAGATTTGGTTCCAGGCGCCCTGTTTATAGAGCGCCTGGTGCCCTATATACAGGGCGCCAGGCGCCCTGTATACAGGGCGCCAGGTGCCCTGTTTACAGGGCGCCTGGTGCCCTATAAATAGGGCGCCAGGTGCCCTATATATAGGGCGCCTGGTGCCCTATAAACAGGGCGCCAGGTGCCCTATTCTTGGGGCATTTGGCTTGTCTGATTGCTTGATGGACCCACCTTCGGAATGTGCCAAAACTCGATCTGTCCGGAAAACACGA
Source organism: Cryptocoryne crispatula var. balansae (assembly GCA_036172225.1). Lineage (NCBI taxonomy): Eukaryota > Viridiplantae > Streptophyta > Magnoliopsida > Alismatales > Araceae > Cryptocoryne > Cryptocoryne crispatula. The sequence goes on along the minus strand of CM069931.1, from coordinate 20,159,755 downwards.
TGTGCTTTAAATATTCTTTATGAAAACAAGAATTTGAACTCTCCAACTGGGCCAAAATTGCGTGTCTACAATGCCGTCCTGTGTTGTTTTTTTTTCTTTTATTATGTACAGGAGACGGCTTCTGTCTCCAACTACTTGACCTCCAACTACAGGAGGTGGCTTCTTTGGAGTTCTAGGCCTTGATAGTTAAGGCAGTGTTGTCCCGGGGCTTTTGGGGTAGTGCTCGACCGCCAACTGAGTCAGCTATGTCTTTTTATCGTTTGTGCTTTTTTCTATCTGTTCCTTTTTTTTACATCAGATTACAGCTCTTCTCCATGTGCCATGATCTTTCCCTTAGCTTGTTGAAATATAGAGTGGCAATAGCTTGTTTAATGTGGGACTGAAACCGGTGGACTGTTTTCCATGGATGGATTGGACTGAACTGTTCATGACAGGGCTTAATGAATAGATAAGGTCATTGTCAACCCCTCCGTTGGAGGACCGTTGACGTTCGACCTAAAATAAGATGACACATGCCGTCGGCCACCCCTTCGGGGGAATCATGGTCTATCAGTTTAATAAACCTGTAACAGCCGTCGTCGACCCCTCCATTGGAGGACCGTGGGCATTCGGCTTAAATGAAGATGACATGTGCCGGTGACCACCTCTTCGAGGGATCATGGTTGATCGGTTTAATAAATCACCAATAATTATCAGCTCTCCTACCTGATTGTGTGCCCACTAAACATTTTTTGAATGACAATTGTGTTGCTTATAGTCAGCTTTTCAATTCTCACGTTGTGCATAGATTTCATATCTTTCTGTTTCATAGCACCATTTTAATTCAAGCTGATCAAACCTGATTAATTCAATATATGCTGCATTTTTTCCTGTATTTTGCAAGAGTACTTTGATCACCCCCTTTTTGCTAGTCCGTTAGACTCTTGGTATGACATACTCACATTTATTATGGGGTTAACAAGTCACCAAAGATGTCTTATCGGATATATCTTGTACTTTGATTATTAACTTATGTATCACAATCTTGATGGTCCGGTATAATTGATGTATTGGGTGCAAGAGAAACCCGGTGGAGGCAATTGAGTGGACAACAAGGGATCGTTCACTCTCGGTAGGAGAGAGAGAATGTCTTATGGGATAGTACTCTAAATCCTTGGCCAAGGTACTTAGGATAATTGGAAAAGGAGTTTTTAAATTGATTTGAACCTGAGTACATGATCCCATAGAGTTGGAATATTTAGGGGTTGACAGTTAGTGCCGAACCCCTGATCGACCGGGACATTGTATGAACGAGGATTTAAATCCGTGTGGTAATTGATAATGGAAAGGATCAATGGATATTATTTAACTATCCAAAGTCATTTGGGATCATAGGATGTGGCTTGTACTCTTCATAATCAGAAAGTCATAAAAATTGTTATCAGATAACAGTTTTTATTTAATTTAAAGAAATTATTCTTTTAAATTAATTAAGGTTTCAACCAAATTGACTATTGGGCCTAGTGGGTCACACACATTAGATCTAGTCAATAAGATGAGGGCATGGACATAATTTTATAGAAGTTTTAGGTTTTTGTGAAAACTTCCTTCTTCTATATATAAATGGCTTATGAAGCCAAACCCTAACAAGCCATAGGGCTGGAGTACGTCCCAAGCATCCTCTCTTCCTCCTCTCTCCTCTAGAAGATGATCTCCTATGGTTAAGCTTGGATCTGGAAGGTTTTTGGAGGCTCGAAGGAAGGGAGAACTCATCTATTGAAGCAGATTCTATGGATAATCACTAGAGACCGGACACTTGAACGGTTTTCAGCAAGGAGGAATGTCCTATCTTCATCCATGGTGAGGGATTTTAGAAATTCCATGAGGTACTCTTGTTCTACTTCATATTCGGTTCCCGATTTTACTCGTTCGACATTGACCAAGGCAAAGATCATGGTTTTAAGAAATCAAATATTTTTTCACTCTCATATATTGATTCCTTACAAAATCTTGGGCTTACATGCCTCTTAATTCTGACTACTCTTGGGCCTTCAAGCCCACTTTCAACTTAAGGGCCCAAGAGCCCATTTTAACTCACTTTTGTTTCTAAGTCTATTTATTTCCTTTAAAACTTTACTTTCAACAAAAAAAATCAAGGGTAGAAAAATTTCTTGGGTGATACCACAATCTTTGCCTTTTACATTATTAATTTTGACTCTGCCATGCTAAATCAAATACTCCGCATCTTGCACCTCACTGTATGACTCCTATTCTTCGATTCAATGGGGAGCATATCAACAGTGAAAGCAGTTGGGCAAGGCATGGCAAGCAGGGCATGGCAGGCAAGGCAAGGCAAGCACAAGCAAAGCCGTCATCAGCAATGAACTTCTTCTCTCAGGTATTACATGAAATTGCATTCATCATCATTATGTCATCCGCAAGGCAATATATTTTTTTGAAATGATTTTGAATTTCACATGACAATTTTAATTGAGAGAAATTCATGATTGACGATATTTGTAGCTACCTTGCTTTTATTAAACAAATTCTTTACAATGCAAGGCATGTTTACAAATGATTCACCCATGGAATGTAATCTACCTCAAAAATGGAGAGAACTACTAGTATGACTTGAGTCCACATGTGGTTGTTCTCTAGGAGTCGAGGGTGGATACCATCCCACACACAACACATCCTGATCCCAAAATTTAGATGACTTGACACCCAAGAGAAGCTAGGCAAGGCTTAGAGATGGAAGAAAAACCCTCACCCTATTCTCCTCTGTTCGGTCCAAGATAGGTGAAGGGGACTAGAGGGGGAGAGTATCAAAAGCATCTGTCGCCATAGTAGGAGGCCATCTCATAAGGGTCAACTTCTCAATGAAAGAAAAATGGTGCCTAAAGATGGGCAATGAACCCCACAGTTTTAAACAAATATGGGCCTATTTGAATGAGTACACAAAAATGTAGAAAATAAAAAAATGGCACCAAAAGACAGGCAATGACCCCATAGGTCAAAGCACTTATCCGAATGTGTGCCATAAAAATAGGTTTGTTAATAAAGAAGAAAAGACCCGAAGAGGCCGAACCCCAACAGGCAATTGGGTGTAAGTAGAGAAATCTCACTTAACATCTCCAAAGCCTATCAAGGACTTCCTATCAATTCTTCATTCTTAAACCCCCAAGGTGTGGGTGGACCAACTAAATCAAAGTTATGCTCTAGCTGATCAAATGTTGAAGGTCAAAAAGATTCTGGGTAAGGAACCCCATTTTGCACATGGTGTCTACCAACGAACCTAGGAAAAAACAACCAAGTGATGAGAACTTGTGTCAATACTGATTTTTTCTCTCAAAAAAATAGTTTCAAAAACTCCATAAAAGTTGAATATCTTCAAAAATCAAAAAAAATAAATATTTCAAAACTTCAAAAAAATGAATATTTTTAAAATCCCAAAAAAAATGATTCTTTTCACAAAACTTTTTATCCAAATTACAACAAAAATTTTAATCATCAGGCTTGGTTTGAATTTTTGTCTTTACATTCATATTTACTAACAATCTCTCATTTTTCCAAATTTTCATTGCATATTTTCCACTTTATTTTTACATCCTTAAGAAGGCTATCACCACTTGACAAAGGTCAAGGCAGACCATGCCTTGCAAGGGGATAAGCCACATTGTTGTTCTAATCTCTTTCTTCTAAGTGTTTCATACACAAGGAGAACTTTATACCCCTTGACAAAGGTCAAGGAAGATTGCAACTTGCAAGGGGGATAAGCCATACTGGCATTCTAATCTTGTTTTTCAAGTGTTTCAGGCATGAAGAACAAACAAGAAAAACTGCACAACAAGGCAATGCTCGCCAGTTCCCTCGGCGAGGAGGTGTCATCATTACCTCGGCCTCAACTTTGTCGAGAAACTTTTTCTCTGTGTCCTCATCAAGACACATGAACTCTTTTGTGAGAATGTATGTCATTACAGTGCAAACTCACCATCATCATTTCCTTACTTAGTGTATATTAGGTGCATTACTACTTTTTTATGCATTGATGTTGAAGACCATGACTATGAATAAGACCTGACCCGAGATCCCCTTCATCAAAATCCACAACGGTCGGGTCATTCTTTGTGCTCATAGATAAGCCAAAATTGTGTAGTGAGAGACGATGGTTCCTGAATGGGTATCTTGACCTCATAGACAATCTATATCTTCAACTATTTATTAAGCAAATCTTGTTTTGATTTCTTAAGCCCAGCATGCATCATGTAGTATTAGTTGCATTGCATTTTTTGTTATCATTGCATACATCCATTCATGATCTTCCACCTCTGTCAGGATATTTTTGAACCCTACCAGGAATGTTCTCCCATCGTATACCCCAATATCCCACCATGTTCTCTAATTCTGCCATGTTTGTTAATCCCACCGTGTTCGATAATCACCTTGTGCCTCCAACCCTTTCATTTCTATCACCACTGTGTCCACTGCAACTCGTCCCGCCAAGGGCCTCCTCTTTGATCATGCTTGCACCGTCATTATCTTCACGGTCTAAGCGTCAACATTTTCCTTTTGGAATTTGAGATCATTCCCTTTTGAATCGAATCTTGTCTCTTGGAAGACTTACATGAATCAAAGAGCCTGAATGTGCTTGATTGGTATTCTTTTACTTTTTCAAAACAAATCTCTTTTTAAACTTTTAGCCCATCACAGTACAGGAACACGGCAAAGATTGGGTTACCAGCTGTTGATGAACCTACAAACCCATGTTTCGGGGACTCCCCACCACGTTGGGGGTTAGCTATTCTTCTCTCGTGCCCATGGCACATCTCTTACCAATCGAACATAGGAAGACTTAATGAAACATGGCGGTTAACCAGGAGACTTGAGGAGATTTATCTTGTCAAATTTGGTCATTGAGCGTGTCTATATCTACACCTTGATGCCACCTTTTCAGTCCATCGCCATTTCGCTTCACTACATTCCACTGTGATCCATCTCTCTTCACTACACTTTATCTACATTTCCATCTCTCTTCGCTACATGTCATTCCCTTGCAAAGCCGGCATCAAGGCGAGGCAAGCTGTAGACACGTCGAATTAGCCTGATTCAGAGCCCCAAACTCCTATTTGATTGGTGATATCCTTTATTTGACTGTTATCTAATCTGAATTACCTCGTGGATATGAGCTAAGGACATTGGTGGAGACCCCTCGTAAGTTGAGAACAGACCAATGATTTTCGGAATAATGCCATAACCTTCAAGCGAGAGTCGTGTGTGAACTGTGAAAACACGAAGCTTGCTCAATGACCAATCTTAAATGGTCCATACTTAAAGGTTTCAGGAGTCCCATGTGTGTTTCGTAACATTCAGGGTTTCTGAGAAATTATTTCAGCTGGCGTTGGTCTATAACAGCTTTTCATTATGGCTTTTCGATATGTGTTGACACGGCTATCCCGAACCATGTGTTAGGCCTTTCCGGTCATCACTTGGCCTTTTTATGTCATCCGGATCGATCCTAGCCGTATATTTCAGCAACCGGGGCCATACGGCCGTTTCGATCGATTTTAGGGTTTTCTAGCTTTTTCAAGCTTCGATTCATGTTTACCGGGTTAATCTCGAATTTTTCGATGATTTCGAGTTTTTCGATCATACCGGACTTGTTCGGTCATCATTTTAAGCCATCCCAAGTTGACTCAAGATTCCTAGACTAGAACTGTGCCCTTTTGGATCTTCATCACGGTTTTTGGCTTTTAGCGAGAGGGCAAACTGGTAGGAAGCCCCGTGCAAATGTCTCGGAAGTCATGTTGATTGGTTTACTGACCTGGGGAGCTGTGGTTTAATGCCCTCTTTCCAATGCAACAAACGGGAGCCAAATCGGACATCCCATTTCCAAGATACTGCCCACGTAATGCGCACGCAGGAGAGAGAGTGTACCACACCCCCAGTCCCCTTGAAATGGGAGGGCGCAGTCACCGCGCCCTCATACTGGGGGCATGCCCTACACGCCCTTAGTTCGGGGGCGCGCTCCCTTCAAAAGGCAGGGGCATGGTCTATTTTTGAAAATCGGAAACTACCCCAATTAGCACCTTCTAAACCGAATTTTGGAAAGTTTCCCCCGCTTAAGATCGATTATTTTGACCATGCCCCCAGTTGGGGGCGCATTTGTTGTGTCAAGTTCGATTTTTAGCAATTTCTGAAAGGTTCTAGCAAATTTTAGCAATGAGACGCGTAGTGCGCCCCCACCTCCTTTGAAATAGGGGGCATGCAAACCGCGCCTCTAGGGTGAGGGTGCACCCTGCGCGCCCTCAAATGGAGGGTGCGCCTTACGTGCCCCCACTTCCTTTGAAACGTGGGGGCATGATCAGGGCAGTTTCTATATTTTGCACTGGTTTTCATTCTCTATAAATTGAGGGCTATTCTCAACGAACCAAGGTTAACTCTTCATGCCTAGCTCATCCTGAGGTCATCCAAGCCCCCTCCAAAGGCCATCCCTACGTCCAAAGTCGATCCAACGTCTAGAGATAGATCTCGAAGGGAAGGAGAAGTCCTATCTGTGCGTTCTACAGCAACCGAACTTCATCAGCTTACGTAGAAAATCTGGGGCTCCTGCTGCTAATGTTTTCAGTAGAAGAGTTGTTCTTCTCTTCGTCCTCTTTCATTTTCATCTAGCAGCACTCTATTGTTATTTGCCATCTGTCTGTGGCGATTGCTACACCAAGGGTGTGCATCCAAGTTCTACTTTTCCATATCCATCCACTTTAAAATTTTCTACAGGATTGTACGGACGTATTCCAAGGAGGTCATGGAGATCTCTTTTTCTCCGAGTTACCCATCCATGGAAACAAACAGCACTCAATTCCAACATCGGGGTTAGCTATAGCATTTTCTGCATAAAAGTTGCGCCAGGAGGGTGCAAGGCTACCTGAACCAGCTTGTTTCAACCAACTCGGCTTCAACTCAAGCCAATCCACTCCATAAGCTTTCTCAACCCATTTCACTCAGCTTATTTATTGTTTTAGAACATCTTTTGGTTAATTTTGCATCATTCTTACATAATCAAAAATAAAAAAGGGGTTAAGGCTCACCCCGAAGCCGATGAGTTCAGTTTCAATTGCTTATCTCTCATCTTCTTATTATAGTTTCTACACTTCTCTCAAGTCTAATCAAATTCTTCACTTTGTTCATTGTTTTTAAGTTGCATAGATTGATCAAGTTAGCATCGGTTGGACTCTTCTTCATCGGCTGGCCAAAGAAGATGAAGGTTGACCTCACATCCCGATCTCTTGCACTAAGGTACACACGGTCAAATCAACTTATCTCTTGTTTCTATTCCATAAAGTGGAGCCTACAGCTCCTGGCAACCACCTCTTTTATTCATGCTTTAAGTCAATTCACTCCTCACTTTCCTCCCACATGACCCGAACCGTCTTTGGTGCTCGAGCGACGCCGTGAGATGAAAGTTCAGGGATACATGTAAGTGTGGGACCAATGTGAGGATTTTACTGCTTTTCGAGTATTCTTCGATTCACTCCCTTTCCCCTATTCCATCATCACCTTTTCTTGAGGTGCTGATCCAAACCCAGTTTTTGGAGTCAACAGTGTCAATTCATCTATTCAAAAGTATAGCTATTACATATGGAGAGGATTTAATATTGATGTATTTCATTAATAAATAATCTAAACATATCATATTTGAACCATTCAGTTAAGGGAATAGTTCCAACTATTGAGTGATCATGTCCAATACTATTTATATGGACACCATGGCTAAATGGTTGGGATAATTATGAAATTTTTCCCTTACCTTGGTTCAAATTCATGTGCATGGGAGAGCATTGTCTTTTATCATGGTGATGTAATGTTTTCACCGAAAAAATTTCTTATACATGATTGTAAACACCCAAAATGAAATCCATAGATCTCCTTTTTCAGTCCTTATGCTTTTTTTGGAGACTTGGGGGATGGGATGTTAGTGCTTGTGGTTGCCAGGAGCCATAGTCACTAAAATACAAAAGAATGAAAAGAAATAAAAATGAACATTGTACCTTTGGAAATGGGAGATTGTTGGGTTCCGACTTCTTCTCTCTTGACCGGCCGAAAGAGCAGAGCTTAATGAGTCCTTCGTCTTCGATTCGGTTGAAGCTTTTCCTCAGCCAGATTTACCAAAAAATGTGTAAGGAATCATCCATAAAAATTTGGTGCAGCGGAAGCGACGATTCCTATGAGTTCTTTTAGAATCTGTCTCAATCGGAACAAAACGACAAAAATTTAAAACTGATTAAATCGGGTTTGAATATACCTGATAGGGATTCATATAATCCCATGGAGAGGAAGGAGATGAGCTTCTCAAGCTCTTCAAACTATTCGAATGTCCGGTCTCCAGCAGTATCCACACGAACTTCATCCACAGCAAGTTCTCCCTTCGCATCGGCCTCGACAACTCTTCCCGAACGGAGCTCCATCGACCAAGGACACCTTCTAGAGAAAGGAGGAGGTAGGGAGGAGGCTAGGGACGTGGTTTTCACCCTTGGCTTGATTGGGTTTGGCTGAAACCATTAGTATTTATAGAGAATTTTGAAATTTTTTATAAAAACCAAAATCTCTATAAATTACACCCTTACCCCTGTACTTGTGGATAAGTCTTTTTGTGTGTGACCCACTAGGCCCAATAACCTATTTAGTTGAGGCCTAAATAAAATAGAACAATTCTATTTAATTTAATTAAATCTGTTATCTGATAACAGATTAATCGACCTACCGATCATGAAGGGTACAAGCCACATCCCGTGATCCCAAATGGCTATGAAGATAATCTCATTTCCATTGAGCCTTTCCATCATTAGTTACCACATGTATATAAAACCTCGTGCATCCAATGTCCCGGTCGGAAAGGAGTACGGCATCGATTGTCAACTCCTTAGGTTGCATCCATGTTTATTTTTCTGTTATGCATATTTCCATTTCTGTATATTGCATATCCATTTGTTTACTTTAATTATCTTGTTAAGGAGGCTCTCCTCTTTGACCTAAGTCAAAGTTGACCATAATAGGCAAAGGGATGAGTCACGGTGAAGATCTAATCCCCTTTCTATCAAGTGTTTCAGGCATTTCAATGTAGAAGAGGAGAAGATTCTCACCACGATAGGTAAGTTCTCTTAACCCTTACCCCATTTCATTTAAGTCATTTGTTTTACTCTACCTTGTTAAGAAGGCTCCTCCCTTTGACTCAAAATCAAGGCATACGATATACAGGCAAAGGGATGAGTAATGATAAAAATTTAATCATTTTCATTAAGTATTTTCAGGAGCTGAAGAAGCAAAAAGAGAAGGGCGATCAGGTACAATTTTTTCTGAAAAAAAAAAATTGCCTCAAGGTGCATGTGCCCTCATCTGGGGGCACATGGCCAGGTGCCCCACCCCAGGGCGCATGGCCAGGTGCCCCCGATCGAGGGCACATGGACCAAAAAATTCGAAAAATTCTAAAAAATCTCAAAATTTCAGAAATTGTATAGAATGTTAAAAATGACATTTTTTTCTAAAGGAACCATCATAAAAAACTTTTTTTTGACCTCTAAATGATGGTTCTAATAGTGAAAACTTCAGTTGCTCATTTCAGGATAATATGCTTTATATGACAATTTCGCCTGTTGGGTACTAACCAAAAATGTGCAGGCAACATTTTAAGTCCTAACAGGTGAATTGGTGAGATCAGTGTTCCCAAGGAACGTCATGCCAACCTTGCGGCGAAAAGAAAGGAAGCACCACCCAGCTGAACATTCTCATGGTGTTGTATTCCGTCAGAAGGCAAGACAAGGATGGACCAGAGATGCTGGTCGATGCACCACGCCTGAAGATTTCACTCAAATCCACATTCTCATCAATCTCACATCACATCATCACCATCACTTCATTTTTGCACTTCACATCACTCCTACTTTCTGTCACCTGGTTATATTAGGGCCATTTGATACATATTATATGCATTATTGTTGAAGACCTTGAGAGTGAAAATGACTGGGCCCGAGGTCCCCTTCAACAAAATCTACGACAGCTTGGTCATTTCTTCACACTCACGGATAAGCCAAAATTGAACATTGGAGGGACGATGGTTCCTAATTAGGTGTCTTGACCTCCAATAGACAATCTATATCTTCAACTATTTTCTACATAATTTTCTATGTGTTCACATCCATCTCTTTTTCATTCTTCATCATTACCAATTTTATTTCATCATGTTTTCTCTTTCTTTTATTTTATCATGTTTTATTCTTTCCTTTATTTTATCCCTTCATGTTTTATTCCTTTCTTTTTGTTCCACCATGTTTTATTCTTCCCTTTCTTTTATCCCACCGTGTCTTTTATTTTATCCCACCCCACCATGGCAATTATCATGCCATTGTTTCTTCTTTCCATCATTCTCTGTTAGTCCCACCATTATCTTTCAATCCCACTATGGCTTAAATCTGTCTTGTTGTTTTCCGAATACCAGGTTTTCTGCTAGAGCGTGATTCATGGTTTTCGCGATACCCGAGCAATTTTGTTATGCTTAAACAAACCCTTTTAGAATTTGAGATTATTCCACTCAGAATTAAACTGAGTATTTTGGTGAAACTTGAATGAACTTGAGATTCCAAATATGATGGATTGGTATTCTTTTATTTTAAGATCAGCTTCTCTTTTACAAACTTTAGCCCATCACAGTACAAGAACACCGCAAAGTTCGGGTTGCTGGCTGATGATGAACCTACGAATTCGAGAACTCCTCACCACGCTGAGGGTTGGCTACATCCTTTTATCCTTTATCATTTACTTTTTCATCTCTCATGCCAAGGGCATGTCTTTTACCAGTCAATTATATGAGGTTTTGATAGAACATGAAAGCGATCTAGAATACTCAGAGAGATTCATTTTGCTGGATCGGGTAGATAAGCGTGTCTATATCTACACCTTGATGACACCTTTTCAGTCCATCACCATTCCATTCCGCTAGATTCATCTATGTTCACTTGCATTCCATTACAGTTCACTATGAACCACTCCGCTTCACTACATGCCATTCCCTCACAAAGCCGACATCAAGGCGAGGCAAGCTGTAGACACGCCAAATTCGCCTAATTCAGAGCATAAAACTCATGTTTTATAGGGTAACATGTGTGATTGACCTTATAATGATGCCAGGTCTTTAAAAAGTTGATTTGGAGCTTCGCCGAACGAAATCGGATGTTTTTAGATGTTTTCCGCAAAAAGCCATAATTTCCAAGCGAAAGCCACACGTAAATCGTATAAACACAGAAATTGGCTGAATGACCAATTCCTAATGATCATGCATTGAAGTTTATGGTCATATTCACACTCCGGACAAGTTTTGTTGCATTCCATGCCTTTTCGGTTTGCCATCGAAGTCATTCTGACCTGTATAGGATCTTCTATTCACTGCCCTAACTTTCAGAAAAAATTCTGAAGTTTTGGAGGGTGTGATGGATGATCCGATTCTATAGAAAGCTTTTTTGGCCTGTTGTCTTTCCAACGCAACAAACGGCATCGAATTCCGAGTTCGGGAGTGTTCGCAATGGCTTCCGGAAGAAGGACGCGCAAAAATAGTCCCATGCGCCCGGGTTCCTGGTCACATGTGCCCGGGACCCAGGGCACGTGCCCATGCGCCCTACCAGTGAGGCATGTGACCTCGTGCCCTCACTTGAGGGCACATGTGCCCTACCCTGGAGGCACGAGGGACCCAGTTTTTCACCGGGACTCTACCACTGAACCGATCGACCGGATAAGGACAACTTTTTTGGGAATAGTGCCATGCGCCCTCACTGGGGGGCACATGCGCCCCTCAGTGGGGCGCATGCGCCCTGCACCAGGGTGCATACGCCCAGGGGTAGGGCACAAGGTACCCTATTTTTTAGTCTGGATCGCGCCGTTCGTTCTCCTATAAATTGACTCTGATTCTGGTCATTCCAGGGGCATGGGCATGACCCCCCAGGCATCTCAAGACGTCCAAACTCCCTCTTGCATTGATTTTGTGATTTTTAGAAAGAGAATTTCGAGTTTTTAGAGAGATAAAAGTCGGTTCAAGAGAGAGGAAGGCTGTTCTGCAGGTGATCAGCCAGGTCTCTCTTATTTGGCCTCTACAGCAGTGTGTGGACGTCTTCTGTCAGAGCTCTCTTCATCAAAGTTCTTCAACTCCAAGTATTCTTGAGTTTTCAATCAATGGCACTTGATTCCGAGGTTGGGGCTGATCGTGACGAGTGCAGAAGCAAAGTCGCGCCTGGCAGATCCTGGACTGCTGCTCGGCTTTTTCGACAACCAAGATTTGGCTATATCTTTCTCTATTAAACTCAGAATCTTTCTGTTATTTTTCCTACCTCTTTGTTTCATGATTATACTTCCTCCTATTATTTTTTTACATTTTTTTCATTACTTTTATTCTGTTGTTCCTAAAATAAAAAAAGGGGTTAGAGGTAACCCGAATCCGGTCAGTTTCTAGTCAATTGTGTGTTTTATGTCATTCTCTTTACATATACTCCACTTTGTTTAGTTCTAATAGTCTCTTTCACTTGTTTGTTTGTCTAGTTGCACATAATATCAAGCACCCACATGTTGAGGACTCTTCTTCATCGGCCGGCCAAAGAAGGAGAAGCTTTAACTCACATTCTTCACGCTAAGGTACACACGGTCATTTTAATTCTATAAATCGGAACCCACGGTTCCTGGCAACCACATTTATTTCTTCTCATACTCCTCCCACATGACCCGAACCGTCTCTTTGGTGATCGAGTGACGCCAAGGGATGAAAGTTCAGGGATCAATGTGAGTGTAGGATCGAGGTGAGAGTTGCTTTCCGATGTTTTATTCCTTTCTTTTCTTATTCCCTCTTGAGGTGACGATCTGGATTCACGGACTTCCCTGAAAAGGAGAGGACCCCGTCGAATTTTCAGAGTCGAGAAAAATAATGGTACATTTTCAGAGGGAATTGGAACAATCTCATATCTTAGATGAAAATCTTCATTTAGACTAATTCTCGAGTAGTGTGCAACCACTATGTAAAATTGTTTACATATGTTGTAGAATTTATAGTATTATATTGCATAGAACTCTTCCAGCTCACTATACCACCATTATTTTGACTTAATATCGAACTTATTTGATTAGAAGCTTGTGTTTGTAAAACTACAAGACTTCAAGTCTTATCCTTCGGTGTATAGAGATACATTCTCAGTACTTCTCAAGTACCAAATGATATATCTCTAATCTATCATGTGACTCTCACCTAGATCTTTTTAATGAATGCTTATAATACTTAAAGCATTAATCACATCAGGTACGTAGCATCACATAAATGATAGACCTATGACAAAGGCATAAGGGCTCTATTAATGTGATTCCTTTATCTTTTAAGAAGTCTTCAATGACATCACTATAGAGAGATTAACTCCACATTACATAGGTATGAAACCTATCTTGGAGTTTGTCATGTCAAACCCTTTAACTATGGTAACTACGTACATTAACTAGACATTACTTTTAGATCTATCTCCATAGATCTCAAAAGTCAAATTATATTTGGAGGATTAATTTGATAGCTAGGCTCACTTATGATAGCATACCTACTTCATTCTTAATGAGTAGTATGTCATTAACATAAAATGTCAAGAAAGTAATAGCACTCCTACTTATCTTCTTGAATACACAAGGCTCCTCTTCATTCTTAATAAAGTCATAAGATTTAATTTCATCAAATCTTATATATGATCTATGTGAAGCTTTATTTCAGTCCATAAATAGACCTAATACACACTCTATTGGATGTTATTGGGACTTGACTCCCAATACTTATACCATATACACTTGTTCCTCAAAATACCTCAGAGGAACACTATCTTAACATCCAATTAGCTTATCTTATAATCATAGTGTGTAACAATCAAAATCCGAATGGATTAATGGAATAGGTAAAAGATCTCATCATAGTCAACCATTTGACTTCAATGATGTCCTTTTCAACTATTCTCACCTTTGAAGGTCTCTACCTTCTAATCCACTCCAATCTGTTCTTTAGTAATCTATTTATTTCTTATGGATACTATATCCTTAGGTGGAACTATCAAGTTCTAAACTTGATTAGAATAGATAAAGTTTATATTAGATTTTATTGTCTCTTCCCATTTATGAATCAATACCTCATATTGGTTCTTTATAGATCCTCGGATCAATATCCTTATTATCTTATGCTTCATTTCATCTATTAGAGAAATGTCTCACATATCTCTTAGGTTGAATGGACACAAGAAAAGACCTATGAATTGTCCTTGTGTAATAATTAACTGGTACCTTAATAGAAGTGTCATTGGGTTGTGGGACTAGAACATCTTCCATATATACATTGCTCCCACTATCTTTCTTAAGAAGGAACTTTTTATTTTGAAATATAATGAGCTAAGCAACACATACCCTTATTCATAAGAGTGATATATTAATATCCAGAAGTTTCCTTAGAAAATCCCACAAGCCAACACTTCATAGTCTTATATTCCAAATTGTTAGGGTTATACTTCTTCACCAGGTCGGACACTCTGAAACCTTGCTTAAGGTCAAGTTTTAACCCCTTTTCCGTATCCTATATGGAATAATCAGAACAGACTTAGAAGGTACATATTAAGATCAAGTGATTATAACGAGTACTTAGCCAAAATAGACAAAGAGGAATCTTACATAGTTTGTCATTGTTCATATTATGTCCTACATGATATGGCTTCTCATTTTAGCTACTCAATTAAGCTAAAATGTGTAAAGAGGTGTCCATTAGATTCTATTATCCTTCAATTATATGTAAATTATGTACTTAAGTATTCCCCTCCTTGATCTCATCAAAGAGTTCTAATACTCATTCCATTAGTATCTCTACTTCATTTTTAATCTCAGATAATTTCTCAAAGGTCTTAGATTTGTACTTTATAAAGTACATGTATCCATACCTAGAGACATCATCTTTAAAATAATGAAGTAGGAATATTCTTCTTTAGCCTTACTAGATATGGGCTAACATACACCTAGATGTACAAGTTCTAACAACTCATTAACCCATTATCCATGTCTACATAAAGCTAAAGTGTAGATTGATCTAAATCAACCTCTTTTCTTTAAAATGAGTATTCACACATAACATGAGAGCTAACATATCATATATGATTAAACAATTCATTAAGCTCCCACTGGCAAATACTTTGCCATTCAATCTTTTAGAACATCTATCAATTCCCTAGCTTAGAATAAATCAACATTTATTCAAGAAGGAAATTATATAATGTTCTTGTAGAAGGATATAATAGCAATCTTAATTATTAAGACATCTTCATAAGGCTATTAAAGAATTGCACCTCCCACTAATAATGATGCAACTTTTGCACCATTTCATATGTAGGTCAACATCTTCTTTATTAAGCCTTCATTTACTTGTCATCATCTACAACTCCTTGTAGATATAAGATCCATATCTGGTATCTCATACCATTAGATGCATCCATAGTATCAATATTATAATATACACATATAGTATATAATACTATTAAGTGTATATTTAAAACAAGTAAATGTCAATGACTTGGATGCATGAAGCTTCTCAAGCTCCACCTTTGCTTATGTACAATACACTTTGCACTTCCTCTTCCACTTACCATCATCATGATAGTAGAATAATTTTGTCTTATTCTGGCTTTATTATCTTGACCACCTTCTTTTACTATTAACTACCTCTTATTTCTATCTAACGATTTTACTTCTTTCTATTGGTCTCACCAACAAGAAGTAATTAAGATGTATTATTGTTCTAACTTGCCCTTAGTTAGCTCATCACTATGAGCCATGATGGATCTCATATCCATCTATCCTTGTTGTCTTTACAATTTATATCTTACAGAGACTAACATCTAGTTTAAGGCAAACAATGCATCTTGTCTATAAGATAAGAACTTATCTTTCTTTCACATCATTAGATAATTTAGGAGACACCTACTTCTCAAGTAGGATACTTAATTGGTCAACTATGAGAACAATTCTCTTAGTTCTAAACCAGTCTAAGAAGTGTGAGCCATTAAGCTATTTGGCATCTAGTATGTCATACTAATGGTGGTTTATTATCGTATTCTACAACTGAGATATAATTTTATCAATATAACATTATAGACATTCATGAAATTAAGATATGGTCTTTCATCCTAATTTATGCTCCCACTAATTTTTGATGAATTTGCATAACTCTCATTATGCAAAGATAGGATATCACGATGAAATCCTAGTGGGGACTAAGACCCTATTAACTTTATGGTGATGACATTGTGGTAGCACAACAAATCATCCCATAATTAATAGGTAGATAACTATTTCCAGTTGCAACCTTTTCAACTCTTAGTCATTTAGCCTCTAGAGTTATGACCTTGTGGTAGCACAACAAACCATATACTCTAGTTAGGTCAAACCCGCTTGTTACATTATGAGAATGGATTCTTCACACAGCCCTTGTGGTAGCACAACAAAGCCATGCAAATGGTCCACCCCAAGGTTTAGCAAATGCCTTAGCCATGATCACCAATCTCTTGACGAATGGACCTTGTGGTAGCACAACAAACCCATCCAATCTAAGATTGGTTCATCAAGACCATAACAACGGAAGGCTACGTGAGTCATTCTTAATGTCACACATTTATCAACCTAATTTAAACAAGGAGAGATTTTATTTTAGTCTCATCAATAATATGTGCTAAGTATATATAATACCTTTGGAATATCATATATCTAAGGTATAACTTGAATCACACTTCCACATATCAAATATGCATAAAAACAGGTGATCATGGACTTAACCCTAAGCATGCAACTAAGGCACCCCTATAGGTGCAAATCCTTACTTCAGAAGCTTGAGTTGGCATGCTCTCACTTCAGAAGGGTGCTTCTCCAAGTGGTCCCACTCTCCAACCATTCACGAACCTACTACTAAAGCGGCTTAAGGGCACGCAGACCCACAAATGTACATAACTTAATAAGAAACTTTGGTTTCAACCAAGGGAGTACATTAATGGAGGGAGCTAGAATGTACGATCAAATTGTATAGAGAGAGGAGGCACACACAGGCCTCATTTAATAACATAACCAACATAATTAAAAGAAATCAGAAGACAAGCACAATTAAGTCCATGATCTCCTCCATACACACACTAACATTCATCACATGAACATAGAGCACATACGTGATAATTATATGAGATATATCATACATATCAGCATAAAATTATATATTTTATTTTGAAATTCTCATTTTCATGAAATAAATAGCATGAAAAATAACATGACAACAACATATAAACAATTTATATGATATAAACATACACATCTACTGTGCAAAGTCAGAAATTAATGTCTCAATTTCTATTTTGTAAAATCTCATTTTACAAAATTAATCAAGACACTAATTATTTAAGTTAAACCTTTAAAACAATTTTAAAGTTTAACCATGAGTGAATATATGTAAATAAAGTTTAACATCATCTAACATGTCATAAAACACTTTAAAACATGTTAAATAATATTATAGAATTTTTTAGAATTTTTTTGGCAATTTTTCAGATATTTTTATAATTTTAAACACTTTAAAATCAATAAAATAAAGTGTTTGGCGCATTGCGCTGCCGCCGTTTGGCATCAATCGGCACGTGCGCCGAACGCTGTGCACCGCCTAGTGCGCCGCTCGCGCGGCCGCCAGCTTCGCCCGATGACACTGTTCATCGGGGGGTACATGTCATTACTTAACTCGGACATATCTCTATATCCCAAACTCATAAAAATCCGAAAAAATATGTGTTAGAATACTCATTGAATAAGGATTCCAAAACATCCAGCCTCATATCCAGGAAAAATCCCAATCGACTGAAAAATTAGGAAGAAGAGGCGACGGTCATCGAGATTCCGTAGCAGAAATCATTATTTTGCAACGAGGATAACTCCTTATCCCGGAAGCCAAATATTCTCCAAAAATGCAATTTAGAATACTCATCCAATTAAATTTTTAAATATGTATGTATCTCTTCATATAAAATTTCTCTAACAACTAAAAAATAGGGATAAATAGTTCAGCCCCGTCAGACTCCGCAAAACCCTAGTTCGCCAGAAAAATCAAAAATTCTCTCCTTCCACCGTCGTTCAAAGATGGAGATCAAGAGAAAAGGTTAGTTAATCACATTACCTATATTCTAAAGCTTTTTCAAGTCTCAATTTCTTTTGTGGACGTAGATTTCACAAAATTCCCAAATCCGGGTGACGGTTCGAGCATGACAGAAACACCGAATTTTGGAGCTTCTCCCAAACTAAAAAAAGATCAAAACTTCTAACAGTTTTCGGTGTTGGAAAGCCCTATATCACAAGATTTTACCGAGCCAATCAATCATTTATCTGAGTCATACACAGATTATGGTGGCCTTATCAAAACAGACGTTTGCACAGATTCGAGAACACATAAACTAAAAATAATAATGTTGATTCGACGTCGATTTTGAATGAGACTTGAACTTGGCTCTGATACCACTGTAAGGAATCATCCATAAAAATTTGGTGCAGCGTAAGCGACGATTCCTATGGGTTCTTTTAGAATCTGTGAACCGAAAATCAAAAAACCGATCAAATCGGGTTTGAATATACATGATAGGGATTCATATAATCCCATGGAGAGGAAAGAGATGAGCTTCTTAATCTCTTCAAACCGTTCAAATGTCTGGTCTCTGGTAGCATCCACACGAACTTCATCCACAGTAGGCTCTCCCTTCGCGCCGACCTCGAGAACTCTTCCTGAACGGAGCTCCATTGACTATGGACACCTTAGAGAGAGGAAGAGGTAGGGAGGATACTAGGGACATGGTTTCCACCCTTGGCTTTATTGGGTTTGGCTGAAACAGTTAGTATTTATAGAAAATTTTGGAATTTTTCATAAAAATCTAAAATCTTCATAAATTACGCCCTTGCCCCTGTACTTGTGGATAAGTCCTTTTGTGTGTGACCCACTAGGCCCAATAGCCTATTTGGTTGAGGCCTAAATAAAATAGAATAATTCTATTTAATTTAATTAAATCTATTATCCGATAACAGATTAATCAACCTATCGATCATGAAGGGTACAAGCTACATCCCATGATCTCAAATGGCTATGGGGATAATCTCATCTCCATTAAGCCTTTCCATCATTAGTTACTGACTCAATAGGATCTTGTACTCGGAATTGGATCAATTGGAAAACTCTTTTTTCAATTATCCTATCTACCCTGGCCAGGAATTTAAAGTACTATCCCATAGGACATTCACTCTCACTTACCGAGAGTGGACGATCCCATGTTGTCCGCTCAATTGCCTCCATCAAGTTTTCCTTGTACCCGATCCATTGCTATACTGGACCATCTAAATTGTTATCCATAAGTTAATGGTCAAAGCACAAGTTCCACCAAACAAGATATCTTTGACGACTCAGGTCAAAGGTTCAACTATGAAATCGTGATGATAGAAAACCCTGATTGACAGTTCAGTAAGATACCATTCAGTGTTTCTAATTTGGTCAGTTCAGTGAACTTATTCAACTAATGAGAACCTGTATGTGTATCTCAGTGTCTCCACACTAATGACCAATGAGATTGGTCATCCTCATCACATGAGAAGATATCACATACACTAGTATATCTGTATCCTTGATGTCCCATCTCAAGTATCCTATGACTAGGAACATTTAGATCAAATACCTCTAGATGATCAATCACATTATCATGATCTCATTATGATTTAATCATCATTGCATTTCATTAAGTCTTCATATGTTCGATTGGTAAGAGATGTGCCATTGGCACGAGAGAAGAATAGCCAACCCCCAACGCGGTGGGGAGTCCTCGAAACATGGGTTCATAGGTTCACCATCAGTCGGTAACCCGATCTTTGCGGTGTTTCTGTACTGTGATGGGCTAAAATTTAAAAAGAGATTTGTTTTGAAAATAAAAGAATGCCAATCGAGCACATTCAAGCTCTCAGATTCATTTAAGTCTTCCAAGAGACAAGATTCAATTCGGAATGAAATGATCTCGAATTCCAAAAGGCAAATGTTAAAGCACAGACCGTGAAGATAATGACGGTGCAAGTTCTGATCAAATAGGAGGCCCTTGGTGGGATGAATTGACTGCCATGGTGGGATGAATAGCAAGAAGGGTTGTAGTGGTCACAGTGGGGATAGAAATGAAAGACGTTGAGGAACACATGGTGATTGTGATAGATGATGGACGCGGTGACACGGTGGGATTACCGAACACGGTCGGCTATTGAAAGATCAGAATTGGGATAAATGTTGGGATGAAAAGACCCAGTGAGATTTAGAGGATGTGATGACCACAAAGAAATGCAGAGATGATAAGCAAGAATGCAATGAAACTAATGCAAAACTACATGATGCATGCTAGACTAAAAAGGTCAAAAATTTACTTAACAAACTAGTTGAATAAATAGATTGAACATCGGAGGTTGGGATACCCAGTCAGGAACCATCATCCCTCGATATTTAATTTTGGCTTATCCGTGAGTATGAAAGATGACCAGACTGTCGTGGATTTTGATAAAGGGGATCTCGAGTCAAGTCTTCTTCGTAGTCACGATCTTCAACATCAATGCATAAAATAAGTAGTAATGCACCTATTATATGCTAAAAAGGAAATGATGACAGTGAGTTTGCGATGTGATGACATGCATTCTCACAAAAGAGTTCATGTGTCCTAATGAGAACACAGAGTGAAAGTTCCTCGGCAAAGTTGAGGCCGAGGTGATGATAACACCTCCTCCTATGAATCCTTAGGGGAGGGAAGTGACGAGCATCGTCTTGTTGTGCAGTTCTCCTTGTTTGTTCTTCGAGCCTGAAACACTCGAAAAAACCAGATTAGAATGCCAATATGTCTTATCCCCCTTGCAAGTTGCAGTCTGCCTTGACCCTTGTCAACGGGTATAGCCTTCTTAGGAGTGTAAAAATAAAGTAACAAATATGCAATGAAGAATTTAAAACATGAAAGATTGAAAGTAAATATGAATGTAAAGATGAAAATTCAAATCAAGCATAGTGAAAAAAAATTATTTTGAAAATTTTTGTTGATTTTGAAAAATAACTTTTTTTTAAGATTCAATTTTTTTTGGTTTTTTTGAAAATATTCTTTTTTTTTAGTTTTTGAAAGTATTTAAAAAAAATTGGAGTTTTTTTTAAAATATTCAACTTTTTTTTGGAGTTTTGAACATATTCAATTTTTTAATTTTTGTGGAGAATGTGCCGATATTGAGACAATTCATCGGTCTTTGAGTGATAATCTAGGTTCGAGTGGTAAACACCGCGTGAAAATAAGGTTCCCTACCTAGAATCTTTCTTGCCCTCTGGTCTTGATTGGTTTGGATTCCCCCTGAGTTTCGATAGTTTTACCCTACCATAGGAGTTTTAAGATGGAAGAATAATAGAGGAAGTATTTGATAGGATTTGGGGGTGTTGAAGAGGGTTTCTCTACTCATGCCCAAATTTCCCGTTGGGGTTCAGCCTCTTCGGGTTTTTTTCTACATGTGGCACTTACTTAAACAAGTCTTTGA
The DNA here is from genome assembly GCA_036172225.1 of Cryptocoryne crispatula var. balansae. Lineage (NCBI taxonomy): Eukaryota > Viridiplantae > Streptophyta > Magnoliopsida > Alismatales > Araceae > Cryptocoryne > Cryptocoryne crispatula. The sequence goes on along the minus strand of CM069931.1, from coordinate 20,138,137 downwards.
CCTGTGGGGTCATTGCCCATCTTTTGGTGTCTTTTCTTCATTTTCTACTCTTCCGGGTACTCATTCAGACAGGCCCATATTTGTTAACCTGTGGGGTTCATTGCCCATCTTTTGGTACCCTTTTGCACCCTATGAGACGGCCTCCTACTAAGGTGGCGGCATTTTCGATACTATCCTCTTCTAGTCTCCTTCACCTATCTTGGAACAACTAGAAGAGAATAGGGTAAGGGTTCTTTTCCGCCTTCAGGGTTCTGCCTTGCCTTTCTCGAGTGTTGGGCTATCTGGATTCTGGGATCGGGAGGTTCTAATGTCTACCCTTGTCCTGTAGCGAACACTCTAGGATCGATGACTTGATATCATACCAAAAATTCACCATTTTTCTTTGTTTTAAGGAAAATATTTTTTGAGGTAAACGCCATTCCACTGATGGTTCAATTTTTCTCCATCGATGTTGGTTAGCTCATATGCATTGCCTGGATATTTTTCAGTTATAACAAAAGGCCCTTCCCAGTTAGGTTGTAACTTGGAGCGGGGACCACCCGACTTAACGAATATGCGTTTGACTACCATCTCACCGATTTCAAACTTTCTCTCTACCACCCTCTTTTGATAAAACCTTTTCAATCTATTCTAATAAGTCTGGGCATGCTTGGAGGTGGCCAACCTTCTTTCATCTAGAAGTTCGAGTTGTACAAGGAGAGATTCCCGTCTCTCATCGACAGGGATGTCCCTATCGAGCTAAACTTGGAGTGATGGAAGGAGTACTTCGTACGGGACCACCACTTACATTCCGTATGCGAGAGCATACGGGGTTTGACTAGTGGGGGTCCATATAGAAGTATGATAAGCCCATAGGGCATCTACAAGCTTATCTAGCCAATCTGTGAACTTGCTAGACTTACAGGTTTTCTTAATGATTTTAATCAAAGTTTTGTTAGTGGCTTCTGCTTGACCATTGTCTTGCATGTAATAAGGAGATGAATGATGCAATGCAATGCGATACCTGTTGCAAAGATCACATAGATCTTAAGAGAGAAATTACGGTCCGTTGTCGGTGATAATGTCGCTGGGTATCCCGAACCTGGCGATGATGTTGCGTTTGATGAAGGAGCATAGTGTTGATGCCTTGATATCCACGAATGCTTCCGCTTCTTCCCACTTGGTGAAGTACTCTGTTGCCGTTAGGATGAACAATTTGGAACGGATTTCAGAGTTAAGATCACTTAGAGGGCCAATGATATCGAAAGCCCACATGGCGAAGGGCCATGGGGCATGAATCGGATGAAGGGAAGATGCGGGAGAATGGATCTTGTCGGCATGAAGTTGGCAAGAATGACAGTGCCGGACAAAGATGGAGCAATTTTCTTCTAGGGTTGGCCAATAATACCCCTGCCTAATGATTTTCTTGGCAAGAGCTTGAGCATTGACATGGCCCCCACAGACCCCGGAATGTGCTTCCTTAAGCACCAATTCTGCCTCTTCTTCATCAACACATCTAAGCAAGATTCAACTCAAGCTCCTCTTGTAGAGCACCCCTCCTAGGATGGCATACCTCTGGGATACTCTCCTGATGGCCTTCTTTTCTTTTGTATTTGATTCAGGTGGATATGTCTGATCTTGACAATACCTTGCGATCTCATCAAACCAAGGCCTCTCACCCTCGTCTAACTCTTCCAACTCGATTCGAGAAACTTTCTCTTTCTGCTCTAAATATTCCTTGCTGCCAAATCTCTCCTTGACCTTCAGAAATCGACCATCCTTAATCGCCGGCATCAACCTTCTACAGACATGGATAGTCCGCACCTATCTACCTAGAGGGACTGATAGAGATGAAGCTAAGGAGGCTAAGGCATCAGCAAGATTCTGAGCTCGTGGAACATGGACAAAAGTGAGTTTGGAAAAGAGTTTGATGTAGCAAGAGGTGAGTTCTTGGTAAGGTTTGAGGTTTGGATGAGAAGTTCGATATTTGGTTAGGACTTGGCGAAGGATTAGTTGGCTATCACCTATCGCCTTCAATTCCATGGCACCATAGAAATGAGCGGCCTCCAGCCCGGCCAGCAAGGCTTCGTATTCAACTGTATTGTTCGTTGCTTGGAAGTCAAGCTGAAATCCCTGTGGAATAGTGACACCCTCGGGTGATAGAAGGACGATTCCTATTCCCTTACCATGTGAATTCAGAGCCCCATCAAAATATAATTTCCAAAGGTGGGAAGATTGGATCAACATTAGTTCAGCATCCGAGAGCTCCGACTGGACCGGGTCAAAGAGGGGTATAGGGTGATGGGCTAGATGTTCGACAATGGCATAGCCTTTAATCGCCTTCTGGGGGACATAGGTGATATCAAACTATGAAAGGAAACTCTGCCAACGACCAAACCGATCAGTTAGAATAGTTTTTTCCAGAAGGAATTTGATGGGATTGATATACGCGATAAGATTGACCTCATGAGCTAGGAAATAGTGTTTAAGCTTCTGAACTACCCAGACTAGTGCAGCACAGGTCTTCTCCACTACAGTGTACTTATGCTCACATGGATCAAAAATCTTTGACAAATAGTAAGTTGCCCTCTCTTTCCCTTCTTCATCCACTTGTGCAAGGACTGCCCCAAGAGAATTTTCCAAAACCAAGATATATAGAACTAAGGGCTTATCAGGGACTGGTGGTCTAAGCACAGGGGAACTAGCTAGGTATCTTTTCAAACCATCGAATGCATCTTGGCACCTCGAATCCCATTTGAACTCGGCCCCTGCCTTGGTCAACTCATAGAAAGGTTTACACCTTTGAGAGTGTTGTGAGATGAACCGGCGGACAAACTGTAGCCTCCCAATTAATCTTCGAAGTTCTTTCATATTTCTCGGAGGAGGCATACCAATGATTGCTTTGGCCATGTTTGGGTCAATCTCCATGCCCCTTTTGCTCACTATGAACCCCAGCAGTTTTCCTGGGGATACTCCGAATGTGCATTTTTTGTGTTCATTTTCAATTTATATTCCCTAGCCCTTTGCAAGACCTTTCTTAACACTTCAGGATGATCTTCTCGGCTTTTGGACTTAACGACCAGGTCGTCCACGTACACCTCTATAAGGGTATGCATCATGTCATGGAAGATAGCCATCATGGCCCTCTGATAGGTAGCACCAGCATCCTTTAGTCCAAAGGGCATGACGACATAGCAGTAGGTTCCCCAAGGTGTGGTGAACAAGGACTTCTCCCGGTCCTCTTCGGCCAACCGGATTTGATTATAACCGGAATAGCCATTCATGAATGATAGCATGTCAAATCCAACAGTGTTATCAACCAGCACATCAATATGAGGTAGAGGAAAGTCTTCTTTAGGACACGTTCGGTTTAAGTCCCTGAAGTCTATACAGATCCGAACTCGACCATCCTTCTTCATAACAGGGACTATGTTTGCCACCCATTGCGGATAAAGAACGACCTTGATAAATCTAGCTTGATGTAACCTGTCGACCTCTTCCTTCATCTTAAGTGCAACATCAGGGTGGAATCTCCTTAATTTTTGTTTAACCGGGGTAGCTCCAGGTTTTAAAGTTGGACGATGCTCAACCAACGAGTTGTCTAACCTTGACATGTCTTCATATGTCCATGCGAACGTGTCTTTATATTCTTCTTAAATTTTAATTAAGCTCTGTTCCTTAGTGGGAGTGAGGTTTGCACTTAGGAGGACTGTCTTGGGATCTTTCGGTGTTCTAAGATTCAATTCTTTTGTCGGTTCATCCATCGTGGCTAATGGTTCTTCAAACTTTTTAAGTCCAAATGCATACGCATCAGCCAAGTCCTCAATTCCATCCTCGAAATCAAGATCCTTCTCTGATAAAACCTCGTAAACTCCTAGTGTATGATCTACATTGAATTCATCCTCATATTGGATTTTGTCAAGCTAGATAGCATTTTCTAAGAACCTTGGCAGCCTTGCACATTCCTTGCATTTTTGAGCTAACTGCTGGAGATATCTCTCTGGAACACGCTTACCTCGAATTTTCTTCTATTTTTCTAACCTAACTATTCCTAAAGAAGACGGAATTGAAAAGGTGGTATCTACAATGGGTGAAGGATCGAGCAGATCGATCAGTGAGTTGGAGAAGAGGGGTCCCTAGTTGGGAGCACCCTCCGAGACAAGTAGAGACATCTCCTCATTGGAAAACTGAGTTTGCGAGATGACATTTTTTTGGTGTTTTGGGTATTTTCAATAACAGAAAGAGAATCAGCCAGTGGGGCTCGAGCATAAATAGAAAGCTTAAGTAAAAGAGAGAAAAATGGGCTTGCGGGCCCCACAATGGCAAGAAATGGGCGCATGGGCTCAAAGCTAGAAAAGAAACCCAAGGGGCATGTGGGCCCAATTGGTGGGCACGTGGGCCCAAAGTGAAGGAAGAAATTTAAAGGGCATGCGGGCCCGGTGTTGTTAAAATGTCGTGGGCATAGGTGCCCAGTGGACTAAGAAGATTTAAATGGGCTCTCAGGCCCAGTGACTAGTTTGGGTGGCCAAGCCAGCCCAGAGTTAAAAATCAAGCTAGAAAGCCCATCAAGTGCATCTAGGAGAGAGAGAGCGTGAGGATTTTGAAATACGTGACCATAGGATACGGCTCACGCGGGATGTTGTTTGGAGGTGAGTTTGAGTGGACGAGTTGTTTAGGGATGGACTCGCCTTTGACTGGCTTTTCCTCCTCCATGAACAACCGAGCCAGAGATGAACTCAGGTTGCCCACTTCTTCCTCTTGCTCTGGTGCCTTCCTTCTCTTAGTTGGTTCTTCCTCTTTGTCCCTGGCCATCATCATGGTCTCCCCTTTGATGAAGAAGTTTTGGAGTCCCATGACATTTTTTGGCCGGTAGACCATCCTCAGAGTGAAACTGGGCTCATAGACAAGCCCGTGCCTCTTTGGTCTTTGTATGACTTTAATAGGGTGCACAACCCCCTGCAGCTTCTTTTCCAACCCCTTTCCTGGATAATAGCCCATCCCTTTCATTATCTGCCATGCAACTATATCTGGAGGCATCGTTAACATCATGACCTTGGGTAGCTCTATAGTTGAAACCAACGGCTGGACAAATTATGATACTGGCAATGCAGAAGAGGGGTCATCCACATCATTTAAAATGGGGATGTTGGTTACTTTAATCACCTAGCCCTTGTATGGGAATTTCTGACATTGATGATTAGTGGAGGCAACAGCTCCTATTGCCTCAAGATATGGGTGACCCAAAATACCTTTAAATGTAGGGTCCAGTTCTAAAACATAGAACTCAGTGGTGGTAACACATGGCCCGAGCCCTACTTCTATTGTAACCACCCCCCGTGCCGGCTTCCAGGAGTTGTCATATGCTGTCATCGTGATGGCAGAAGGCTTGATTTCTTCATTAGAGATGCCGCAAAGTTGCAATGTTTCTGGCGGCATGACATTTATAGAGGATCCGGTGTCAATCAAGCAAGACTTGATTTATACGCCTCTGATGACCACTGTGATGCGTAAGGCGTATTTTCTAATTTCAGGCCACTCCTCCTACGTGAAAGTGAGTGTCGGGTGTTCACTCCTCGGGGTCAAGACTGTAATGAGCTTTTCGAGCAGGAGGTCCTCATTGATCATGACCCGCTGCAAGTATTGTTGTAGAATGTCTTGATGATTCTTCGACCTCTTTATCAACTCTAGAATTGAAATCCGTGCTGGCATTTTGTCCAGGTGCTTCAGCAAGTCATATGCCATGCCGGGCAACGGTTCTTCTACCACCTCTTCTTCTGCTTGCTCCTATGGTTGCATCCTAGCCTAGGGGAAGACCCTTTGGAACATCCTCCCGCTACGAAGTACCAGCACCAGCATGGCAGGGGGGAGTGGTGATGATGGTGATGGTAGGGTTGGTTGGTATGTTGAGGGGCCCGTGGTAGGTAAGGGCAGTGAGGATCGGATGAAGAGGGGTCATGAATTGGTGGAGGCCGGTATGTTGAGTGATAGTTGGGGTGTTGGTGATGGTCAGATGATTAAGGGTCGTAGAGTGGTGGTGACCGGTATGTTGGGTGATAGTTGGGGTGTTGTTTGTGATGGTCGGATGATTAAGGTCGCGGAGTGGTAGAGACTGGTATGTTGGGTGATAATTGGGGTGTTGTTGGTGATGGTCAGATGATTAAGGGTTGCAGAGTGGTGGCGACTGGTAGGTTGGGTGACGGTCGAATAATGAGAGGCCGAGGGGTGGTGGAGGCTGGTAGGTTAGGTGATGTCTGGGGTGTTGGTGATTGTCTAATGATTAAACGCCGGGGAGGAATGATGGTTGATGGGTTAGGTTGGGGTAATGGTTGAGGTGCTGGTGGTAGTCTAATGATTAGGCATTGTGGAGGGTTAATAGCTGGTGAGGGCAGCGGTGTTTGGGTAGTTTGTGGGCTAGGGGCAGCTCTCGGTATGGAGAGTATGGTGCGATTTGTAGGTGGGGTTGGTCTAGCGGGCATGGAGGTGGTTTGATCCTCAACTTGCCAACCCTGGGAATGGTAGGTTGACTCCTCGATGGTGGAGTGGATGAGGCCGAGTTGTTGGTTTGGTGGTGCTGGCACCGGTGCTTGAACGGGTGCATGTACCAGTAGTGGATCTTGAACTATGCCCAGGCCAGGCTGCTGCTGTGCTTGAGGTTGTTGTCACCGTGGTTGATTCTGACATGCCTTCATTGCTTGAATGGATTCTCCCATCTGTGCCCAGTCAATGTTCCCCTGATCAATGAGGTCATGAATGTAGTCTTTAAATTGGAAGCAGACATCCACCGTGAGCCCAGGATACCGATGGTAAGCGTAGTACTTTGTCATGTCAACATTCGCCGGCCATCCTTCTCTCTCCTTTGGAAGCTCCAACTGCTATTCAGCCATCAATGAATTAAAGATATCGGTGAGGGGGAATGCCAGTTAAGGATAGTATTCTCTCTTGGGTCCCCCCCTCCTAGGTCGGTTGGCTGGTGGTGGCACTTGGTTGTAAGCTTGTTGTTGTGGTGGTGGTCGGTTGTAGATGGGTTGCTGTGGTGGTGCTTAGTTGTAGGCATTTTGTTGCTTGGGCGCCTGGTTGTAGGTGGGTTGCTGTGGTGGTACTCGGTTGTATGCAAGTTGTTGTTGGGGTTGAGGAGCTGGCTAAGGAGCTGGCCGGTATTTTTGGTTGGGTGGTGGGTTACGGTATTGGCTTTGGCGATACCCACCCTGATTACCCATGGCATTGATGCTCTCATTGTTTACTACCCCTTCGGTGGTGGGTCCTACAGGTGTAGGCTTTCTAGTGTTATGGGGCTTGGTGTCGAATGGGTTGATCATGGATGCGTCCTTAAAGTGGGCTTGGAGGTAGCGGGCGCTATCACACAACTCACTCATGGTTGTTGGGCGGTGCATGATCAGGAGATTGCGAAGGTTGGGCGTGGTGTTCCCTATGAGCATCCTCACCTGCTCCCCCTCTGAGATTGTATCAACTAGCCTCTCAGCCATTCCCCTTCACCGATCAGCAAATTTGGCAAAATCCTCATCTGGTTTCATTTTCTCAGCAATTAAATTTGTCATCGAGTAGGCTGGCCCCACCTGGTCCTTATACCTCTGCAAAAACTTTGCCTTGACAATGTCGAAATCTGCTGCCTCAATAGAATCAAGAGAATAAAACCAGTCAAGAGCGGATCCTTCCAATGACTGACTGAATAGGAAGGCAAGTGCTTTGCGGTCATTCTTCCATAATGCGGAGTCGTATAAGAAATCTTTCAGATGGTTGAAAGGATTACCAGTCCCGTTGTAACGTTGAAAAATTGGTATCTCTAAAGGAGGAAGGTGTAGAACTGGGAAGGATAGGATTGAGATTTTAGGAGCAGTCTTAGAGTCCAAATGGTGCTTTAATTCTTCAAAGCACTCATCCATTCGGTTGAGCTTATCAATGAAATCTTGAGTGAGATTGGGTTCCCGAGCCACGTGAGTTGTAGGATAGTTAGAAGGAAATGGAAGTGGTGGGTTGGAGGGAGGAACCGGCATAGGTTTTGATGGGTTCTCTATGGTTGGGTGAGTAGAGACACGGTAGGGTTGCCCAGGGGAGGAGATGATAAGAGGACTAGTTGCCGATCAAAGTGGCACAGGAGCTTCATTGCCCTCAATCTGTTTGACAGGCATCTTGCCCTTAGTGGCGGATTGGTTGTTTGCAAAGGTCTCGAGATCGAGGTGAAGACATAGATCCTTGAGAGCTTGTTCTATACTATGTGAGGCAGATCGGTGAGCGGGATCTTGGACCTCAGGTTCCATCACAGCATTAACATGGCCCTCTGGTTGGACCATAGGTTGCTGAAGCTCATAGTGACCCATCTCGTACTCCTCTTCTTGTCCATAGTAGTCTGACATCCTGACATGTCTTCCGGACCTTAACATCATGGGCATCTTCTTAAACTTTTTAACAAAATGGTCGAAAGAAAGCAAATGAAAAATGTAAATGCAAAGAGAGTTTTTGTTTTGTTATGTTTTGTTTTTGAATTGATTTGGTTTCAATTTTGTTGTGTGGCAACCAAGTTGAACACAAAAATTAAAGGGATTTTTTTTGTTTTGTTTTAGGTGTTTTGAAAGAAAAAAAATTTTGGTTGTTTTCAATTGTTGTGAGCAAGCAAGTTATGCAAACAAATTTTTGAAATGACTACTCAACAATTTTTGTTTTGAAACCTTAGATTAGATAGATTGTTAGCAATTGTTCACTCAAGTAGGTATGGTTCCTATTGCTTCAATCTCCAAGACCTAAGGTTATCACACAATCACCACGAGTAGGTACTTGGTTCTTCAGGTTCTGGGAAAGTGGTACAACCGGCCTAATCGTGCAGAGAGGAATACTCCACGGATGGGGACTTACGGAGGTCTTGATGGAAACCACCAAATCAACTAGGAAGAAATATCCCATAAGAAAGGTAAGAATCCACCAAGAGGGTGTTTGGAGGGTGAGGGTGTGTTGGGAGGGAGAGCCCCCGCCTTGAATGCCCTACGGATCGGAGCAAGTCCGGTACCCGATGCAAAAGCTAATGCAAAAATAAAAATAGAGGGTAGGAGGATAAGAATCAATCAATATGCAAACATGAAATGAATGAAAGCTAATAAATCAAGCAAGTGAATGCAATCAAGATAAGCAATGATAAAACAAAACAAGTAACTAGCAACTAGCAACTAAAAGGTGGTTCGCGCGGGAACCGGCTTGTAATGGAGTGTCTAAGTGGGGACAAATCTGAAGTGGAGATAAAACGATGGTTCACGTGGGGGACCAACTTGAAAATAAAGTGGCTCACAAGGGAGCCGGGTTTTGAAAAGGTAGGTGGTTCACGCGGGAACCGGTTTGTTTGATTGGAAAAAAAGAAAAGAGGGACACTTGGGCCCAATTTAAAGTGGTGTAAAGGGGTGGTCCACGTGGGGACCGATCATAAAGTGGGTTGGTTCACGTGGGAACTAGTTTAGGAAAGGGGTTGGTTCACGCAGAAACCGATTTTAATGAAGAAAGGGGTGGTTCACGCGAGAACCAATGTAAAAGGTGACAAAATGAAAAGAGCACCACATGGGGCCAATCTGAAGATGCTATAAAGAGGTGGTCCACGTGGGGACCGATTTGAAAATAAGTTGGTTCACGCAAGAACCGAGTTGGAAAAGAAAGGTGGTTCACGCGGGAACCGGTTTATAAGAAGAAAAGAGTGGTTCACGCGGGAACTAGGTTGAAATTAAAGACAAGCAAGTCAAGTCCACATGGCGGACAATCTTAAAGAAGAATAAACAGAAAGTTTAAAGGTAAATTGACATGGAAAAGGTAAAGGACAAGTCGGTTCGTGCGGGAACCAAATCGAAAAAAAACTAGTTGCACTGATCAATCAAGCTAGCACAGTTGAAGATATTGGTTGTCCCAAAAGTTGTCAACTCCAGAAATGGGTTCCGGATTGGCACCTCAAGAGAAGGTGAAATATAGAATAGGGGGAAAAGGGGAGTGAATTGGAAAACACTCGGAAAGTGGTAAAGAGTCCTCACCTCAGTCCCACACTTACATTGATCCCCAAACTTTCATCTCACGGCGTTGCTTGAGCACCGGAGATGGTTCGGGTCATGTGGGAGGAGAATGAGGAATAGAATGACTTAGAACATAAAAGAGGTGGTCGCTTTATGGAATAAAAGACAAGATTAAATTAAATTGACTGTGTGTACCTTAGCATGAGAGAGAGTGTGTGAGTTCAACCTTCTTCTTCTTCGGCTGGCCAATGAAGAAGAGTCCAACAAGTGCTAGTTTGAATGATTTGTGCAACTTAAAGACAATGAAAACAAGTGAAAGAATAAATTAGACTTAAGTGAAGTGTAGTAACTAAAATAAGAAGATGTGAAATTAGCAATTGAAATCGAACTCACCGGCTTCAGGGTGAGCCTTAACCCCTTTTTTTGTATTTTTAGTTATGTAAAAATAATGCAAAATAAACTAAAATATGTTCTAAAATAGTAAATAAACTGAATAAAATGGGTTGAGGAAGCTTATGGAGTGAATCGGCTTGAGTTGAAGCCGAGATGGTTGAAACAAGCCAGTTCGGGTAGCATTGCACCCTCCTGGCGCGACTTTGGTGCAGAGAATGCTACGGATGACCTTGATGTCAGAATAGAGTTATATTTGTTTCTATTTATGAAGAACTCGGAAAGGAAGAGAGATTATGTTGATGACTTCTCAGGAATCTATCTGTAGAAACCTGTAGAAAATACGAAAGTGGGCGGATATGGAAAACAGAACCTGGATGTGTGCCCTCAGTGCAGAAATCGCCACGAACAGACGGCAAGTCAGAATCAAGTGCTGCCATCCTGGTCGTTCATATGAGTCTCCCTTTATAGGGGATGAAAACAGGTCAAAAAATAGCAAGTTTTGATACATCCGACCTTAGGTTGGATTTTCTCCATTTGATGATGCTAATTTTCATCCTAAGGCATCTAGAAATTTACCCAACTAATTTAGAGGTATTGGAAACCGTGGATCACCTTCCTCATGTTCAAAATATGTCTCCACTTGAAGAGGAAACAAATCTGGTCTAAAAATGGCAAGTTTTGATGTATAAGACAACAAGTTGGATTGGCATCATTTGATGATGCTAATTTCGACCATGAAGCTTCTAGATACTTTACCAAGTGATATGGAGGAGTAAAAAAGAAGGTAAGGTCATGAATTTGTCAGAGATGTGCCCAGTGGGCTAGACTTGCATGCAATTGGGCTTGATCGGTGTTGCATGCGGACATAACTGCACATCTGACTTCTAAAAGGCTCTGCGGACTCATAGACCCTTTGTTGCATTGAAATGCCATTTGTTGCATTGAAAAGAGGACTCATAGAGGATGATTATTGATGTTGAAGACTTCTTCATTGAACGTCCATAGAATCCTGTGAAAAATTTTCAATTAGCGGATATGCCAGGAAAAGCATAATTTGGCACACCACAAAGAGCAACATGAAAGTTAGAATGGCTCTCATTTGGGAAAAATGAATTTGATTAGAGATCAACAACTCTTCCTCAGATCTATAGTGAACTCCTCAGCTTGTCCAAAAGAATGATTCCATTTGATTTAGAAGGTCTAAAAGAGATGTTACTAATGGAATAAGAGTTAAAGTCCCAAATAAGGCCAAATTGGCATGTCTACAGCTTGCCTCGCCTTGATGTTGGCTTTGCAAGGGAATGTTATGTAGTGAAGCGAAGTGAAATGTAGAGAAATGTAGCGAAGCGAAATGAGTTGTAATGGAATGCAGTAGAGCAAAATAACAATGGACTGAAAAGGTGGCATCAAGGTGTAGATATGGACTTGCTCAATGACCAAATTTGGCAAAGAGAATCTCTTCATGTTCCTTGGATTACTACCACATCTCACCAAGTCTTCTTACATCCGATTGGTAAAAGATATGCCACGGGCACGAGAGAAGAATAGCCAACCCCCAACGCGGTGGGTAGTCCCCGAATTACAGGTTCGTGGGTTCATCATCAACCAGCAACTCGATTTTTGTGGTGTTCCTGTACTGTGATGGGCTAAGGTTTAAAAAGAAAATTGTTTTGCAAAATAAAAGAATACCAATCGAGCATATTCAGGCTCTCAGATTCGTTTATGTTTTTCAAGAAATATGATTTGATTCAGAATAGAATGATCTCAGATTCCAATAGGCAAATGAGAAAGCTCAATCAACAGACCGTAAGAATAATGGTGGTGCAAGAATGATGATCAAAATGGGTGCCCAAGGTGGGATGAGGTGACTGCCACGGTGGGATGAATAGCAAGAAGGGTGTTGCAGTGGCCACAATGGGAATAGAAATGAAAGATTTAGAGGCACAAGGTGATTACCGAACATGGTGGGATTAACAGACATGGTGGGATTATCAAACACGGTGGGATATTAGAAATATCAGAATCAGGATAAATGATGGGAGAGTGCACCCAATGGGGATGGTGAGAAAGTGATAATCATGATGAGATTTATGCAATGACAATGAAAAATGCAATGCAACTAATACTACATGATGCATGATGGGCTCAAAAAAATAAAAAACAAGGCTTGTTTAACAAATAGTTGAAGATATAGATTGTCTATGAGGTCAAGATACCCATTCAGGAACTATCATCCCTCACCGCACCATTTTGGCTTATCCGTGAACATGAAAGATGACCTGACCGTCGTAGATTTTAATGAAGGGGATCTCAGGTCCGGTCTTCTCTGCATTCACGATCTTCAACATCAATGCATAAAATAAATAGTAATGCACCTAATATATGCTAAGAAAAGAAATGATAACGGTGAGTTTGCAGTGTGATGACATGCATTCTCACAAAAGAGTTCATGTGCCTTGATGAAGACACAGAGCAAAAGTTTCTCAGCAAAGATAAGACCGAGGTAATGATGACACCTCCTCCTGAGAATCCTCAGGGGAGAGAAGTGGCAATCATCGCCCTATTGAAGTCTTGCAAAGAAAGCTCTTTGGTATAGTTAAAGTCGAGGTTATGGTGACACCTCCTCCTAAGAATCATCAGAAGAGGGAAGTGGTGAGCATCGCCTTGTTGTGTAGTTCTCCTTGTTTGTTCTTCGTGCCTGAAACACTCGAAAAAGGATATTAGAATGCCAATATGGCTTATCCCCCTTGCAAGTTGCAGTATGTCTTTACCTTTGTCAAGGGGCATAGCCTTCTTAGGACTGTAAAAATAAAGTAACAATTAAGAAATGAAAAATTTGAAACATGAGAGATTGAAAGTAAATATGAATGTAAAGACAAAAATTCAAACCAAGCATGGTAATGAATTTTTTTTGAAAATTTTGTTTGGGATTTGAAAAAGAAGTTTTGTGAAAAGATTCACTTTTTGGGATTTTGAAAATATTCAATTTTTTTGGAGTTTTGAAAATATTTAATGTTTTGGATTTTTTGAAGATATTCAACTTTTTTGGAGTTTTTGAAATTTTTTTGAGAGAAAAAATTAGTATTGACACAAGTTCTCATCACTTGGTTGTTATTCTAAGTTCACTGGTAGATACCATGTGCAAAATGGGGTTCCTTACCCAGAATCTTTCTGACCTTCAATCTTTGATCAGCTAGAACTTAGCTTTGATTTAGTTGGTCCACCCACACCCTGGGGGTTAAGAATGAAGAATTGATAAGTAAGTCCTTGATAGGCTTTGGAAATGTCGAAAGGGATTTCTCTACTCACACCTATTTGCCCATTGGGGTTCGGCCTCTTCATGTCTTTTCTACATGTGGCACTCATTTAGACAAGTCTTTGACCTGTGGGGTCATTGCCCATCTTTTGGTGCCTTTTTTTATTTTTTACTTTTATGGGTACTCATTCAGACAGGCCCATATTTGTTTAAACCTGTGGGGTTCATTGCCCATCTTTTGGCACCCTTTTCTTTTGAGAAGTTGGATCTTTCAAGATGGCCTCCTACTAAGGTGGTGGATGCTTTCGATACTCTCCCCCTCTAGTCTCCTTTGCCTATCTTGGACTGTATAGAAGAGAGTAGGGTGAGGGTTTTCCTTCCACCTCTGAGCCTTGCCTAGCTTCTCTCGAGTGTTGGGTCATCCAGATTCTGGGATCAAGACGTGTTGTGTGTGTAGAATGGTATCTATCCTCGACTCCTAGAAAACAACCTAGAACATGTGGACTTAAGTCATACTAGTTGTTCTCTCCATTTTTGAGGTAGATTACATTCTATAGGTGAATCAATTGTTCGCATGCCTTACAATGTAAAAAATTTGTTTAATAAAAACAAGGTAGCTACAAATATCATTAATCATGAATTTCTCTCAATTAAAATTGTCATGTGAAATTCAAAATCATTTCAAAAAATATTGCCTTGCGGATGACATAATGATGATGAATGCAATTTCATGTAATACCTGAAAGAAGAAGAGGTTCATTGCTGATGATGGCTTAGTTTGTGCTTGCCTTGCCTTGCCATACTACTTCCATCCACTTTTGATATGCTCCATATCGCATTGGATTCAAGATTCAAAGTCATATGATGAAGTGAATGATGTGGAGGATCTGATTTAGCATGGCGGAACTAGGATTGATGATGTAGAAGGTAAAGATTGGGATATCACCCAGGAAATTTCTCTACTTTGATTTTTTGTTAAAAGTAAAACTTTGAAAAACAAAAAGAATTGTGAAAAAAAAAATATGCTTGAAAAATGAAAGTGAATTAAAATGGGCTCTTGGGCCTGGAAATGGTTGGAATCAAGAGGCACGTGTGCCCAAGGGTTGAATGCAGGCCAGAGGGCCCAGTTAATGGGCATGAGGGCCCAATTGGAGGTGATGGGCTCGAAGACCCGATTGGAGGTTGAGCCCGAGGGACCCAACGAAAAGAGCGGGTACATGGACCCGATTTGGATGGTTGGGAGAAAGATTGTGATTTGTGATGGGCTCGCTAGCGCCATTGAAGAGTATGAGTGTGCAATCTCAAAGTTGAAGAAGTGGGGGCACAGGGGCCCGATTTCGAAGAAGTATGGACACGCGGGCCCGATTGTGAAGGAATGGGGGCATATAGGCCCGAAGTTGAAGAATTGTGGGTTTGTGTGCCCGAGGTTGATGGAAGGTGGGCAGTGGCCCGATTTAGAAGAAATTTGGGCACATGGGCCCGATTGCAGAAAAACATGGGCATGTGAACCCGGTTGAGGTGAATTGTGGGCACGTGGGCCCGATTGAGGTGAATTGTGGGCACGTGGGCCTGATTTAGAAAAATTAAGGGCACATGGACCCGATTGGGGAGAATTATGGGCACGTGGGCCTGATGGAAGGAAAGGGGCACGTAGGCCCAGTTGGGAAAAAGGGGTATATGGGCCTAGTTGAAGGAAAGGGGCATGCAAGCCCGATCGATTGAAAGGGGCACGTGGGCCCGGTTGAAGAAAAAGGGCATAAGAGCCCGGTTGATGAAGAGGGGCACATGGGCCCGGTTGAAGGAAAGGAGTACAAGAGCCCGGTTGATGGAAAGGGGCACATGGGCCCGGTTGGATGAAAAAGGCATAAGGGCCCAATTGTAGAAGAGGGGCATGAGGGCCCAGTTGAGTGGGATAAAGTGTGGGCCGTGGCCCTAAGATTGACAGATTTTGGGCCCATGGGCCCGATGATTGTGAAAAGGATAAAGAAATGGCAGTGGCTCTAAGATTGAGGAATTGTGTGCCCATGGGCCCGATCTTTGATTGGGAGAAGGGTAGAGAAAGGGTCATGGCCCTAAGATTGACGATTTGTAGGCCCATGGGCCCGATTGTTCTTTACAAAGAGAATGGGGCAAGGGTCGCAGCCCTAAGATTGATGCTAAGGGATTTGCCTGCCTATCTAGAGGAGGTCCCAGTATCCCTTTGCTATGCCCTTCTGGAGGCTTGTTGATTCATTTTTCATTTCACTGACCAATTCTATCCCCTTATTTTTTTGTTCAGGGGTCAATTCTATCTCCCCAACTTTAGGGATCAAATCCAATGATGGCAACATTTGATCTGTACTTGGTGAATCCTTGCCTAGTCCTGACCATCAACTAAATTTATGATCTCTTCATCTAAGCTCCATACAGTAGGCTTCTCCTCAGGTTGTTCTGGGGAAGAGGGCATGCCTAGTTTAGGGGATTCTAGAATGATAGAAGAGTTTGGTTCAATCTCCCCTATTGGCTGATTTTGATCATGAGAGATAGCAATGATATGTTGAGGAGTTGATTCCTCTGCCAGGGCAGGAGCACAAATGGTTAGAGCAATTGAATCATCTGCTGGGGCAGGAGCTTGAAAAGTCAAAGTGACTGAATCTTCTATTGCAGTAGGAGCAAGAATAGTAGGAGTGATTGATTCCTCTGCCAAGGCAGGAGCATGAAGAGTCGAAGTGACTGAATTGTCTACCATGGCAGGAGCATGGATGATCGGAGTGACTAGTTCCTCTACCTTGGCAGGAGCAATAGAAGAAACAAGGGCCTTAACCGACTTAGGGTGAACCCTATTTTGAGGGTCGATTGAATAGCCAAAGGTTGTTCAATTGGTGTTGGCATAGAAGTCAGTTTAGGCTAAGGAGCTAATGGCAAAATTGGTTGTGGGGCCAAGGCTTGTGTGGTTGGCCGAGAAGCTGTTAGTGAAGTAGGCTGAGAAGCTAAGGGCCAGATGATTGGCCGAGGGGCCTTTGAAAATGTTTGTGGAGTCCAAGGCTGGGGAACAGATTTAGGTAATGAAGTATTTGCACAAGCGACAAGAGGAACTTGATTGTGCACAATTGATTGTGCCATTGACACGACTTGCATGACTGGCTGAGACTGGGGCATGGGTGGCCTAATCAACTAGCGTCAAGGAGTCGGCCGATGATGATGAATTGAATGATATTGCATTAATTCCACGTCTTCTTTTGCTTCCCCAATTATTGGATAGCCCGGCCCATATCGTCGCAAGAATTTTTCCTTGACAATTTCAAAATCCCATATTTCTATTTCATTCAATGAAAAAAACCAATCTAGGGTTGCACCCTCTAAAGATCTCCTAAAAAGAAAGGCAAGGGTCTTTCTATCATTCTGCCATCGAGATGATTTGCTCAGGAAATCATTGACATGGGTGAAGGGATCACCTGAGCCATTGTAGCGATGGTAGGTTGGCATTTGTGATTGGGGGATGTAGATAGTATAGAGGGGAAATTCAAGGGTTTCATGATCCTTGGCAACAGGTGGGGAGGAATTCACTAGGGGTGTGCATGTGGCACTCGGATGGGAGGGGGTGGGTTGGTGTGCAAGCTAAAGAATGACCCATAATGGGGTGAGTAGATAAAGTAACATGGTAGGACTGCCCAGGTGGGGTTATGGTAAGAGGTCGAACTGCTGATTGGGGAGGTGTGGCAGCTCGGTTGACTTTGGCTGGACCTTGATTAGTAGGCATCTTGCCCTTCATTAGAGATTGTATGAATGACAAGGTATTGGGATCAAGATGAAAAGATAGATCCTTAAGAGTTTGTTCTATACTAAATGAAGCGGACTGATGGGAATCCCCATGCACTTCAGGTTCCATGGCATCATTGACATGGCTCTCAAGTTATTGTTGGAGCTTGTAGAGACATTCCCCATACTCCTACTGCTCGAAGTAGTCTGACATCTTGACGTGTCTTCTGGACCTTAGCATCGTGGGCATCATGTCAATCATTCTACAAAGATGGTTAAAAAAGAGAGCAAGCAAAGCACACAATTGAAGATTTTTTTGTTATGTTTTGTTTTGTTTGAATTTTTTTGTTTCAATTTGGTTATTTGGAAAACAAGTTGAACACAAAATTAAAGAGTTTTTTTTTGTTTTGTTTTTTTAAGTGTTTTGAAAGAAGGAATTTTTTGTTTACAATTTTTGGTGAGCAATCAAGTTACGCAAACAAGTTTTTAAAATGACTACTCGACAGTTTTTTTTCTTTGGGTTGAAACCTTAGATTTGATAGATTGTTAGCAATTGTTCACTCAAGTAGGTATGGTTCCTATTACTTCAATCTTCAAGACCTAAGGTTATCACACAATCACCACGAGTAGGTACTTGGGTTCTTTGGATTTTGGGAAAGTGGTACAACCGGCCCAATCGTGCGAAGAGGAATACTCCACGGATGGGGGCTTACGGAGGTCTTGATGGAAACTACCAAATCAACTAGGAAGGAATATCCTAGAAGAGAGATAAGAATCCACCAAGAGAGTGTTTGGAGGGTGAGGGTGTGTTGGGAGAGAGAGCCCCCGCCTCGAATGCCCTACGAATCGGAGCAAGTTCGGTACCCAATGCAAGAAGCTAATGCTAAAATGAAAAATGAAGGGTAGGAGGAGAAGAAGCAATCAATATGCAAACATGAAATGAAAAGAAGTAAGTAAATTGAGCATGCGATATGCAAACGAGACAAGCAATCATGCAACAAACAAACAATCTAGTGACTAAAACTGAATTAGAATGAAACTAGTTGCACAGACAAATCAAGCTAGTATGGTTAAAGACATAGGTTGTTCCACTGTGGACGCCAAAAAGCTATCGACTCCAGAAATGTAGGTTTTAAATCAGCACCTCAAGAGAAGGTGAAAGATAGATGGATTAGAGGGAAGGGAGTGAATTGGAAAACACTCGGAAGGTGGTAAAAAGTCCTCACCTCAGTCCCACACTCACATTGATCCCCGAACTTTCATCTCACGATGTCACTCGAGCACCAGAGATGGTTTCATGTGGGAGGAGAATGAGGAATAGAATGACTTAGAACATAAAAGAGGTCGTCACTAGGAGTCGCGGGCTCCGCTTTATGGAATGTAAATCAAGAGATGAGTTGACCGTGTGTACCTTAGCGCGGGAGATGATATGTGGGTTAAACCTTCTTCCTCGTCGGCCGGCCGATGAAGAAGAGTCCACAACTGATGCTAGCTTGATGTAATTGTGCAACTAGAAGACAATAATACAAGAAAACAAGTGAAGAAGGATTAAAACTGAGTGAAGTGTAGTAACTCATAAAAACAATAACATAAACGACAACTGGAAACAAACTCACCAGATTCGGGGTTAGCCCTAACCCCCCTTTTTTTTGATTTTTTGTGATGATGAAAAACTTAATAAAATGATGCTTAAATATGAACTAAATCATTTGAATGAAGAGTTAGCAAAGAGAATATGAATGGTTAAAGACAACACAACCCAAGCAAAGTGGCAACCGGGTTGGACAGATTCAATGTAAACTACGCAGCTCTGATGCAGAGACCGTAACGAACAGTACCAATGTCAAAATAAAGTGATGTTTGTTTCAAAATAAATAGGACTCACCGAGGGTAGTTTTATATGAAGACAAGTTTGCTTGAATCTTATGATAAGCCGGATCTTGGACAGTGAAGTTCTGGAAACTCCCAGCACAATGTCGATGTAGGACCTACTATGGGAACCACAGATATCCGAATTAAATAATTCTTGTTGTAAATAAAAGAGGACTCTCCGGGGAACAATTTCTACAAAGAATGTATAGGCTGAATCTACCATGAAATGTATTTAAATTGACTGAGAAGATGATGACTTAGAAGAGAAGCCTTCGGATCTGTCTATGTAGCGCTGGTGTTGAAGCCGTAACAAGTAGAGGAAATGTCAGAATTGATCTATGTTTGTTGAAGATGAAAAATATCTTCATGAAGCACACTTATTCTGAAGAAAGTAAGGCCGAAAAATGGCTAGAAAGATCTGTAGAAGCCGATGATCAGCAGTGCAGCATGTCGGAGCATAGACCGGCTTCTTTCTCACTTTGGGATGATCTCCGGGCACCGAGACAAAGAAAGGATGACTTGGGGAGGTTGGGATGAGCCTAGGGTGGCTGGAAGACGAGGATAAGAATGCTGGAGGATGGGGATGCACTTCTTAGGTCGTTCATATGAGTCTCCCTTTATAGGGGATAAAAAACAGGTCAAAAAATAGCAAGTTTTGATACATCCGATCTTAGGTTGGATTTCCTCCATTTAATGATGTTAATTTCATCTTGAGGCATCTATAAATTTACCCAACTGATTTAGAGGTATTGTAAACCATGGATCACCTTCCCCATGTTCAAAATATGTCTCCACTTGAAGAGGAAACAAATCTTGTCTAAAAATGGCAAGTTTTGATGTATAAGACAACAAGTTGGATTGCCATCATTTGATGATGCTAATTTCGACCATTAAGCTTTCAGATACTTTACCAAGTGATATGGAGGAGTAAAAAGGAAGGTAAGGTCGTGAATTTGTCAGAGATGTGCCTAGTGGGCTAGCATGCATGCAATTGGGCTTGATCGGTACTGCGTGCAAACAGAACTGCACATCTGACTTCTAAAAGGTGTTGCGGACAAATGGTAGATCAGAATTGAATGTCATTTATTGCATTGAAAATAGGACTCATAGAAGAATATTATTGATGTTGAAGACTTCTTTATTGAACGTCCACAGAATCCTGTGAAAAATTTTCAATTAGAGGATATGCTGGGAAAAGCATAATTTGGCACACCACCAAGAGCAACATGGAAGTTAGAATGGGCTCTCATTTGGGAAAAATGAATTTGATAAGAGATCAACAACTCTTCCTCAAATTTATAGTGAACTCCTCGGCTTGTCCAAAAGAATGATTCAATTTTATTTTGAAGGTCTAAAAGAGTTGTTGCTAATGGAATAAGAGTTTAAGTTCCAAATAAGGCCAAATTGGCGTGTCTACATCGGCCAGTCTGATGTTGATTTGTCCCATCCAAACTCGGAGACAATTTTTATACTAACACAGTTTAAAAGATAATTTCCTGGAATAGCATACAATTTTTTTATTTTCGGATCTAACACAGTATGACCGAAGTCCCTAGGTTACCTAGCGACTTTAGCGCCGGAGGGGAAAGTCACTGGGTTACCCAACGACTTCCATTTAAAAAAAAAGTGTGAAAGACGCAGAATGCTTCAGCGACTTTCACTCATCATATTTTATTAATATATTATTATAAGTTAATATATATTACGTAGTTAACGTGTATAATTTTTTAAATAAAATTATTAAATGTTAATATATAATTGATAGTTAAAATATCTAATAATATTAATATATAATTTTTAATTAAAATGTAATAATTAATTTATATTTATATGTTTACAAATGTTATAGGTATAATTATAAATTTAAATAGTATATACAAATTATTTTATTAAATAATTTAAATAGTATATTATATATTTATAACATATTATAATACTATATTGAATAATAATTTATTTATATTAATATATATTATATTGTATAATTTATGAATATTAACTTTAAATGTTATGAATATTAATTATAGAAAAGTAATTATAAATATTTTAAAAATTAATAAATTAATTACATAATATTAATATTTCTAAATTAAATAAATATAAATAAAATAAAATTTAATATAATATTTTATATTAAAAGAATATCTATAATATTTATAAAAATATAGATGTAAATTCATTATTATATTTAATTAAATAAATTTTATATATTAACATTATTATATAATTAAAATATCAACTATATAATAACATTTAATAATTTAGTTTAAAATAATTATACATATTAACTACATAATATATATTAACTTATAATAATATATTAATAATATAAGATCAGTGAAAGTCGCTGATTTACGCAGCGACTTTGCCTCGTTTCATTTTTTTTTCAAAAAGAATGAAAGTCGCTGGTTTACGTAGCGACTTTTCCTCCATCCCCCACGTTAGCGACTTTGCCCAAAGTGTGTTAGTTTTGGAAATAAAATTTGTTGGGTGTTAGTTCCGGAAATAAGATTTTAAACCATGTTAGTTTAAAATTTTTCTCCCAAACTCGTGGCTAGTTTGTATGGGGAAAATCAACATTGGATTAGGTGTTTGGGTTTTTTTAGCAAATCCAACGTTGATTTGCCCCATCCAAACCTGTGGCCAGTTTAGATGTCACAAATCAACATCAGATTGGGTGTTTGGAATTTGTTGGCCAATTCGATGTTGATTTGTCCCATCCAAACCGATCACTAAATTGGATGGGACAAATCGGCATCACATTGGGTTATTGGGTTTTTTGGCCAATCAAAATGATTTTTTTTCAAATTTTCATTTTTAATGGATGCTCTACTTGAAGTTGTACCTCTTTATCAATTATACCAAATGTTATAGGTATGATAACAAGTTGTTCTTAATACAGTTCTACTTCATCATCACTCTCATTTTATGAAATGTTATAATAGTTATGAGGTAAAGATCTTACTGATAACACGCATTCCATATTCAAGTTATCATCTATGTAAAAGATTTGTTCTACTTAACTTACAAGTGCAAATGATTCATCAGTTATCAATCTTCTTTGTGTGTTTAATGATAGTAATTTATAGTCATTAAGCTTAAAACATTGATCTTTATTATACACATCCCACCATTCACATTTAGAGATCACTAAACAACTATTTGTATTGAATGATATCTCAAGTATATCTAATATCTATTCATAATATCTATCAAAACTAGATTGAACGCTAATTTTCCTTTAGTACTCCATCCAGATAAATTTGCATATCCTGGAAAATCATTTATTGGACTCAAAAGTATGAATCTCATCACAAAAACATCTGTTTGTGCTATGTCATAGGTCTTCAATCTGATCTCCTACAAATCTTTTAACTCTTTTACTAACAGTTGCAAGAATACATCGATGTCAATTCTGAGAGCTCTTAGACTGAGTATTAACATTGATATCATTGTGTATGTGGCTTTCATCCACATCCATGGTGGTAAGTTACATACAATTGCTACAACAGGCCAAATGTTGTACTTTAAAGACATGTTACCAAGTAGATTGAAGCCATCTGAAGCCAATCCAAGCCAAACGTTGTGTTTTCCTAATGTAAAATCTGAATAAAGTTCATCTACTCTTTTCCAAGCAGGAGAATTAGAAGAATGATGTATTTCACCAAACAACTGGTATGACCATTATTGGCTATGCCATGTCATTCACTTAGCTGTATTGGATGATATGAATAGACGTCGCAATATATCTCTTAATGGAAAATAATGTAAAACTTTTGGTGTTATTTTTTTTTATTTTTAGAATCATCTTTATATCTAAAAGTGTTATATTGTGAACAAACACCTTTATCTTCATTATCTCTCCATGAAAGAATATAATTATTTTTACATGCATGAATTTTTTCATAAGTAAGTCTTAATTCTTTAACCATTTTTTAAGTTCATACCAATTATCGAGAACACATACAGCATCAGGTAAGACTTTGTTAAATAAAGATAATATCATATCAATACATCTTCTACCCAGATCATTCATTGACTTAAGTTGAATCAACTTTTTAAGAAATTTGTATTTAGATACATCTTTCGCACCATCATATAAAAGTATTTTTGAATATTTTAATAATTTAAAATATTTTAAACTTTTTTATTTGGTTCATTTTCATTATATCGGGTAGAAGATTTATTGTTTTGTATATCTTGAAGTATTTTTTAATTCATATTCTACACAATCATCTTGCCGTTCTTTTATTCGTATATCTTCCTCAATATTAGAATTAATTATAATTTTCCCATGATATATCCAAGTTTGGTATTTAACCATATTCTATCACATATTAGGTGTTCTTTCACAACATTTTTTTAGATTAAATGTATAAAATATATTTTACAAGGACATTGTATTAAATCCTTATGTTGTCCATGTCTATAGTGTCCTTGAATCATGAAAAGCATAGTTTAAGAATTCAACCCCTCGAAGACATGTAGAATA
Organism: Cryptocoryne crispatula var. balansae; assembly: GCA_036172225.1. Lineage (NCBI taxonomy): Eukaryota > Viridiplantae > Streptophyta > Magnoliopsida > Alismatales > Araceae > Cryptocoryne > Cryptocoryne crispatula. The sequence continues at coordinate 20,114,409 of CM069931.1, read as the reverse complement.
TAATTTATTAAGAATATGTATCCAATAGTTATCTAAGATACTTATTTCTTCTAATAAAAAATTTTCAAATTAAATAAATGACAATCTAATAAATATATTACTTTAATCGTATCTCCTCTAAAGGAAGAAACTTTCAATTGAATATGTCATTTGAAGCTTCTGATCGACATGAAAAAAAATAAATATATATAATGTTAGACAAATATTTAATCAAACAACAACATTTTCTCTTTAAACAAACTAAACAAACTATATGACATTCAAGCTCAAGCCAGACTGCTCAACCGATTAGGATTGGATTGGTTTGGTTTGATTTGATTTATTGTGTTTTCAATGCTTGGATTGGTTTGAACCAGTTTGGTTTGTTTTTTAGTGTCTAGTACAAGCCATTTCATTTAGCTCAACCTTTTAGGCCAAGTCAAACAGGCCAAGTCAAAGCCAAATTAATTTGGTTCAGTTTTCTGACTTCATTCAGTTCAAACCATTTTGATAGAATCTATGATGCATCTTAAGTTTATCCTTTAAATGCAACTTAACCATGTTTGACAATACTTAAATTAATTTGGTTTGCTTTGCAACTTAAATTATGTCATTTTTGCCAACTATGTATATTGGGTATTCTTTAAATTTTAATTTTTAAACTACATTCACAATGTGGCCTACAATAATTTTTAAAGCCACATTTATTTAATATAAAATCCAAACAACCTAAATTGAGAATGTGGGATTGTTTTGTTTTAAATATTTTCATAAATTATGTCATTTTGCCATGTATATTGGGAATTCTTTGAATTTTATTTTTTGTACTACTATCACTAGGTGTCCTACAATAATTATTAAAGCCAAAGTTATGTAATAAAAACAAACACCCTTGTTTAATTTTATTTTTTGCATTACTATCACTATGTGTCCTTGAATGATTTTTTAAGCCAAAATTATTTAACATAAATATATAAATCATAAAAAAACGCCATATAAAAATGTTTTCTAACAAAAACATAATATTGTGACACAAAACTAATTTGTTACGCAAACAAACACTCCACAATTATTTAATCCAATATGTCATGTAAACAAAATTGTGACACAACTACTTTGTGTTGTATACAAACATCAAATAAAATATTTTCTAAGCATAAATTTGTAACAAAAACGTACAATCAAACACCAAATTTATCTAAGCATATGATTTTCTAAATGAACAAGGAAAAAATTTATACCTTAAAAAAGAAGATTCGGCCAGTTAGCCCTAGCTAGGGTTTGGTCACTCCAAAGGATGACCGCAACAGCACTGGCAACCGATGGTGGCGGTGGCAATGGCGAAGCTCAATGACGGTAGCAACAAGGGAGGTGGTAGTAGTTAGGGGAGGAAGTGGCGCACGACGATGAGGGACACAGTCGACCGAGCAGGAGGAAAAGTGGAGTCGATCATGATTATAAGGGCAATTTACTGGAGACGGCTGGCAAGCTGTTGTCAATGGTGCAATTAGTTACATTGGTGATAGCTTAACCCATCATCAATAAATCTCAACTATTGAACTTTTTGGCGACAACTAGCAAGTTGTCGCCAATGGATGTCGTGTTGGGTTAGCCCGATATTAATTATGATGATCCACTTGTTAATGGGCTCGACTTAGCACACTATTAGGTTTATAAGATGAAACATGGCTTATTGGGCTGTTTCTCCTGTTTGGCCCAGGATCCGACTATGGGTAGGATCCTAATCTTAGTCGAACTTGGACTGGTCCCTCCTCTCTATATAAGCACAGGCAGGACTGTGACTCCCCATACGGTTGCACCATACAGGCTCAATAGAGAGAGGAAATCAGAGGGTCGTCTGAAGGAGATGGGCGATTCCTATCCGACAGATCTTCCTCGTTCTTGTCTTCCGCAGCGCAGGATGGAGTTTAGATCGTCGTCAAGTATTCCTACAAAATCCAACATGTGGTATCAGAGCCCGTGTTTTGATCCACGGTATCTGATTTGGGAATCGGTTTTTGATTTTCCGATTTCCTATGCGTTCTCTTCCCATCGAATCGATCTTGGCTACTCTCCGCCGGCGCCCACCCGGATGCGCTCGGCTGCTCGTCCCAGTCCCACGGCGGCAGAGAGTGCCGGATGGCGCCTGTCTGGAGGCCGCTCCCCTGCAAGCGATGGTTTCTGGCGCGCGGCTATTGGTAACGCCTAACGGCGCTACAATCCCTGAGCCAGGACGGCGCCAGCGATGGCGGGTTTACGGACCGTGCTGGTCGGCTTGGCCCGCGGGGGCAGGCGCCTGGAAGGGTGGCTGCGCATCCTTGGCCCGCGATGGCTGAGAGCGCCGACTGCGCCGCTTGCTGTTTGGTTGGACAGGTTGAAGAGGAGCGCCGGACGGCGCCGATTAGCGCTGGACCCCAACTGCAGGGCGGGGCAGGGGGGTTGACCCCGGCCGGAGCTGCGCGTTGCGCGCGCCCGCCCGCGGCAGCAGGCTGAGCAGGGGGGCAGCGGACAGCTGCCTCCTCAGCGGACGCCGCTGCCACCTTCTCCGACCGGTGAGGGGGCCGCCTTGTCTGCTACCCAGCCCAGCCGCTAGTCCTCCAACTCCCACTGCCGCCGCCCAAGGAATCCATGCGTTAGGGTTTCTCCGTGCAGGAGAAACGGAGAAAATTTTTGAAGTAGCACACTTTAAAAGTATATTTTCGCAAGTAACACAGTAAATTTTTGTTTCCAAAATTAACACGGTTTGACCGAAGTCACTAAGGGTCTCTTTGTTTGCACGTAAAAACTGTTACAAGCGCCGGTTTTCCCATTTTTCTTTTCCACCGTGTTATTTGTTTAGCCGTAAAATGAATAGTCAACGTAAAACCTCCTCCATTGACCAACGCATCTAGGAATTTCGGCCTCCCAAAAAATTTAGCGGACGCCGTTTTCTGGAAAGGTCACTTGCGAGGGTTTTAGATAAGAAAATTAAGTAAAAAAATATATAATTCTAAATAGAAAAATTTTTGGGAAAATATTTTAAATTTTTGATAAGATGTCTTTTTCAATTTTAATTATTGATATATTTTAAAAACTTAAATAAAAAAGTTATAACAATTTTTATTTTAAAAAATATTACATTATATAATATTTTATAATGATGAATGTAATAGTCATTTGTTACGAGAAATAATTCAATTAAAATATATATTATTTTAAAAGTCTTATATATTATATTTTAAAATGCAAAAATATTCAAAATAATTTACAAATAACCAAATCACTGAAAAGTGTTTTCAAGAAAATGTTTTACATGTCAACCAAATAAATAATTACATTTTTGGGAAAAAGATTTACCAACAACCAAACGATGGATTATGTTTTCAATTTCTTTAGAAAAGTTACTCCAAAAAAATTGTTTTACGTGATTTTGTTTTTACAAGGATCCAAACGGACCCTAAGTTACGTAGCGACTTCGGGGAGCGAGAGACAAAGTCGCTAACAAAGACAGCGACTTCACGCGCAACGACTTTAAATTTTTTTTTTTTACATAAAGGTGAAGTCGCTGCATAAATCCAACGACTTCACCTTAATTATTATATATATATATAAATTATATATAAAGGTGAAGTCGCTGGACAATCCAGCGACTTCACCTTAACTAATTTATATATATAAATTATATAAATTATATTTTATAAATATTATATATAAATGTTATATATAAATATATTAAATATAAATTAAATATTATTTTAAAATATAATAACTAATTTTATAAAAATATATTTATTTTAATTTTAATTTTAATTTAACATATTATATTAAATTTTAAATTTTATTTTTATTATATATAACAACATAAAATGTTATGTTTATTTAATTAATATTTATGTTGTTAAATTAATTTAATATTTATTTTTAATTTTATATTTTTAAAATAGTACATTTTTCAACATTATTAAATGTCACTATATTATTAAATAAATAAATATTTAAAATTTAAAATGTAAAAAATAAAATTATTAGTAAAATGAGAGGAAGTGCAGCTTATGCATTAATATCTCAATATGATAATAAAATATTTCAAGAAATAAGAGAACAATCTTCGTTTGAAAATGCTCTAATGCATTTTCATCTTGTTACTGGTAAAACCACCAAGACGCTTCTGATCTTATAAGAGCATGTTGTAAAATGTTATACAACAATCTAGACCATTATATAATACAATGGTGTCATTCTATGTTTTCATTACAGTTTTTATATCCAAACTTAACTACTCCCAATTTAATAGATTTTATAATTAGTAAAATGAGAGGAAGTGCAGCTTATGCATTAATATCTCAATATGATAATAAAATATTTCAAGAAATAAGAGAACAATCTTCGTTTGAAAATGCTCTAATGCAATTTCAATTTATCTTATTACAATTCTTCACGGCATCAACTAGACCTGATGCAATAAATATTGATGATATAGAAACAATTCTAGGAAAAATGAAATTATGTAATATATGTTATTTAATAGAATTTTCTACTGATTATTCAACATATGTATGGAAATTACCACCCCCAAATTGGAATCATTGGGAATTATAATACTTTAATAATTTCCCATCCCCTTGGGATGCTAAACTAAAAGAATATTATCATACATTTTTAAAAGAAACTGAATTAAGAAAAGCAGGAACAGATAGTCTTTCAACAAGAATAAACTATGCAATAAATTGTTTTAGAAACTATTATAAAGAAACATCTATTATACAATCATTTAATAAGTCAAAACATATTTATCAAAAATACTCTAATACAACAAACATTAATAGTGCTTGTGAAAAACTATTACCAACACTATTATATGGTTGTAGACCAGCGCGCAACAAGCGTGGTGGATCCAATAAAACCAAAACTTATAAGACTTATAATAAGACATACAATAAGATATATAAGACACAAAGTCAAGGCTCTGTTAATAAACCACGAACAAGAAGATATCCTTATAGAAAGAAAAGATTTCAAGTTAGATCCAAATCTAACTCCATAAGCACTGTTCTATGGGAGTAGTTAAATTTGGTTATAAAATTTATTAAATTGGGAGTAGTTAAGTTTGGATATAAAAACTATAATGAAAACATAGAATGACACCATTGTATTATATAATCTGCCATATGTTGTACTGGGATATTATCTATATTAAAATAAATTTCTATCTGTGTATGATTTTCTTTTAGAGGAATTTTAATATTAGATGGATAATAACTATAAGGTGTCTTTTCAGTTCGTTTGGATTCTGTATTTATATTATAATCGCTCCAGCTATAATAACCTTGCGGTCCCCAAGTAGCTGGTCTTTTACCAGCAACTAGGTATATGAAATCCATCAAATTTTGTATGTTTATTTATTTTTTTGTAATTTATTACCATTCTTGCCTTTCCTCTTTTTTGTTCTGAATGGTTCCTAACCATAAAGGCGGATAAAATATAACAATGATCAAAGAAGCGTCTTCAGTTAATTTTATATTTTTAAAATAGTACATTTTTCAACATTATTAAATGTCACTATATTATTAAATAAATAAATATTTAAAATTTAAAATGTAAAAAATAAAATTATTAGTAAAATGAGAGGAAGTGCAGCTTATGCATTAATATCTCAATATGATAATAAAATATTTCAAGAAATAAGAGAACAATCTTCGTTTGAAAATGCTCTAATGCAATTTCAATTTATCTTATTACAATTCTTCACGGCATCAACTAGACCTGATGCAATAAATATTGATGATATAGAAACAATTCTAGGAAAAATGAAATTATGTAATATATGTTATTTAATAGAATTTTCTACTGATTATTCAACATATGTATGGAAATTACCACCCCCAAATTGGAATCATTGGGAATTAGAATACTTTAATAAATTTCCATCCCCTTGGGATGCTAAACTAAAAGAATATTATCATACATTTTTAAAAGAAACTGAATTAAGAAAAGCAGGAACAGATAGTCTTTCAACAAGAATAGGTTTTACAATAGTGGATATTATTCTCGATCGGCTCCCCACCTTGTTGATATAAGGAAGAAGCGTCAGTTGCAGTACAAAAATTACTATCTAAAAGGTAATCATTGTTACGTTCAGCGGACATTTTTACTCTAGATGTTCTTGATTATACTCAGATATTCCCCTAGGCTCAATCTCATAGCAACAATGGGTACTACACACTGAGTAAGATCAATACTACTCACTAGAATAATAACGTCTACTGAATTTTACAAAGATTTCTTAAGACAAATAATTTCTATACTGACCTTGCTCTGATACCAATTCGCTTGAGCGTCGTCTTTCGGGGGCGTCTCGTTGTTGATGGAAGGAAGAAGCGTTTGTTGATGGAAGGAAGAAGCGTCAGTTGCAGAGAGAAGAAGTGTCGCAGAGTCAATGGCAGAAGCAACTTAATGGAAGCAAATGAAGAAGCGCGAGAGAGACACTCAAAGGGATCGATTTCTGATATTTCACAAGATGTATTTTGCAAGGTGTCTTACAATGAAGGTTTACATGCTCTTATATAGTCGAGCGTTACACACTATTCTGGACTTCAGTCGATTTGAAATCCAAAAACTATGGGTACAATACCATGGGCTCAATACCAGGGGCGCCCGTGGTTTTACAACAGTAGGTGGTTTTACAATAGTGGATATTATTCTCGATCGGCTCCCCGAGGCTCAGATCGAATCTTTATACAGTGTTCTGATTGTGATCTTCCATGTCTTCATCTATTTCGTCAGCCCATCTCGTATCTGTATTTTGCCAAAGTTCCTTTGTTTTTGGTCCTAGAATATTGATATCCAGCCTTTGTTGATAGCTGGGTCCTCCATGATGACTTTTGTGCACCAATTTTCCTTCGTCTCGAATCATTATTCTTCCATCCGTCCAACTGGGAACAGTTATTGGCCATCCTCTTTCATTCTTCATTCCTCTGATATTTATTTGTTGTTCTTGTTCTTCATTAAAGAGACCATTAGATTCTATATAATTTATTTCATAGGAATATTGTGGTTTAAACCTCCATATTTGTATTGAAGGATAAGTATTTCCAATTGTTATTTCTTGAAACGTGGCAGTAATATCTATTTCGAATACTTGGACAAGAAGGGGAACCCATCCAACTATCGTTTTTACTATCATGGGAAAATTTAAATTATTTATTTGCTCTCTGGTAACAATTATTTTATTTACTAATCCTTTTTCAATAACATGAATACTCTGATCATCTATTTCATGGTGTACCAGAGTTATTCTTCTTTTCTCATTATATTCAGTTAAGCAATCTGCATATTCCATCATGAGTCTCATTAGATGAGAATCCCATATTTTTTTATTTATTGTTTGCATTATTTCTGGAGGAAATATTTCATTTATATGGTTATGAAGAGCTATTCTTTTTGCTTTTTCTAATATTTTGGAGAACATAGAAGTTTTTTCTAGGTCATTTATAATATTGAGCTGTTTTTTTTATTCTTCTTGATAAATATATTTTTCAAGAAGTGGTAGCATATGATGGTAACAAATATTAAGATAATTATTTCTTTCAGCTGCATTTTGTTGTGTAAGGTTTATTATTTGATTTTGTAAATGAAAATTTATATTTTGGTTGCTCATTATATTTGCTTCTAGAGCTATTAGATATTCTTCCATATTTCTTATGGCGGAAATATATTCTGGATTACTTTGCAGTCCTCCAGTACTCTTCCATATTTTATTGAGATTTTCATAAATATTCGTACTTAAAGTCTTATTGCTTCTGTAAGAGCTTCTAGCTTGGGCTAATTGATGTATTATTTTCTGGTTTTGTACTTTTGCCATATCTATAATAATATTTCCTTCTACAAAATTTATATTTATTTTTGATTCTCCTTTATTAATAGGAGTAATGTAGGAGTTTATTGGCATATTGATCTTTGGTACTGTATTTGCTGTATTTGAAGAAGAGGCTATTCCTTTATTTGACATGGCTGCTTGAAGGAAGTTATTCTGCATGCTGAAAAAGGTCGAGACAAATAATCAGCAACAATATTTTGATAGCCAGGTAAAAAATGTATTGAATAACTATATTCTTCTAATTGCATTAACCAACGTACTCTTCTACTATTTTGATCTTCTTTTCGATTTTTTATATAATGATATAATCCTTTATTATCAGTATTAATTCGAAAAGTAGTTGGTAGTAACCAATATTTAAAACTTTTGATAGTTTTTAATATGGCTAAAAATTCTTTTTCATATGTAGAATAATTTATTTCAGGTTTAGAGAATTTTCCAGAATTATATCCTACAACGTCTTCTTTTTCTACAGTTAATATGCCTGCCCAATAAAGTTGGCTAGCATCAGTGGAGACTATTAATTTATCAGTTTCCTTTGGTATAATGGTTTTTGGTATTTTAGTTATTATAGATTTAATATATTTAATTTCTTTTTCTGCTTCTGGAGAGAGTTTAATTTTGATCTTATCTGTTTCCCATCTGGTTATGATTTTATCATTTTCTTTTTTATATTTTTATTTTATGAATTAATCATTCCTTGTAATTCTTTTATTAATTCACTTAATCGAGGAATATATTTTCTACCATAATTTAAAATTTCTAAAAAACTTTGTAGTTGTTTAAGTGTTGTAAATGTGTCTGGGAATTCTTTTATTTTACTTATAATGTGAGTTTGAAATTCTATAGAACCTTGATCAATATTTTTTCCTAAATATTCTATTTTTTGTTTACAAAGTTCAATTTTTTTGGGTGATAAAATTATACCATTTTTTATATGAATTTCTCTTGTTATTTGTAGATGGTATTTATGTTCATTATAATCCTTAGAGAAAACTAATATATCATCTATATAGACTACAATAAAATCATTATAATCTTTAAAAATTGAATTCATCCATTTTTGAAATATTTGTGGTGCATTTTTTATTCCAAATGGCATTACATTCTATTCTAAATGTTCGTATGGTGTAGAGAATGAACTTAATTCTCTAGATTCTTGGTCTTCTAATTTTATTTGCCAAAATCCTGATTTAGCATCAAACTTACTAAACCATTTTTTATCTTGTAGTGTTTTTAAAATACTATCGCAACTAGGTATATGAAATCCATCAAATTTTGTATGTTTATTTATTTTTTTGTAATTTATTACCATTCTTGCCTTTCCTCTTTTTTGTTCTGAATGGTTCCTAACCATAAAGGCGGGTGAAATATGTGGACTTCTACTAGTTTGTATTAGATTTAATTTTTTTAATTCACTGATTTGTGTTTGAAATTCTATTACATCTTCTTTAGAATAAACTAAAGGTTTTGTTCTTAGATTTTTTCTTTATGTTCTGGTAGAAGTTCTATTTTACAATATCTTGGACTTCTATCCCATAATTTTAAAGGTTTTTCCGAAAATAATTCATCTAGACTATTTAAATACATATCTTGAAAACTTTCTTTAGATATATTTATTGGTGTTTTAAAAATTCTTGGTACAATAAAGTATCGTGGAATAAGAATTTTTTTATCATTTTTTGTAAAAGTATTAAACATCTTATCTATTATGATAGGTGAATATTTATTTATAAAATTATTACCTAGGATCATATTACTCAGTCCTTCTTTTATTATGTATATTTCAGGAATAATGAATTCTTCTTCAATTTCATTTTGATCTAGAATGTATATGGAAACATTTCTAGATATTTTGGTTGAATTAGTATTTCCTGCTAATCCACTGAATAATTGTGGTTTTTTAAGATCTTCAGTTAAATTTATAGGCCAAAATTTTTCTTCTACAATACTCTTAGTTGCTCCTGAATCTAAGATAGGGAAAATACTATAATTTTGCCCATTTTCTAATTTAATTTTGATACATATTCTGTTTATCTGTCTAGTTATCACTTCCATTAGATAAAATTGTAAATTTTATTTATTATAAGATCTGCTAACTTGTTTCTCTTTTTAATTCTAATAATTGATGATTTTTCAAAACTTTTTATTATTATAGTTACTTCTCCACTATATGTGGATTTTATAGTTCCTTCGGTAATCTATAAATCTACATTTTTAACCAACCATTTTTACCTTTTATTATACCATAAAATTCATCTGGTATCATGAATCCTAAACCAGTGTATAGAATTTTTCTTTCTGTGGGTAGTAAGGTTACGTTTTCATTTGATAATAACGTAAAACCTATTTCTGATTTTTCTGGCCAATCTACTGTTCTATCGTATTTGATAACATATATTTTATAATCTTTGAATAAGTATTCTTTTACTTCTTTATTCAAAGGTCTTTCCATTCTTATCATGTTTGATGAATCTGTTAGGATTTTTTCAACTGTTATTTGTTTATTTTCAATGGTAAAAGTAATGGTATAAGGGTTTATTGTTATTGGATTATATTGATTTAAAATATCATTACCAATTATTAATGCAACAGCATCTGGAGAAGTATAAAGAGTTTTAAATTTTAGATTATGAAGTTCTTTATTAACATCTTCAATTCTTAATTCATTAATAATAGCAGTATTTTCGAATGTTACTATATTTCCATCAAATGTGATATATTGTTCTATATGATTACTTTTTTCAGTGTTTCCTTCTATAATTTTACTGTTTATATGTGATATAGAAGCTCCAGTATCTATTATAGCATTAATCCATATGAATTTTATTGGACTTAATTTAACTTGGACTTTGATCATTGTTAATTTAGGGTATACCTTTTTGGCTATAGTCATTATTTCATTTTGGTCGTTTCTTAAGTATTTATCTATACAATAAGAATATCTAGGTTGTTCTATATCTTCTTCATCAATATCTTTTATTGTTAATCGACTAGAAGGATATTCTAGATTTTTTAACTTAATCATTTTATTATCTATTATTAATTCTATATTAATTTGAGGTTTGTTTTTTTGTTTTAAATCTTCTAAGGCTATATGCCATTCTTTAGGAAGACTAATTTTATCCATTTTAGGTTCAATTATTTTAGAGTAAGATTGTTGATCTTCTAACATTATTATATTTTGATTTATTGGTTTTGTTGGCATATCATTATGTTCTGATAAGCTTGCTAATAATTTAGTTGTTATTGTTAATGGTTTACTACCGGGAGTCATTTCTATATTTCTAAGTTCATGGTATATGTATAAATCTTCATCTATATTTTTATCATTTAAGCTTATTGAATATTTTTATGTTCGCAATGGCGGAGACCATCACGTGATGGCTCTTGAAACCACTACCAATTTACATGATTTTTGTGATGGCTTTCAAACAACCATCGAGGACACCATTATCGATGATGACTTTTAGAAGCAGTCACCAATAATCCATCACCACTACCCTTAGTGAATTGATATGAGATGAGGTGTGTGCTACATTAATATTAAATTAATTATCATTAAATTACTGCATATATGGTTATTTTTATGTTATCATATATGTTAGTAGATATACACTCTCTTGTTATATATATACATGAGGGAGTAGATGTTGCAAGTCTATTGAGTCATATGTGATTCAACGTGATCATATTATTTTTAGGCGATCAGAATAATGGTAGAACCATGATGTTTCTAGTTGAGTTCTTTAAATTATTAATATATTGAGATTCGTTGTAATCTTTAAAATTATTTAATCATCAAATTGTATTATCTTCTTTATTCTCAAACCAATGTAATTTTGAGCGGTTATTTTCTCTAGGTATATCGTCAGACGTCTGTAGTTTGAAGTAACTGATAACATTTTTTTTTAACTCGCATCTTCAAAATTCAAAATTTACGAGGGGTCAGAAATTAGTTGATTGCTTGCAACACACCGAAAGGACTACCCTGTACAATTTTATTTGGAAAACTGAGATGAAATGAAATGAAATGTGTCTGCGGGTGTGGACGGGTGGACAAGAAGGGTGAGCACTAGATAGTAACGTCGACGTCGAGCATCATCCACTTGGACTCCGATGGGGCCCACGATCTAACCTGTCAGTCTGTCAAGCACCAGATATCCGACACCGACGTGGGCGTTGCCGGAACCGGTACAGATCCAATAATATTATCGCCATTGAACAATAATATCAATTCCTTTTAAATCTTTGCTGTCATATCTGTCTTCTACGTCGTCTCCGTCGTAATGTCTCTCCCTAAATATTCACTAGAAAATGCATCAGTGTACATGTACATTATATGCTTGTATGTGTTTTATCGCTTGATGCGACGGTCCACTACAGGAATTAAAGTCATTAGCGACGGCTTACCGCCGTCGCTAAAAATACAAAAGCCGTCGCCATAAGGCAATAGCGACGGCTCTTCCGCCGTCGCAATACTGTCGCAAATAAGCCCGTCGCCAATTTTAATGGCGACGGCTCAATATAAGCCGTCGCTTTTAGTATTATTTGCGACCACCAAAACCGTCGCAATTAAGTTATTAGCGACGGCTGAAACCATCCCTCATAAAGCGCGACGGCACTAAGCCGTCGCAAATAAATTTACACCCGTAATAGACATTAGCGACGCGCTTATCGCCGTCGCTAATACACCCGCCCCGCGGCGCACACTCGGGCCGGGGTGCATTTTCGGTTTTTATACGGCTTAGGGCCGTCGCTAATATCCCCGCGGGGTGCATTTTCGTTTTACACGACCGAGAGCCGTCGCTAATACTCAATTTCCCCCCGCGACACCCGCGGGGTGCATTTTCGGTTTTGCGACGCTAGGGCCGTCGCTAATACCCCCCCGCGGGTGCATTTTCGCGCGACGGCCGAGAGCCGTCGCTAATACCCACCCCGCGCCCGACGACACCCGCGGGGGTGCATTTTCGCGCGACGGCTAAGAGCCGTCCCTATTACATTAATAGCCGTCGCTTAAATACAGTTTAGTGGACGGCCGTTAGGGAGCCGTCGCAAAATAACTTACGCTTTTTAAAAAAAAAAATTTTATTGCAATCAATTGTATTCTCGTAGCAAGACTCGTATACACAAATAATTTGTCGGTTGCCCGATCAAAGCCATTAACATTCATTCATAGATAATAAACACTGACATTCTTTAATAAGAAAAATTCATATTTATAAAACGTATCATTACACAACAACTATCTCAAATACAAAGAAATAATAAAATAGAGAGTAAACTCTCTCACTCAACCTTCCCAAAAGAACGCTCATCGTCTTCTCGCGTCCTCGTCATCGTCCTCCTCCTCCTCGTCCCCCGTGCGCCCTCTATAGCCTTGGGTTGGCCTCGAACTAGACGGATCTGCAGGTGGGAGCCTCATGTTTTAATTGGGCTAACATTTCTTGTGTTAGCCGTGTCATCGACTCTGAAACCGTTGACGTTGGGCGTCCATTGTTGTTGGAGCGAGTCGATCATCGAGTTTTGTTTCTCGATTTGTGTAGCTTGAGCATCGACTTTGTCCACCAACCGCCGGTAGCCCGACCCGGCGAGGTACTCGCACCCTCCACCGCATACACCATACCAGGTGTTGCGGGTCCGTCCTCTCCCCCCACATCGGATCCGTCCCGGCCTCGTTCCCTCGAACACGGTGATAAATGCATCCTCGCCAGAGAATGGCCGCCCGAATTCCGAGCATCCGGACCTCCGACCGGGGGGCATTCATCAACCGGCGCATCTCATCCTATATAATGTAAATATAAAGTCGTTTGTTATATGAAATAAAAATTGTCTAATGTTGATACAAACAAACATATTGTGTACCATAACTTGATGACTTTCGTCGTTGCACCATACGAGGGATCCATCCTCTCGCCTCTTTCGTTCGGGTCATCTCGAAGACCTCCGGACGGTAGGACGACGCCCTTCTTTGTTTGTCTCGTTAAGAGAAAACATTATGAACACATTAGTACTATTATCGAGATATACAATAGTGAATAATAAAAAATTATAAACTTACAAAAATCAATATGCACTCGATGAATGTTGGTTCTACCTCGCCATAAGGCATGCTCAAATTAGCCCCGTTTGTTTTATTCCTTTGGCTAAGTGCCTACAAACAAGTTCATAACACATTAATTTTGTTAAGACAAGCTAATAAAATGAGTTATCAAATGTGGATTACTTTTAAATTAAATAAATTATTTACCTTATTGTCGTCCCTCTCGCCATATCTCACACATATGACGCCACCGAGTCCGGATCGCATTGTGGGAGGCACAACGACAAGTGCCTCTCCTGAGCCCCGTAAAATACTTTGTACGCCAAAATTGTATTAGTTACAAGACATAATCGTTTACTAAAAAAATAAATATGAAATTTTTACCTTCTTCTTAAGATGACCCCTTTGTTTTCTTTGCATCTCTCCCATATGCCTTAAAATTTCCGCATCTATGGATGGTGACCGCTCAAATGTAAAATGTCCTACAGGGAAAAATACATAGATTAGTAATTTTAAAGTGAAAAAAAACAAATAAGCTCAAGTACTTTTATTTACCTCGAGGTCTCTAAATATCGCCTCCTTCTTGTCATCCGGAAGGGTCATGTAATCCCGTTGCCATAAGTTGCAATGTACCCCGTTGCAAACTCCAAGATACGAGGTGAACTCCGGCCATTCGGGCCTACACCCGATCCTCCAATGACCCGGACGTTCAATGTCTCCCCGCGCTAATGTCCGCACATTATACGCTCATAGGACCTCTCCCACGTCTAGCAACCGTAGGCCGCATGCCAAAAATTTTAACACATTTAAAAATTGATATTTATAAATCTACAAAATATAAAAAATTGATATTTACCGGAGAGGCGAAGAAGATGGACGTAGGGGGCGTCGCCGTAGTAGGGCGAGTGTCAACCGCCCGGGATGGTCCACTCGATGGCATCGCATCCTCGGGTAGGTTGAGATGGGCCCCGAGAACCACCCTGATCGGTGGATCCACCGTCGTCCCACTCTCGATGCACGTCGACTCTTGCTAAATTTCTTCATCTCGCAATATAATCTTTAAAATTGCAATCCGGCCTCGGTGTGGTGTGTTATACATTTTTCCAAGCTAGCGGCCGGTTTGCCCGATCCAACCCATTTAAAGCCGCTCGGGCACGCAATCGGCCTCGGTGGGGTGTTATGCATTTTTCCAAGCTAACCGGCCGGTTTGCGCGATCCCAGCCGGTATCCGCCGATCGAGCAACCGACCTCGGGGTGGGGTGTTATGCATTTTCCGCATCATCGGTTTGCCGATCTAAGCGGATCCGGCTTCGATCGGGCAAACCGGCCTCGGTAGGGTGTTATGCATTTTTCCAGCTAACGGCCGGTTTGCCTGATCCAGTCGGATTTCGCTGATCGGGCAAACCGCCGGGGTGGGGTGTTATGCATTTTTCCAGCTAACCGGCCGGTTTGTTCGATCCAATGCCGGATTCGGCTTCGATCGCAAACTGCCTCGGGTGGGGTGTTATGCTATTTTTCCAGCTATCAATGGCTTGCCCGATCCAGCCGGAATCCGCTTGATCGGGTAAACCGGCCTTCGGGTGGGGTGTTATGCATTTTTCCAGCTAACGGCCGGCTTGCCCGATCAGCGGAATCCGCTCGGGCAACTGGCCTCGGGGTGGGGTGTTATGCATTTTTCCAGCTAGGCCGGGTTTGCCCGATCCAAGCCGGAGTTCGGCTTCGATCGGGCAAACCGGCCGGGGTGTGTTATGCATTTTTCCAGCTAACCCGGCGGTTTGCCCGATTCAAGCAGATCTTGGCTTCGACGGCAACCGCCTCGGGTGGGGTGTTATGCTATTTTTCCAGCTAACGACCGGTTTTGTTCCGATCCAAGCCGGAATCCGGCTTCGATCGAGGCAAACCGCTCAGTGGGGTGTTATGCATTTTTCCAGCTAACGGCCGGTTTGCCCGATCTGCCAGTTCCGGCTTCGATCGGCAAACCGGGCCGGGGGTGGGGTGTTATGCATTTTTCCAGCTAACCGGGCCGGTTTGCCCGATCCAAGCCGGATTCCGCTCGACGCAAAACTGCCTCTGGTGGGGTTATGCTATTTTTTCCAAGCTAACCGGCCGGTTTGCCGATCCAAGCCGGGTCCGGCTTCGATCGAGCAAACTGCCTCGGGGTGGGGTGTTATGCATTTTTCCACGGGCGGTTTGCCCTGATCCAGCCGGTTCCGGCCGGACGGCAAACCGGGGTGGGGTGTTATGCATTTTTCCAAGCTTAACGGCCGGTTTGTGATCCAAGCCGGATTCCGGCCGATCGGGCAACCGCCTGGGTGGGGTGTTATGCTATTTTTCCAAGCTAACCGGCCGGTTTGCCCGATCCAAGCCGGAATCCGGCTTCGATCGGGCAAACCGGCCTCGGGGTGGGGTGTTATGCATTTTTCCAAGCTAACCGGCCGGTTTGCCCGATCCAAGCCGGAATCCGCCTTCGACCGGGCAAACCGGCCTCGGGGTGGGGTGTTATGCATTTTTCCAAGCTAACCGGCCGGTTTGCCCGATCCAAGCCGGAATCCGGCTTCGATCGGGCAAACCGGCCTCGGGGTGGGGTGTTATGCTATTTTTCCAAGCTAACCGGCCGGTTTGCCTGATCCAAGCCGGAATCCGGCTTCGATCGGGCAAACCGGCCTCGGGTTGGGGTGTTATGCATTTTTCCAAGCTATCCGGCCGGTTTGCCCGATCCAAGCCGGAATCCGGCTTTCATCGGGCAAACCGGCCTCGGGGTGGGGTGTTATAAATTTTTCCAAGCTATCCGGCCGGTTTGCCCGATCCAAGCCGGAATCCGGCTTCGATCGGGCAAACCGGCCTCGGGGTGGGGTGTTATGCTATTTTCCAAGCTAACCGGCTGTTTTTCGGACAATCACATTTCCACTTCTATCTGATAGGTTGTTTGTAGTTGTACATCTTCATCGGCTACACCAAATGCGACGGGTACGCTCACAAGTTCATCTTGATATGGTTCTACTTCATCATCGCTTCCTTCCGATAAGTTGTTGTAGTTACGTGGAAGTGACTTCACTGGTATCATCCATCCCTTACTCATATTGTCTTCCACATAAAAAAATTGTTCGACTTGATTTGCAAGTGCAAACGGTTCATCTGTCCCCAATTGCCTTTGTGTATTCAATGAAATAAATCCATACTCATTAATCTTAAATCCTCTGTCCTTATTGTACACATCCCACCATTGACATTCAAACAATACTAAACGACTATTCCTATCAAACGATACCTCTACTATATCTAAAATTCGTCATAATATCCATCAGAACCAGATGCAAGTTCTCAAGTTACAATGACCCCACATAGTTGAGTGGCCTTGGTTGAATCCGAATTCATTGTCCGAAATCTAAACCCATTGCAAATATACCCGGATAATGAAGAAGCAAAACGGGATGGACCAAGTGATAAAATCTCTAGATCCCTACTGTATCTAGAAGACCCTGTGTTCCTTAATTCTGTAACGTGTGCTCTAAACCAAACCGAAAAACTACACTCATTCCTACCTCCGTTAATAAGAGCATCATTATATTTTGACGAAAATCCTCGATATCTTCAATTTGATTTAACACATATGAGTGGATTAAAGCTTGTTCTCTTTCCGTCAACATTCTAGGTACACGAGTGCATCTCAACGGACGTCCAACCGCCTTAAACATTGAACCCTCGCTCACGATCATCATCAGGGACCACCATCGTAGTTCCGATCTCGCTCATCTTCATTTTCATGTCGCATGTACAAAGAAATAAACTGCGTGCACTCTCTACCAAATAGCCATGGGCAATGGAACCTTCAACTCTCGCCTTGTTGCCAACATAATCTTTCAATCTCTTTAAATATCTTTCAATCGGATACATCCACCGAGATTGAACTGGTCCGGATATCCTAGCTTCGTAAGCCAAATGCACAACAAGGTGAACCATAATATCAAAAAATGACGGTGGAAAGATTTGCTCTAACTTACATTGTGATTGCAATCTTTGATTCCCAATCCCTTAAAACACTAGTATTTAAAACCTTAGCACAAATGACTTTAAAATACTGACATAACTCTACAATGGGCTTGAGTACGTCCTTTGGTACGATCCCTTGAAAAGCCAGAGGAATAATCACTTGCATTATTACATGACAATCATGACTTTTTAGTCCACTAATGATCCTACTACTTAGATCTACACACCTACTCAAATTTGATGAATACCCATCCGACACTCGAATGCTCTTTACAAATTTGAGGATGCGAGTTTTTTGTGTGTTACTCAGCTTATAAATAGCATCTGAAACCTAGATGAACTCTCGTGGATGTAACTTCCGGACGGATTCCTAACTATACCAAGTCTTTTCTAGAGTTCAGGTTGTCTTTATCCGATCCGGATAGGTTGAACATATCTAAAATATTGTCACACATTCTTCTCGATGTGCATCACGTCTAAATGATGTCGGACAATCAGCGATGCCCAATATGGCAGTCTTTCAAAGAAGATACTTCTTTTCTTCCAGTTCTTATTTTTTGTCAAATTCTTTCTCAAGCTCTCCAAATCTTTCTTAAATGTTTTTTCGAATCTTACGGTCAATCTCCGTTGTTGTCTCCAAATCTCATGCCCGGTTAGTATCTTTGGTGTACCTCTCTCACACCGGCGACCATCAAATAGATGTCTGTAATGATTCTTTCTCCACCGATGTGATATGGGTAAGAATCGCCGATGTCCTAAATAACATTGTTTTCGACTATGAACTAGTCGAACCGAATTTGTTTCTTCATTACATATCGGACATGCTAATTTTCCCTTAGTACTCCTGCCGGAAAGGTTGGCATAACCAGGAAAATCGTTTATGGTACCCAACAATATAGCTCTCAATAGAAAAGTCTCTTTCGCTAAAACATCATATGTCTCCAATCCGATCTCCCACAAATTTCTTAACTCTTCCACCAACGGCTGTAAGTATACATCGATATCATTTCCGGTGACTCTGGGACCCGGTATTAGACATGAAATCATCGTGTTAGCCGCTTTCATACACATCCATGGTGGTAAGTTATAAACCAATGTAACTATAGGCCACACACTATACTTTGAAGACATGTTGCCAAATGGGTTAAAACCATCGGCGGCCAATCCAAGCCGAATGTTGCGTTTTTCTGATGCAAAATCCGGATAAAGTTCATTCACTCTTTTCCAAGCGGGGAATTCGGATGACGCATTTCACCTCTCGATATATACGAACGTTGCTCACTATGCCATGACATCCACCTAGCGTTTGTTGATATAAACAAACGCCGCAACCTATCTTATAAAGGGAAGTAGTGCAATACCTTCCATGCCACCTTCTTACTCTTATGTTGTTGATCATTTTTGTATCTCTTTCACTCACAATGTGGACAACTAATTCTATGTGCATTCTCTTTCCAAAAGAGAACACAATCGTTCTTACATGCATCTATCTTTTCATAACTAAGTCCTAAGTCCTTAACAATCTTCTTAAGTTCATACCAAGTGTTAGGAACACTTGCATCCTTCGGTAATACATCCTTAAATAAAGACAATATACTACTCATGCATTTTCCAGTCAAACCATTTACTGACTTCAACTGAATCAACTTTAAAATAAATTTTAACTTAGATATTTCTGTGCATCCTTCATATAGTGGTGTTTCTGCATCTCTTAATAGCAAGAAATGCTTGTGTGTTTCTATACTTGGTTCACCTTCATGATGAATAGATGGTCCTTGAATATTTTGAATGTCTTCAAGCATTTCTATTACATCGTCATTTAAATTCTCATGTTGTGCTTCATCTAATCGAACTTCATTATCGATACTTAAACTAGGTTCAATTTCTCCGTGACTTATCCACGTTCGATAATTGGACCATATGCCATCACATATTAGATGTTCTTTAACTACATCTCTTTTAAAGTAAATGTGTTACAACACCGTCTACATGGACATTGAATCAAAGTTTTGTCTAATCCATGTCTAAATCGAGTCCTACATTCATCGTAAGCATAATCTAAAAATTCTTCTACTCCTTGAAGATACCTAGGACTTAATCATAGAATATCTATCCAAGACTTATCTAAGCTCATCGTCATGTGTTAATATAAATAAAGATATATATGCACAAAAATAAACAATGAGATAAGAAAGTCTCGAAACAAAATAAACACAAACCAAACCACCTCCAAGAGAAGAAAGTCTCGAACGAGAATGTCGTTTGAAACTACATGAAATAAGAATTAAAGCCGTCATAAGATAAACATATTAATGACATTGAGTTTCATTAAAAAATTCTTATAAATTTTTTATCTTCTACTCTTGTTAAAGAAAAATCCAACTACGTAATAATATGTAACATAATATGTATTTATAATAATATATATTTACAATTGATGTAATATATGTATATATATATTTAAATGTAACATAATATGTAAATAAAGTGGGTCAAATTTTGACAAATTGGGTCAACTAGTTTACGGTTCGGTTCGGTTTTGGGGAGGTGCCGAACCGAACTAAATCGATAAAAAGTTATCGGTTCGATTTGGTTCAAAAGAGCAATTAGATAACTTATCACACGGAATCAAACTATATACATATTATTTTTCTTAATAATAATGTAATGTTTTAAACAGTTCGGTTCAAACAGTTCGGCCCGGTTTCATTCGATATGATTGACCACACAACTAAGCCTAGCCGATATGAAATGAAAGATTTATCAATAAACATCCACTTTTCATAAGACTACTTAAAAAATTCAAATAGAAACTAATGAATAAACTAATTTCACTTAAAATATACCTTGGAGGATAATGGCCGGACGGATGTAGCGAGGGGAGGGCGCCGGCACGCTGGCAGCGGCGGCGCAACAAGGCGGCGGCGGCGGCGCAAGGAGGGCAACCGCGGCGGCGCAAGGGAGGGCGGCGGCGGCGGCGGCGGCGGCGGCGGCGGCGGCGCGGCGCGAAGCCGCGGCGCGCGGGCGGCCGCGCGGCGGCGGGCGCGGCGGGCGGCGGCGCGCGCGGCGGCGGGCGGCGGGGCGCAGCGCGGCGGCGTGGCGCGCGCGGCGGGCGGCGGCGGGCGCGCGCGGCGGCGGTGCGTCGAGAGCAAGCCGGGGCGGCGGCGGTGCGTCGAGAGCAAGCGGGGGGAAGAGGGAAGGTGCCGACGGGGTTTTGCCAGAACCCACGTATTACACGGCCGTGAAGCCGTCGCATTTGTACGTTTAAGTACAACGGCGACGGCTCGCCGTCGCAAAATTTGTCGACCGTTGAACGGGCGAAAATTTTATTGCGGCGGCTTCTAGCCGTCGCTAATGCTAGTTGGCGACGGCTATCGGTAGCCGTCGCAATTAACCCGGACCGATGGGTGTTCCGGGTGCATTTTCTGGTTTAGCGACGGCTTAGGCCGTCCCTAATAAGCGATATTGCGACGGTCTCATAGAGCCGTCGCTTATATCTTTGTATTTGTCGACGGCTTTAATAGGGACGGCTTAAGCCGTCGCAATTAACTCTTATAGAGACGGCTTAGTAAAGCCGTCGCCATTAAACCGTCCCTAATAACTCTATTTCTTGTAGTGGTCCATACATGTCTCTGAGATCTCGTCACAGAGTACATGATATCTCCGACGACAATCACAAGGTGAGGCAGACGAGAATATCGAAAGAAAATATTAGAACGTGCAGCCGGGGTTCTCACTGGTTACGTCGCGATTGGGGTGGCAGAGTGAGAGATCATATTCTGGATGATGAATAATACGCAGAACATTTTAAATAATTTTGTGAAATAATGGTCTTTGGGAGTTTATAATAATATTATGTTTTAACTATAGAAAAATAGATGTCCGATTAAGAAATATTTTTATCCATATGACTAGATTTCATTTTTATTTTCGCTTTAAGCGGTCCTGATATATTTAAGAGACAAAAAAGTAAAATAGGACTTTGACTTCGGTTTGAACTAATTATACCGCGTTATTCAAGAAAAGGGGTGAGAGTTAAAATAAAGTTTGCTTAATAATTTATAGATAACTAACATGAAAAAATAAATTTGTCATTAAAATATAGGGGCAGAAATTGATTTGTCCTAAACACATTTATATGTATATATATGAAAAACGATATTATTTGATGCGATATCCATATGCATATGCAGGTTTACGTCGAAGGGTGACTTAGACACATGTTATCTCCGACAATAATCACAAATATCGTGAAGCAGATGACAATATGAAAATAATATTTACATAACAGTCTGTAAAATAAGATTCAGGTAATAGTCAATGTTGTTGGGTAAATGTAGGATTACCACCTAAAATTATCACTTAAGTTACAGATTAGATGATTATAGTTATTTATATTTAAAAAAACGTTTAAAAACAACTCTTGTATTTTTGAAAAAATAAGTTCTGTAGTCAAAAACTACCTCAACAATTAATGCCATTATTCAAGTATTTTTAAATATTATTAACAAGAAAACTCTCTCCTCTCTAGAGTAACAAGGTTGTAGGGGAGAGAAGGAAGAGATAATATTGGAGAGATATTTTCTAATGAATAATTTAGAATATCAGACATTATTGTTTTAAAATCTTTCTGGTAGCAAGACCTTATTTTTCACAAAAAAAAGTTTTAAAGGACTTTTAAATTTTATGCAATAATAAAAATACTCTAAAACTTATTACATTATACATGGCAAACATTTCCTTGAGATCGTATTGTGGTCGTTCATTATCCTTAACTATGTCACATCTCATGCAGAATACACGTAGCAGATACGTGTCTACAGCTACTTACAACACCTTGAATATGAATATTTATATTTATATATTTTCTGATTTCTTTATTTGGTAGCCTGACCGTAGATTTCTTTTCCTTATCATCAGGGGTCTAATATGATTAATTCTAAACATTATTGATTTTTATCAAAGTTATATTTGTATAATAATTTTGATGAACAGACATGTCAAAAAAAGTGTTGATGAGAACAAACCATATAAATTGATAGAAATTTGGTTCAACCGGCTCATCTGGTTCGATTGTTGGTTTGTTCGTCCCGGTTTGGAGTTTTGGACCGAAAAGTGATAAAAAATCCTTATCCATAAATAGAAGAATAGCCCGGTCCGTATGCGAGTACAAGTAGACCTGTAAATGGATCATTTTTGGGTCGGATTTTTTAGGATCCGAATTCGAACCCGATAAGATAGATCCGAATCCAATAACAAATCTTATAGATCATTCAATTTCGGATCTAACCCATACCCGGATCCGAAAATAACGTTGGATCCGGATCCACCTATCAGGAACGGACAAAACTGTGCTGTGCTGGGTCGTGCCGGGTCGAAGCTCGCTGGTCGTTCTCTCTCTTCGTTACTTGGCGAGGAAGCATTGGAATCGTGCCATCGCGCCGCCCGCGACCACGGAGGCGGGGGACTGCGCGGAGGGGCTGCGCGGAGGCGGGGGGCTGCGCGGAGGGGCTGCGCGGAGGCGAGGGGCTGCGCGGGGGGCTCCGGCGGCGGGGGGCTGCGCGGCGGGGGGCTGCGCGGAGGGGCGGGGGGACCGCGCGGAGGGGGGGGGCTCCGGCGGGGGGCTGCGCGGAGGGGCTGCGCGGGGGGCTCCGGCAGGGGGCTGCGCGGAGGGGGGCTGTGCGGGGGCTCCGGCGGGGGGCTGCGCGGTGGGGCTCCGGCGGGGGCCTGCGCGGAGGGGCGGGGGACCGCGCAGGGGGGGGGCTGCGCGGTGGGGCTCCGGCGGGGGCCTGCGCGGAGGGGCGGGGGGACCGCGCAGAGGGGGGGGGGCTGCGCGGTGGGGCTCCGGCAGGGGCCTGCGCGGAGGGGGGACTGCGCGGAGGGGGGGCTGCGCGGAGGGGCTGCGCGGGGGGCTCCGGCGGGGGCTGCAACCGAGGGGAGTACTCGCGCCATCGCGCCGCCCGCGACCACGGGGGGAGTCGCGCCGCCGCGCCGCCCGCGCCCACGCAGCGCGGGAGGAAGCAACGGCGGGGGGGGGGGGGGGGGGGCTTGTAGAGTGCGGCGTCTCACGCGGCTCGCTGAGCAGAGGGGGCATAAGGAGGGCGTGGAGGCGGCGGGGAGGGAGGCGCAGAGGAGGCGCGAGAGACGAACCGCTGCGGCATCCGGCAGGAGCTCGCGGATCTGGAGAGGACGAGGGATCGATTGCTGGAAGAGAAGAACGGTACGGAGCTCCGGGTCGACGGCCTCCTCGAGGAGACGGCTTCCGCGCGGAGGAGCCTGGCGGCTGCCGAGCAGCGCTTGGAGGAGAGGGAGAAGGTAGTGGAGGACATGAGGAAGCTGGCGATGGGGTCAGGTATGCTGGGTCTCCCCGACGGGGTGGTTCCCCCTCTGTCAACTGCCTCCCATTTCTCTTTCCAAAAACCCCCTTCGGGGAAGGGGATGTCAGGGACGGACGCCGAGCGGCCTGTGGCGGCGGGGGACGGAGGCGGCGGGGCTTTGGCCGCCATCCACTGCATGTAGAAGGTGGTGGCGACGTCGAGGGCCGGCGGAGTTCGGGGCCGACGCCGTGGTGCCTCGGCCCGGGTGCTCGGCGACGGCACGCGGAGACGGTCGACGACCATCTGTAGGAGAAGAACGGAGGGAAGGAGAAGAAAGGAGGATGGAGGAGGAGGAACACCAGAAACCTGCCTAGCGCCGAGTGCCGAGCGCCGGAGAGCGCTGCTGTGGTTCCGCTGTGCTGCCAAGTGCCGAGCGCTGGAGCTGGCCGTCGAGAGATCGGGTCCAGCAAATCCTATCGGGCTCTCGAATGTAGCCTGAAATGTAAGATTCGGATGTACATTAAATCGGGTAAAATCGAACCCGACATGTATTTCATTTGACGCCATCTAACGAATATCCAATCCTCTTTTTCAATTTCGGATTCAGGCAAAATAATGGATTTCCTGAATCCATTGACAGGTCTAAGTACAAGTAAAGCAATTCCATAAGTTTGGCAGTTTTAACAAAGCAAAATTCAACTTTTATGCCCAGGCCAAATTTTTTCTCATAAGTTAAATGAAAAAGATCATCTATACCGGATTACTCGGTTATGGGCCGCTTCTGCTCCGTCATGTACGGGTGAGTACGTGTACGTGCGTACCAGCTGGCTGGCCCGAGAATAATATCCATTCACGGGAGCCACCCGCTAGGGGCAGACGCCGACCGCGGCGGGCCCCGCCCGGTCTGGCCCGGCCCCTCTCGACAGCCTTTTATTGCTGCCAGTGGGCTTAGCCCGATCAGCGCGCCCGGGCCCGCAACAGCCACTTAGACGGCGCCCACAAGAAGCTGTACTCCGTTGTCACGACACGTGGACCACCCGTGGATGCATCTGGTGTCGGTGCTTGTGAATATAATAATATCTTGAGTGGGGGAGGAGAGATTTATGGCTGAGACGTGCTGTGTAGGATGAGAACCACCCTCAGTCCAAAAAAGAGAGAACCACCCTGATGCGGCTGGGGACCAGCGCTGTCCACGTGAACACAAGATTTAAGTAAATTGAATGGATTGAAGATTGAACTCGGAATCGTGTTAATCAATAAGCTTCTCCGGATCTTAACAAAGTATATTTAAATTTTGAAGTTTTTTTTAATTCAACTTCCGATAAAAAGTTATTCGGAGTTGAGTAGTAAGATTCAATCTGTAAACATATTCAGATGGCACATCAAAGATTGGGCCACGTGGACTTTTCTCTTGGGTAAGATTATGATGCAATATGCAGGTAATATTCCAGATTTTTGTAATATTATTTAAGTTATTATCGTGATGTTTTGATTATTTTTGTAATATACTTAAATTATTTTTAAGACGTTTATATAGACAAGTAAGTATTTTTCCCTTTATATTGTATCTTATTAGTTGAGTGGATCCCTATATTTTATTTATAATAAATGTTATTATTTTATTTTAACTCTTCTCCGTTATTTGAAACTCCTAAGAATAACATAATAATAATTATTATTATTTTAATTACTTAAGAGTTCTCTCCATCCATCAGTTTTCACTCAACGTCTCTCGTATCTCTCTCTCTCTCTACGTAAAGTCTTACCCTATTTGAGGGTGTTGTTCTTATTAATTAATATTTTATTATTTTTATTACGGTAACCTTCACCATTTTCCCTCCATCTTCATCGCACTTCCTTCTCTCTCTCCTCCAGATCGACCGCTGCGTCTGCTCTCCCTTTCTCTCTCTTTGCATCGCCGCCTGCACTTCTTCTTCTTCTTCTTCTTCTCTTCACCGTCTCGCCTCTGCCGCCCGCGTGGCCAACCGTGTTGGCCATGCATCCATGCATGCATCACGTTGGGCATCGTCGTCACTCTCTTCTCATCGTTCGCGAGACCGCCATCTACCACTCTCTCTCCTCGTCATTGGCCGCTGCTTTGCCGCACCTTCTTCTTCTCTCTCTTCCTCACCGCGTGGAAATCTGCCACCCCGCGTAAGTGTTCTCGGCCAGCCGCGCTCGGGTCAATGCCGCCTCGCCATCCGCCCTCTATCATGACACCACGGCCAGCCGCCAACGCCGCCCCGCCAGCACCATGCGTCGGCCGCCGCTCGCTGTTCACTCGCGGAAACCTCGCCGTGCACTGCCTCCGCTGCGCCTCTTGTGCCATCCACCGCCGTGAGTCTTTCTCTCTCTTCTTTTTCTCTATTATTCCTTGTTTATCTCTCTATTCCTCCTTGATCCGATGGCCTAACCTCCATTCTATATGTCTCTTCCAGTAGCCTTGAAGGAGGGGGATCCCGTATATGGGTGATTTGAGTTGTGCGTCGCATCCTCAATGTTCGATATCGTTTTCGATTGCCAATCTCCGACTTTTCCTATGTCGATCCGGTAGACACCCTTCACGTGTCTATTATCATTAAAATTCTTATTTAATCCTCCATGATTTGTAACGATTATTATTGATTTAATTAGTTGGGTTAGCATTGTATGTTGTCATTAACTAACATATGGTTAGTGGTTTTGTTTTCTTTTGTACGTGGCGAAGATCTAGTTAAGGTAATTGTTAGGTTGTCTTTAACATGTTAATTGGTAGGCTTTGGCTGATTATACTGCTTTTAATTTAAGATGCACCTAGTAGTTATTATGTTGTTATTCGTTTGAGTTATATATAAGGAGATAGGTTAATAAGATTAGATAATAATTAGTTAGCTTGATTAACTTGATTGTCAACCATGATTATGTTATTTAACCATGTGATTGGGTCCGATTGGGTATGGTCATATCATGTTAGGTTGAGTATGTAATGTGGTACCATGTTAGTCATTATTTATTCTTATCATTTATGGTTCTAGCATTTTGAACATATTGTTTAGGTGTGGTTGATCATGGTATTTGCACTTGTGGTATGTTTGTCACAGCATGATATATTGTATGTTATCTATTTGATAAGTGTAGTCATGGCATGGCATGATTGATATGGATGCATGATGCATTGAAATTGTGAATGGAAAACAGCTACACCAGATTAGTTAATCGTGACCCGAGGGCAGCGGAGGTTAGAACAGTCCTGTGCATCCTTCGATCCCAGATACCGCACTTTGTCCTTGTGCCACCACTGTCTAGGTGCACTATGGGATTTCATTTAGTTATATGGTACTACTATATATGGTAGATCTTGTGTTAGCTAGTTGAGGTGGCAATATGATGCATTCCTTGCTAATAAGCAAAACATGTGGTTCTTATTAGAGGATAGGTGCATCTATGTGAATGTGATTCTTATTAGAGGATAGGTGCATTATTGCATGGTATGGTATAGGTGGTCTAGTGATGTATTTCATTTTGTCAAGTATCATGTTGTGTTGCATGGTGTATGCATGATTTGTCCCATTTATAGTATATTATATTATGGAGCATATAGTAGGTGATTATGTATATGTTTATCTCATCATTTCAGGTCATTTTAAGGTGTTTATAAGTGTTGGTTGGTGTGTTTATAGGTGTTGGTTGGTAGTTTAAAACACGTGGATTAAGGTAAATATTTAATGTATTGACTAGTCTATATTTGTATATAATGAGTGTAGGTCTAGGTACCTATTTAATTAACATCTAGGGCCATTTGGCTATCCGATTTGGCGGATGATGGGGTGTCTACTAAGTCGTCGTACTCATTCCAATCCCCTTATCAATTTTCAGGTAATCAGGTTTAGCATAACAAAAGTGTGGTGAATCGTTTTCCCGAGAAGGCACTTGGATGATATTTATGTTTATATGGTATTTAACTTTGTTTAGATTGTGTAGCATAGCAGTGTATTTAATTTGAGTTTGTGAAATTATGAACTGGGACCTAGTTGTCTTCTTTTTTTCCCAAACCGAGGTTTTTTTTGGGGATAATTTTCTCTGATTGCGTCATCAGATTATTCCTCTGTGTAAGTTAGAATTTGGGGCGTGACAATACAACAATTAAATTAACTAAATTAATAATATTAATTGATAAACTTCTCTGGTGGTCACTCATTCTAAAGCTATATTCAACTCAACTTTCGATAAATGATTAACTAGAGTTGTTAATAATCATTAATTTAATCTCTTTAGGTGGTTAAGGAGAAATAGACGGATAGGAAAAAAAATCTTGTTATGAGCAAGTAACGGTGTCACGCCTCAGATTTCCTAACATGCGCAGCGGAATAAATCCGGAGACAAGACCAAGGAAATAACCCCTAAACTACATCGATTTGGGAAAATAAAGAATAACATGTCCCATTTCATAAAAAAATGATTCAATCTAAATATAAATCATACCTTTATTTCAATATAAACCATTCATAAACCAAATTCTCTAAACCTCTTTTTTCTGCACTAATCCTGGTTCACTACACTTCTGCTGCGCTAAACCTGATTACCTAAAAAATGTTAAAGGAATAGGAATGAGTCACACGGACTCAGTAGGACTTCCAACTTTCCTATTATACTAATCAATCTAAATGATAAAATCAACACAAATCAGATTATATCATAATCACTAAACTAATTATCAAGATTCAATTATTTAATCGGATCCTTTCCAAAATCGAATAACCGATTTAACCAGACTCTACATGAACCAAACTAACTATAACTTAACCAACTGATCTACTCAACATGTCCATGCAACCTAGACCTACATGTGTTTATTTCTTTTCCATCTGTCTGAATTGATTATATGCTCCACTTGGCAGAACTCCACTCCAGCTCTAAATATATATAGAAGTACCATATAGTAAGCTAAATCCCATAGTACGTCTAGGTAGGGCTTACTTAGGATAAACCGCAGTATTCGGGATCGAAGGATGCACCGAATTTCACTATGTCATCTGCTATCCTAGGACCACTAAAATAGGCCAGAGGAATAAATATTATATCACATGCATCATAGCATCAATAATATTTCACAAGTAAAAGCCATAAAATTACTCAGACATTACAAATTCAACAGAACAGATATCCAGAAATACAGAATCACATTTGCAACTTCACTGAACCAAATATGCCAATTATCAAGGTCACACATAACAATTTCCATTATTCACATTTTCAATGCAACAGACACAATAAGAAACAATATGCAAATGTATCAAGTCATGCTCACAATTCAATGATACTCCAATTTATGCAATTGACCCAATCATAAAAGAATATGCAACATAATTAGACATATTAACTTCAATTAATCACAATTCAACATCAATTCATCAAATGATGCACTTTACAATTTTATGCCTTTAATTATGTTAAGAAATTAGCAGGTCAATTCAAATTCCAATTCAATATATCAATTATTAATCATTGAGAGTCAGACATAATATGAATTGGATATAATTATAATCTTAAAAGGTCATAACTCAATTTCTATAATTTAATACAAATAATACAATTAACCAACACAATATTTAACTAATTCACATGTTTACTAAACCATAATTAATTACATTTATGACTCGCTAAACCAGTTCATGAAATGAATGTAACTACATATGAATGACATGATTGACATTTAAATAATCTGATGCAGAAAATCAAATAATTAAACTACCATTTAATCATCAATTTATAACTATTTATCTAATAACCATGTTTTAGCATGTTAATTAACATATCGGGATGCTATAGAAAGTCGGGATGCGTACCTCGATGTATCGGTAAATTCTCAAGTCTAGAAGAAGTCGATAGGATGCCCGACTGCGGAATGGCGACAACTACGCTAATAGGCAACGTTGAACTGAGAGAATATTAATTTTTAATAAACTGCCAATATATATAAAAAATCAAAGGTAAAATAAGAAATATAAATGGCGAGGCTCACCTCCGCAGATCAACCGGAAACGGCACCAACTATGGCTACATGTGGGGTGGTCGCATAGCATGAAAGCGACCGCGGGAAGGAGGGAGGGAGACGGTCGCGGCGACGACGACCGCGCGGTGGAGAGGAGATGACGACGGCGGGGAGGCGGTGAGAGCTAGCTGAGAGAGAGAGAAGGGGTCGTGGAGCAGGGGGCAATGCCTAGTGCTGTGCCCGACGACGGCGACGGTGCTGGAGGGAGAGAGAGACAACGAGAGAAGGGTCGGGTGGCCGCAGGCGTGCGGCATGCATAAAGAGAGAGGAAGCGAGCCAGGGAAGGAGCGGGAGAGATAGAGGGAGAGCCAGGGGGAGAGAAATCGGTGGTAGAGAGGGAGGGAGAGAATCGCAGCGGCCACTCATAGCAGCGAGTGTGCGCACAGGGCAAGAAAACCGCATGGGTGGCTAGGCAAGGCGGTGGAGGGGGAAGGTTCCGGAGGGGGGGAGAGGCGGTGACGAGAGAAGTTTCGAGAAAGGGTTTTCTTTTTTTTTTAAATTCACCAGACGTTACATTCTTCCCTCCTTACAAAAATTCCGTCCTCGAAATTTCAAAATGTTTCTCTCAAGAAAATATTGATATTCATCAACCGCTAATATCATTCTTCTCATAAACTTTAGTGATTTGACAATATCTCCTCCAATTCAATTTGATAACTCCTCCAATTCAATTTGATCACCGAATTATGATATCGGTAAAATACAAATTCACAAGATTATAACATGTGAAATCTCTCATATTACATAAGCATCTTTCCAAATCCATATATATCTTCATACTTCTAATATTCCCTCCTAGACACAATAAATTAGTCTAACTATTCTCAGTGATATCATCAAATAAATTTTTTCTAAAATTTCATCTTCTATCTAAATCTTGATATCCATTTATCTTTCTCTCTTCCAAACTTACCTCTTTATCTATCTTATCCATTCATCAATCATCTATGCTTATATATCTATCTATCTATCTTCTATCTTCTTTTGTCTATCCATACTTCCATCATTTTATCTATCATCTCTCTCAAGTCCATTACAACATCCACCATTCCAATTATCGAACTTTTAATCTCATAAATTGACCTATTTACCATCTAGCTATCCATCAATACATCCATTATTCTATCTCTCCAACTATTAATCTCATAAATCCACCTATCCTCAATCCATCCATCTTTTCTTAATTTACCTAACATATCCACTTATCCTTTGAACATAATCTATCACCCTCATTCTAATCAACTAAATACTGGACCACTAAATATCATCTAAATCCAAAAAAAATCAATGATCCTCTTACAAATTTCAAACTAATGTGAGATTGATCAAGATCTAATATCAATATCGATATCCCCAAGCAATTAAAAATTTCAACCTCAAACATATAATTCCAATCCTCATTCATGTCTAAGATCATCAATTTCAAAAGACCGATTCTGATTCATCCAAACCGACATTTCTTACCCAGGCAAGTCAAAGTAGACCTTTCGGCTGGGTTATTGCTCTGATACTGACCGGTCACGCCCCGAATTTCCTAACATGTGCAGCAGAATAAATCTAGAGACGGGACCGGAAAAATAACCCCTAACTACATCGGTTTGGGAAAATAAAGAATAACATGTCCCATTTCATAAAAAAATGATTCAATCTAAATATAAATCATACCTTAATTTCAATATAAACCATTCATAAACCAAATTCTCTAAACCTCTTCTTTCTGCACTAATCCTACTCCACTATGCTTCTACTGCGCTAAACCTGATTACCTGAAAAATGTTAAAGGAATAGGAATGAGTCACATGGACTCAGTAGGACTTATACCCAACTTTCCTATTATACTAAACAATCTAAATGATAAAATCAACACAAATCAGATTATATCATAATCACTAAACTAATTATCAAGATTCAATTATTTAATTGGATCCTTTCCAAAATCGATTAACTGATTTAACCATACTCTACATGAACCAAACTAACTGTAACCTAACCAACTGATCTATTCTACATGTCCATGCAACCTGGACCTACATGTGTTTATTACTTTTCCATCTATTTGAGTAGATTATATGGTCCACTTGGCAGAACTCCACTCCAGCTCTAAATATATATAGAAGTACCATATAGTAAGCTACATTCCATAGTACGTCTAGGTAGGGTGTACTTAGGATAAACCGCATTATCCAGGATCGAAAGATGCACCAAATTTCACTATGTCATCTGTTGTCCTAGGACCACTAAAATAGGCCAAAGGAGTAAATATTATATCACGTGCATCATAGCATCAATAATATTTCACAAGTAAAAGCCATAAAATTACTCAGACATTACAAATTCAACAGAATAGATATCCAGAAATACAGAATCACATTTGCAACTTCACTGAACTAGATATGCCAATTATCAAGGTCACACATAACAATTTCCATTATTCACATTTTCAATGCAACAGACACAATAAGAAACAATATGCAAATGTATCAAGTCATGCTCACAATTCAATGATACTCCAATTCATGCAATTGACCCAATCAGAAAAGAATATGCAACATAATTAGACTTATTAACTTCAATTAATCACAATTCAACATCAATTCATCAAATGATGCACTTTACAACTTTATGCCTCTAATTATGTTAAGAAATTATCAGGTCAATTCAAATTCTAATTCAATTTATCAATTATTAATCATTGAGAGTCATACATAATATGAATTGGATATAATTATAATCTTAACAGGTCATAACTCAATTTCTATAATTTAATACAAATAATACAATTAACCAACACAATATTTAACTAATTCACATGTTTACTAAACCATAATTAATTACATTTATGACTCGCTAAACTAGTTCATGAAATGAATGTAACTACATATGAATGACATGATTGGCATTTAAATAATACGATGTAGACAATCAAATAATTAAACTACCATTTAATCATCAATTTATAACTATTTATCTAATAACTATGTTTTAGCATGTTAATTAACATATCAGGATGTTATAGAAAGTCAGGATGCGTACCTCGAGGTATCGGTAAATTCTCAAGTCCAGAAGAAGTCAATCGGATGCCCGACTATGGAATGGCGACAACTACGCTAATAGGCAACGTCGAACTGAGAGAATATTAATTTTTAATAAACTGTCAATATATATAAAAAATCAAAGGTAAAATAAGAAATATAAATGACGAGGGTCACCTTGGCAGATCAACAGGAAATGTGACTATGGCTACAGGTGGGGTGGTTGCACGGCATGCAAGCTACCGTAGGAAGGAGGGAGGGAGACGGTCGCGGCGACGGCGACCGCGTGGTGGAGAGGAGATGACGACGACGGGGAGGTGGTGAGAGCCAGCCGAGAGAGAGAGAGAAGGGGTTGCGGAGTAGGGGGCGGCACCTAGTGTTGTGCGCGACGACGGCGACGGTGCTAGAGGGAGAGAGAGAGACAACGAGAGGGGGGTCAGGTGGCCGTAGGCGTGCGGCACGCGTAGAGAGAGAGGAAGCGAGCCAGGGAAGGAGCAAGAGAGATAGAGGGAGAGTCGGGGGGAGAGAAAATCGGTGGCGACGAGGGAGGGAGAGAATCACACCTCAAGAGAAGGTTAAAGATGGAATAGGGGAAAAGGGGGAGTGAATTGGAAAACACTCGGAAAGCGGTAAAAAGTCCTCACCTCGGTCCCACACTCACATTGATCCCCGAACTTTCATCTCACGACGTCGCTCGAGCACCGGAGACGGTTCGGGTCATGTGGGGAAGAGAGTGAAGAATGAATTAACTTAGAACATGATAATAGGTGGTCGCCAGGAGCCGCGGGCTCCACTTTATGGAATGTAAATCAAGAGATGAGTTGACCGTGTGTACCTTAGCGTGAGAGAGAATGTGTGTAGGTTCAACCTTCTTCTTCTTCGGCCGGCCGATTAAGAAGAGTCCAACCAATGCTAGCTTGATGTACCTGTGCAACTATTAGACAAAGAAGTCAAGAAAACAAGTGAAGAGTTTGATTAGACTTGTGAGAAGTGTAGTAACTGTAGAGAGAAGATGAGAAAGAAGCAATTGCAATCGAACTCACCGGCTTTGGGGTGAGCCTTAACCCCTTTTTTTGTATTTTTTTGTGATATAAAATTATGAAAAAACTAAATAAAAATGATGCTAAAATGATGATGGATGAATGACGAAGACATATAAACTTGAACGGCTCAAATCAGAGCTAAAACGGAGAAGTTATCACCAATATAGCCGGACAGCGCACTAGATTGAACGTGCCCTGGGTTTAAGGGCGCGGTGAGCGCGCCCTAGGTGTGAGGGCGCGGTCTGCGCGCCCTTGGATCAGGGGTGTGTTGCACTGTCTAGCGCAACTTCAGTGCAGAGCTCGCCATGGGAAGTCCCAATGTCGGAATTGAGTGCCATTTGTTGTAGTAGACAGAAGACTCGGAGAGGAAGAGTTATTATGTTGATGAATCTCCAGAATATGCCTGTAAAAGTCTGTAAAAATTCTGAAAGTGGACGGATGTGAAAAGTAAAACCTGGATGCGCACCCTTAGTGCAGCAATCGCCACGGACAAATGGCAAGTTTGAATTGAATGCCGTCAGTTGAAAATGAAAGAGGATGAAGAGAGAAACAACTCCCTTGTTGAAGACTTTGGCAGCAAGAGCTTCAGATTTTCTACAGAAGCCGATGAAATCGGTTGATGCAGAACGCACAGATCGGGCTTCTCCTTCGCCTCGGGATTGATCTCTCGATGTCCGATCGGCTTTGAACATTGGGACAGCCTTGAAAGAGAGTTTGGATGACTCAGGACGAGCTAAGCATGGGGGATTAACCTTGGGTTGTTGAGAATGGCCCTCAATTTATAGAGGAGAGAAACTGGTGCAAAACATGGAAACATGACTGACCGCCCCCCCACCTTTCAAAGGAGGGGAGGACGCGCAGGGCGCGGCCTCAAACCAGGGGCGCACAGGGCGCATCCTCAACCTGGGGTCACGGTCTACATGCCCCCTTGTTTCAAAGGAAGCGGGTGCGCGTTACCCGTCCCACTGCTAAAAATTGCCAGAATCTTCCAAAAATTGCTAAAAAAATCAACTTGACAAACGTAACGCGCCCCCGAACCGGGGGTGTGGTACAAATAATCGAAAATTATCGATGGTAACCTTCCAAAAATCCGGTTTAGAAGGTGTAAATCGGGGCAATTTCTGATTTTCGAAAATTGACTGTACCCCCGCATTTCAAAGGAAGCGGGGGCGCGCAGGGCGTGCCCCTAGTTTGAGGGCGCGCCCCCAGGTTGAGGGCGCGGTGAGCGCGCCCTCCCCTTTCAAGTGGAGCGGGGCCGTAGTACACTCTCTCTCCTGCGCGCGTGTTCCGCGGGCCGTAACTTGCAAACAGGATGTCCGATTTGGTTCCCGTTTGTTGCGTTGGAAAGAGGGCCTTCAACTGCACCTCCTCAAATCAGTAAACCAGCCGGCATGACTCCCGAGATGTTTGCATAGGGTTTTCTACCGGTTTACCCCTTCACGAAAAGCCAAAAACCGTGGCGAAGATCCGAAAGAGCATGGCTCCGATCGAGGAATCTCGGGTCAACTCGGGATGACCTAAAATGATGGCTGAACAAGTACGGTATGATCGGAAAATGCAAAATCATCGAAAAATCTGAGATTAACCCGGTAAACGTGAACTAAAGCTCGGAAAAGTTGAAAATAACCGGGGAACCCGAAAATCAACCGAACGGGCCGTATGGCCCCGGTTGATGAAATATACGGCTAGGATTGACCCGGATGACTGAAAAAGACCCAGTGATGACAGGAAAGGCCTAACGCGTGGACCAGGATAGCTGTGTCAGTACAGATCGAAAAAGCCATAACGAAAGCCGTCATTGACTGACAACTACCGAAATTACTTCTCAGAAACCCTAAATATTACGGAACACATGCGGGACTCCCGAGACCTTCAATTAAATACTATTCAAGGTTGGTCATCAAGCAAGTTCCGTGTTTTCATGGTTCACGTGTGGCTCTCGCTTGAAGGTTACAGCATTATTCCGAAAATCATCTATCCATTCCCAACTTACAAGTGGCTCCACCAGCGTCCTTAGCTCATCTCCACGAGGTAATCCATATCAGATAAAGGTCAAATAAAAGATATTGCCAATGGAATAAGAGTCTGGGGCTCTGAATCAGGCCAATTTGGCGTGTCTGCAGCTTGCCTCGCCTTGATGTCAGCTTTGTAAGGGAATGGTGTGTAGCGAAGCGGAGTGAAACATAGAGAAAGCGTAGCAAAGAGAGATGGATCGTAGTGGAATGTAGTGGAGTGAAATGGTGATAGACTGAAAAGGTGGCATCAAGGTGTAGATATAGACATGCTTAATGACCAGATTCGGCAACACGAATCTCCTCAAGTCTCCTGGTTAACAACCATGTTTTATCAAGTCTTCCTATCTTCAATTGGTAAGAGATGTGCCATTGGCACGAGAGAAGAATATCCAACCCCCAACGCGGTGGGGAGTCCTCGAAACATGGGTACGTAGGTTCATCATTAGTCGGTAACCCAATCTTTGTGGTGTTCCTGTATTGTGATGGGCTAAAGTTTAAAAAGAGATTTGTTTTGAAAAAGTAAAAGAATAACAATCGAGCACATTCAGGCTCTTAAATTCATTTAAGTTTTCCAAAAGACAAGATTTGATTCGGAATGGAATGATCTCAAATTCTAAAAGGCAAATGTTGAAGCACAGACCGTGAAGATAGTGATGGTGCAAGTTATGATCAAATAGGAGGCCCTTGGCGGGATAAGTTGACTGCCATGGTGGGATAAGTAGCAAGAAGGTTGTTGCAGTGGCCACAGTGGTGATAGAAATGAAGGAGTTGAAGGCACAAGGTGATTACCAAACACAGTGGGATTAATAGACACGGTGGGATTTCTGAAGGGTCGGTGGGACTAGAGAACATGGTGGGATTAGAAAATACGGTGGGGTTCAAAATGATTGGAATTAGGATAAAAGATTTAGAGACTAAGGTGAGAAGGTGAAGATTATGAAAGGATGTATGCAATGACAAAACAAAATGTAATGCAACTAATGCTACATGATACATGTTGGGCTCAAGAAAACAAAACAAAACTTGTGTAACAAATAGTTGAAGATATAGATTGTCTATGAGGTCAAGATACCCATTCGGGAACCATCGTCCCTCATAGCACAACTTTGGCTTATCCGTGAGCACAAAGAATGACCCGACCGTCGTGGATTTTGATGAAGGGGATCTCGGGCCCGGTCTTCTTTGCATTCACGGTCTTCAACATCAATGCATAAAATAAATAGTAATGCACCTAATATATGCTAAGAAAGGAAATGATATCGGTGAGTTTGCGGTGTGATGACATGCATTCTTACAAAAGAGTTCATGTGTCCTAATGAGGACAGAGCAAAAGCTTCTCGGCAAAGTTGAGGCCGAGGTAATGATGACACCTCCTCCTGAGAATCCTCAGCGGAGGGAAGTGGCGAGTGTCGCCTTATTGAAATCTTGAAAAATGCTCCTCGGCAAAGTTGAGGCCGAGGTCATGGTGACACCTCCTCCTAAGAATCCTTGGGGGAGGGAAGTGGCGAACATCGCCTTGTTGTGCAATTCTCATTGTTTGTTCTTTGTGCCTGAAACACTCAAAAAACAAGATTAGAATTCTAGTATGGCTTATCCCCCTGGCAAGTTGCAGTATGTCGTGACCTTTGTCAAGGGGTGTAGCCTTCTTAAGGGTGTAAAAGAAAATAAATAAATAAAAATAAAGCAGCAAATATGCAATGAAATATTTGAAACATGAGAGACTAAGAATAAATATGAATATAAGGACGAGAATTCAAATCGAGCATGGTGATAAAAAAATTTTGAAAATTTTGTTGGAGTTTGAAAAGAAGTTTTGTTAAAAGATTATTTTTTTTGGGATTTTGAAAATATTCACTTTTTTTGGAGTTTTGAAAATACTTAATTTTTTTGGATTTTTAAAGATATTCAACATTTTTGAAAACAAAAAATTTTTTTGGTAGAGAAAAAAATTAGTATTGACACAAGTTCTGATCACTTGGTTGTTATTCTAGGTTCACTAGTAGATACCATGTGCAAAATGGGGTTCCTTACCCAGAATCTTTTTTTTTGACCTTCAACCTTTGATCGGCCAGAGTTTAGCTTCGATTTGGTTGGTCCACCCATACCCTGGGGGGTTAAGAATGAAGAATTTATAGGAAGTCCTTGATAGGCTTTGGAGATGTCAAGAGAGATTTCTCTACTTGCACCTAATTGCCCGTTGGGGTTCGACCTCTTCGGGTCTTTTCTTCTTTATTGACAAACCTAATTTTTTTGTGGCCCACATTTGGACAGGTCTTTGACCTGTGGGGTCATTGCCCATCTTTTGGTGCCTTTTTCATTTTCTACATTTTGGTTATTCATTAAGACAGGCCCATATTTGTTTAAACCTGTGGGGTTCATTGCCCATCTTTTGGCACCCTTTTTTTCTTTGAGAAGTTGGACCTTCTAAGACGGC
This sequence comes from Cryptocoryne crispatula var. balansae, assembly GCA_036172225.1. Classification (NCBI taxonomy): domain Eukaryota; kingdom Viridiplantae; phylum Streptophyta; class Magnoliopsida; order Alismatales; family Araceae; genus Cryptocoryne; species Cryptocoryne crispatula. The sequence goes on along the minus strand of CM069931.1, from coordinate 20,075,670 downwards.
CTCCTACTAAGGTGGCGGATGCTTTCGATACTCTCCTCCTCTAGTCCCCTTCACCTATCTTGGACCGAATAAAAGAGAGTAGGGTAAGGGTTTTCCTTCCATCTCTAAGCTTTGCCTAGCTTCTCTTGGGTGTTAGGTCATCCGAATTCTAGGATCGGGACATGTTGTGTGTGTAGAATGGTATCTACCCTCGAGTCCTAGACAACAATCTAGAACATGTGGACTTAAGTCATAGTAGTAGTTCTCTCCATTTTTGAGGTAGATTACATTCTATAGGTGAATCAATTGTTTGCATGCCTTGCAATCTAAAAAATTTATTTAATAAAAACAAGGTAGCTATAAATATCATCAATCATGAATTTCTCTCAATTAAAATTGTCATGTGAAATTCAAAATCATTTCAAAAAATATTACCTTGCGGATGACATAATGACGATGAATGCAATTTCATGTAATACCTGAATGAAGAAGAAGTTCATTGCTGATGACGGCTTTGTTTGTGCTTGCCTTGCCTTGCCTACCATGCCTTGCCTTGCCCAACTGCTTCCACTGTTGATATGTTCCGCATTGAATCAAAAAGTAAGAGTCATACAGTGAGGTGCAAGATGTGGTAGATTTGATTTGGCATGGTGGAACTAGGATTGATGATGTAGAAGGCAAAGATTGGGGTATCACCTAGGAAATTTTCTCTACCTTTGATTTTTTTGAAAATAAAATTTGGAAAAGAGAACGCTTGAAAAGAAAAGTAAACTAAAGTGGGATCTTGGGCCCGGGAGTTGATAGTGGGCTTGAAGGCCCATAAATGGTTGAAATTAAGAGGCATGTGGGCCCAAGGGTTGAAGGCAGGCTAGAGGGTCCAGTTGATGTTGATGGGCATGAGGGCCCGATGGGAGGTAATGGGCTCGAAGGCCCAATTGGAGGTTGAGCCCGAGGGACCCAACGAAAAGAACGGGCATATGGACCCGATTGTGATCTGTGATGGGCTCGCTGGCGCCATTGAAGAGTATGGGTGCCTGATTTCGAAGAAGTATGGGCATGCGGGCCCGATTGTGAAGGAATGGGGGCATATAGGCCCGAAGTTTAAGGAGTGTGGACATGTGTGCCCGAGGTTGATGGAAGGTGGGCACGTGGGTCTGATTTAGAATAAATTTGGGCATGTGGGCCCGGATGCAGAAAAACATGGGCATGTGAGCCCGGTTATGGTGAATTATGGGCACGTGGGCCCGATTTAGAAAAATTAAGGGCATGTGGGCCCGATTGGGGAGAATTATGGGCACGTGGGCCCGATGGAAGAAGAGGGGCACGTAGGCCCAGTTGGGGAAAAAGGGCGCATAGGCCCAGTTGAAGGAAAGGGGCATGCAAGCCCGATTGATTAAAAGGGGCACATGGGCCCGGTTGTATAAAGGGGACATGTGGGCCCGGCTGATGGAAAGGGGCATAAGAGCCCGGTTGATTAAAAGGGGCATAAGAGCCCAATTGACGAAAATGGGCATAAGTGCCCGAAGATGGGGCATAAGGGCCCAAATGCAGAAGAGGGGCATAAGAGCCCAATTGAGTGGGATGGGGTGTGGGCCATGGCCCAAATATTGATATATTTTGGTCCCATGGGCCTGATTGATGGTTGTAATAAGGATAAAGAAAGGGCAGTGGCCCTAATATTGAGGAATTGTGGGCCCATGGGTGTAGACACGCCAAATTCGCCTAATTCAGAGCATAAAACTCATGTTTTATAAGGTAACATGTATGATTGATCTTATAATGATTCCGGGTCCTTTAAAGTTGATTTGGAGCTTCGCCAAATGAAATCGGATGTTTTCCGAAGTTTTCCACAAAAGCTGTAATTTCCGAGCGAAAGCCACACATAAATCGTGTAAACACGGAAATTGGATAAATGACCAATGCCTAATGATCATGAATTGAGGGTTATGGTCATATTCACACCCCGGACAAGTTTTGTTGCATACCGTGCCTTTCCGGTTTGCCGTCGGAGTCATTTCGACAAGTATTGGATCTTCTGTTCACTGCCCTAACTTCCGGACAAAATTATTAAGTTTTTGAGGGTGTGATTGATGATCCAATGCTATATAAAGTTTCTTCAGCCTGTTATCTTTCCAACGCAACAAACGGCGTCGAATTCCGAGTTCGGGAGTGTTCGCAATGGCTTCCGGAAGAAGGACGCGCAAAAACAGTCCCATGCACCCGAGTCCCTGGTCACATGCGCCCAGGACCCATGGCACGTGCCCATGCGCCCTACCAGTGAGGCACGTGACCTCGTGTCCTCACTTGAGGGCACATGCACCCTACCCTTGAGGCACGAGGGAATCAGTTTTTCATCGGGACTCTACTACTGAACCGATCGACCGGATAAGGTCGAATTTTTCGGGAACAGTGCCATGCGCCCCCACTGGGAGGCACATGCGCCCCTCAGTGGGGTGCATGCACCCTGCACCAGGGCTAGAATGAATTCACTTAAAGTATGAATAAGAGAAGAAGTGGTTACCGGGAGCCGCGGTCTCCGCTTTATGGATTTGAACAAGAGATTAAGTTAGATGACCGTGTGTACCTTAGCGTGGGAGATTGGGATGTGGGTTCAAGCTTCTTCTTCTTCGGCCGGCCGATGAAGAAGAGTCCAACCGATGCTAGCTTGATCAACCTGTGCAACTAGAACAATAAACCAAGTGAAAGAAACCGATTAGAACTATGGGAAGTGTAGAAACTATAGAAAAGGAGATGAAACAAAGAAGCAATTGGAATAGAACTCATCGGATTGGGGTGAGCCCTAACTCTTTTTTTTGTATTTTTGGTTATGTAAAAATGATGCAAACAAAGTAAAATATGCTCTAACAATTAAATGAACAGAGTTAAGAGAAACTTATAGAATGAAACGGCTTGAGTTGAAGCCGAGATGAGTGAAACAAGTCGGTTCGGGTAGCTTTGCACCCTTCTGGCGCGACCTTGGTAAAGAGAATGTTACGGACGACCCCGATGTCAGAATTAAGTGCTGTTTATTTCTATGGATGAAGAACTCGGAGGAAAAGAGATCATCTGTTGATGACTTCTCTATAATCTGTCTGTAGAAGCCTATAAAAATTCTGAAAGTGGATGGATATGGAAAATAGAACCTGGATGCGCGCCCTCAGTACAGCAATCGCCATGAACAGATGGCAAGTCGGAATTTAGTGTCGTCAGTTGCAAATGAAAGACGACGAACTGAGGAAAAACTCATATATTGAAGACTTTTGCAGCAGGAGCCCAAAATTTCTACAGAAGTTGATGAAGTTGGTTGATGTAGAACGCACAAATCGGGCTTCTCCTTCGCTTTGGGATCGATCTTTCGACGCCGGATCGGCTTTGGATGTCGGGACGGCCTTGGGAAAGAGCTTGGACGAACTCAGGATGAGCTAGGCATAGGGGATTAACCTTGTTTTGTTGAGAATGGCCCTCAATTTATAGAGGGGAGAAACGGTGCAAAATATAAAAATTGGACCGACCGCGCCCCCACCTTTCAAAGGAGGTGAGGGTACACAGGGCGTGCCCTCAACTTGAGGGTGCACAGGGTGCGCCCTCACCTTGGGGGCATGGTCTGCGCCCCCCCAGTTTCAAAGAAACCGAGGGTGCGTTACTCATCTCATTGCTAAAATTCACCAAAATCTTCCAAAAATTGCTAAAAATTGACTTGACAAATGTAACGTGCCCCCGAACCGGGGACACGGTCAAAATAAGTGAAAATCAGTGACAGAAACCTTCCAAAAAACTGGTTTAGAAGGTGCTAATCGGGGTTATTTCCGGTTTTCGAAAACGTACCGCGCCCCCGCGTTTCAAAGGAAGCGGGGGCGCGCAGGGCACGCCCTCAGTTTGAGGGTGCGCAGGGTGTCCCCCCGGGTTGAGGGCGTGCCTCCCCTTTGAAGGGGAGCAGTGGCACGGTAGACTCTCTCTCCTGCGCGCGTGTTCCGTGAGCCGTAAGTTGCAAACGGGATGTCCGATTCGGCTCCCATTTGTTGCGTTGGAAAGAGGGCCTTCAACCACACCTCCTCAAGTCGGTAAACCAGCTGAAATGACTTCTGAGACGTTCGCACGGGGCTTTGACTACCGGTTTACCGTTTTGCGAAAGGCCAAAAACTGCGGCGGAGATCCGGAAGGGCACGGTTCCAGTCGATGAATCTCAGGTCAGCTCGGTATGACTTAAAATGATGACCGAACAAGTCCGGTACGGTCGGAAAACCCAAAATCATCAAAAAATTTAATATTAACCCGGTAAACGTGAACCGAAACTCGGAAAAGCCGTGAAACCCTAAAATTGACAGAAATGGCCGCATGGGCCCGATTAATGAAATATACGGCTATGATCGACCCGGACGACTCGAAAAGTCCCAATGATGACCGGAAAGGCCTAACGCGTGGTATAGGATAGCCGTGTCAGTACAGATCGAAAAAGCCATAACGAAAGCCATCATTGATCGCGGACTACTGAAATGACTTCTCGGAAACCTTGAATGTTACGGAACACATGAGGCACTCCCGAGACCTTCAATTAAGAACCATTCAAGGTTGATCATTGAGTAGGCTGCGTGTTTTCAAAATTCATGTGTGGCTCTCGCTTGAAGGTTACGGCATTGTTCCGGAAATCATCGGTTCATTCCCAACTCACAAGGGCTCCACCAATGTCCTTAGCTCATGTCCACCAGGTAATCCAGATCAGATAACAGTCAACTATTGGATATCGCCTATTGAATAAGAGTCTGGGGCTCTGAGTCAGGCCAATTTGGCATGTCTACAACCGTGGCAAGAGCACAAATGGTTGAAGTGATTGATTTCTCTGCCAGGGTAGGAGCTTGAAGGGTCGTAGTGTCTGAATCTTCTACTACAGCAGGAGCAAGAATAGTAGGAGTGATTGATTCCTTTGTTGGGGCAAGAATAATAGAAGAAATGATTGGTTGATGTGCAACCAACTGAGGAGGATCCCTATGTGGTGGGATTGGTTGAGATGCCAGGGTTTGCTTGATCGACTTAGGATGAATGATTGGCCGAGAGACCGTTGGTGAAGTGGGTTGAGGGGCCAAAGCTTGTGTGGCTAGCCGAGGGGTTGTTGATGGAATAGGCTGAGAAGCCAATGGTCGGATGATTGGCCGATAAACCTTAAGAAATGTTGGTGGAGTCGAAGGCTGGGGAGCCGAGGGCTAGATGATTGGCTGAGGGGTTGTTGGTGAAATAGGCTGAGAAGCCAAGGGCCGGATGATTGGCTGAGGGGCCTTTGTTGGTGGAGCCGGTTTAGGTAATGAAGTATTTGCACAAGCGACAAGAGGAACTTGATTGTGCACAATTGGTTGTGCCATTGGCAAGGGTTGTATGATCGGCTGAGGTTGGCGCATGGGTGGCCTAATCAACTAGCATCGAGGAGTCGGCTGAAGATGAGGATCTAGATGAGGTTGGAGAGGGCTCCTAGGTTGATGCATAGCATCAATGCTCCGCTCAAGCCTGGGCCTCAATTCATCAGAATATTGCATTAATTCCACATCTTCTTTTACTTCCCCAATTATTGAATAGCCTGGCCCATATCGTTTCAAGAATTTGGCCTTGATAATTTTGAAATCCCATATCTCTACTTCGTTAAATGAAAAAAACCAATCTAGGGTTGCACCATCTAAAGATCTCCTAAAAAGAAAGGCAAGGGTCTTTCTATCATTATGCCATTGAGATTATTTGCTCAGGAAATCATTGACATGGGTGAAGGGATCACCTGAGCCATTGTAACGATGGTAGGCTGGTGTTTGTGATTGGGGGATGTAGATAGTATAGAAGGGAAATTCAAGGGTTTCCTGATCCTTGGCAACAGGTGGGGAGGAATTCACCAGGGGATGTGCATGTGGCACTCGGATAGAAGGGGGTGGGTTGGTGTGCAAGCTAAAGAATGACCCACAATAGGGTGAGTAGATGAAGTAACATGGCAGGACTGCCCAGGTGGGGTTATGGTAAGAGGTCGAATAGCCAATTGGGGAGGTGAGGCAGCTAAGTTGACTTTGGCTGGACCTTGATCGATAGACATCTTATTCTTCGCTAGAGATTGTATGATTGACACTGCCTTGGGATCAAGATGAAAAGATAGTTCCTTAAAGAGTTGCTCCAAACTGTATGGAGCAGACTGATGGGCAACCCCTTGCACTTTGGGTTCCATAGCAACATTGACATGGCTCTCTGGTTGGACCATGGGTTGTTGTTGAAGCTTGTAGAAACCCAGCTCCTACTCTTGTTGCTCGTAGTAGTCCAACCTCCTAATGTGGCTTGCAGACCTTAGCATCATGGGTATCATGTCGATCTTTCTACAATGATGGTTAAAGAAAAGAGCAAGCAAAGCACACAATTGAAGATTTTTTGTTATGTTTTGTTTTTTTTGAAATTTTTTTGTTTCAATTTGGTTGTTTGAAAAACAAGTTGAACACAAAATTAAAGAGGTTTTTTTTTTGTTTTTTTAGGTGATTTGCAATAAGAAATTTTTGGTTGTTTTCAATTTTTGGTGAGCAAGCAAGTTATGCAAACAAGGTTTTAAAATGACTACTCGACAATATTTGGGTTGAAACCTTAGATTAGATAGATTGTTAGCAATTGTTCGCTCAAATGGGTGTGGTTCCTATTGATTCAATCTTCAAGACCTAAGGTTGTCATTCAACACCACGAGTAGGTACTTATGTTCTTCGGGTTTTGAGAAAGTGGTACAACCGGCCCGATCGTGCGGAGAGGAATACTCCACGGATGGGGACTTACAGAGGTCTTGATGGAAACCACCAAATCAACTAGGAAGGAACATCCCAGAAGAGAGGTAAGAATCCCCCAAGAAGGTGTTTGGAGGGTAAGGGTGTGTTGGGGGAGAGAGCCCCTGCCTCGAATGCCCAACGGATCGGAGCAAGTCCTATACTCGATGCAAAAGCTAATGCAAAAATGAAAAATGGAGGGTAGGAGAAGAAGAAGCAATCAATATGCAAACATGAATGAAAGCTATTAAATAAATCAAACAAGTGAATGCAAGTAAGACAAGTAATGATAAAGTAAAACAAATAACTAGCAACTAGCAACTAAAGGTGGTTCGCGCGGGAACCGGCTTGTGATGGAGTGTCCAAGTGGGGACAAATCTAAAGTAAAGGTAAAAGGATAGTCCACGCAGGGACCGATTTGAAAATAAAGTGACTCACGTAGGAGTCGAGTTTTGGAAAAGTAGGTGGTTCATGTGGGAACTGGTTTTTGAAGGAAAAGGGGTGGTTCACGCGGGAACCAGTTTGATTGATTGGAAAAATGAAGAAGGGCCACTTGGGGCCAATTTAAAGTGGTATAAAAGGGTGGTCCACGCGGGAACCGATCTGAAAGTGGGTTGGTTCACCCAAGAACCGGTTTATAAGAAGAAAATAGTGGTTCACGTGCGAACCTGTTGAAATTAATGATAAGTAAGTCAAGTCCACATAGGGGACAGTCTTAAAGAAAGAGTAAACAGCAAGTTTAAAGGTAAATTGACAAGGAAAAGGTAAAGGACAAGCCAGTTCACGTGGGAACCAAGTTGGAAAACAACTAGTTGCACGGACCAATCAAGCTAGCACAGTTGAAGACATTGGTTGTCCCACCGTGGTCGCCAAAAAGCTGTCGACTCCGAAAATGGGTTCCGGATCGGCACCTCAAGAGAAGGTGAAAGATGGAATAGGGGAAAAGGGGGAGTGAATCGGAAAACATTCGGAAAGCGGTAAAAAATCCTCACCTCGGTCCCACACTCACATTGATCCCTGAACTTTCATCTCACGACGTCGCTCGATCAACGGAGACGGTTTGGGTCTATAGACACGCAATTTTGGTCTAATTGAAGAGCTTGAATTCTTGTTTTTATGAATAATATTTGAGTAAACTTTCAAGGGAACCGAGTTTTCTGGAAAAATCAAGTTTTTCAGCACTTTTCAAAGACCGATAGGCGTTGACCAGGGTAAAAGCACCCTATATACAGGGCACCAGGCGCCTGTAGACACGCCAAATTGGCTAGATTCGGAGCCCCAGACTCTTATTCCATAGGCGATATCTTTTATCCGACCGTTATCTGATCTGGATTACTTTGTGGAGATGAGCTAAGGACATTGGTGGAGCCCCCCTTGTAAGTTGAGAATGGACCGAAGATTTCCGGAATTATGCCGTAACCTTCAAGCGAGAGCCGCGCGTGAACCATAAAAACGCGAAGCCTGCTCGATGACCGACCTTGAATGGTCCATAATTGAAGGTCTCGGGAGTCCCGCATGTGTTCCGTAACATTCAGGGTTTCCGAGAAGTCATTTCGGTAGGCGTGGGTCAATGACGGCTTTCGTTACGGCTTTTTCGATCTGTGCTGACACGGCTATCCCGGCCCACATGTTAGGCCTTTCCGGTCATCACCGGGTCTTTTCAGGTCATCCGGGTCGATTCTAGCCGTATATTTTATCAACCGGGGCTATAAGGCCGGTTCGGTCAATTTTAGGGTTTCGCGGCTTTTACGGCTTTCGATTCACGTTTACCGGGTTAATCTCAGTTTTTTTCGATGACTTCGGATTGTCCGATCGTACCGGACTTGTTCGGTCATCATTTCAAGTCATCCCGAGTTGACCCGAGATTTCTCGACCGGAACCGTGCTCTTTCGGATCTTCGCCCCGGGTTTCGGCTTTCCGCGATAAGGTAAAACGGTAGAAAGCCCCCGTACGAAAATCTCGGGAGTCATGCGGCTGGTTTACCGACTTTAGGAGGTGCGGTTGAAGGCACTCTTTCCAATGCAACAAACGGGAGCCGAATCGGACATCCCGTTTGCAAGATACGGCTCGCGGAACACGCGCGCGGAGAGAGAGAGTGCACGCGCCCCCGCTCCCGCTTGAAAGTGGAGGGCGCGCCTGCGCGCCCTCAAAGCACGAGGCGCGCCCGAGCGCCCTCAAACCGGGGCGCGCCTGCGCGCCCCGGTCCACGAAAGGCGGGGGCGCGGTCAGTTGCTTTAAATCGGAAGTTACCCCGATTAGCACCTTCTAAACCAGGATTTTGGAAGGTTGCCGGGGGAGAATTTTCACTTATTTGTACCGCGCCCCCGGTTCGGGGGCGCGTTACGTATGTCAAGTCCATTTTTAGCAATTTCCGGAACATTTCGTCGATTTTTAGCAGTGAGACGCCGAACGCGCCCCCGCCCCCTTTGAAACAGGGGGCGCGCAGACCGCGCCCCAAACTGGGGGCGCGCCCTGCGCGCCCTGCGCGCCCTCGTCTCCTTTGAAAAGAGGGGGCGCGGTACATCTAGTTTCTAAATTTTGCACCGGCTCTCTTCCCCTATAAATTGAGGGCCATTCTCAACGAACCAAGGTTGAACCCCGGTGCCTAGCTCGTCCCAAGGTCGTCCAAGCTCTTCTCCAAAGCCATCCCGACGTCCAAAGGCGATCCGAAGTCAAGAAACCGATCCCGAGGTGAAGGAGAAGGCTCGATCCGGGTGTTCTTCATCAACCATCTTCATCGACTTCTGGAGAAAATCTGAGGCTTCTGCTGCAAAAGTCTTCAACATAAAAATTGTTCCTCTCTTCGTTCTCTTTCGTCCCCAACTGACGGCACTCCATTCCGACTTGCCGTTTGTTCGTGGCCAGTTGCTACACTGAGGGCGCACATCCAGGTTCTGTTTTTGATATCCGCCCACTTTCATAATTTTTACTGACTTCTACAGGAGGATTTCGGAGAAGTCATCAACATAGGAACTCTTCTTCTCTGAGTCCTCCGTCTACTCCAACAAACGGCACTCAATTCCGACATCGGGGTCGGCCGTAACATCCTCTGCACCAAAGGCGCGCCAGAAGGGTACCAAGCTACCCGAACCGGCTGTTTCCAACCAACGCGGATTCAACTCAAGCCAAATCACTCCACAAGCTTTCCAAACTCCACTAATTCTGTTTATTTACTGTTTTAAAGCATATTTTAGTTCATTTACATCATTTTTACATCATCAAAAACACAAAAAAGGGGTTAGGACTCACCCCAATCCGGTGAGTTCGATTCCAATTGCTTCTCTCTCATATTCTCTCTACGGTTACTACACTTCACAAGTCTAACCAAACTCTTCACTTGGTTCATTGTTCTAGTTGCACAGGTTGATCAAGCTAGCATTGGATTGGAGACTCTTCTTCATCGGCCGGCCGAAGAAGAAGAAGGTTGAACTCACATCCCTTTCTCCCACGCTAAGGTACACACGGTCAACTTCTTTCTCTTTCCATTACATAAATCGGAGCCCGCGGCTCGGCGACCACACTTTATTTTTATTCATGTTCTAAATTCATATCCTCCTCACTCTCCTCCCACATGACCCGAACCATCTCCGGTGCTCGAGCGACGCCGTGAGATGAAAGTTCGGGGATCAATGTGAGTGTGGGACCGAGGTGAGGAGTTTTTACCGCTTTCCGAGTGTTTCTCGATTCACTCCCCTTTTTTTTCCCAATTCTTCTATCTTTCACCTTCTTATCTTGAGGTGCCGATCCGGAACCCGTTTCTGGAGTCGACAGCTTTTTGGCGACCACGGTGGGACAACCAATGTCTTCAACCGTGCTAGCTTGATTGATCCGTGCAACTAGTTGTTTTCCGACTTGGTTCTCGCGTGAACCGGCTTGTCCTTTACCCTTTTCCATGTCAATTTACTTTTAAAAACTTGCTGATTACTCTTCCTTTAAGATTGTCCCCCATGTGGACTTGATTTCTTGTCTTTAATTTCAGCCCGGTTCCCGCGTGAACCACTTTTCTTCTTATAAACCGGTTCCCACGTGAACCACCTTTCTTCTCAACTCGGTTCCCGCGTGAACCAACTTACTTTCAGATCGGTCCCCGCGTGGACCACCCCTTTGCAGCACCTTTAGATTGGCCCCACGTGGCCCTCCTTTCCTTTTTCCAATCAAACAAACCGGTTCCCGCGTGAACCACCCATTTTCCTTCAAAAACCGGTTCCCGCGTGAACCACCTTTCTTTTTCCAACTCGGTTCCCGCGTGAACCAACTCACTTTTAGATCGGTCCCCGCGTGGACCACCCTTTGCACCAATTAGATTGGCCCCACGTGGCCCTCCTTTCCTTTTTTTCCAATCAAACAAACCGGTTCCCGCGTGAACCACCCCTTTTCCTTCAAAAACCGGTTCCCACGTGAACCACCTACTTTTCCAAAACTCGGCTCCCGCGTGAGCCACTTTATTTTCAATTCGGTCCCCGCGTGGACCATCCTTTTACTTTTACTTCAGATTTCTCCACACTTGAACACTCCAACACAAGCCGGTTCCCGCGCGAACCACAATTTTAGTTGCTAGTTTCTAGTCACTTGTTTTACTTTCTCATTGCTTATCTTGTTTGCATTCACTTGCTTGACTTATTTAATAGCTTTCATTCATGTTTGCATATTGATTGCTTCTTCTCCTTCTACCCTCCATTTTTCATTTTTGCATTAGCTTTGCATCGGGTACCGGACTCGTTCCGATCCGTAGGGCATTCGAGGCGGGGGCTCTCTCTCCCAACACACCCTCACCCTCCAAACACCTTCTTGGTGGATTCTTACCTCTCTCCTGGGATATTCCTTCCTAGTTGATTTGGTGGTTTCCATCAAGGCCTCCGTAAGTCCCCATCCGTGGAGTATTCCTCTCCGAACGATTGGGCCGGTTGTACCACTTTCCCAAAACCCGAAGAACCCAAGTACCTACTCGTGGTGAATGAGTGATAACCTTAGGTCTTGAAGATTGAAGCAATAGGAACCATACCCAATTTGAGTGAACAATTGCTAACAATCTATCTAATTTAAGGTTTCAACCCAATAATTGTCGAGTAGTCATTTTAAAACCTCGTTTGCATAACTTGCTTGCTCACAACAATTGAAAACAACCAAAAAAAAAAAATTCTCTCCTTTCAAAACACCTAAAAAAAAAAAAAAAAAAATCCCTTTAATTTTTATGTTCAACTTGCTTGCCAAACAACAAAATTAAAACCAAACCAAATCAAACAAAAAACCATAACCAAACAAAAAAACTCTCTTGCGTTTACACCCTTCATTTGCCTTCTTTCAACCATTTTGTAAGGAAATTTGACAGATGCCCACTCTAAGGTCCGGAAGACACATCGGGATGTCGGACTACGCAAGCCAAGAAGAGGAGTACGAGATGGGTCACTACGAGCTTCAGCAACTCCGTGGTCCAACCGGATGGCCATGTTAATGCCGTGATGGAACACGAGGTCCAAGATCCCGCTCACCGATCCACTTCACATATTATAGAACAAGCTCTCAAGGATCTATCTCTTCACCTTGATCCCGAGGCCTTTGCAATTGTCCAATATGCCACTAAGGGCAAGATGCCCACCAATCAAGCTCCGATCGAAAATCAAGCCCCCTCACCACCCCAACCGGCGGTGCCCTTGATCATCTCTTCTCACAGGCAACCTTGCCGTGTCTCTACTCACCCCGTTGTGGGGCATTCACACAATTCGCACCCGGTTCTCGTTTCCAACCCACCTCTTCCAACCCAATCAAGTAAACACTTTGCTCCCGCGGCTCAGGAATCCAGCCTCACCCAGGTGTTAATGAACAAAATCGACCAGATGGATGAGCGCTTCGAAGAGATGAGGCACCGCCTCGATTCTAAAGCCATCCCTGAAATCTCTGTCCCATCTTTCCCAGTTCTACACCTTCCTCCTTCAGAGATACCAGTCTTCCAACGTTACAACGGGACTGGTAATCCTTTTAACCATCTAAAGAGCTTTCTCTATGACTCCTCATTACGGAAAAATGACCGCAAAGCCCTTGCCTTCCTATTCCGTCGGTCATTGGATGGATCCGCCCTTGACCGGTTCTATTCTCTTGATTCCATTGAGGGCGGCGGATTTTGACATTGTCAAGACGAAGTTTCTCTGAAGGTACGGGGATAGGGTGGGGCCAGCCGCTCGATCACCGACTTAATTGCTGAAAAGATGAGGCCGGATGAGGACTTTGCCAATTGCTGATCGGTGGAGGGGAATGGCCGAGAGGCTTGTGGATACCATCTCGAGAGGGGAGCAGGTGAGCATGCTCAACGGGAACACCACGCCCACCCTCCGCACCCTCCTGATCATGCACCGACCAATAACCATGAGTGAGTTGTGTGATGGCGCCCGCTACCTCCAAGCCCACTTTAAGGATGCATCCATGATCAACCCGTTCGACACCAAGCCCCGTAATACTAGAAAGCCTACACCTGTAGGACCCACCACCGAAGGGGTAGTAAATAATGAGAGCATCAATGCCATAGGTAACCAAGGAGGGAACCGTCAAAGCCAATACCGTAACCCACCACCCAATCAACAATACCGCCCAGCCCCTCAACCAGCTCCTCAGCCACAACAACAACTTGCATACAACCGAGCACCACCACAGCAACCCACCTACAACCAAGCGCCCCAGCAACCAAATGCCTACAACCGGGCGCCCCAGCAACCAAATGCCTACAACCGAGCGCCTCAACAACAACATGTCTACAACCGACCACCACCACCACAACAAGCCTACAACCAAGTGCCACCACCAGCCAACCGACTTAGGAGGGGGGACCCAAGAAGAGAATACTACCCTCAACCGCCATTCCCCTCGTCGACATTTTCAATGCATTGATGGCTGAACGCTAGAGCTTCCAAAGGAGAGAGAAGGGTGGCCGGCAAATGTTGACATGACAAAATCTGCGCTTACCATCGGTATCACGGGCACACGGTGGATGTACGTTTCCGAGTTTAAAGATTACATTCATGACCTCAACGATCGAGGGAAACATTGACAGGCACAGAGATGGGAGAGTCTATACAAGCCATGAAGGCACGGCGAAATCAACCACGGCGACAACAAGCACAACAAAGCAGCCCGGCCCGGGCATAGTCCAAGATCCGCTACCGGTACATGCACCCGTACAAGCACCGGCACCAGCACCACCAAAACCAACGACTCGGCCTCGTCCACTCCGCCATCGAGGAGTCAACCCACCATTCCTGTGGTTGGCGAGGTCGAGGATCAAATCACCTCCATGCCCGCCATACCGACCCCACCTACAAACCGCACCATACTCTCCATACCGAGAGTTGCCCCCAACCCACAAATTATCCAAACACCACTACCCTCACCAACCATTAACCCTCCACGACGCTTAATCATTAGACCGCCACCCGTCTCCCAACGGCACCCCAACCATCACCCCAACCTAACCCACCAACCACCATTAATCCTCCACGGCGTCTAATCATTAGACCGCCACCAACACCCCGTACATCACCTAATCTACCAGTCACTGCCCCCCCCCGACCCCTCATCATTAGACCATCACCACCAACACCCCAACCATCACCCAACATACCGGCCTCCACCAATCCACGACCCCTCATCATCCGATCCTCACCACCCCTACCTACCATGGGCTCCTCAACCTACCAACCAACCCTACCATCACCATCATCACCACTTCCCCCTACCACGCTGGCGCCAGTACTTCGTAGCGGGAGGATGTTCCAAAGGGTCTTCCCCCAGGCCGGGATACAACCACAGGAGCAAGCAGAAGAGGAGGTAGTGGAAGAACCATTGCCCGGCACGGCATTGTACATGATCTATTAAAACATTTGGACAAAATGCCGCACGGATTTCAATTCGGAGCCGATAAAGAGGTCAAAGAATCAGGGACATCTTGCAACAATACTTACGGCGGGTCATGGTCAATGAGGACCTCCCGCCCGAGAAGATCATTGTCTTGTCCCGACCCCGAGGAGTGAACATCCGGCACTCACCTTTACACGGGAGGAGTTGGCACGGCCGGAGATCGAAAGTACGCCTTGCGCGTTGCAGGTAGTCATCCGAGGCGTGGAGATCAAGTCTTGCTTGATTGACACCGGAGCATCCATAAATGTCATGCCGCCGAAAACATTGCAACTTTGCGGCATCTCCGATGAAGAAATCGAGCCTTCGCCGTCACGGTGACCGCATATGACAACTCCCGGAAGCCGGCACGAGGGTGGTTACATTGAAAGTAGGGCTCGGAGCCGTGTGCTTTGTCACCACCGAGTTTCACGTTCTAGAAGCTGGACCCTACATTCAAAGCTATTTTGGGACGCCCGTACCTTGAGGCAATAGGAGCTGTTGCCTCCACTAATCATCGATGTACGAAGTTCCCATACAAGGCCAGGTGATCAAAGCAACCAACATCCCCATTCCCGAGTGACGTGGATGACCCCTCTTCTGCACTACCAATATCAAAATCGTCCAGTGAGTTGGTTTCAACTACTGAGCTACCGAGGTCATGGTATTAACGACGCCTCCGCATACCGTTGCATGGCGGATGATGAAGGGGATGGGCTATCAGCCAGGAAAAGGGTTGGGAAAGGAGCTGCAGGGGGTTGTGCACCCCATTGAAGCCATACAAAGACCAAAGAGACACGGGCTTGGCTATGAGCCCAGTTTCACTCCGCGGATGGTCTACCGGCCAAAAAATGCCATGGGACTCCAAAAATTCTTTATTAAAGGGGAGACCATGATGATGGCCGGGGACAAAGAAGAAGAACCAGTCAAGAGGAAGAAGGCACCGGAGAGCAAGAGGAGGAGGTGGACAACCCGAGTTCATCTTTAGCTCGGTTGTTCATAGAGGAGGAAGAACTCAAAGGCCAAGTCCATCTCTAAACAACTTGTCCACTCAAACCCACCTCCAAACAACATCCCGCGTGAACCGTATCCTACGGTCACGTATTTCAAAATCCTCACTCTATCCCTCTTGGATTCGCTTGATGGGCTATCTAGCCCAATTCCCACATTTGGGCCAAAATGGCCACTCGAATCGATCAATGGGCCCGAGAGCCCATTTAAATCTTCTCACTCCACCGGGCTTCTATGCCCATTCCAATCCAACAACCTTGGGCCCACATGCCCACCGGTCGGGCCCACGTGCCCTTTAGATTCATTTTCTGCTTTGGGCCCGCGTGCCCACCATTTGGGCCCACGTGCCCCTTAGATCTTTTCACCAGCTTTGGGCCTATCTCGCCCATTTCTTGTTATCATCGGGCCCGCGAGCCCATTTTTCTCCCATTTACTTAAGCTTTCTATTTCTGCTCGAGCCCCATCGGCTCATTCTTTTGTTATTGAAAATACCCAAAATACCCAAAAAAAAACGTCCTCTCGCAAACTCAGTTTTCCATCGAGGAGACGTCGCTACTTGTCTCGGAGGGTGCTCCCAACCAGGGACCCCTCTTCTCCAACTCACTGATCGATCTGCTCAATCCTTCACCCATTGTAAATACCACTTTTTCAATTCCGTCTTCTTTAGGAGTAGTTAGGGTAGGAAAGAAGGAAATTCGAGGTAAACGTGTGCCAGAAAGATATCTCCAACAAATAGCTCAAAAATGCAAGGAATGTGCAAGTTTGCCAAGGTTTTTGGAAAATGCTATCCAGACTTAATGAGATCCAATATGAGGATGAATTCAATGTAGATCATACACGGGAGTTTACGAGGTCTTATCGAAAAGATACCGATTTCGAGGATGGAATTGAGGACTTGGCTGATGCATATACATCCTGGACTTAAAAGATTTGAAGAACCATTAGCCACGGTGGATGAACCGACAAAAGAATTGAATCTCGGAACGCCGGAAGATCCCAAGACAATCCTCCTAAGCGCAAACCTCACTCCCACCGAGGAACGAGTTTGATTAAAATTACGGAAGAATATAAGGACACGTTCGCATGGACATACGAACATGCCGGGGTTAGACAACTCGTTAGTTGAACATCGTCTAACCTTTGAAACCTGGAGTTACCCCGGTCAAGCAAAAATTAAGGAGATTCCACCCTGATGTTGCACTTAAAATGAAAGAAGAGGTCGACAAGTTACATCAAGCAAGATTCATTAAGGTCGTCCTTTATCCGCAATGGGTGGCAAACATAGTCCCTGTCATGAAGAAGGATGGCCGAGTTCGGATACGTATAGACTTCGGGGACTTGAATCGAGCGTGTCCTAAAGATGACTTTCCTCTACCTCATATTGACGTCTTGGTTGATAACACCGCTGGATTCGAGATGTTGTCGTTCATGGATGGCTATTACGGATATAATCAAATCCGGTTGGCCGAAGAGGACCGGAGAAGACCTCGTTCACCACACCTTGGGGAACCCTCTGCTATGTCGTCATGCCCTTTGGATCTGAAGAATGCGGTGCTACCTATCGAGAGGGCAATGATGGCTATCTTCCATGACATGATGCATACCCTTGTAGAGGTGTACGTGGATGACCTGGTCGTTAAGTCCAAAAGCCGAAAAGATCATCTGAAGTGTTAAGAAAGGTCTTGCAAAGGGCTAGGGAATATAAATTGAAGATGAACCCAAAGAAATGCACATTTTGGAGTATCCTCGGGAAAGCATTTGGGGTTCATAGTGAGTAAAAGGGGCATAGAGATCGACCCAAACAAGGCCAAGGCAATCATTGGTATGCCTCCTCCGAGAAATATGAAAGAACTTCGAGGACTAATCGGGAGGCTACGGTTGTCCGCCGGTTCATCTCACAACACTCCCAAAGGTGTAAACCTTTCTATGAGTTGACCAAGGCGGGGGGCCGAGTTCAAATGGGATTCGAAGTGCCGGGATGCATTTGATGGTTTGAAAAGGTACTGGCTAGTCCCCCGTGCTTAGACCACCGGTCCCTGGCAAGCCCTTAGTTTTATATATCTCGGTTTTGGAGAATTCTCTTGGGGCGGTCCTTGCACAAGTTGATGAAGAAGGGAAAGAGAGGGCAACTTACTATTTGTCAAAGATCTTTGATCCATGCGAGCGAAGTATACCGTAGTGGAGAAGACTGTGCTGCACTAGTCCGGGTAGTTCGTAAGCTTAAACACTATTTCTTAGCTCATGAGGTCAATCTTATTGCCCGCATCAATCCCATCAAATTCCTTCGGAGAAAACTGTTCTAAGCGATCGGTTAGGTCGTTGGACAGCTTCCTTTCTCGCTTTGATATCACCTATGTCCCCCAGAAGGCAATTAAGGGCTATGCCATTGCTGAACATCTAGCCCATCACCCTATACCCTCTTTGACCCGGTCCAATCGGAGCTCCCGGATGACGAACTAATGTTGATCCGATCTTCCCACCTTTGGACATTATATTTTGACGGGGCCTTGAATTCACACGGTAAGGGAATAGGAATCGTCCTTCTATCACCCGAGGGTGTCACCATTCCACAGGCATTTCAAATTGACTTCCCGACAACCAACAATATAGCCGAATATGAAGCCTTGCTGGCCAGGCCGGAGGCCGCTTATTTCTATGGTGCCACGGAATTAAGGGTGATAGGTGATAGCCAACTAATCCTTCGCCAAGTCCTAACCAAATACCGAACTTCTCATCCAAACCTCAAACCTTACCAAGAACTCACCTCTTGCTACATCAAGCTCTTTTCCAAACTAACTTTCGTCCATGTTCCTCGAGCTCAGAACATCCTTGCTGATGCCCTTGCCTCCTTAGCTTCATCTCTATCAGTCCCGCTAGGTAGACGGTGCGGACTATTCATGTCCGTAGAAGGTCGATGCCGGCGATTAAGGATGGGCGATTTCGAAAGTTAAGGAGAGATTTGGCGGGGAAGGAGTATCTAGAGAAGGAGGAAGTTTCTCTGAGTCGAGTTGGAAGAGTTAGATGAGGGTGAGAGGCCTTGGTTTGATGAGATCGCAAGGTATTGTCAAGATCGGACATATCCACTGGATCAAATGCAAAAGAAAAGAAGGCCATCGAGAGAGTATCCCAGAGGTATACCATCCTAGGAGGGGTGCTCTACAAAGAGGAGCCTAAGCGGGAATTTTATTGAGATGCGTTGATGAAGAAGAGGAATTGGTGCTTAAGGAAGCACATTCGAGAGTCTGTGGGGGCCATGTCAATGCTCAAGCTCTTGCCAAGAAAATCATCAGCGAGGGTATTATTGGCCAACCCTAGAAGAGGATTGCTCCATCTTTGTCCGACTTGCTTGTCATTCTTGCCAACTTCATGCCGACAAGATCCATTCTCCCGCATCTTCCCTTCATCCTATTCATGCCCCATGGCCCTTCGCCATGTGGGCTTTCGATATCATTGGCCCTCTAAGTGATCTTAACTCTGAAATCCGTTCCAAATCGTTCATCCTGACGGCAACAGAGTACTTCACCAAGTGGGCAGAAGCGGAAGCGTTCGTGGAGATCAAGGCATCAACACTGTGCTCCTTCATCAAACGCAACATCATCGCCAGGTTCGGGATACCCAGCGACATCATCACCGACAACGGACCGCAATTTCTCTCTCAAGATCTGCGTGATCTTTGCAACAGTACCGCATTGTATTGCATCATTCATCTCCTTATTACCCGCAAGGCAATGGTCACAGAAGCCACCAACAAAACTTTGATTAAAATCATCAAGAAAACCGTAAGTCTAGCAAGTTCGCGGTGGCCGGATAAGCTTGTAGATGCCCTATGGGCTTATCGTACTCGTACGGACCCCCACCGGTCAAACCCCGTATGCTCTCGCATATGGGATGGAAAAGGTGGTCCCGTACAAGTACTCCTTCCATCACTCCGAGTTCAACTCGATAGGGACATCCCCGTCGAGTGAGACGAGAATCTCTCCTTGCACAACTTGAACTCCTAGATGAAAGAAGGTTGGCTCCCGAGCATGCCCGGACTTATCAGAACCGATTGAAAAGGTTTTATCAAAAGAGGGTGGTAGAGAGGAAGTTCGAAATCAGTGAGATGGTAGTTAAACGCATATTCGTTAAGCCGGGTGGTCCCCGCTCCAAGTTGCAACCTAACTGGGAAGGGCCTTTTGTTATAACTGAAAAGTATCCAGGCAATGCATATGAGCTAACCAATGCCGATGGAGAAAAATTGAATCATCCATGGAACGGCGTTTACCTAAAAAAAATATTTTCCTTAGAAAAGAAAATGGAGAATTTCTAGTATGACATTAAGTCATCGATCCAAGGGTGTTAGCTAGAAGTCAAGGGTAGACATCACCTTGCACACACAACACCTCCCGATCCCAGAATCTAGATAGCTCAACACTCAAGAGGCAGGCGGAGAACCCTGAAGGCGGAAAGGAAACCTTACCCTACTCTCTTCTATTCAGTCCAAGATAGGTGAAGGGGACTAGAGGAGGATAGTATCGAAAATGCCCGCCGCCTTAGTAGGAGGCCGTCTCATAGGGTGCAAAAGGGTGCCAAAAGATGGGCAATGAACCCCACAGGTTTAAACAAATATGGGCATGTCTGAATGAGTACCCGGAAGAATAGAAAATGAAAAAAGGCACCAAAAGATGGGCAATGACCCCACAGGTCAAAGACTTGTCCAAGTAAGTGCCATATGTAGAAAAGACCCGAAGAGGCCGAACCCCAACGGGCAATTTGGGCATGAGTAGAGAAACCCTCCTCAACACCCCCAAATCCTATCAAAGACTTCCTCTATTATTCTTCCATCTTAAAACCCCTAGGGTAGGGTAAACTGTACAAACTCAGGGGGAATCCAAACCGATCAAGAGAAGAGGGCAAGAAAGATTATGGGTTAGGAACCTTATTCACACGTGGTGCTTAGTGCTTGATTCTTGATTAACACCCACAGATCGATGAATGGTCTCAATACTGGCACATTCTCCACAAAATCCAAAAAAAAATAAATATTTTCAAAAAATTCAAAAAATTGAATATTTTCAAAAAAAAAAAAAAAAAAAAAAATCAAATATTTTCAAAAATTCAAAAAAATTGAATATTTTCAAAAATTCAAACAAAAAAAAAGAAAAGAAAGAGAGAGAGAGTTGAATAATTTTTTTTAAAATGCATCATCTAGCTTGGCATAACCTTGCTTTTTGCCTTTGCTAGCATTCATGTTTACCTTTATGTCTTGCATGTTTCATTTCCGCATTGCATATTTACCTTCATTATCACCCCATTAAGAGGGCTCCTCCCTTTGACCTAAGTCAAAGTTGGCCATAATAGGCAAAGGGATGAGTCGTTGTGAAAATCTAATCCTCTTTTTATCAAGTGTTTTCGGGGACTTTAGAATAAGAGGAGAAGGTTTTCTCAACAACGAGGATGCTAAGTAGGTGTGACTCTCACCATAGCAGTAAGCTTTCTTAACCCTTATCTTATTCATTTTCCGTCATTTTGTTCATCTTACTCGGTTAATAAGGCTACCCCCTTGACATATAAGCAAGGCAAGATGACAATAGGCAAGGGGGTAAGCCATAGAGCGTATTTAACCCTTCTATTAAGTATTTTTGGAAAGAAACACAAGTCAAGGAGGGGTGAGAATCTCGCCAACAGGTCAAACAACACTACAAACAGAGGTACTATAACAAGGAAGAAAAGCGGCCTACAACACAAGAAGAAGATTAAGCCTGCTACAGATATCGTGTACGATTGCCATGACTCCGGGGGAGAATGACCACGTGGAGAAGGCATGGAAACCATACCGCCGCAACCGCCTCGTTCCGGTGATGCTCCAGGAGTGGCCAAGACAGAATTGCTCGCGGAAACAGAAGAACGGACATGGGAAACCCCCATAACTTGCCGACTAGCATATATGTCGCTAGTCGTGTTTTATTATCTTATGCATTATTCGTTGAAGACCTTGAGCATAGAGAAGACTTGACCCGAGATCCCCTTCATCAAAATCTACGACGGTCGGGTCATCTCTAATGCTCACGGATAAGCCAAAGTTGTGCTGTGAGGGACGATAGTTCCCGAGTGGGTATCTTGACCTCATAGACAATCTATATCTTCAACTATTTGATGTACAAGTTTTGTTTTATTTTCTTGAGCCCAACATGCATCATGTAGCATTAATTGCACTACATTTTGTTTTGTCATTGCATGCATCATTTCATAATCTTCACCTTATCACCCTCTCGATCATTCTAAATCCCACCGTGTCATTCACCATATTCTCTAGTCCCACCAACCTCTCTAATATCCCACCGTGTCTATTAATCCCACCGTGTTCGGTAACCACTTTTTGCCCTCAAATCTTTCAATTCTTTTCACCACGAGGCCATTGCAACTTCTTTTGCTACTTATCCCACCGTGGTAGCCATTTCGTCTGCCAAGGGCCTTCAATTTTGATCGAACTTGCACCGTCATTATCTTCACGGTCTATGCTTAAACATTTGCCTTTCGCAATTTGAGATCATTCCATTCCGAATCGAATCTTGTCTCTTGAAAGACTTAAATGAATCAGAGAGCCCGAATATGCTCGATTGGTATTCTTTTGCTTTTTCAAACAAATCCTTTTTTAAACTTTAGCCCATCACAGTACAGGAACACCGCAAAGATCGGGTTACCGGCTGATGATGAACCTACGAACCCATGTTTCGGGGACTCCCCACCGCGTTGGGGGTTGGCTATTCTTCTCTCGTGCCAATGGCACATCTTTTACCAATCGAACATAGGAAGACTTGATGAAACATGGCGGTTAACCAGGAGACTTGAGGAGATTCGTCTTGCCGAATCTGGTCGTTGAGCGTGTCTATATCTACACCTTGATGCCACCTTTTCAGTCCATCGCCATTTCGCTCCACTACATTCCACTACGATTCAACTCGCTTCGCTACGCTTTCTCTACGTTTCACTTCGCTCCGCTACATGCCATTCCCTTGCAAAGCCGACATCAAGGCGAGGCAAGCTGTAGACACGCCAAATTGGCTAGATTCGGAGCCCCAGACTCTTATTCCATAGGCGATATCTTTTATCCGACCGTTATCTGATCTGGATTACTTTGTGGAGATGAGCTAAGGACATTGGTGGAGCCCCCCTTGTAAGTTGAGAATGGACCGAAGATTTCCGGAATTATGCCGTAACCTTCAAGCGAGAGCCGCGCGTGAACCATAAAAACGCGAAGCAAGCTCGATGACCGACCTTGAACGGTCCATAATTGAAGCTCTCGGGAGTCCCGTATGTGTTCCGTGACATTCACGGTTCCTGAGAACTCATTTCGGTAGGCGTCGGTCAATGAGGGCTTTCGTTACGGCTTTTTCGATCTGTGCTGACACGGCTATCCCGGACCACATGTTAGGCCTTTCCGGTCATCACCGGGTCTTTTCAGGTCATCCGGGTCGATTCTAGCCGTATATTTTATCAACCGGGGCTATAAGGCCGGTTCGGTCAATTTTAGGGGTTCGCGGCTTTTACGGCTTTCGATTCACGTTTACCGGGTTAATCTCAGATTTTTCGATGACTTCGGATTGTCCGATCGTACCGGACTTGTTCGGTCATCATTTCAAGTCATCCCGAGTTGACCCGAGATTTCTCGACCGGAACCGTGCTCTTTCGGATCTTCGCCCCGGGTTTCGGCTTTCCGCGATAAGGTAAAACGGTAGAAAGCCCCCGTACGAAAATCTCGGGAGTCATGCGGCTGGTTTACCGACTTTAGGAGGTGCGGTTGAAGGCACTCTTTCCAATGCAACAAACGGGAGCCGAATCGGACATCCCGTTTGCAAGATACGGCTCGCGGAACACGCGCGCAGGAGAGTGTCTTGCGCCCTCGCTCCGCTTGAAAGTGGAGGGCGTGACCTGCGCGCCCTCAACCTGAGGGCGCGCCGAGCGCCCTCAAACCGGGGCGCGCCTGCGCGCCCCGGTCCCTTGAAAGGCGGGGGCGCGGTCAGTTGCTTTAAATCGAAATTACCCCGATTAGCACCTTCTAAACCGGGTTTTTGGAAGGTTTCGGGGAGGATTTTCACTTATTTGTACCCGCGCCCCGGTTCGGGGGCGCGTTACGTATGTCAAGTCCATTTTTAGCAATTTCCGGAACATTCCGTCGATTTTTAGCAGTGAGACGCCGAACGCGCCCCCCGCCCCTTTGAAACAGGAGGGCGCGCAGACCGCCCCGGGAACCGAGGGCGCGCCTGCGCGCCCTTGGTTTGAGGGCGCGCCTGCGCGCCCTCGTCTCCTTTGAAAAGCGGGGGCGCGGTACATCCAATTTCTAAATTTTGCACCGGCTCTCTTCCCCTATAAATTGAGGGCCATTCTCAACGAACCAAGGTTGAACCCCGGTGCCTAGCTCGTCCCAAGGTCGTCCAAGCTCTTCTCCAAAGCCATCCCGACGTCCAAAGGCGATCCGAAGTCAAGAAACCGATCCCGAGGTGAAGGAGAAGGCTCGATCCGGGTGTTCTTCATCAACCATCTTCATCGACTTCTGGAGAAAATCCGAGGCTTCTGCTGCAAAAGTCTTCAACATAAAAATTGTTCCTCTCTTCGTCCTCTTTCGTCCCCAACTGACGGCACTCCATTCCGACTTGCCGTTTGTTCGTGGCGGTTGCTACACTGAGGGCGCACATCCAGGTTCTGTTTTTGATATCCGCCCACTTTCATAATTTTTACTGACTTCTACAGGAGGATTTCGGAGAAGTCATCAACATAGGAACTCTTCTTCTCTGAGTCCTCCGTCTACTCCAACAAACGGCACTCAATTCCGACATCGGGGTCGTCCGTAACATCCTCTGCACCAAAGTCGCGCCAGAAGGGTACCAAGCTACCCGAACCGGCTGTTTTCAACCAACTCGGCTTCAACTGAAGCCAAATCATTCCATAAGCTTTCTAAACTCCATTAATTCTGTTTATTTACTGTTTTAAAGCATATTTTAGTTCATTTACATCATTTTTACATCATCAAAAACACAAAAAAAGGGGTTAGGACTCACCCCAATCCGGTGAGTTCGATTCCAATTGCTTCTCTCTCATATTCTCTCTACGGTTACTACACTTCACAAGTCTAACCAACCCCTTCATTTGGTTCATTGTGCTAGTTGCACAGGTCGATCAAGCTAGCATTGGATTGGAGACTCTTCTTCTTCGGCCGGCCGAAGAAGAAGAAGGCTGAACTCACATCCCTTTCTCCCACGCTAAGGTACACACGGTCAACTTCTTTCTCTTTCCATTACATAAATCGGAGCCCGCGGCTCCTGGCGACCACACTTTATTTTTATTCATGTTCTAAATTCATATCCTCCTCACTCTCCTCCCACATGACCCGAACCATCTCCGGTGCTCGAGCGACGCCGTGAGATGAAAGTTCGGGGATCAATGTGAGTGTGGGACCGAGGTGAGGAGTTTTTACCGCTTTCCGAGTGTTTCTCGATTCACTCCCCTTTTTTTTCCCAATTCTTCTATCTTTCACCTTCTTATCTTGAGGTGCCGATCCGGAACCCGTTTCTGGAGTCGACAGCGCCCTGTATATAGGGCACTTGGCGCCCTACTTATAGGACACCTGCATCTAATCTGACTGACTGGACAAATTGATGGGACAGTTTTGCGGATAAAATTGCCCTCTTCTTGGCTATAAAAGGACCCCCATTTGGTGGCTTGAGGACACACCAAGGGTGCCCCCCAAACTCTATCATCCACCACAACACTCCCAAGGCCTTACAACCCCTCTCCAAGTTCTCAAACCGTTCCAAAACCCTCTCCCAAAAACCCTAAAAACCTACAGTTTCCTTCTTCAGAAATATAATTTTTCTTCAACTTTGAGGGCCTCTACACTCCATTTCCCTTACATCTAGTGCCAAAGCACACTTCTATTAACTTCACTTGAGTATTGGTTGCTTGAAGAACTCCTTCCATCTTGGAGATCTTCCTACACTCTGGGGTGACACCACGAAGAAGGGAAAAAAATCTGCTGAAATCAGTCCCTGGTGCCCCATAAATAGGGCGCTTTGACTTTGGTCAATGTGCCCCATCAAGGGGACACATGCAGCTAGCGCCTCATATATGGGGCACTAGCAGGGGCAGACCCCGTTTTGCATTTTTTTGAGTTTATTTACCTTTCCGGTTGATCTTTTACTCCCCCCTTTTATTTTAAGTTTCATTAACATGTCATTTACCATGCATTAAGTCACACCTCTGCATCTTCATACCTCTTTAAAAATCTATCAAAAATAGGGGTTGGGATTTAGTCCCAATCCGGTTAGTTCCTTCCCTTTTGCATGTTTAAGTTCTAATTTGAGCATTATTCTACACTTTCACTAAAACTAATGATCTTTTCACTTGTTTCTATGTTTTCATATGGACATTTGTAGGTAAATCCAGCCGAGGTAGAGCTTCAACCAGATCAAAGATGAAGGACTCACTAAGCTCTCTTCTTCCGGCCGGCCGAGAGAGGAAAAGTCGGAACCCAACAATCTCCCCGCTTCCAAAGGTACGATGGTCATTTTATTCTTTATTTTTATTTCTTTCTATTATATTTTGGAGCCTTTGGCTCCTGGTGACCACAAACACTAACATCTCATCCGCCAAGTCTCCAAAGCAAGCGTAGGGGCCAGAAAAGGGAGATCTATGGATCCCGTTTCGGGTGCTCACACCTTTTGGCGACCACGGTGGGACCAACTTTGCTTTAGTGAGTTCTTCTCTTCTTCCCTAAGAATGTCCACTTTAAAACATGCTTATTTTCACTCTAGTTCTCATTTAAGCCATTTCCATTTTCTTACATTTCCATTTGCTTGCTTACATGCTTGTTTATTTCCTTGAAGCATCATCTTGTTTCTTCCGATTTACTTGCCTTCCGTTGGTCCTTTTAAAAGCTTAACGATCTAATATCTAGCTTTAATTATCAACTTACTTCACCTTAGCATCTTAGATGTCATCTTTTTTCATCCCTTGTTAAGTATACTTGCCTATTTCCTTATAAGTCTAGTTCTTTTTTAATAAATTTTCAAAGCATGCTTAGTCAAAATTAGTCCTCTCTTTCACCTTAGTTTGATTTCATATTATTGTCTTGTTTACTTGCTTCCTACAGCATCTTGTTAATCATTGTATGCTTTTATTTTCTTCTTGGTTGCTTCTTATTCATTGACATTTCACTTGCATTTAGTTTGCATTAGAGTTTCGGGTTTGCCCATCTCCTTAGGACATCCGAGAAGGGAGGCTCTCTCCTCCTGAAGCCTCACACATCCAAACACCCCTCTTGGTGGTTGCCAACTCTCCTCCAGGGATTCCCTCTAAGAAGTATTGGGTAGCTTCCATCAAGGCCTCCGTAAGTCCCCAGACGTGAAGAATTCTCTCTTCACTGATCGGGCAGGTTGTACTTTTTCATCCCAAAACCCAGAGTACCCATTACCTATTGCAGTGAAAAGAGTGACAACCTTAGATTGCTCGGTGTTGTGAGAGCATAGGGTCCTACCAATTTATTTGAGTGGACAATATTTCTCTTAACAAGTCATTAATTTGAGGTTGAAACAACAAAGAATTTGCGTTAATCATTCCAAGTCTTTGCTATTACTTGTTTGCAAACAAAAACTGAAAATTAAACAAAAATATAGAAATCACCTAAAAAGAACCAAAACAAAAAAATTTGCTTAAGGTTAATTTGCTTGACAACTTGCTTGTCCGACAAAAGAAAATCAAAACAAAAAAGGGGTCAAAAATCAAAACCAAAAGAAATCCTTGAGCTTTTATTTTTCAACCTTCTTTTTCTATTGTGTTTATGAATTTAAGGTCAGGATGAATTATTGGAATGACGGATCAAAGATACGAGCAACTACAATTGGAGTATGACCAGTCTTATTTCTACCCTAATGCCATATGTGCCATCAATGAACCTGAAATTCTCCCCGAACCTTGTCAAATTTCTCCTCAACCCAATCCAAATTCACTTTGGGAGGCATTCTCTCATGCCAACCCCACTCAACTTCAGGCTATTGAAGCCATTCTCAAGGGAAAGTCGCCCGCCGAACACATCCCTCCCGAAGGTGGTCTTCACATCTACCCCTCGGTCGGTAGCACATCAACCCAATGTGCCCACTCATGGCCATTCTTATACCGGGCTCATAGCCCCAATCTCTCCTCATCCGATAGCTAATCTAGATCACCCTGATCCGAATGTTGTTGCTCCTTCTAGGCCACGAGTTCATTCCTCTAATCATCTCAACCCTACTCACCCTTTGGTGCATCCCCCAAGTTCCGGTGCACCAAGCACCCACTCCTCCTCCTCCTCTTAGGGAACCTTCTATTGATCAGTCTATGGTTAACAAAATAAATCGCATGGATGAGCAATATAGAGAGCTTAGACATTTGATTGACACAAAGGCAACCCCTGAAATTTCACTTCCTTCCCTCCCTACTTTTCATCTACCTCCCTTTGAGATGCTGGAATACCGCCGTTACAACGGAACCAGTAATCCCTTCATTCATATCAAGGACTTTCTTTATGAGTCGGTAATGTGGCAAAATGATCCAAGAGCCCTTGCATTTCTTTTCAGAAGATCATTAGAGAGTTCAGTTTTAGAGTGGTTCTACTCGCTTGACTCTTTGGAGGTGAGTAACTTTGAAACTGTCAAAGCTAAATTTTTGTAGAGATATTAAGATAGGGTCGGACCAACATATTCTATCACCGACCTCATGGCTGAAAGAATGAGAAATGATGAAGATTTTATCAGATATGCTGATAGGTGGTGGTCAATGGCAGAAAGGCTTATAGATTCTATTTCAGAACCAAAGCAAGTAAAGATGATCATCACCAGTGCCACTCCAGCTTTAAAGAACATGTTGGCTTTGCATCATCCCACCTCCATGAGTGAACTCTATGAGAAGGCACGGTACATTCAGACACAGCTTAAGGACTCACCTATCATGAACTTGTTTGATCCTAGACCCCGAGCTGTCAAGAAAACCACTTTTACCACAACCGGCCCAGTGACTGAGTGCGTAGTGACAAACGAGAACCTCAATGTTGTAGGGAACCCACCTAGCAACTATCAACACTAGTTTAGGAACCCTCAACAAAATCAACCATTTAGAAACCCTCGTCAACCTCAACATCAACCTCAATTCCAGCCTCGTCAACAACAAGTTCCGATCCCTCAGCGACCGCAAGCCCCAGTTCCCCAACCACCATTGCAACAACTTGCTAACTACAACCAAGCACCCCCTCCTATGGCTTATGAACCTCGAAAAATAGGACCTAAGAGAAACTATTATTTGCCTTTTCCATACTCTCTCATGGACATCTTTAATGCACTCATGGTGGCAGGGCAAATTGCATTGCCAAGGGAGAAGTTGGAGTGGCCTCAAAATGTCAACACATAGCGATACTGCCTGTTTCACAGATATCCTGGGCACACCATGGAAAACTGTTTTCAGTTCAAAGACTACATCCATGACCTTAATGAGCAAGGCAGTATTGACTGGAAACAGATGAGGGAATACATCAGAACAGTGAAAAACCAACGACAACATGCACCAGCTCAACAACAACAATAGAACCTTGACCTGGGGATCATTAAAAATCCTTTTAAATCCACATGCACCCGCACCTGGAAACCAACACGTTAATCCCATCTTGATCTCTTCTGAGGAGTATCATGATCGAGGCCAGAATTGGCATGTTGAGGGAGCCACCTCCGCCATGCACGTCAACGAAACCGTCCATTCTATACCCCGAGCTACATCAGCCAACCCCATTACTCTCAACCAGCCACCCATCATCCAAGCACCATCATGACCCATCATAACACCACCAGCCATACAACTCCAATCGGGACGGACCCTAATTCGCCCGGTTAATCTACCACAAACATCACCACCACTAGGACCCATCATCATCCCACCCTAAGCAACTGCACCTTCACAACCTACATACCCTACTATACCTCAAACCACCATCATTACACCCATCCCAAGAGCTCCCATCATTCGACCTAACCCACCACCCACCACTACCATCCCAACTATAGCTTCTCAACTTGCCACAGTACTCAGGAGTGGGCGCATGTTCCAAAGGGTCTTTCCCCAAGTCGGTCAATCAGGGTTGGTACCAGAAGTAGAAGAAGAACACATCGAAGAATCGTTGCCTAGGACATCCTATGACTTGCTGAAACATCATGATAAAACCCCGGCACGGATCTCTATCTCAGAGTTAATCAAAAGATCCAAAGTCCATCATGTATTGTTGAAGACCTTGGGTCTAAAAGGGCTGAGTCTGAGAACCCCTTCGACAAAATCGATGAAGGATTCAGCCACTTTTTAGGCCCGCAGATAAGCCAAAGTCAAATAAACGAGGACGACAGTGTCTTCACGGATATCCTGACCCGTTGCGTTTGACCTATATCTTCAACTATTTTCTTATACTTATTTGCATTTCTTTAAACCCAGCATGCATCATGCATCGTTACACTCATCTTTCATGCCAACCCTACCGTTACAACCTTTCTATAGCTCTTAGATGGGGCTTTGGTCCACCCGGAAGGTCCAATTTTAACCATGTTTCAATGATGATTTCATCAAAACAAGAAGTTATTCCATTCCAAACTACACCGGTATTTCTGAGTAAACCCGATGAATTTAAAGGATCTAACCTTGGTTGATTGCCTGTTTCATCTTGACTTTTCGCAATTTACTTTCTACCGAGTCTAGCACACCATGCAGTTCGGGTCCTAGCCGGTAACAATTCTCCCATGTGGGATGTTAGTTACTTTCTGTATAGTTCTTCTACCTAGTCAAATCAACAAAAGGGAAGGTTGAAAATAACCGGGGAACCCTAAAATCGACCGAACCGGCCGTATGGCCTCGGTTGATGAAATATACAGCTAGGATCGACCCGGATGACTCGAAAAGACCCGGTGATGACCGAAAAGGCCTAACGCGTGGTCCAGGATAGCCGCATCAGTATAGATCGAAAAAGCCATAACGAAAAGTCATCATTGACCGACACTACCGAAATGACTTCTTGGAAACCCTAAATATTACAGAACACATGCGGGACTCCCGAGACTTTCAATTAAGGACTATTCAAGGTCTATCATTGAGCAAACTCCGTGTTTTCGCGGTTCACGCGTGGCTCTCGCTTGAAGGTTACGACATTATTCCGAAAATCATTGGTCCATTCCCAACTCACAAGGGGCTCCACCAGCGTCCTGAGCTCATCTCCACGAGGTAATCCGGATCAGATAATGGTCAAATAAAAGATATCGCCTATGGAATAAGAGTCTGGGGCTCCGAACAATTTGTCGTGTCTACACCGGTGCAGCCGCCTTCCTGCCTCCGTGCGACCACACCCCGACAGCCGCAGCACCACATGGCCACCGTCTCGCCGTCTCCTCCATTGACCTGGGTGCATTCAGCCGCCTGCTCGACGCCCGACGACATTTGCCCTCTCCAGCGCTGTGCGCTAGCCGGCCTCCCGCTGTGCACCCTGGCCCCTTATCCGCATGACTACGTGAACCTTCTCTTCTTCCTCTCTCTCTCTCTCTCTCCTATTCTCTTCTCTCTCTTTTATCCTGGATATATATCTCTCATTTGTTTTTCAACTCTCTCTTCCTCATGATCTGATGGCATAAACCCCCATTCTATATGCCTTTTTCCAACAGCTTTGAAGGAGGGAGATCTCTTGTTTTGATGGTTTAATTGGTGTGCTGCATTCTCAACGTCCGATATAGTTTTCGGTTGCCGATCCCCGACTTTTCCTACCCCAATCTGGTAGGCACCCTTAGCATAACTACTATCAGTAAAATTTCTATTCTAATTCTTCATGATTCTTAGAGTTATCCTTTTAATTAAAGGGTGTGTGTAGTTACGTTTTAATTTCTTAAATTGTGAGTTGGCATGAGTTAGCTAGATAGATGTGGATAGTATATGTGATGATATATGTTTTATGTCTCTATTATGTGTATATGAGATCATACTTAGTTAATAGTGTAGTATGCTTCCTTTTAGCTTGTCATCCTGTTACTTTTTAACATGTTTAGATTATGTTAATTATGTTAAGTAATTATGATAAGTTAACAAGATTAGTTAGTGTGGTGATTAATTTTTTCAGCACCTAGTTATATTCATGTTCAATCATGTTTAGTTGGTTATATGTGGATGTCGTCTCATTTTGATTCATTTCTAGTATAGTTGTCTACCATAGCAATAGTTGTATATATGTTCATTTTATGTTCATAGATCTTGCACATTTATGGTCATGGCATGGCATGATTGATATGGATTCATGATGCATTGAAACTGTGAATAGAAGATTGAGCTACACTGTCACGACTCAAATTTTTAACATGCACAGCGGAAGATAATCCGGCGATGTAACGGGGAAGAATATCGGTTTGGAATCAAATAAGACTAAAATCCATAATCCAGAATCACAATTCCAAACTTTACAACCCATTAACACAACAAACAAACTTCTATATAAAAAATTAAATACTAACATTGAATGAATAATCCACTAGCTCCTTGAATTCCCAAAACACCACTACGCTTCTGCTGCGCTAAACTTGCAATCCAGAAAATATTAACAATGGAAGGGGTGAGTCACCACAGACTCAATAGGTCTTACACCCGAACTACCCTACTATAATAATGATTCTCTATTGATATAAAATATCGATACTAAGCCTAAAAATTCAGATTATAATACATAAGATTAAAGCTAATTATATATCTTCAATTAAATGATTACAATATCTTTGTGCTATCCCGTATGATAATATGATTCTATATGCACTAAAACCAACACATCCTGCACACTTAACTACTCTAGGTATGCTCATAACACATACACCAGTCATGATACCAAAGACTCCACTAGACCACTAATATACATGCCAAGATGCACAACTAAACACTTGTCTGAGTACATATCATGCTCCATTTGGACAATGTAGCCATGTCACAAAACTAGCACCAGATTTACCATATAGTAGGAAGTAACATATATAACTAAAAATCATAGTACCCCTAGGCAGGGGAGTACTTAGGATAAATCGCGATATCCTGGATCGACGGATGCTCCGGATTTAACTAATCTCTGCTGCCCACGGGCCACTAACATAGTCTAGTGAAGTAAACTTCCATCACAATGCAGCTCACTATATTAACCACATTTCACACAATGCAAGCATATAAATAACTCATACAGTAACCAAGAACATGAAATTGGCAATCCAAACATGAAATACATAGATAAACATCCATGGTTCTATGCACCACATATTTGCATACCACACCACAATCTAGCGCAAACCAAAACCATTCAATCATAAGATGCATATAAATAGGATCGTGCAAGCTACAATCTAAACATATCAATCACATACCTTGACAAACACTACTGCCTACTACATACATGAAACTAAACTAAACTCAAACATCACTATGCTTAAACCTTACATCAGCTTTTTAACAAATTGAGATATATATATTTAAGATTACCGTGATGCAAACATGCTAAACTTACTAGGTTTAAACATATAAAAATCTATCATGACGACTAATATACATGAACACTAAATTAATCTAAACATGCATGGTTCAAATAGGCTAATCTAACTCTATCTAAACATGTCAATATGCCAGAAATAACCCACTAATTATATCATTCTAATCATGGTCATCTAAACATGTTTTTACGATTTAATCGATCATATAAAGGTGCTAAGAAAAGCCGAGAGGCCTATGTAGACATGCAATTTTGGTCCAGTTGGAGAGCTTAAATTCTTGTTTTTATGAGTATTCTTTCATGGAAACCAAGTTTTTCGGAAAATCGGAACTTCCCTATTCGTTTCGGCCAAACTGGGCCTAGTGCCCCTTTAATGGGGCTCTTTGACCAAGTCAAAGTGCCCTATAAATAGGGCACCAGGCACCCTATAAACAGGGCGCCAGGCGCCCCACTGGTGGGGCACCTGCACCTGGTCTGACTGACTGGACAGATTGATGGGACAGTTCTGCAGATAAAGTTGCCCTCTTCTTGCCTATAAAAGGACCCTCATTTGGAGGATTTAAGACACACTAAGGGCGTCCCTCACCTCCTCTCATCCACCACTACACATCCCAAGCCTTGCAACCCCCCTCCAAGCTCTCAAACCGTCCCAAAACCATCTCCCAAAACCTAAAGAAATCATAGTTGCTTCTTGAAGGGATATTCCAGCAGAATGAAGTTACCCTCTTTTGTGCTGTAGAAAGACCCCCATATGGAGGTTTTTGGACACCCCAAGTCCGTCTCCCACCTCATCTCATCCACCACTATGAATCTAAGACTTCATAGCACCCTCTCAAGCCCTTAGATTATCCCAAAATCCTTCTCCAAAAACCCAAAAACCTGCAGTTTCCTTCTTCAGAAATATGATTTTTCTCCGACTTTGAGGGCCTCTACACTCTATTTCCATTACATCTAGTGCCAAAACACTCTTCCATTAGCTTCACTTGGGTATTGGCTGCTTGAAGAAGTACTTTTTTCGTCTTGGAGGTCTTCCTACACTCCGGGACGACGCCGCGAAGAAGAGAAGAAAATCTGCTGAAGCCAGTCCCTGGTGCCCCATAAATAGGGCGTTTTGACTTTGGTCAACGCGCCCATCAAGGGGACACCTGCAGCAGGCGCTCCATATATGGGGCACTAGCAGGGGCAGATCCCATTTTGCATTTTTTTGAGTTTATTTATCTTTCCGGTAAATCCGATTGAGGCGGAGCTTCAACCAGATCGAAGACGAAGGACTCACTAAGCTCTCTTCTTTCGGCCAGCCGAGAAAGGAGAAGTCGGAACCCAACAATCTCCCTGCTTCCAAAGGTACGACGGTCATTTCTCCATTTCATTTCTTTTCATTCTACTATATTTTGGTGCCTTTGGCTCCTGGCGACCACACCCATTAACATCTCATCCACCAAGTTCCCAAAGCAAGTGTAGGGGCCGGAAGAGGGAGATCTACTGATATCCCGTTTCGGATGCCTACAGCCTACCTTAACGGCGACGATGATCGGCGCATGGAATCAATCCGAGTGAAGAATATGCTGCAATCACGATGGCGATGGAAAATGGATCTGGATGATATCTTGACAATCTACTAAAACAAAGAGGATAAATGATCTAACAAGAAGAAATAGGGAGAATAGGAGAGAGGCGATAGGAGAGAGAAGAGGATAGAGGAGAGAGAGAGGGACTATCGCGGAGAGGGGGGGCGGTCAGTGGCCGCGGCCGCGACTACGGCTAGGCGCGGGACGGTGCATGGCAGCGGCTGACGTGCTGGACAGCGCACGGGTGCAAGCGGGGTGCCGCGGACGGCGGACGACGGCCACTACTGCGGGCAGCGGAGGGGCTGACGTGGCCGGGCGCAAGGCGTCAACGGCCGCGGGAGGCGGCACGGCGAGGCCGAAGGCGGCCGGGCGAGCGGCGGGGAGGCTCGGCGGCCGCGGGCGAGGCGGGCGAGCGGCAGAGGGGCTCGGCGGTGGCAGGGCTGATGCAGCCACGGGCAGCGGCGGCGCTTCAGGGGGGTTGGCGGGCACGCGGCCGGCGGTGGCCACGCAGAGAGTCAATGGACCGGGGGGAAAGGAGAGCGCGGTCACGCGGGGCGGTGACGTCACTGCGGCACGCGGCGGTGGCGGCAGTCAACCTGGAGAGGAGGCGGCGGTGTAAGGGCGGTGGGAGGTGGCCGAGGGCGCGATCGGTGGGGGAGGCGGGTGAGGCCGCGATGGTTGGCGGCGGACACAGCGTCCATGATGACACAGGACCGAGAAGGCGGCCGCGGGCGCTCGCGCCAAGGAGGCAGATGCGCGGCGGAGGGCGACAGAGAGTAGCGAAACGAAGGAAAGAGTGGTTGACAGCAACCGAGCGATGAGATTGACCAAGGGAGAAAAAGAAGAGCGACGGAGAGGGGATAAACGGCGCAGAAAGGGGGAAGATTGGCAGACGATTCTCAATGTGAAGGTTAGGGCATCGGGAAGGAGGAATAAAAACGATAGGACGAGAGATTAGGAAATAGAAAAGGTGGTAGAAGGAGAGAGAATAGCACCCAATTAATATAATTAATCTCATAATAAATATAATAATTATTATTTAATTAAATAAAAACACCAACCGTTACATACACCAGACTAGTCAGTCGTGACCTGAGGGCAGTGGGGGGTTAGAACTTTCTGGTGCATCCTTCGATCCCAGATCCTGTGGGCATCCTAAGTGCCACTACTGCCTAGGTGCACTATGGGATTTCGATTAGTATATGGTATTTTTATATATGATAGATCTGGTGCTACTAGTTGAGGTGGCAAGACGACGCATTCCTTGCCAATAAGAAAATGATGTGATTCATTTTTAGAGAATAGGTACATGTTTGCATAGTATAGCATAGTTGGTCTGGTGAGGTAGTTTATTTTTGTCATTTATCATGTTGTGTTGCATAGAGTATGTTTGAAATGTCTCATTTATAGTATATTGTCTTGTGGAGCATATACTAGGTGTGTATGCATATAAGTGTCTATGTTTATTCAGTCTTTTTAGAATATCTCACAGTGCATATAAGTGCTGGTCGTCGTGGGCATAGGGCTGGTTAGTGGTGTAAAAGATGCAGTTTAAGTCAATTGTTAATGTATTGACTAGTCTTACTTATATGCCTATAAAGGGTGCAAGTCTGGATATGTATTTAAATATCATTTTAAGGTCTTTTTAGCTATCCGATTTGACGGATGATGGAATGCCTACTGAGTCATTATGACTCATCCCGTGGTTTAATTATTTCAACAGTTCTTGAAGAGGAGGAGAATCCCAACGCAGTCTTGGAAGAGATGCCAGAGGAGGAGTAGGATTACACCGACCTTGGAGACGCTTGATATCTGTGTTTTCGATGTTCAAGGTGGCTATTTAGTAGTCATAGCTTTTATTTTCCAGCACACTATTATGCTTTAGTTGGAGTTTTATTTTAGAATGTCTGATTGAGGACCTTTGGTTATGTTACTTTATTTGATTTCGATGTTGTGAACGGTCTAGTTTATTAGTTGTTGATGGAACAGTTTATGTTGTTTAACGGATGTATTAAGTAGATTGTATTTTTGTTGTCAAACCTCCTTTATTTTTGGGTTTATCGTGCTGTCATAATTCGGAAAAAAAAATCGCTGTGTTTTCTAAGTCGTGATAGGAGCTTGGTATCAGAGCCTTAACTCGGCCTTAAGGTCTATCTTGACCTGCTCGAGTTTATGATATCGGTTTAGATGAATTAATGTAGATCATTTTGAATTATTGGACTTAGGCCTAAGTGACAATTAGAACTACACTTTTGAAGTTAGAATTTTCCATTGTTAGGTGACTTTGATATTAGATGGATGTGTTAGATAAATTAGAAAGGATAATAGCTAGATAGATTGATGGAAGTGTATTTAAATAGATAGATAGATAGTTATTAAGATAGATAGAAAGAAAGATAGATAGATCGTTAGATATGTTTGTGGAGACTACGTAGTAGATGGATGGATAGATAGATTAGAAAGAGATGAAAAGTTAGATAGATAGAAAATATGTGTGTATTAGAATGTGTAGACACCATCACCTTCACCTTTTCGGTAGGTCTTAATAAGAAATTTCGAAGTTAAAATTTATTTTAAAGAGGTAGAATGTAATATTCTGAGTTTTTGTAATATTATTTAGGGTATTATCATTGTGTTTTAATTATTTTCGTAGTGTGTTTAAAATATTTTTAAGATGTATATATATGTGTTTTTTTAAGGTGTTTTAGTAATTGAGTGGATCGTTTTATTTTATTTACATTAGATGTTATTTAATAATTTAATCTCTCCTAAATTTTTTTATTATCTCTCTCTATTTATCCTATCTAATATCTTAATTGTCTCATCCGCCGTTTCGTCTTTTTCATTTTCTTTTCGTATACCGTTTCTTTTTTTCCTCTTTCCTCCCAATACTTTTTTTCCTTTTCTCGAGCACGTCATCGTCGCGTGCGCGTTCTCTCTCTGTGTCTTGTTCACCTGTCGCGTCCCCTTCCCCGTTCTCTCTCTCTCTCTCCGCCGCTCATCGAACCGCCGCCCGCCATTCTACTCACCCGCTGACTGGCCTCACGCCTCGTCAGCCGTCCTTGCGGCCTCCCCCGTTGACCGCGTGGCGCGGTCATTCCCGCCTCCGCGAGCGCGCCGCCGCTCATCATCCCGCGGCTGTCCCACCGTCGCCAGTCGCCGACATCCGCATTCGTTGACCTTGCCGCCGCGCCCTTTGTCGGCGCTCGCCCGCGCGACACCTCGGTGGTCAACGCCGCCCGCGCGCCTCCCGGCGGCCGCCACCCTTCGCCAACGTCACCGCGCGACCGTGCCCGCTCGCGCCGTCGCCACCCCCGCCGCCCGTGCGCGCCTTCTCTTGCGGCGCCGCCGCCCTGGTCGACCGCCGCAACGCCGTGGCCAGTCGCCTGCCCATCCGTGTGCGCGCCTGCGCGGCCACTCGCCGTGCGCCATCGCCCTCTCCGCCGCGCCGCCGCCTTTCCGCCTCCGCGCGACCACACTCGGACAGCCGCGACGCCACGTGGCCACCGTCTCACTGTCTCCTCCGTTGACCATGGTGCAGTCTGCTGCCGCCCACCCGACGCCCAGCGACGTCCGCTCTTGCCAGCGCCGTGCACCAGCCGGCCTCCCGCCGTGCGCCCTGGCTCGTTATCCGCGTGAGTGCACGAGCCTTCTCTCTCTCTCTCTCTCTCTCTCTCTCCTATTCTCTTATCTCTTGTTTATCCTGGATTCCAGATTGATGTTTTCGGATTCGAGATTCACGGTTTGGAACTTCGGTTTTTTAGTTTTCTGAAAGACTGGTTTCAGTAAGTTAAAAGCTCCATGAACGTCGAGAAAATTTTTAAATTAATATAGTTTAAAATTTTATTTTCGAAATTAATACTCAAAAATTTTTATTTTCAAAACTAGCACACTTTGGGCAAAGTCGCTATTGTAATTAGTGACTTTAGGAGATGGAGACAAAGTTGCTGCGTAAACTAACGACTTTCATTCTTTTTGAAAAAAAATGAAACGAGGCAAAGTCGCTGAATAAATCAACGACTTTCATTTTTTTTATAAGTGAAAGTGCACTTTCACTAATATTATATTATTAATAAATTATTATAAGTTAATATATATTATGTAGTTAATGTGTATAATTATTTTAAACTAAATTATTAAATGTCAATATATAGTTGATATTTTAATTATATAATAATATTAATTTATAAAATTTATTTAATTAAATATAATAATTAATTTACATCTATATTTTTAAAATTATTATAAATATTATATTAATATAAGATATTATAATAAATTTTATTTTATTTATATTTAGTTAAATTAGAAATATTAATATATATAATTAATTTATTTATTTATAAAATATTTATAATTACTTTTTTATAATTAATATTCATAACATTTAAGGTTAATATTCATAAATTATACAATATAATATATAAATTAATATAAATAAATTATTATTCTATATAGTATTATAATATGTTATAAGTATATAATATACTATTTTATTTATTTAATAAAATAATTTGTATATACTATTTAAAATTATAAGTATACCTATAACATTTGAAAAATATAGGTATAAATTAATTATTACATTTTAATTAAAAAATTTATATATTAATATTATTATATATTTTAAATATTAATTATATATTAACATTTAATAATTTTATTTAAAATAACTATACTCGTTAACTACGTAATATATATTAACTTATAATAATATATTAATAAAATAAGATAAGCGAAAGTGGCTGGTTCTTTTAAAAAAAATGGAAGTTGCTAGTTTACCCAACGACTTTGTCTCCCTTAAAATGATAGTCGCTGAGTAAACCAGCGATTTTACCTCCGTCCCCCAGAGTCCCTAGCGACTTTGCTCAAAGTGCGCTAGTTTTGAAAATACAAACTTTTAGGTGTTAGTTTTGGAAATAAGATTTTAAACCATGTTAGTTTAAAAAAAAATTCATTGAACGTCCAAGAATCATGGGATCCTGTTATCTAAGGGTATGGGTGAGCCTATTCGGTTCGGTTTGGTTCGATTTGGACCCTCTTTCGGTTTGGTTCGGTTTGGACAATCTCCAAATCGATTTAAATCAAACCAAACCGTTTAAACCGATTTAATCAAAAAATACAAAAAATTATTATAGTATTAATAAAAATGATATTTTTATAAATTTTATAATAAAATAATATTTATTTTCATTATTTTTAACATATAAATCAGTATATATATGTAAAAAAAAATAATTTAAATAATTTAATTTATTTTTGGTTTAAACCGAACCAAACCGAATTGATTGATTCGGTTTGGTTCGGTTCGGTTTGGGAGAGTAATTCGGTTTGGAAAAAAATGGTCCAAACCGGACCAAACTGAACCGTGCCCACCCCTATCTAAGGGGGTTAGAAAGAAGGATATGGTTCTAAGCGACAATAGACAAAACTAATAACACATGCGTTTTTTATTTACTGAACTCTGGATAATCATAACTGAAAAATGTTAAGAGATTATAAAATCCCTAAACTTCAATAAAAAAGTCAGAACATTAATCAAAACTGAAACCTGAAACAAAAAAAAAACTTCAAATCTAGATTTTAAAACTCAAAATCTTCTACCAAAAAATCTTAACTGAGTTTTAAAATCCACTAAAACTCAGACCCTAATAATAAAATTCAAAACCAAATTCTTCAAATCAGAAGCTTAAAACTCATAATTCCATAGCAAAAAATCTAAATCTGGAAATGCATCACATCCCATATTCAAACCAAAAAAATTCTCGAAACACATCAAATCTGAAAGACCGCGAGTCACAAAGATTGAAACAGAGCACTTCAAATCTCAGCATGAGGCTTTCCATTTATATATATTCAAATCCATTTAGTCATTCTCACTTGCTGCATATTATGAATGCAACTTTGATTCTTGTGTTGTGTTTAATTGTTTATATGCTTCACACCATCAGCATGGTAACAAACTGATTCAACCGATTTGTGTTGCATCTACATCAAGGTATGGAGAAGGCGTATGATAAGTCAAGTATAATTATTTCCATGGGTTCTCATGCCGAGGGATTTCAAGACCTTGGATCTCTAGGTAAAATGGTGTGTACGAACTACTTAGTTTTGGCGAATCTACGTCGGAATTGAGAAGGCATATAATAAGGTCAAGCAGAATTGTCTCTGTGGGTTCTCATGCTGATGGTTTTACAAGAACTTGGGTTTCGTAGGTAAAATGGTGTGTAAGAACTGCTTAGGTTTAGTGAATCTGAGAGTGGCAGCATTTAGGTTTCTTTAGTAGGTCAATAATACTAAGTCATGGGGATCCTCTTTCATTTTTCTTTTTGTTATCATTGTACAGGCTCTTAGTGTAGTATTTCTATAATTTCGGGTCTCCTCTTTGGTTCGATACCTATATTTAACTTCCAAATGTGACCAAAGACTTCTCGTGAAGGGTCATCTGCTTCAGGTGATAAAGTTAAGGATTTCTCCGAAAATGATGGGCATATAAACAGACTGGTTACGACATATATTCAGTTGAGTGAAATCTAAAAATCATGTTTATTTAAGCCATACTATCACATATACACAAATGGAAGGAGTCTTTAGGCACTATCAATGGCACAATAAACCTTTTACCAATACTACAAAAATGCAGTTACTGGTTTTTAGTTTTTTCAAACAGTACTGTCTTCTGAATTCTCTAGAAGTGGACCAAATAAAATTTGACTAACCATCTAATTCATCTCTACTCAACACAGTCTCAGTATCAAACTATTTGAGGTCACCTATACAGATTCTATGCCTTCAGTCATAATGACACTGGACTACCAATCCAAGAGGTTTGAACTTTGAATACTCTAAATAATATAGAATAACCTTCAACCAAGTTAATCTAAATCTTCCACATCCTCTCTTCCCTCACTATTTTAACACACTCCACATTTCCTACTTGGTGAATATCACTAGATCCTTAAAATAAATGACTTCTGATACATTTTCTGTAGATTTTAAATTGTCTTTTTTAATCCATTTTAATACGTTCGTGTAGTGTTAGTAAGGGGGGAGAGTCAATTTTCTACAACATTCTATTTGCTCATCAGGTTCTATAAGCTCAAACTTTCTTCGTCCTATTTTTCCAAAATATGTTATAAATTTTTTTACTCAAATTATAATTGCCACTACAAGAAAATAGGTTACTAGGGACGGCTTACAGCCGTCCCAAAAAACCAAAAAGCCGTCGCTAATAAATATTAGCGACGGCTTCAAAGCCGTCGCAAACGCGTCGCAAATAACGCCGTCGCCAATAATATTAGCGACGGCTATTGTTAAGCCGTCCCTAGTTCATTTATTGGCGACGGCTTATGAGCCGTCGCATAAGTTATTAGCAAAATGACCATTTATTGGAGACGGCTTAGACGGTAAATGCGCCAATAAGATTACTAGCGACGGCTTAAGCCGGCGCAAACGATAAGGAGATTAGACGGCGGGCGAAGTTATTTGGGACGGGGTAAGGCGGCTCAAAAAATCTTATTGGGGGCGGCTAATCAGCCGTCGCGAAGAAAGGTAGTTGCGACGGCGACGTAAGCGTCGCAAATAACAACCGAGAAACCCTATCACCCCGTTGCCGGAAATTTACTCACAGTATTGCGGCTGTATAGCCGTCGCCAATAAAGTTATTGGCATGACGGCTACCGTCCCTAATATTAAAACAACAGCCGTCGCAATACCGGAGAAAAAAACCGGGTTCCGAATTTTTCTACGGTATTGCGACGGCTGTTTTTAATATTCGGGACGGCTTTAGCCGTCCAAATAACTTTTATTGGCGGCATACACGGCCGTCGCCAATAATAAATTTACGAAAAAAAAAATAATTTGATTGGCCGGATTGGATCAATCATACGATCCAATCCGGAAAATCAATCATTCTTGAAACTTTCATAAAGATCTAAAATCGGATCTACCAATCCAAAATTGATTTATATTAATAATTTCGGTGCCGGATTGCTAGTTTCAAACTCGGAACGGACACCGAATTAGGATGAAACAACACACATTAACATACCAAAATGTAAATTCACCAAATTTAAATTCATATTCACATACCATATTCAAAATCACATTCATACACAAATGTTTTGATACATATGAATAACATTCATAGAGAGTAAAAAATACATCTTCTATTCATCTTCTTCATCTTCATCTTCATCATTATCTTCACTCTCCTCGGCATCCTCGTAGTCCTCGTCGTCATCGCCATTTCTCATCCTCTCGTTTGTTGAGGCGGAGGATGCCCCGATGTGGATGGCACATCAGAGTCGGGAACCTTTGAGTCAAGCCTTCAATGATCGGATTGAGGCGATCGAAATTATCTTGGAATGATTTACGTTGGTTGTCCAATTGATGTTTCAATGAAGTTATTTGTTCTTCATAACGTTCATTGATTTCTCCTTGCCTCGCCACCTCGATCTCTAAGCTCTCGAACTTCTTGAGTCGAGCTAGAAGCACCTCCGCTTGACTCACCATACCAAGTGTGGCGAGTTTCACCTCGCCCACCACATCGGATCCGTCTGGTCGATCTCTACCAGGCACGGATACGAAAGCTTCCTCCGCGGTGAGTGGAGGCTGCGATACCCAGCATCCGAGGATTCAGATGCTGGGGGATTCATCAATCCTTGCATATTTTCCTATAAATAATATGAAGGAAAATTAAAATCCCACCGTGATGAATTGTGGATTATAAAGAAAAATA
The DNA here is from genome assembly GCA_036172225.1 of Cryptocoryne crispatula var. balansae. Lineage (NCBI taxonomy): Eukaryota > Viridiplantae > Streptophyta > Magnoliopsida > Alismatales > Araceae > Cryptocoryne > Cryptocoryne crispatula. The sequence goes on along the minus strand of CM069931.1, from coordinate 20,032,182 downwards.
GGTTATGATAATCAATAATTACCATCATAAGACGACTTTGGTCATTATCCCAAATGACTGCTCCATCGAGTTCTTCATGCGTTTGACTCATCTGGAATACCTCCGGACGAGTTGGATGTCGACCTTCTTTTCGTACCTTACCAAAAAATTAAAAAAAAAAGATAAGAGATGATTACAGAATAAGAATCAACTAATATGAAATTTTAAGTTTTAACTACTTACAAAGTCTCTTTCTAACTGATGTATATTTGTTCTTCCTCTTACGTACGGCATTGTTAATTGCCCCCTTTTGCCGGCATTCTTTTCACTCAATGCCTACATATATATATACAACATTAAAAAAATGCAAATAAAAAGAATAGGATCTAATTATAAGAGGAAATAAAATTTGGAGTTACTCACAGCATCATCTTGACTCCATAAATGGCACATATGATGCCATTGTTCCTCGTTGCACTTGTGGAGGAATGTTGGCACGAGCTTCCTCATTTGATCGTCTGTAAAAATACTGTACACAAATATTGTTAACAAAAAATTAGTTATCTCGAATTTACATTCTAAATTATATTTTACCTTTCTTTTCAAATGATTTCTTTGTTTTCTTTGCATCTCTCCCATATGCCTTAATATCTGTGCATCCGATTGAGGATTCCGCTCGAAAGGTAAAATGTTCTTTGCATTAATATAAAAATGATTAAAAAGTTCACCAAAATTTAGATAACATGAAGCTACTTGAATGTTACCTCTAAATCACGGAATATGCCACCCTCTTTCTCCCGCGGTAGAGCCATGTAATTATGCTCCCACAAATCGCAATGAACCCTGTTCATAACTCCTAAGTAGGAGGTAAACTCCTGTCCATGTGATCCAACGCCGGATCCTCCTACTAGAACGACGTTGTAGGACTCACCAGGTCCAAGTGTTCGCCCACTGATGGGCTTTGCTGGACCTCTCCCACGTCTAACTGTTGTAGCTAGTTAAGTATAAGGTAAAAGTTACAATTAGGCAACGATGATTTTTAAAAAAACTTTTTACTGGCATGTATTCAAATATTTACTGAAGCATGGGAAGATGGACTACTACCATGCAGTAGGAGGCGTCGTCGGAACCCGGTGAGAAGGAGTCCGAGATGGACTAGGCTCATGAGGTGCCTCCCTAATTGGCCTGGAAGCAACACCCACGGAGGTGGAAGGTCGATCCCTAGATGCTTGAGATTGACCCCGAGGTCCACCGCCCCTCGGATGGTGTAGAAGTGCGAGATGTCCTACGACTTTTGTTGAAAATTCTCTTCATCTGTCACATAAAAATATTAGTAGCGCAATCCCGGCTTCTAATTGTGCGATAAAAAAAATTAGCGAATCCGAGACCCGTTCGGGTTCCGATCGGGCAATCCGGCTTGGAGTTGAGAAACTTGGATTTTTTGGCCAATCCAGAGGCCGGATTGCCTAATCCGAGACCCGTTAGGGTTCCGTGGGGCAATCCGGCCGGATTGAGAAACTTGGATTTTGGCCAATCGAGGCCGGATTGCCCAATCGAGACCCGTTCGGGTTCCGGTCGGGCAATCCGGCTTCGGATTGTGGGACTTGGATTTTTTGGCCAATTCGAGGCGGATTGCCTAATCCGAGACCCGTTCCGGGTTCCGTCACCGGCAATCCGGCTCGGATTGTGGGAAATTGGCTTTTTGGCCAGGCAATCCGAGGCCGGATTGCCCAATCCGAGACCGTTCGGGTTCCGATCGGGCAATCCGGCTCGGATTGAGAAACTTGGATTTTTTGGCCAATCCGAGGCCGGATTGCCCAATCAGACCGTTGGGTTCGATCGGGCAATCCGGCCGGATTGAGAAACTTGGATTTTTTGGCCAATCCGAGGCGGATTGCCCAATCCGAGACCGTCAGGTTCCGATCGGGCAATCCGGGCTTCGGATTGTAGGACTTGGCTTTTTGGCCAATCGAGGCCGGATTGCCCAATCAGAGACCAGTTCAGGTTCCGATCGGGCAATCCGGCGGATTGAGAAACTGGATTTTTTGGCCAATCCGGGCGGATTGCCCAATCCGAGACCCGTTCCGGTTGTCAGGCAATCCGGGCTTCGGATTGAAAACTTGGATTTTTGGCCAATCCGAGGCGGATTGCCCAATCAGACCCGTTCGGTTCCGGTCGGGCAATCCGGCGGATTGAGAAACGGATTTTTTGGCCAATCGAGGCCGGATTGCCCAATCCAGACGTTCCGGGTTCGATCGGGCAATCCGGCTTCGGATTGAGAAACTTGGATTTTTTTGGCCAATCGAGGCCGGATTGCCCAATCCGAGACCCGTTCCGGGTTCCGGTCGGGCAATCCGGCCGGATTGTGGACTTGATTTTGGCCAATCGAGGCCGGATCGTCTAATCGAGACCCGGTCGAGTTCGGTCAGGGCAATCCGGGCTTCGGATTGAGAAACTTGGATTTTTTGGCCAATCCGAGGCCGGATTGCCTAATCCGAGACCCGTTCCGGGTTCCGATCGGGCAATCCGGCTCGGATTGAAACTTGGATTTTTGGCCAATCAGGCCGGATTGCCCAATCCGAGACCCGTTCCGGGTTCGATCGGGCAATCCGGCGGATTGTGGGACTTGGATTTTTTGGCCAATCCGAGCGGATTGCCCAATCCGAGACCCGTTCCGGGTTCGATCGGGCAATCATCGGCCAGTTGTGGGACTTGGCTTTTTGGCCAATTCTTGGATTAACTTTCTATTTGTATAAATTTGGCCGAGTTTCTTGAAGTTGTACATCTTCGTCGATTACTCCAAATGTTATAGATACGTTAATAAGTTGTTCTTGATACGGTTCGTTTTCATCTTCACTTTCATTTTAGGAAAGGTTGTAATAGATTACTGAGGTAGTGATCATCTTGGTAACACCCATCCCTTATTAGAGTTATCATTTACATAAAAAACTTGTTCCACTTGGCTTGCTAGTGCAAACGGTTCATCCGTTCCTAATCTTCTCTGTGTGTTTAATGATATAAAACCATATTCATTAACCTTAAAACCTCGATCATTATCATGTACATCCCACCATTCACATTCAAAAAGTGTTAAACGGCTATTCCGATCGAACGATATCTCAATTATATCTAATATTCGTCCATAATAACCGTCACAACCAGATTGAAGATGGTCATTTACAATAACACCACTTAGTTGAGTTGATTTGGTTGAATCGGATTCCAATGTTCGAAATCTAAATCCATTACATATATAACCGTTTAATGACGAGGCAAATCTCGACGGACTGAGTGATAAAATCTCTAGCTCCTTGGTATATCTAGAAGAACCTATATTTCTTAACTCTTGAATGTGTGTTCTGAACCACACGAAGAAGTTTTCTTCCGTAGTTGGTCTATTTTTAAGAGCATCACTATGAGATTGACGAAAATAATCGATGTCATCAACTTGATTTAACACGTATGCATGTATTAACTGTTGTTCTCTTTCCGTCAAAATTTTAGGTACACGCACCGCATCTCAAAGGGCGACCAATTGGTTTGAATATTGAACTATCATCCGTATCAACTTCTTACGAACCACCGTCATAGTTCCGATCTCTACTATATTCACTCGTATCACGCATATATGTTGAAATAAACTCGGGTACACTCCTCAACCAAGTAGCCACAGGGCAATAGAACCTTCAACTCTCGCCTTGTTGCCCACATAATCTTTGAGCCTCTTTAAATATCTTTCAATTGGATACATCCATCGGTATTGAGCTGGTCCGAGACATTCTTGCCTCATAAGCCAAATGCACAACTAGGTGAATCATTACATCAAAGAATGATGGTGGAAAAATTTGTTCCAACTTGCACAATGATATTCTTGCAATCTTTGTCTCCCAATCTCTCAAAATGTTACTTGTTCAAAACCTTAACATGAGATGATCTTAAAATACGGCATAACTCTACAATAGGACTCAAGTACATCCTTCGGCACATTTCCTTGAAATGCCAAAGGAATAATTATTTGCATCATCACATGACAATCATGACTTTTTAAACCACTAATTGTTCGGACACTTAAATCTACACATCTACTAAAATTCGACGAATAACCATCCGGCACTCGAACATTCTTAATGAATTCAAGTATTCTAGACTTTTGATCGTTGCTAAGTTTATAAATTGCATCTGGAAACTTTGATGAACCCTCGTACGGATGTAACTCGGGACGAATATTTAAATCTACTAAATCTTTCCGTGAGTTCAAATTGTCCTTGTCGAATTCACGATAGGTTAAACATCTCTAATATATTGTCGCACACATTCTTCTCAATATGCATGACATCCAAATGGTGCCGAATGATAAGAGATGACCAATATGGGAGTTTCTCAAAAAATATACTCTTCTTCTTCCAATTTTTATTCTTTGACAAATTTTTCCTTAAGTTCTCTAAATCTTTCTTAAACGGTTTTCCGAACCTAATAGTGTCCATCTCCTTTTGTTGCCTCCATAGGTCATATCCCGTAAGTATCTTTGGTGCTCCCTTCACACATCGTCGACCATCAAAAAGATGCTTATCTGGTTCTTTCTCCACCGATGTGCTACCGGTAGAACCGACGATGACCAAGGTAGCATTGTTTTCGACTATGGGTAGAGTCGAATGGTATGTGTTTCTTCGTTACATATAGGACACGCCAATTTTCCTTTAGTACTCCATCCGGATAAATTTGCATATCCGGGAAATCATTTATCGTACTAAAAAGTAGGACTTTCATTATGAAAATCTCTTTCTTTCCGGCGTCATAAGTCTTCAATCCAATCTCCCACAAATCTTTTAGCTCTTCCACCAATGGTTGTAAGAATACATCAATATCATTTCCGGGAGCTCTCGGACCGGGTATTAATAATGATATCATTGTGTATGTGGCTTTTCATACACATCCACGGTGGTAAGTTGTACACCATTGTAACAACGGGCCACACACTATATTTTGAAGACATTTGACCGAATGGATTAAAGCCATACGAAGCCAATCCAATCCGAATGTTGCGTTTCTCTAACGCAAATTACGGAATAAAGTTCATCCACCCTTTTCCAAGCGGGAGAATCGGCGGGATGACGCATTTCACCTCTCAAATTGATATGATCGTGATTAATTGTGCCATGTCATCCACTTAGCCGTATTGGATGATATGAATAAACGCCGCAACCTAACTCCTAATGGAAAATAATGTAAAACTTTTTGTGCTATTTTTTTATTTTTATTTTTAGGATCATTTTTATATCCGGAGGTGTTACAATATAGACAAACATTTTTATCTTTATTCTCTTTCCAAAATAGAATACAATCATTTTTACATGCATGAATTTTCTCATAAGTAAGTCCCAATTCCTTAACTAATTTCTTAAGCTCATACCAATTATCGGGAACACATGCCCCATTAGGTAAGACTTCCTTAAATAAAGATAATATCATATCCATACATTTTCTAGTGAGACCATTAATGGACTTAAGTTGAATCAACTTTAATATAAATTTTAATTTAGATACATTTTTAACACCTTCATAGAGGTCTTCCTGATTCTTTTAATAATTTAGAATATTGAAAATTATCTTCATTGTGTTCTTCCTCATTATGTCGAATAGAAGATTCGTTATTTTGAATATCTTGTAACATTTCCATTACCTCATCATCTACATAATTATCTTGTGGTTCATTTAAAATTGAAATGTCCTCATTTATCATATTGACTTCAATTTCACCATGGCATATCCATTTTTGATAATTTAACCATATACCATTGCATATTAGGTGTTCTTTGACAACATTTCTTTTAAAAATAAATGTATTACAACATTTTTTACAAGGACACCGTATTAGATCGTTATGTTGTCCATGTCTAAATTGTATTCTAGAATCATGAAAAGAATAGTTTAAAAATTCTTCGATTCCTTCAATATATCTAGAATCTAATCTATTAGGAATATGCATCCATGATTTGTCTAAGTTACTCATCTTAATTTGTCAAAAGATTGAAATACAATGAAGAAATGTTAATTTAATAAATAAATCAATATATAACCGAACCTCCAAGAAAGAAGAAACTCTCAAGTGTATATCTCGATTGAAGTTTCTGAAAAGAGATAAAATGATCAAAATTAGACTTGTTGTTGAACAATAAATGTTTATACATACCAATTAAATATTTTTATCACAAACGAATAGTTAGACATGAAAACTAAGAATTGAGATTTGTTATATTAAGTTAAAACGAAACAAAAAATTATACAAAATCAATAGTTAGAAGGGTCTAGCCTTCAAGGCCGCACCCTATCTTTGACCAACTCCAAACTACTATTTATGATGAGTTATCCATGTTCAATCATGCCAATAAATTCAAATAATACATTATAGTCTTCTAATAATATTCTAAACATATTAGTTATGTAAAATAATTATTATTACGAAATTTTAGGGTTAAATATGATTTAATGCTACCAAGCTCTAAAAATATAAGTAAAATTAAAGGGAATTTATATGCAAAGGGGCATTACCCTTGTGTATTTCTCTCAAATGCATTATGAAATATTATTCTAAGGCTCATTCCATGATTAAATAAATTATGCACCTATCTACCTTTGTTCTATCTCCTAAATAATTAAAGTGATCAAGGTGCTACATAATTGGTTTGAGGAGGTCCTAACCTATTAATTTGTTAGGGCTATTTGGCACATATATGCTTTGTGATGTATATAAACAAAATTAAAAAAAATTCGTTTGTTGAAGATGTATACCTCAAAGGAGGTTCGATTAACCCTAAGTAGGGTTTAAATCTAGCACAAAGGAGGTGGCGGCGGCGGCGGCGGCGGAGCCGGCGACACCCACGGCGGTGACGGAGGTAGCTCTCCCCTCAAGGTGCCCTACGCAGGAAGGGGGCAAGCCGGCGGCGGCGGCGACGACGGCGGCGACAGCGCCGGCCACGGCGGCGGCGACCGGCGGCGGCGGCGACGGTCGGCGGCGGCGGCGACGGTTGGCGGCGGCGGCCGGCGGCGGCGACGAGACCGGACGGTGAGAGAGAGAGAGAGAGAGCGCGGCGGGGGAAGAAAGGAGGGCGTCGAGGGTTTTTAACCCAAACTTATTGGCCAGCGACGGCTTTGCCGTCGCCAATGCAGATAAGTTACATTGGCACGGCTTTCGCCGTCGCCACCGTGTCGACCGTTCAACGGTCACCATGGATTAGTGGCGACGGCCAGGCCGTCGCATAGCTGATATTATTAGCGACGGCGCGTGGGCTGTCGCCCGATTTTCCGAGGTAAAAAACCTGCGCGGGGCGTTTTCTGGGTATTGCGACGGCTTAAGCCGTCCCCACTAATATTAGTAGCGACGGCGTAACAAGCCGTCGCCAGTTTTCCGAGAAAACAAACCCGCACGGTCGTTTTCCTGGTATTGCGACGGCTTCGACCGTCGCAAAAACCATTATTTGCGACGGCTCAATTTAGCCGTCGCTATTTACCAAATATTAGCGACGGCGTTAGTTTAGCCGTCGCTTTTATCATTATTGGCGACGGTTTAAAAAAGCCGTCGCCAATAACCCGTCGCCAATGACCCAGTTTCCTGTAGTGTGCCAAGTTATGCATAAACATATCATTTTGACTTCTACCATCTTTATCAATGCATATTTTATCTTATTGTGATTAGTAAACATTGAACATTACTAGGAATAAGTAGTGTCTTTTATATTGGCTTATTTCGAAACAAATATTCAACAATATTAATTTTTTAATTTCAAATTCAAATCATATGAAGTTTCTTACATAGTGGCCATATTACTTGAATCATTTTCATTACACATCATCAAACATATCTATATTAAATGAAGATACTATCACAAATATGTATTTTACTTGTCATTTAACTTTATAACTCTTGTTTGGCATAAATTTTGATCTTATTTTTGCTTTCTCTCATGATATGCATTAGATATACAATGGGTTACGAAACATTGTAACCCGTAGGTAATCCGAGATAGTAGCTCATCCTCCAAGCACATATTTTATTCTCCAAAACACTATTCTTGATGGTTATCAACCTCTCTAGAGATTTTCTCCCTGGGTGACTTAGTTTATTTCTGCCAAGTTCTCTGCAAATCCTTAGATGTGAAAGATTATTCATTGACTAGGTGGATTGTACCATTATCTTCAAAAATCTACAATCCCACCCCTTTGACAGATTAACAGTCATGTTGTGTGTACTCTATATTGCACAAATGGTGAAGTTTATAACTAAAGACTACATTTAGTCAACCATATTTTATAATTCTTAAAGCTAAGGTCCAAACAAAAATAGTTTGTTAATTGTACATGTGTATGCCACAATACTTATAATGCTTATATTACTCCACTGATTAATTATATGTTTGATGCATATATAATGCGAACATATAAACTTTTGAACTAATAACATTATAATATCATAAACAATTCTTAATCAAAGCTATTAAATCCATATAAATGTCTCTCAAATCAAAGTTGGTTTACAAATGCAAAGCACACATTACAACTGTAAATATTTACTTAGACCTACTCCATCTATTAAATTCAATTAAATTGGTGGTGATAAAAGAATTGAGTTGTTTGACTTAAGCCTACCATGATTCATTGTAAAAAAACAAGAACCTGACTACAATTACTGTTTTATGTGTATATTTGAGAATAAAAATATAACATTTATAATTTAATTTAATTTTATAATGTATCTATTATATATATCATAAGAATTTATGATAACTATCTTACGAATTTATATCTAATCAGTATAAAACATATGAGTTGAACACGTGCGTAGCACATTATTTGACTAGTGTAAACAAGGAAGGTTGTGAAATTGACCCTAAATTGGGCCAAAATTGATATTTAATGGGCCTGATTTGAGACAAAGGTAGCCTATTAAATCTAAGAAAGGTGAATTGTGGAAATAGACTTATCTTTGCGTTGTTTTCAATAAACTAAACTTGAAGGGGGCTGAATTGATAGGTTATGTATGAGAATTGAACTTTTGTCTAGTCAACTGAGGGTTGAATTAAATTAAATCCTAGTCCAATTTTTCTAATCAATTTTTTCCAGTGCCAACAACACCTTCATGTTCTTCTACGAGCCTCTTACTATCTTCTTGATCATTACTCGGAACTGCATCATTCACAACTACTACCTCTCTCTCTCTCTCTCTCTCAAGAATCACACTTGTGGCTTTGGCCCCTCTAATGCGGAAGAGTCATCTAGTTCCTTCCGCCTATTGGTGAAAGTATGCTTGTCAATTTTAGAAGATAAAACTTCTACTTTACCAGAAGATTTTGCACTCTTAAGCACATAACAACTTTTGGAGTAGAGAAATTAATTGTACCTACCTCTTGTCGTCTACTAAGGTGTCTATGGATGCTTCTTGACTCGGTGGTAACATTCTTATGCACATCTTTATGTGTAGACCTGTCAATGGGTTACTGTCGGGTTGGATCTTTAAGAATCCAAACCTGAATCTGATAAGGCAGATCCAAATCTAATAGTAGACCCAATGAGTTATTGAATTTCAGGTCTAAGTCTATACTCAAAGTCGAAAGTACTTTCAGATCCTGATCAACCCGTTACACTCGTCGCACAAAGCATTTGACATATGCCGTTAAATTTTGCTACAGGAACCGTTGTGGCAGTGCCCACTGCAGTCTGCGACTCTACAAGACATCCGCTACACTACAACTACAGTACATATGCCATTAAAAAAATACCTTCACTACACTGCACCGTTAAAATCATTTACATCCGCTGCAACGTTAAAAGGAATTTATATCCATTGCAGCATTTAGTTGAATCAATCATTCAACATTAAAAATTACATAATAAAAAATTACGTCCACTACAGTCTACAAAGCATTCATCATTAAAATTTTAAAAATAAAAATTACATAATAAAGATGAAAATATGAAAGTTCATGTTCTGAAATCAAAATAAAAATAAAAAGTGCAAAATTTAGAGATTTTCATCTTAGTACAAAATCAAAAGATTTGATGACCATCTGATCTCTTTTCTCACTTTCAACAGTTTCTTCTTAATACTATTTCAAAGAAAAAGAAATGTTTTGTAAATAGCAAATATCTTCCAACTAAAGACAGAACTGTACAGAAGATACCTCAAATTTCATTGCGTTAGTCATAAATTCCAAGCATTTAGTTGATAGCAGTGTATGATGTACCATGCACTAGCTAAGAATCAAAGGATAGACATGAATTAAGAACGAAAACATCGGCTTGAAATTAATGCAGGCAGTATCTTCGCATATGCTTTTATGTGTCATGATTTTGTTTCTCACCAGGATGTATAGACTGTGTAATGCTTCATTAATGATTTTCATAGGACAAAATTACTCAAAGCTTATTGGATATATATATATATATATATGAAAAGGTTGAAGATTCACTAGCTCTTACCCCCTTTTTTATTTTTTACAAACTAATGGCTAACTTAATCAACTAACTTGTTCGGAATCAACTCCTTGTAATAATTTATTACCTGTATATTTTATTCTTACCAAAGTATAAATTCACGCATCAGACATAGTTTAAGTCATGGAAAGACCGTGTGATTACCTATCTAATATCTATGGATCACAAATGGTGAAATGTTTCCAACTTTAATACTCTGGTCATGTTCCTTACATGTTGCCATTTTGGCCATATGTCTTCCATTCTTTAGTTTTTAAAATTTTATCTTTGGTTTCTCAAGCTGATATGGCCTTTAGTTTGTTTTTAGATTGCTGAGAGATTCTTTTTTTGGTCATGAGCTAATAATATATTATATATATAAAGGTTAAGATGTTACAAAAGTCTCTCATCTATCCAGCCAGACGCATCAACAAAAACCTGATTACAAACATCCTCAGGGAGAGCAATAAAGAAAGACCATGCGACCGCCCGCCCGAGTCTTAAAGCCCATTTAGCAAGGCGATGTGCTACTTCATTCATGATAGAAATGTATGCCCTACAAACCAATCATATATGATATGATTCGACATTTCTAGGAATATCTCATTCAATTAAATAGGCAAAACTTCGTTACTAGCTTTTATTAGAAGCGTATATCATAATAAAGTCCTTAATCACATGCAATGATGATTGAATTATGATGAGATCATGATTATGAGATCGATCATCTAGAGTTATGTGATCTAAATGTTCCTAGTCATAGGATCCTTGAGACGGGACATCAAGAATCCGGATAGACTAGTGTGTGTGATGTCTTCTCATATGATGAGAATGACCGATCTCATTGGTCATCAGTGCGGGGACACTGAGATACACACACAGGTGCTCATTAGTGGAATGAGTTCACTGAACTGACCAATTTAGGAAATCCTGATCGGTATCTTACCGAACTGTCTATCAGGTTATTCTTACATCTCAATAGCACGGTTGGATCTTTGACCTGAGTCGCCAAAGATGTCTTGCCAGGCGTACTATGTACTTTGACTATTGACTGATGGATCACTTACTATTGTGGTCCTATATAGTTAATGGATTGGGTATATGGGAAACTTAGTGGAGGTAATTGAGCGGACAATAGGGGATCGTTCACTCTCGGTAGGAGAGAGAGAATGTCCTATGGATAGTACTCTAAATCCTTGGCCAAGGTAGATAGGATAATTGGAAAAGGAGTTTTCTAGTTGATCTATTCCTGAGTACAAGATTTCAGAGAGTTGGAATACCTAGGGGTTGACAGTCAATGCCGAACCCCTGACCGACCGGGACATTGTATGAACGAGCATTTAAATCCGTGTGGTAATTGATGATGGAAAGGCTCAATGGATGTTATTTAACTTCCCAAAGTCATTTGGGATCATAGAATGTGGCTTGTATCCTTTATGATCAGAAAGCCGTAAAAACTGTTATCGGATAACGGTTTTGATTTAATTTAAAGGAATTGTTCTTTTAAATTAATTAAGGCTTCAACCAAATTGACTATTGGGCCTAGTGGGTCACACACAATAGATCTTGTCAATAAGATGAGGGCATGGACGCAATTTTATAGAAGTTTTGGGTTTTTGTGAAAAATTCCATCTTCTATATATAAATGGCTTATGAAGCCAAACCCTAACAAGCCATAGGGCTGGAGCACGTCCCAAGCCTCCTCTCTTCCTCCTCTCTCCTCTAGAAGGTGATCTCCCATGGTCAAGCTTGGATCTGGAAGGTTTCTAGAGGCCCGAAGGAAGGGAGAACTCGTCTATTGAAGCAGATCGTGTGGATACCGCTAGAGACCAGACACTTGAACGGTTTTCAGCAAGGAGGAATGTCCTCTCTTCATCCATGGTGAGGGATTTTAGAAATCCCATGAGGTACACTTGTTCTACTTCATATTCGGTTCCCGGTTTTACTCATTCGGCATCGATCAAGGCAAAGATCATGGTTTTATGGAATCAAAATTTTTCCGTTATCATGTATTGATTCCTTACAATTCACACTTCTAGGGCGGAAAACAACGGAGCAACCCAGTTCAGTCAGCCTGTGACGGGAAGCAGCTACGAAGGAGGCTTTCCAAATAAACCGCCCGATGTTGTTGATGCCATTGACAATCGTGAGCGCATTGCTTTCAATAGTCGAGGAACAGTGGTGCAAGAGCTCCCAAGAAGAGGCCTCAAAGATCGCCTCTGCCTCCAATATTTGATGATTCGTGAAGATGGAGATGCGACCCTTCCAACTAAGTACTCTACCCTAATGGTCTCTGATGAGAACAACAACCGCTCCTTTTTCAAAGTCCATTGTTGCGTCGACATTGATCTTGACATGTGATGCTATCGGTGGGATCCATTTTGAAACATAAGACTGGTGATGTATATTTCTTGAGATAGAAAGTAATATACATCTGATCTCGCTAAGGAAAGTATCCGAACTGGATTCCTGTTCAATGCCTGAATAGTAGAATCGCATCTATTTTTCCATAACTGTCATATAATTGAAATAGCAAGGACCCCTAAATAAAGAAGGTGAGTAGTGTTCGACATAATCCAATTAAGGAATACAAGAACAATATCCTTAAAGTTCTGAGCCAACCATCTATCATTGAAACCTAGCTGAGATCCAAACTAGACTGCCCTGCTCCGGCGGGCACATGTGAAGAAAACATGTTCGGTACTCTTTGGAGCAGCCTGACATATAGAGCACCGACTATCGATATATGGGCATCGTCTAGCAATCTGCTGAGAGACTCACTGGGAGGTAAAACAAAGATGTGCATCATTTCTACTATGTCACCTTCCATCCATTCTTTGGAAGAGACACTAAGTACTCTATATTATGCACACCATGCAAAAAACATAAAGAATAGGCAAGAGGTCAATATTCTTTTGCCTCTATTCAGAGGTTGTGCCCCAAAGGATCCTCAAAACAGAGATGCTTCAAACATCTATTATAGATTTCACATAATAAAATTCGACTGCATTCTCAGATGAATCAGAAGATGATAAATCAGGTCCTTACTAAGAACCATAAAATAAAATTAAAATGTAGCTGATAGAAATAATTCTTACCAAGAACAAATAATCCTACAAAAATATTAGCCATAGATCTACTCGATGATAAGAATGTCACAAAATGTTCACCTAAAAAGTAGAATAATAGATCATGTAGAAAGTACACAAAATATATACTATGAAGTATAAGTTATTTCAAAGTTACCAAGAAAGTCAACAAAATTGACTTGAAAAATAGTTTAAACAAAAATAATAATTTGACAAATAAAAAAAAGCTTCCGAGATTTTGAAGTGCAGAGTATAGGCAAAATAGTGACCATTCAAATATAACAAAAAGGGTTAGTAGCAAACTTTATGAGGAGGAGCCTATTAGTAAGGCTTCACTATCTTAGTCACCAATTATGACAAAAATACGTTACTTTCAATTTTAAATGTGCAACAACATGGGTACTTGCTTCATCAAACTGATCCCTTTCTTCTTCTGTCTTGTTGTAACATGCATGAGCAACTGCTAAGAATATATTAACCTACAAATTAAAATATTAATTAGTATCTCTGAATGCAACCAAAATAGGATGATTCATCCATTGGACCATTGCAGAATAGATGTTCAGCAACAACCTGTCTATCCAAGGGACAGAGAAAAAGAGGAACACTAAGAAAAGAACACAAGAGGCAAATAGTATCTTGAGAACAAAAAAATTGTTATCTAAAACGTAAAATACACCATGAAGCATGATTATGAATAGGGATAACCACTTCCTATCAGAAGGCAATAGAAGTTGTTATAGAAGGTTGGGTTTTGTTGAAGGGGAAAACAACCAAACTACATATCCAGAGTAAAAGTAAATTTAACAGAAATTTAAATGCTGTAGGTAATTCTTGGCGGTAACATCAAATCTTTAAGTTTGACATTAAGTTGTTACCACTAAATAAAGAAAGAAAGGTTCTCTAGAAACAAAATCAAAGAACTTTTACTTTCTTTAGTTCTTCCTCAAGTTCAACCCTTTGCTTTTCAAGTGTAGCAATTTCTACTGCAAGTTTCTACAAATTATTAAAAGTTTAAGTTACAAGGAATGTGTAATGTATCATTTTTTTAGTTAATGATATTTAAATTGATTTAACAATGTTATTATTATTTTTAATTTTTTTTATTTATACTCTACTCTTTTATTTTTTCTTCTCCTGTACTCTAATTTCACCCTCGTCGTCTTCCTCACATGAAATCTCTTCTCTCTTATCTCCTCTCCAAAAGTTGTTTTCTATTATTACTTTTTTCTTCTGTTGTCATCGTCGTCGCCTCCGCATTCCCTCTTTGCCTTGGTCTCGTCATAAGTCGCGTCTCTCTCTCCGGCCCGTGAAGCCACTTCTCATTGCCACGTGGCCTTCGTTGTCGTCAACCACCCTGGGTCAGCATTTTGCGTCCACCGCCTCGCCAACGTCACCGGTTGCTTCGCCTCGCCATCTGCGAGCACGTGTGGTCGCCTAGTCAACGCCGCCTCCGCACGCGGCTAGCATGAGATTTCCCTTTGCTGACGTCAGCGCTTGCGTCTCCATGCAGCCAGCCCTCCCATCGTCTGCACCCGCCGCCCCCACGAGTGCGTGTGCACGTCCTCGCCCGGTGCTGCCCCAGTCAACGCCGCTTCGCTGCCAGCTTCCGCACCCATGGCCCCAGTCAATGCCATCCGCTCTCCATGCCATCCGCCAGCCTCGCCTACACCGTGCGCCATTGTCCTTCTCGCCATGCGTCACCTCCACTTGGACCGTCGGTGCACCCCGACCCCCAATCCGCCGTAAACTCCTTTCTCTCTCCAAATATGTCATGACCCAGAAAAACACAGCGGATTTTTTTTCTCCAGATTATGACAGCGGGATAAAACCCAGAAAATAAAGAGGTTTGGCAACAAAAACACAATCACTTGACACAACCAAAAATTAACATAACTTATCCAACATCACACCTATCATCCAGATAAGCAAAGCTAGATCAACATCAAATCACCTACTAAACCGTTCACAACTCCATGATTAAATAAAAACAACATAACATAATTAAAGGTCCCAAATTAAACAATCTAAACAACTCCAATTGAGACACCATAAAGTGCTGAAAAATAAATGTTATAACAACTAAACAACTATCTCGAACATCGAGAACACGGATATCAAACGTCTCCAAGGTCGGTGTAATCCTGTTCCACCAATGGCGTCTCTTCCAAGACTGCCTCGGTATTCTCCTCCTCCTCTTCAAGACCTGTTGAAATAATTAAACCACGGGGTGAGTCATATAAAATGACTCAGTAGGCACTCCATCATCCGCCAGATCGGATAGCCCAAAAGGCTCTAAAATGATATTTAAATAAATACCCAGACCTTCACCCTTTGTAGGCATATAAGTAAAACTAGTCAATACATTAACAATTGACTTAAATCACATATTTTACACCACCAACCAGACTTATGCCCATGATGACCAGCACCTATATGCACTTTGATATGTTCTAAAAAGACTGAATAAACATAGACACCTACATGCATAGACATCTAGTATACGCTCCACAAGACAATAGACTATAAATGAGACATTTCAAACATACCCTATGCAACACAAAGTGATAGATGAAAAAAATAAACTACCTCACCAAACCAATTATGCCATACTATGCAAACATGCACCTATACTTTAAAAAGAAATTACATCTTTTCTTATTGGCAAGGAAAGCGTCGTCTTGCCACCTCAACTAGCTAGCACCAGATCTATCATATATAAAAGTACCATATACTAATCGAAATCCCATAGTGCACCTAGGCAGTGGTGGCACTTAGGATGCCTGCGAGATCTGGGATCGAAGGATGCACCAGACGGTTCTAACCCCTCGCTGCCCTCGAGTCACGACTAACTAGTCTGGTGTAGCTTAGTTTTCCATTCACATTTTCAATGCATCATGCATCCGTATCAATCATGCCATGCCATGACAACGTATCAACAATGCAAAATAACATGAGAAACCACAACTACATAACCTGTTCATGATGCTAAGACCATAAAATGATGAGATTAAATGAGAGCTAACATGTACTACATCACACATTCAACCCAATATGATATGACTCAAAAAAAATCAGACCTTAACACCTTATTTAATGACATAATCATGGCTGGAAAAATGAGTTAGGTATGCTAACTAAACAAAGTCTAGTTGAATTATCCTATCACCATAATTATATAACAATAGTACTCAAAGGAAATATCAATAGACTAACTAGACAAGTTATCTAAAGGGGCAGAAATCATTCAAAATTATGACGTTCAACATGCTGGAGATAACACACTTTCAACCAAACAAAAACTCCATTAAATGCAAAAGGAAAAATACCACCGCTACCTTTACTAATTACCCACAACATATACAACTAAATCGGCTAATTAAACTAATGATATTCACTATGGGTCATGGAGAGTTTAATATAGAATTTTTAATGATAGTAGACACGTCAAGAGTGCCTACCTGATCGACGTTAAAGAACTTGAGAATCGGCGACCGAAAAGGATATCGAATGTCGGCTACGTAGTGCACAACTCGAGCCAATCAAAAAGATACCCACACTGCCAAAATTGCTGGAAGAACACCCTGATCAAGGAAAATATGGCATCGAATTAAGGAGAAATTAGGGCTGGATATGCATCTGGATATATAAATAAGAGAGATAGAAAGATAGGATAGGAGAGAGACTCACGGTGGCGGAATAGGGGGCGGCGCACGGTGGCCGGCGGGCGCAAGGCACCGCTGAGCACGGCTGGCAGGTCGCGCGCGAAGGCGCGCGTTGACCGGGGGGTGGCGCCGCGGCGATGCGGCCGGCGAGGCGGCAGCGGCGCTGACTGCGCGGGCGTTGACCGGGCTGCCGCGAGAGGTGGCTCGCGCATGCGCATGCATGCGCGGATGGTGAGGCAGCGGACGTCGATGGTGACGTCGGCGATGGAGGTGCCCGCGGAGAGAGGAAAAGCGGCTGGCGGAGAGAGAGAGGGACGAGGCGGGCGACGCACGTGGGGAGGGAAAAAAAATGGCCGACGGCGCTGCTCGCGAAGGCAGCGACGGAGAGGGCAACGCAGCGGTTTCGAGAGGGGAAAACGGCGAGGGTGAAAATTAGGGTACAGGGAAGAGAAAAAAAATGGTTAAAATAGAGGATAATTAGGAAGGAGTTTAAATAAAAATAAAACACTCCTAAATTAATTTAAAATACTATTAACCTATATAAAACAAAACAAAACGTTACAAAATATCAATGATATATTCTCTCTAAATTTTTCTCTTGATCCGATGGCAACCTCCCAATATTCCGGACTCTTTTTTCAGCAACCTTGGTGGCATGTGTTGGCCATTTGATTCATTTGATTTAGGCACTACATCCTTGACATCCGACGTCGTTTTCGGTCATCGATTCCAAGTTTCTTTACCATCGATTTGGTAGACACCCTTGACGCATCTTCTATTGTGTAATGGTTAAGATATTTATATAATTAAATAATAGTTATTATATTTAATATGAGATTAATTATATTTATTGAGTGCTACTCTCTCTCCCTCTTTCATCCTTTCGGTTTCCTAATCTCTCTCCTTACCGTTCTTTTTTCTCCTCCTTCCGTTGCTATTCTTCCTCCTTTTTATTGTCTACCGGATGGATTAACCTAGCGAAACCTTCCTTTCTTCTCTCTCTCTCCGCGAGCGTGCGCGGCATCAGCCACCGCCAACCCTCGCCGTGCCACACGTCGTCGCCTCCGCCCTTCACCGCCCACCTGCAGCCATGTCGCGTGTCCACCCGCTGCCTTGGCGTTGACCCCCCGTCATCTCCCTCCGCGCGACCTGTGTCGCCTCACCGTTCGCGTGGCCCGCCTTCGACACGCCTTCCGCGGCCGCTCGCCTCTGTTGCCACCCACGACTTCATTCCGCGAAGCCGCAGCCCCACTGACCGCTCTCGCCGCCTCCCGTGGCCTCATCTCGCACATGGCAGCTATCGCCACCTCCTGTGTTAACCACTTCCGTGGCCGCCGCTCAGTGTCTCGCCTTGTCAGCTGCCCAACCGTGGCCGTCGCAGCGTGTTTGCCCAGCCGTCTTCGTCCAGCTGCCTCCCGCCGCTTGTGGCCGCTCAACCCCCCTCACCCTGCTCGGTCGACCGGCGCCGCCACCGCCAACCACGTCCACCTACCTTGCTTGGTTGCCATCGACCTCTTGCCTCCCGCTCGGCCTCCCGGCGATGATTGCCCTGACGCCTCACCCCGCTCGGTCGCCGCCTCCCCTCCACGGTTCTCTCTCTCTCTCCTATCACCGATCACCCTATTCTCTCTATTCCTTCTGTTTTTATTCTTTTATCTCTTTTCCAACAATTTATTAAAGATATCATTTTATTCGGTTTTTCACTGCGGTCGTGACCATGGCGTATTCATCATCCGGATTGATTTCCTTGAAATTCCGTGCACTGTTCATTTTCGTCATTAAGGTAGGCGTCTCGACTATTCTTAGCACATTTATATGATCGATTAAACTGTAAAAATATGTTTAGATCATGATTAATAGAGTATAATTAGTGGGCTGTTTTTGATTTATTAGCATGATTAGATAGAGTTAGATTAGCTTGTTCAACTGTGCATGTTTAGGTTGATTTAATTATCTAGGTATGTTAGTCGACATGATAGGGTTTTATGTGTTTAAACCTAGTTAGTTTAGCATGTTTGCATCGCGATAATCTTAAATATGTATATTCTGATTTGTTAAAAAGCCGATGTAAAGTTTAAGCATAGTGATGTTAGAGTTTAGTTTTGTTTTCTTTTATGCAATAGATAGTACTGTCAAATCATTATATTGGTATGTTTAGTTGTCATTTTCTTGATTCGACTTCAATGCATCTTATGATTGAATGGTTTTGGTTTGTGTTAGATTGTGGTGTGGTATGCAAATATGTAGTGCATAGAACCATGGGTCTTCATCTATATATTTCATGTTTGGATTGCCAATTTCATGTTCATGGATATTTGTCTGAGTTATTTATATTTTTGCATTGTTTGAGATGTAATTAATGTAGTGAGCTGCATTGTGATAGAAGTTTACTTCACCAGACTATGTTAGTGTCCCCTAGGCAGTGGAGATTAGTTGAATTCAGAGCATCTTTCGATCCCGGATACTGTGGTTTATCCTAAGTACGCCCCTGCCTAGGTGTACTATGAGATTTAGTTACTATATGTTACTTCCTACTATATGGTAAATTTGGTGCTAATTTTGTTACATGGCTACATTGTCCAAATAGAGCATAATATCAACTCAGACAAGTGTTTAGTTGTGCGTTTTGGCATGTGTATTAGTGGTCTAGTGGAGTCTTTAGTAATATGATAGGTCTATGTGTTGTGAGCATACCTAGAGTAGTTAAATGTGAAGGATGTGTTGGTTTTAGTGCATACAGAGCCATATTATCATTTGGGGTAGTAGAAAGATATTGTAATCATTTAATTGAAGATATATAATTAGCTTGAACCCTATGTACTATAATCTGAATTTTTAGGCTTAATATATATTTAACATCAATAGAAATCATTATTATAGTAGGGTAGTTCGGGTGTAAGTCCTACTGAGTCTGTGGTGACTCATCCATTCCGTTGTTAATATTTTCAGGAGTGTAGGTTTAATGCAGCAGAAGTATAGTGGTATTTTGGAATTTGAGGAGCTAGTGATTGCTTGTTCAATATTGCTATTATTTAGATTGTAACTTCGTAGTGTTAATTGGATAGAATTATTTGAATTTTTTATTTTGGACTGAGGATTTAGTCTTATTTGGTTCCAAATTGATATCTTTCCCACATTACGTCGCTGGATTATCTTCCGCTGTACATGTTAAAAATCCGGGTCATGACAACTATCATTAAAAATTATGTTTATAAATCTTCCATGACCTATAGAAGTTTGTAATATGTTAATTAGTTGGGTTAACATTGTAGATTGGGTTAACTAGCATGATTAGTGGTTTTGTTCTCTCTTGCGTATATATTGGAGATCTTGTTTAGATAATTTTATGTCATCTATTGCATGTTAATTAATGTTTTCTTGGCTGATTATAGTCTCTTTAGATAGCCTGTGTATAGCTAGTCTATTGTTATCCTTTGGAGTTAATATTGTTATATATGTATGTAGATATGTTAATTAAACTAGATAATGATTGACTATCCTAATTAACTTATTTATTAGCCATGTTATATCATTTAACTAGGAGATAGGGTCTGATCGGGTTGTTTATATTATGTTTGGTTGAGTGCTTGATGTGGTATCATGTTAGTCTTTACATATTCTTGTCATTTTATGGTTCTAGCATCCTAAATAGGTTATTTAGAGGTGGTTGCTCATGGTAATTGCATTGGGGGCATGTTTGTCATAGGATGGCATGGTTTATGTCATCTTTTACATATTTTGTTCATGTCTTGGCATGATTATGTAGATGCATGATGCATTAAAAAAATAATTGGAAACAACTACACCAGAATAGCTAGTCGTGACCCGAGGGCAGCGGAGGTTAGAACAGTCTGGTGCATCCTTCGATCTCAGATTCCGTAATTAGTCCTTGTGCCATCACTGCCTAGGTGCACTATGAGATTTTGTTTAGCTATATGGTACTGCTACATATGGTTGATTTGATGTTAACTAGTTAAGGTGGCAAGACGATGCATTCCTTACTAATAAGAAAAGGTGTGATTCTTATTAGAGAATATATGCATTTATTTCATGGTATGATACGTGGTCTAGTGATGTATTTTATTATGTCATTCTTTAGATTTTGTTGCAAGGTATAGGTATGTTGTGTCTTAATTGTAGTGGTGCAATCATATGGAGTATATGGTAGGTGACCATGCATATGTTATATCATTCATCTTAGGTCATGTTATTGTGAATATAGGTGCTAGTAGGTACAGTTATAGGTGCTGATTGGTGAGTGTATGGGTGCTGGTAGGTGTTGTAAAAATTTGGATTAAGTCAAATATTTTATATATAAGCTAGTTCTATGCTTATATATAATGGGTGTATGTAGGGGTATGTATTTAAATAAACAACTAGGGCCTTTCTAGCTATCTAATCTGGCAGATGATGGGGTGTCTACTGAGTCATTATGACTTGCTCTGTGATTTATTTATTTCAACAGGTCTTGAAGATGAAAAAAATCCCGAAGCAGACTTGGAAGAGGCACCAGTGGAAGAACCAGATTACATTGATCTTGAAGATGCTTGATATCTTTATTTCCTGTGTTAGAGGTGGCTGTTTAGTATTTTATGATGTTCATTTCCAACATACTATGGTGTCATAGTTCAGAGTTTTATTTAATGATTATGGTTGTGAACATTTGGTTATGTCACTTTCTTTGATTACAATGTTGTGATCGGTCTAACTTGTTACTTGATGAAGGAAAAATTTATGTTGTTTAATGGATGTGATAAGTTGATTGTGTTTTTGTTGCCAAACCTTCTTATAATTTGGGTTTTATCCTGCTGTCATATTCTAGAAAAAAAATCCATTGTGTTTTTTCAAGTCATGACAGGAGTTGGTATCAAAGCCAAGGTTTAGTTAAGATAACAAAAACACATTCTTTTGGATTGTTTGGATTCTATGTTGTGATTTGAGGCTAAGAGAATCTAATCTTTACTCTTTGGATAGATAATATGGATCTTTTTGGACTTATCAATTGATGTTTGCCTACTTAGGAAATGGCTAGAAGAGAAAACAACCGTAGGAGGGGTAATGATGACCTCCAGGATGTCCCAATTGTTGAAGGCAATCAGCAGGATTCATGCACTTCAGGTTAGGCTCCAGGTGCCATGCATGCCAAGATGGAAGCAATTGGGCCAATGCTTTTCAGGGTTTTCTTCAAACCATGCAGGCTCAGACTCAGGCACAGTAGGGCTTCTATGCCATGGTTGCTCAAGGCTTGGCACAGAATGCACATGCTCGTGTTGATCCACATCTAGGTGCTATGATTGACATGTTTCACAAGATGGACCCACCTACATTCAAGGGAGAGATGGAGCCTATGATAGCTGATAGCTAGATCTAGGAGATGGAGAAGATTTTCACAGTGATTGGGTGCCCACCAGGGGAGATGGTCAAGCTAGCAGCTCATATGTTATAGTTGTTAGTAGCGATGTAGTGGGAGTCAGCTCTACGCACCCATTTTGTAGGTGTTCATGTGGCTGAGATTGCTTGGGAGGATTTTGTCAGGGCCTTTAGAGACAAATATATCCCACCTCATGTTTGTCATGCAAAAAAATAAGAGTTTATGCAGTTAGAGCAGGGAGTGATGACGGTGATGCAATATGAGAATAAGTTTGTGGAGCTAGAGTTTTATGCAGCAGCTTATTCGTGAAGATGAAGCAGATCATGCCAAGAAGTTTGTGGATGGGCTCAGAGGAGGTATTAGGACCAGATTGGTGTCCACATCTTGGACTAATATGGCTGTAGCCTATAAGGTAGCCTGTCGGGTGGAAAGGGATCTTGGGCCGTATAGGCCACCAGCACAAACTAGTAGGATCTTAGCTTGGAACCAGCTGTAGAGTATTGATCATGAATCGCAGCAGCAACAATCTGGAGTAGTCAGGTATCCATGTAGCCAATGTGGGAATTTCCATCAGGGCTGACAATGTTACCATGGTGGAGGTGCATGTTATGATTGTGGTCAGTTTGGTCACTTAGTTTTACATTGTCCTCATCTTCCACCATGGCAGACAGTAGCAACAATGGTACCTTACCAGGCCCCAGTCCCTCCACAAGTTTAAGCACAGGCTATAGAACCACAACAGAGGGCTGGACTAGGGATGAGACAATTTTTAGCACCTAGAGTTCAGCAACAGCAGTAGCAACACCCCACTCAGGCAAAGGTGTTTGCTATGGAGTGTACAGATCTTCCCTAGGTGGCAACTGCTACAGAAGGTACTTTACATGTATCTGGATTTCACGCACGCGTCTTATTTGATTCTAGAGCTACAATTTTTTTTCTGTCATCCTTTTTTGCTTCATACTTGTTTAAGTACCATGATATTATAGTTGAGAAATGTAGCCCTCTGGGAGTGAGTGTTCCCTCTGGTCGAACCTTAGAAGTTACACATTTTATGCCTCAGTGCGAGATAAACATAGCAGGGAACACCATATAGGTAGAATTGTATGTTTTAGACATGGATGACTTTGACATTGTTTTAGGGATGGACTAGTTAGAATAACACCATGCTATTCTTGATTGTCATAGAAGGAAAGTCACATTTCAGATACCTAGTCGATAGTCTTTTTCTTACAAATGTCTGGATTACACAAAGTCAAAGTTATTAGTTTCTACCTTGAAAGTTTCTAAATAGATGAGGTCTCAGTGTGAGATGTACTTAGCTTGTATCACCAAGGTCAATGATTCAAATAGCAAGAGAGAAATAGAAGATGTGGAAATAGTATGTGAATTTGTAGATGTATTTCTAGAAGGATTGCCTGGTTTGCCTCCTGTGAAGGATATAGATTTTTCTATTACCACATTCCAGGTGCTGCTCCCATATTGATTACACCATATAGAATGGCACCGTCTGAGTTGAAAGAGTTGAAGAAATAGTTGCAGGATCTGCTTGATAGGGGTTTTATTTGCCCCAGTGTTTCTCCTTGGGGTGCCCTTATGCTTTTTATGAGGAAGAAGGATGGTTCATTACAATTGTGTATTGATTATCAGAAGTTAAACCAGGTGACAATTAAGAATAAATTTTCTTTGCCTCATATGATCTGTTTGACCAGTTGCAGGGTGCCAGTATCTTTTCTAAGATTGATTTAAGAATAGGGTATCATCAGCTTAGAATCAAGAAGGAGGGCATATTGAAGTCAGCATTCAGGACCTGTTATAGCCACTATGAGTTTCTAGTTATGCCTTTTGGCCTTACCAATGCCCCTGCTGCATTTATGAGTCTAGTGAATCAGATATTCAAGGAGTATTTAGACTAGTTTGTTGTGGTTTTCATTGATGATATCTTATTGTATTTTGCCAACAGGGAGGAGCATTGTCAACATCTTAGATTGGTTTTGCAGACACTTAGAGACCATGAATTGTATGCCAAGTTCAGTAAATGTGATTTCTGGTTAGAGAGTATTAACTTTCTAGGTCACATCATATCTAGTGCAGGAGTGCAGGTTGATCCAACCAAGGTGGAAGCAGTGCAGAGTTGGGAAAGACCCACAACTCCCACAGAGGTTAGAAGTTTTCTTGGCATTGCATAATATTATAGAAGATTTATTGAAGGTTTTGCATCTATCTCAACACCTTTGACTACTTTGACTAAGAAAAGAAATTTCAAATGGACTGAGGATTAGAAGAAGAGCTTTCTAGAATTGAAGAAGAGACTAACTACGACACCAGTTCTTGTCTTACCATTAGGAACTGGAGGGTTTGCTTTGTATACTGATGCATCCATGATTGGGCTTGGCTATGTACTTATGAAGAATGATCATGTTGTTACCTATGCTTCTAGGCAATTGAAACCACATGAGAAGAACTACCCCGCTCATGATATGGAGATGGCAACAGTTGTTCATGCACTCAAGGTATGGAGGCACTATCTTTATGGTGAACAGTTTGATGTATTTATTGAGCATAAAAGTTTGAAGTATATCTTTTGCCAGAAGGATCTTAACCTGAGGCAGAGGAGATGGGTGGAATTTCTAAAAGATTATGACTTCAAGCTCAATTACCATCTAGGCAAGGCAAACATAGTAGTACGTGCTTTGAGGAGGAAGAAGCTCTTGTGTATTCAGTTGTGTAGAGAATGGAAGGATATGGAAGCTCTTATCGACTGTACACCGAGCTTGGTGGTTGATTGATTTACATCATTCTTAGGGCAGCTATCTATTGGCTCAGCATCGGTAGACAAGGTAAAAGAAGCTTAGAAGGACAATGTTGATATCCATAATTTGCTAAAAAGGGCTGAAGTTTCTAAGTTTCCAGATGGAACTATCATCAGGGAAGATTATGTGTGGCAGATGACATTAACTTGAGGCAGGAGATTTTGGCAGAGGCACATAAATCACAGTATGCTATTCATTTGGGTGCAACCAAGATGTATCATGATCTAAAGAGGCTGTTTTGGTGGGAAGAAATGAATAGGGATGTGGCAGAGTATGTGTCCAAGTGTCTTATATGCCAATAGCTTATAGAAGAGCACAAGAGACCAGCAGGTCCACTACAACCTTTAGAGATTCCATAGTGGAAGTGGGAACACATTACTATGGACTTTATTAAAAGTTTGCCTTGTACTAGGAAGCAATATGATGCTATTTGGGTCATGGTGGATCGACTAACTAAAGTAGCCCATTTTTTGCCGACTAAGGAAGCTCCACTGATCGACTATTTAGTAAGGTTGTATTTTGATGGTGTTGTTAAATATCATGACGTTCCTATTTCCATTGTTTCAGATGAAGATCCCAGATTTACGGGCAGAGTATGGAAGGGCTTGTAAGATGATTTGGGCACCTAGGTTACATTTAGTTTAGCTTATCACTCTCAGACAAATGTCCAATCAGAGCGAACCATTTAGACTTTGGAGGATATGTTGAGAGTAGGAGCTTTGGAGTGGCAGGACAGTTGGGACTTGCAGTTGTCGTTGATAGAATTTGGTTACAATAACAGTTACCACTCCAGCATCGACATGGCACCTTTTGAGGCTTTCTATGGTGGGCCATGAGAATCACCTATTTGTTGGGAAGAAGTTGGAGAACGGAGTTTGATTGGACCAGATTGGGCCCAGGATAGCAATGAGAAGATCCAGGTTATTCGGCAGAAGCTACTTACAACATAGAGTTGCTAAGAAAGCTATGCTGACTTGAAGAGAAGAGATGTGTAGTTTTAGGAGGGTGATCATGTGTTCTTGAAGGTGTCTCCATCCAAGAGAGTTATTCATTTTGGTCACCGTGGGAAGTTGAATCCAAAATACGTCAAACCATTCTAGATTGAGAAACGAATTGGGGAAGTGGCATATCAGTTAGCTTTGTTGCTTGTTATGTCGAGAGTGCATACGGTGTTTCATGTTTCGTTATTGTGGAAATATGTTTTGGATCTAATACATGTTAACAATTATTCGGAGATTGAAGTGCAACCCAATTTGACTTTTGAGGAATGCTCGAATCGGATTCTAGATCGGATGGTGAAGCAACTCAAGAACCGAGTAATTCTAATGGTGGAAGTCTTATGGAAGAATCTTTCGGCGAATGAATTGACCTGGGAAGTGAAGGAAGATATGAGATGGCTGTAAGGAATCGTCCATAAAATTTTGGAGCAGCGGAAGCGACGATTCCTATGGGTTCCTTTAGAATCCATCTCAATCAGAACCGAACAACGAAAAACGAAAACCGATCAAATAGGGTTCGAATATACCAGATAGGGATTCATATAATCCCATGGAGAGGAAGGAGATGAGCTTCTTAAGCTCTACAAACCGTTCAAGCGTCCGGTCTCCAGCAGTATCCACACGAACTTCATCCACAGCAGGTTCTCCCTTCGCGCTGGCCTCGAGAACTCTTCCCGAACGGAGCTCCATCGACCATGGACACCTTCTAGAGAGAGAAGGAGGTAGGGAGGAGGCTTGGGACGTGGTTTTCACCCTTGGCTTGATGGGGTTTGGCTGAAACCATTAGTATTTATAGAGAATTATGGAATTTTTCGTAAAAACCCAAAATCTCTATAAATTACGCCATTGCCCCTGTACTTGTGGATAAGTCCTTTTGTGTGTGACCCACTAGGACCAATAGCCAATTGGTTGAGGCCTAAATAAAATAGAACAATTCTATTTAATTTAATTAAATCCGTTATCCGATAACAGATTAATCGGCCTACCGATCATGAAGGGTACAAGCCACATCCCATGATCCCAAATGGCTATGGGGATAATCTCATCTCCATTGAGCATTTCCATCATCAGTTACCACATGGATATAAACCCTCATCCATCCAATGTCCCGGTCGGAAAGGAGTACGGCATCGACTGTCAACTCCTTAGTGTACCGACTCTATAGGATCCTATACTCGGAATTGGATCAATTGGAATACTCCTTTTCCAATTATCCTATCTACCCTGGCCAGGGATTTAGAGTACTATCCCATAGGACATTCACTCTCACTTACCGAGAGTGGACGATCCCTTGTTGTCCGCTCAATTGCCTCCATCGGATTTTCCTTGTACCCGATCCATCGCTATATAGGACCATCTAAATTGTGATCCATAAGTCAATGGTCAAAGCACAAGTTCCACCCAACAAGGCATCTTTGGCGACTCAGGTTAAAGGTCCAACCATGAAACCGTGATGATAGAAGACCCTGATAGACAGTTCGGTAAGATACCATTCAGGGTTTCTAATTCGGTCAGTTCAGTGAACTCATTCAACTAATGAGCACCTGTATGTGTATCTCAGTGTCTCTACACTAATGACCAATGAGATCGGTCATCCTTATCACATGAGAAGACATCACATACACTAGTCTATCCGGATCCTTGATGTCCCGTCTCAAGTATCCTATGACTAGGAACATTTAGATCAAATACCTCTAGATGATCAATCTCATTATCATGATCTCATCATGATTTAATCATCATTGTATTTGATCAAGGACTTTATTATGATATTCGCTTTTAATAAGAGCATATAATGAAGATTTGCCTAATTAATTGAATAAGATATTTCTAGAAAAATGTCGAATCATATCATATATGATTGGCTTGTAGGGCATACATTTCTATCAATCTCCCACTTGCACTAAAGCCAATCACCCATCTGGCTGATCCGTATTAGCTCGAGGTGAAGCTCAAACACTTTTTGAGTAACTGCTTTAGTTAGTGGATTTACAATGTTATTAATGGTAAATACTTTATCTTTAATTATATCTCTATAAGTTGCAATCTCTCTGATTGTATGGTATCGCCACAGAAGTTCTAAACTTCTGATGAGACATCGGCTCTACTCCATTGTTTTCTCAAAACAATGATACACTTTCAGAGAAAATTGAGACAATCCCATATCAAATATGTAGATGAAAAACTTCATCTAGACTACTTCTCAAGTAGTGTGCAACCACTATGTAAACTTGTTTACATATGTTGTAGAACTTACAGTGTTCTATCACATAGAACTCTTTTAACTCACTGCACCACCATTATTCTAACTTAATATCAAACTTATTTGATTAGAAGCTTGTGTTTGTAAAACTACAAGACTTCAAGTCTTATCCTCCAGTGTATAGAGATATATTCTCAGTGCTTCTCAAGTACCAAATGATATATCTCTAAACTATCCAGTGACTCTCACCTGGATTTTCCTGATGAATGCTCATAACACTTAGAGCATTAATCACATCATGTACGTAGCATCATATAAATAATAGACCCTATGACAAAGGCATAAGGGCTCTATTTATGTGATCTCTTTATCTTTCAAGAAGTCTACGAAGACAACACTTTACAGAGATCAACTCTACACCACATAGGTAAGAAACCTATCTTGGAGTTTATCATGTCAAACCCTTAGACTATGGTGACTACGTACATTAACTGGGCATTGATTTTAGATCTATCTCCATAGATCTCAAAACCCAAATTGTGTTTGGAGAATCAATTTGATAGCTAGGTTCACTTATGATAACACACCTACTTCATTCTCAATGAGTAGTATGTCATCAACATAAAATGTCAAGAAAGTAACAGCACTCCCACTTATCTTGTTGAATACACAAGGCTCCTCTTCGTTCTTAACAAAGTCATAAGATTTAATCTCATTAAACCTTATATATGATCTATGGGAAATTTTTACTTCAGTCCATAAATGAACTTAATACACACTCTTCTTGGATGTTATTGGGACTTGATTCCCTATAGTTGTATCATATACACCTATTCCTCAAAATACTTTAGAGAAACACTATCTTAACATCCAATTAGCTTATCTCATAATCATAGAGTGTTACAATCAAAATCCGAATGGATTAATCAATGGAATAGGTAAAAGATCTCATCATAGTCAACCATTTGACTTCAATGATATCCTTTTCAACTATTCTCACCTTTGAAGGTATCTACCTTCTAATCCACTCCAATCTATTCTTTAGTGATCCATTTATTCCTTATGGATACTATATCCTTAGGTGGATCTATCAAGTTCTAAACTTGATTAGAATAGATAAAGTTTATATCGGATTTTATTGTCTCTTCCCATTAATGAATCAATATCTCATATTGGTTTAATATAGATCTTAGGATCAATATCCTTAATATCTTATGCCTCATTTCATCTATCAGAGATATGTCTCACATATCTCTTATGTTGAATGGACACAAGAATAGATCTATAAGTTGCCAATGTGTAATTATTAATTAGCACCTTAATAGAAGTGTTATTAGGTTGTGGGACTGGAACATCTTCCATATATATCTTGCTCCCACTATCTTTCTTAAGAAGGAACTTTTCCTTTAGAAATATAGTGAGCTGAGCAACACATACCCTTGTTCATAAGGGTCGTATATTAATATCCAAAAGTTTCCTTAGGATATTCCACAAGCCAACACTTCATAATCTTATATTCCAACTTGTTAGAGTTATACTTCTTCACCAGGTCGGACATTCCGAAACCTTAACTTGCTTAAGGTCAAGCTTTAACCCCTTTTCCATATCCTATATGGAATAGTCAGAACAGATTTAGAAGGTACCTTTTAAAATCAAGTGGTTATAACGAGTACTTAACCAAAAATAAACAAAGAGAAAATTTGCAAAGCTTGTCATTGTTCATATTATGTCTTACATAATATGACTTCTCATTTTAGCTACCAAATTAAGCTAAAATGTGTAAAGAGGTGTCCATTAGATTCTATTATCCTTCAAATGTATGTGAATTATGTACTTAAGTATTCCTCTCTTTGATCTCATCAAAGAGTTCTAGTACTCTTTCCATTAGTATCTCTACTTCATTCTTAATCTCAAATAATTTCTCAAAGGTCTTAGTTTTGTACTTCATAAAGTACATGTTTCCAAACCCAGAGACATCATCTTTGAAATAATGAAGTAGAAATATTCTTCTTTAGCCTTACTAGATATGGGCTAACATACATCTATGTACGAGTTCTAATAACTCATTAACCCATTCTCCATGTCTATATAAAGCTAAAGTGTAGATTGATCTAAATCAACCCATTTCCTCTTAAAAGGAATATTCACACATAACATGAGAGCTAACATATCAAATATGATTAAACAATTTATTAAGCTCCCACCGGCAAACACTTTGCCATTCAATCTATTAGAACATCTATCAATTCCATAACTTAGAATAAATCAACATTTATTCAAGTAGGAAATCATATAATGTTCTTGTAGAAGGATATAATAGTAATATTAATTATTAAGACATCTCCATAAGGCTATTAAAGAATTGCACCTCCCACTAATAATGATGCAACTTTTGCACCATTTCATATGTAGGTCAACATCTTCTTTATTAAGCCTTCATTTACTTGTCATCATCTACAACTCCTTGTAGATATAAGATGCATATCTGGTATCTCATACCATTAGATGCATCCATAGTATCTAATATTATGATATACACATATAGTATCTAATACTATTAAGTGTATATTTAAAACAAGTAAGTGCCAATGACCTGGATACATGAAGCTTCTCAAGCTCCACCTTTGCATTATATACAAAACAGTTTGTACTTCCTCTTCCATTTATCATCGTCATGATAGTGTAAGAATCCTGTCTTATTATGGCTTTATTATCTTGACCACATTCTTTTACTATTAACTATCTCCTATTTATATATAATGATTTTACTTCTTTCTATTGGTCTCACCAACAAGAAGTAATTAAGATGTATTGTTGATCTAAGTTACCCTTTAGTTAGCTCATCACTATGAGCCATGATGGATCTCATATCCATCTATCTATGTTGTCTCTATAATTATGTCTCATAGAGACTAACATCTAGTTTAAGGCAAACAATGCATCTTGTCTATGAGATAAGATCTTATCTTTCTTTCATATCACTAGATAATTTAGGAGACACCTACTTCTCAAGTAGAGTAGTTAATTGGTAAACTATGAGAACAATTCTCTTAGTTCTAAACCAGTCTAAGAAGTGTGAGCCATTAAGCTATATGGCATCTAATATGCCATACAAATGGTGGTTTATTATCGTATTCTACAACTGAGATATAATTTTATCAATATAACATTGCAAACATTCATTAAAATTAAGATATGGTCTTTGATCCTAATTTATGCTCCCACTAATTTTCGACGAATTTGCATAACCCTCATTATGCAAAGACGGGATATCACGATGAAATCCTAGTGGGGACTAAGACCCTATTAACCTTATGGTGATGACCTTGTGGTAGCACAACAAATCACCCCATACTTAATAGGTAGGCAACTATTGCCAGTTGTAACTCTTGCAACTCTTAGTCATTTAGCCTCTAGAGTTATGACCTTGTGGTAGCACAACAAGCCATATACTCTAGTTAGGTCAAACCCGCTTGTTACGTTATGAGAATAGATTCTTCACACAGCCCTTGTGGTAGCACAACAAAGCCATGCAAATGGTCCACCCCAAGGTTCGACAAATGCCTTAGCCATGATCACCAATCCCTTGCTGAATGAGTCTTGTGGTAGCACAACAAACCCATCCAATCTAAGATTGGCTCATCAAGACCATAACAACGGAAGGCTACGTGAGTCATTCTTAATGTCACACGTTTATCAACCTAATTATGATAAGGAGGGATTTTATTTTAGTCTCATCAATAATATGTGCTAAGTATATATAATACCTTTGGAATATCATATATCTAAGGTATAACCTGTAGCACACATCCACATATCAAATATGCACAAAATCAGGTGATCATGGACTTAACCCTAAGCATGCACCTAAGGCACCCTTATAGGTGCAAATCCTTGCTTCAGATGCTTGAGTTGGCATGCTCCCACTTCAGAAGGGTGCTTCTCCAAGTGGTCCCACTCTCCAACCTTCCACGAACCGTCTTCTAACTCTTACAAGCGGCTTAAGGGTACGCAGACCCCACAAATGTACATAACTCAATAAGAAACCTTGGTTTTAACCAAGGGGAGTACATTAATGGAGGGAGGTAGAATGTACAATCAGATTGTATAGAGAGAGAGGAGGCACACGCAGGCCCCATTTAATAACATAACCAACATAATTAAAAGCAATCACAAGCCAAGCACAATTAAGTCCATGATCACCTCCATACACACTAACATTCATCACATGAACATAGACCGCATACGTGATAATTATATGAGATATATCATATATATCAGCATAAAATTATATAATTTATTTTGAAATTATCAATTTCATGCATGTCGAATTTTCCTGAAATAAATAACATGAAAATAAATAACATGACAACAACATATAAACAGTTTATATGAAATGAACATACAAAACTAAACTATATAGAACATTCATGCATTCCCAATACTGTGCAAAGTCAAAAAATTAATGTCCCAATTTATATTCTATAAAATCTCATTTTACAAAATTAATTAAGACACTAATTATTTAAGTTAAACCTTTAAAACAATTTTAAAATTTAACCATGAGTGAATCTATATAAATAGGGCTTACAATTATCTAACATGCCATTAAACACTTTAAAACATGTTAAATAATATTATAGAATTTTTAAGAATTTTTATGGAATTTTATGGCAATTTTTCGGATTTTTCTATGATTTTAAACACTTTAAAATCATAAAATATAGTGTCTGGCGCAATGCGCCGCGCGCTTCGGTGCACTGCGCCACGCCAGCGAGCGCCTGTGTGCGACCTGGCGTGCGCCAGTCATCCATCGCGTGTGCGCCGACCGTCGGTGCGCCGGCGCGTGCGCCGATTGACTTCCCCGAACAGGCGCGTCTGTTCATCCGGGAGAAAATTAATCTCATTAACTCGGACATATCTCCTTATTCAGTAGTCCGAAAAATCTTTAAAAATATGCGTTGGAATCCTTATCAAATAGGGAATCCAAAACAGTCGGCCTCATATTCAGGAAAAATCCCAGTAGACCGAAAAATGAGGAGGAAGAGGCGGCGGTCACCCAGATTCCGTAGCAGAAATCTCTATTTTGCAACGAGGATAACTCCTTATCCCGGAAGCCAAATATTCTCCAAAAATACAATTTAGAATTATCATCATATGAAGTTTTCAAATATGTATATATACTTTCATAGAAAAATTCTCTATCAACGGGAAATCAGGAAGAAACAAGTCGGCGCCGTCAGACTCCGAAGAACCCTAGTTCGTCGGAAAACTCAAAATTTCTCCCCTCCGCCGTCGTTCAAAGCTGGATATCAAAGGTAAAGGCTAGTTAATAATATTAACCATATTATAAACCTTTTCCAAGCCTCAATTTCTTATGTGGACGGAGATTTCACAAAATCCCCAAATCCGGGTGTCGGTTCGGGCATGACAGAAACACCAACTTTTGACGCTTCTCCCAAACACTACAGAGATCCAAACTTCAAACGGTTTGCGGAGTTGGAAAGCCCTAAATCACTAGATTCTACCGGAGCCAACCAATATTTTATCTGAGTCATACACAGAATATGGTGGCCTCGTCAAAACAGACGTTTGCACAGATTCGGGAACACATAAATAACATGAAATAATATCGATTCAAAGTCGGTTTTGACTGAGACTTGAACCGGGATCTGATACCACTGTAAGGAATCGTCCATAAAATTTTGGAGCAGCGGAAGCGACGATTCCTATGGGTTCCTTTGGAATCCGTCTCAATCAGAACCGAACGACGAAAAAGGAAAACCGATCAAATCGGGTTCGAATATACCTGATAGGGATTCATATAATCCCATGGAGAGGAAGGAGATGAGCTTCTTAAGATCTACAAACCGTTCAAGCGTCCGATCTCCAGCAGTATCCACACGAACTTCATCCACAGCAGGTTCTCCCTTCGCGCTGGCCTTGAGAACTCTTCCCGAACGGAGCTCCATCGACCATGGACACCTTCTAGAGAGAGAATGAGGTAGGGAGGAGGCTTGGGATGTGGTTTTCACCCTTGTATTGATGGGGTTTGGCTGAAACCATTAGTATTTATAGAGAATTATGGAATTTTTCATAAAAACCCAAAATCTCTATAAATTACGCCATTGCCCCTGTACTTGTGGATAAGTCCTTTTGTGTGTGACCCACTAGGCCCAATAGCCTATTTGGTTGAGGCCTAAATAAAATAGAACAATTCTATTTAATTTAATTAAATCCGTTATCCGATAACAGATTAATCGGCCTACCGATCATGAAGGGTACAAGCCACATCCCATGATCCCAAATGGCTATGGGGATAATCTCATCTCCATTGAGCATTTCCATCATCAGTTACCACATGGATATAAACCCTCATCCATCCAATGTCCCGGTCGGAAAGGAGTACGGCATCGACTGTCAACTCCTTAGTGTACCGACTCTATAGGATCCTGTACTCGGAATTGGATCAATTGGAGAACTCCTTTTCCAATTATCCTATCTACCCTGGCCAGGGATTTAGAGTACTATCCCATAGGACATTCACTCTCACTTACCGAGAGTGGACGATCCCTTGTTGTCCGCTCAATTGCCTCCATCGGATTTTCCTTGTACCCGATCCATCGCTATATAGGACCATCTAAATTGTGATCCATAAGTCAATGGTCAAAGCACAAGTTCCACCCAACAAGGCATCTTTGGCGACTTAGGTCAAAGGTCCAACCATGCAACCGTGATGATAGAAGACCCTGATAGACAGTTCGGTAAGATACCATTCAGGGTTTCTAATTCGGTCAGTTCAGTGAACTCATTCAACTAATGAGCACCTGTATGTGTATCTCAGTGTCTCTACACTAATGACCAATGAGATCGGTCATCCTCATCACATGAGAAGACATCACATACACTAGTCTATCCGGATCCTTGATGTCCCGTCTCAAGTATCCTATGACTAGGAACATTTTGATCAAATACCTCTAGATGATCAATCTCATTATCATGATCTCATCATGATTTAATCATCATTGTATTTGATAAAGGACTTCATTATGATATTCGCTTTTAATAAGAGCTTATAATGAAGATTTGCCTAATTAATTGAATAAGATATTTCTAGAAATGTCGAATCATATCATATATGATTGGCTTGTAGGGCATACATTTCTATCAATGGCATCATCCCTAGTTGTTTGATAAGCCTTAACTAGAAATTTCAAGGTCAAAATTTATTTTAAGGGGTTAGATTGTAACATGAATATTTTAAGTTAATGACATTTTAAATAAATATTATAATGTTATTACTTTATTTAAACTCCTTTCTTATTGATACGTCATTCTTTTATTTTCCCCCCTCCTATACCCTAATTTCACCGTCGCCATCTTCCTCTCGTGAAACTGCTGCCACTTCTGCCTTTTCTTCTCTCCGAAAGCTATTTCTTATCGTCGCTTTCTTCTTTCGTCGTCACCGCGGTCGCCTCCACGTTCCCTCTCTGCCTCGGTCTCATCGTCAGCCGCATCTCTCTCTCTCTCTCTCTCCATGTCGCCCATGAAGCCACTTGCTGCTTGCCACGCGGCCTTCGCCGTTGTCAGCCACCTCGAGTCAGCATTTCGCGGCCACCGCCTCGTCGATGTCACTAGTTGCCTCGCCCTCGCCGTTCGCGAGCGCGTGCGGTCACCTATGTAGACATGTAATTTTGGTCCAGTTGAAGAGCTTAAATTTTTGTTTTCATGAAGAATATTTGAGTAACCTTTCAAGGGAACCGAGTTTTTTGAAAAAATCAAGTTTTTCAGCCCATTCCAAAGAAGATCGATAGGGTATTGACTAGGGTCAAAGTGCCCTATATATAGGGAACCGGGTGCCCTGTATATATATAGGGCATCAGGTGCCCTATTATAAATAGGGCACCAGGTGCCCTATAAATGGGGCACCAAGCACCCAGTCGAATTGATTCGACAGCTCACTAGGACTCGTCTTATTGATCTGACATTGCTCATGATGCTAGTGCCCCATATATAGGGCGCTTTGCCGTGTGGAGCTGGTTTTCAAATTTGACCAAAGTGCCCTCTTTTTGACTATAAATAGGCACCCATTTGGAGCTTTGAAGAGATTCTAGCTCCATCCAACCACCCAGCTCATCAATACCATGAATCCAAGTCCTCAGCACACTCCCTAAGCCCTCAAATCATCTCAAAACTCTCTCCCAAAAACCCCAAAACCTGTAGTTTCAGCCACCAAAAAATACAGTTTTCTGCCGACTTTGAAAGCCTTTACTCACCATTCCTCTTACATCCAATGACCAAACACCCTACCATTTGCATCATTTGCATATTGTCTATAAAGAGGAGCTCCCGTTTCATCTTGGAGGTCTTCTTACACTCCGGGGCGATGCCATGAAGAAGGGAAGAAAATCTGCTGAAACGAGTCCCTGGTGCCCCATAAATAGGGTGCTTTGACTTTCGTCAACGTGCCCAATAAAGGGGACACCTACAGCAAGTGCCCCATATATGGGGCACTAGCAGGGGCAGACCCCGTTTTGCATTTTTCTGAGTTTGTTTACCTTTCCGGTTGATCATTTACTCCCCTTTTATTTTAACTTTCATTAACATGTCATTTAGCATGCATTAAGCCACACCTTTGCATCTTTATACCTCTTTAAAAGCCTATCAAAAATAGGGGTTGGGATTTATTCCCAATTCGATCAGTTCCTTCCCTTTTGCATGTTTAAGTAAAAATTTGAGCATGGTTTTACGCTTTCACTAGAACTAATGATCTTTTCACTTGTTTCTATGTTTTCTTATGGACATTTGTAGGTAAATCCGGCAGAGGCGGAGCTTCAACTGGATCAAAGACAAAGGACTCACTAAGCTCTCTTCCTTCGGCCAGTCGAGAGAGGAGAAGTCGGAACCTAACAATCTCTCTATTCCAAAGGTACAACAGTCATTTTTATTCTCCCTTTCATTTCTTTTCATTTTACTATATTTTGAAGCCTTTACCTCCTGGCGACCACAAACATTAACATCCCATCCACCAAGTCTCAAAGAAAGCATAAGGGCCGAAAAGGGAGGTCTATGGATCTCGTTTTGGGTGCTTACACCTTTTGGCGACCACGGTGGGACCGACTTTGCTGTAGTGAGTTCTTCTTTCCTTTCCTAAGAATGTCCACTTGAAAACATGCTTATTTTCTCTCTAATTCTCACTTAAGCCATTTCCATTTCCTTGCATTGCTATGTACTTACTTACATGCTTGTTTGTTTCCTTGGAGTGTCATCAAGTTTCTTCCGATTTACCTACTTTTTGTTGGTCCTTTTAAAAGCATACCATCTGATTTCTAGCTTTGTTTATCAACTTATTTCACCTTAGCATCTTAGATATCATCTTCTTTCATCCCTTATTAAGTATACTTGCCTATTTTTTTCTAAGTCTAGTTCTTCTTTAGTAAATTTTCAAAGCATGCTTAGTCAAAATTAGTTCTGTCTTTCACCCTAGTTTGATTTTATATGATTGTCTTGTTTACTTGCTTCCTACAACATCTTGTTAATCATTGTATGCTTTTATTTTCTTCTTGCTTGCTTCTTATTCTTTGACATTTTACTTGCATCTAGTTTGCATTGGAGTTTCAGGTTCGCCCATCTCTTTAGGACATCCGAGAAGGGAGGCTCTCTCCTCCCAAAGCTCTACACATCCAAACACCCCTCTTGGTGGTTGCCAACTCCTTCTCTGGGGATTCCCTCTTGGAAGGACTAAGTAGCTTCCATCAAGACCTCCGTAAGTCCCCAGACGTGAAGGATTCTCTCTTCACTAATCGGGCTGGTTGTACCCTTTTTACCCCAAAACCCAGTGTACCTATTACCTATCGTTGTGAAAAGAGTGACAACCTTAGATTGCTCGATGTTGTGAGAGCATAGGGTCCTACCCATTTATTTGAGTGGACAATAATTCTCTTAACAAGCCATTAATTTAAGGTTGAAACAAAAAAAATTGCATTAATCATTCCAAGTCTTTGCTATTACTTGTTTGCAAACAAAAACTAAAAATTAAACAAAAATCCCAAAATCACCTAAAAAGAACCAAAACAAAAAATATTTGCTTGAGGTTAATTTGCTTGATAACTTGCTTGTCCGACAAAAGAAAATAAAAAAATGGGGTCAAAAATTCAAAAAAAAACAAAAGAAATCGTTGAGCTTTTATTTGTCAACCTTCTTTTTCTGTTGTGTTTATAAATTTAAGGTCAGGACGAATTATCAGAATGGCGGATTAAAGATACGAGTAGTTGCAGTTGGAGTATGACCAGTCTTATTTCTACCCTGATGCCATATGCACCGTTAATGAACCCGAGGTTCTCCTTGAACCTGGTCAAACTTCTCCTCAACCCAATCCAAATTCACTTTGGGAGGCATTCTTTCATGCCGACCCTACCCAACTTCAAGCTATCGAAGCCATCCTCAAGGACAAGTCGCCTGCCGACCACATTCCTCCCAAAGGTGGTCTTTACATCTCTACCCCTCGGTCAGTGGCACGTCAACCCAATGTACCCATTCATGGCCATTCTTATACCAGGCTCGTAGCTCCAACTTCTCCTCATATGGTGGCTAATCTACATCATCCCGATCCGAATGTTGTTTCTAGGCCACCAATTTATTCTTCTAATCATCTCAACCCTACTCAACGTTTGGTGAATCCCCCAATGTACTCTTCTTATCCGGCCACTTCGGCCCATCCAATCCCAATTCCAGTGCACCAAGCACCCACTCCTCCTCCTCCTCTTGGGGAACCTTCTGTTGATCTGGCTATGATTAACAAAATCAATCGCATGGATGAGTAGTATAGAGAGCTTAGACGTCTAATTGACACAAAGGCAGCCCCTGAAATTTCTCTTCCTTCCCTCCCTACTTTTCATCTACCTCCCTCTGAGATGCTGGTACAATGGAACCGGTAATCCCTTCATTCATATCAAGGATTTTCTTTATGAGTCGGTAATGTGGCAAAATGACCCAAGGGCCCTTGCTTTTCTTTTCAGAAGATCATTAGAGGGTTCAGCTTTAGAGTGGTTCTACTTGCTGACTCTTTGGAGGCGAGTAACTTTGAAACTGTTAAAGCTAAATTCTTGCAGAGATATCAAGATAGGGTCAGACCAACGTATTTCATCATTGACCTCATGGTTGAAAGAATAAAGAATGATGAAGACTTTATCAAATATGCTAATAGATGAAGGTCAATGGCAGAAAGACTTACTGATTCTATTTTAGAACCAGAGCAAGTAAAGATGATCATCACCAATGCCACTCCAGCCTTAAAGAATATGTTGGCTTTTCATCACCCCACCTCCATGAGTGAACTCTATGAGAGGGCACGGTATATTCAAACACAGCTTAGAGAGTCACCTATCATGAACTTATTTGATCCTAGACCCCAAACTGTCAAGAAAACTACTTTTACCACAATCGGCCCAGTGATTGAAGGCGTAGTGACCAATGAAAACCTCAATGTTGTAGGGAATCCACCTAGCAATTATCAACACCAGTTCAGGAACCCCCCAAAAAATCAACCATTTAGAAACCCTCGTCAACCTCAGCCTCACCCTCAGCCTCAGTTCCAGCCCCGTCAGCAACAAGCTCCAATCCCTCAGCGACCACGACAACCAGCCATACATGCTCCAGTTCCCCAACCAACACAGCAACAACTGGCCAACTACAACCAGGCACACCCTCTCATGGCCTAAGAACCTCGAAAAGTTGGACCCAAGAGGAACCATTACCCGCCTTTGCCGTACTCTCTTGTAGACAACTTTAATGCACTCATGGCGGCAAGACAAATTGCATTGCCAAGGGAGAAGCTGGAGTGGCCTCAAAATGCCAACACAGAGCGATACTGCCTGTTTCATAGATATCTTGGGCACACCATGGAAAATTGCTTTCAGTTCAAAGACTACATCCATGACCTTAATGAGCAAGGTAGTATTGAATGGGATCAGATGGAAGAATACATCAAAATAGTGAAAGATCAACCTCAACGGCAGCACGCACCAGCTCAACAGCAACAACAATAGAACCTGGCCTGGGGATTATCCAAAACCCTCTACCTCCACATGCACCCACACTTGGGAATCAACACGTTAATCCCATCTTGATCTCTTCCGAGGAGTATCATCATCAGGGCTAGAATTGGCAAATTGAGGGAGCCACCTCCGCCATACATGTCAACTGAACCGTCCATCCTATACCGCGAGCTACATCAGCCAACCCTATTACTCTCAACTGGCCACCTATCATCCGAGCACCATCACGACCCATTGTAAGACCACCAGCCATACAACTCCAACCAGGACGGACCCTAATCCTCCAGGTTGATTCACCACAAACATCACCACCACTAAGACCCATCATCATCCTGCCCCGAGCAACCGTACCTTCACAACCTACCTACCCTACCATGCCTCAAATCACCATCATTACACCCATCGCAAGAGCTCCCATCATTCAACCTAACCCACCACACGCCACTACCACCCCAACTATGACTCCTCAACTTGACACAATACTTAGGAGTGGGCACATGTTCCAAAGGGTCTTTCCCCAGGCCAGTCAGTAAAGGTTGGTACCAGAAGTAGAAGAAGAACACATCGAAGAGCCGTTGCCTGGGACATCCTATGACTTGTTGAAACATCTTGATGAAACCCCATCATGGATCTCTATCTTAGAGTTGATCAAAAGATCCAAAATCCATCAAGAGGTTCTCCAACAACGCTTACAGCAGGTGATGGTGAATGAGAGCCTAGCCCCAGAAAAAATCTCATCAGTTCTGGTCCAGAGAAGTGAGTACTCGGCCCTTACATTCACAAAGGAAGAGTTGGCCGACTCGGAAATAAGGAAATGTGCCTTATGCATCACAGTCCACATCAATGGAGTAGGCATTAAGTCATGTTTGGTCGATACCGAAGCCTCCATTAATGTTCTGCCACCAGAAACATTACGTCTTTGTGAAATTTTTGAAGATGATGTCCAGCCATCTCAAATAATAGTGACCGCATATGACAATTCGAAAAAGCCTGTCGATGGCATGATTACATTAAATGTGAAGCTTGGACCCCGAATAGTCACTGTTGACTTCCACATACTTGAGATGGATCCGACATACAAAGCTATTCTGGGACATCTTTATTTGGAAGCACTAGAGGTAGTCACCTCCACCAATCACCAATGTCTCAAATTCCCTTACAAGGGACAAGTAATTAAGGTGACTAGCATGCCCCTAGATCATCCACCTTCTCCTCCTCCACCCCTTGGGTTGCCAAATAAGCCAATTTTGACAATCTTGGATCTTCCAGAAATAAGTAGGCAGCCCAAGCAAGTGTGGAGAAGAAAAAGAGAGAAAAATGAAACTGTTGGTTGGCACATAATGAAGAGTTTAGGATACCAAGAGGGTCAAGGACTAGGCAAAGAATTGCAAGGCATAGCTGAGCCAATAAATCTAATGAGGTTACAACCAAAAAGTGGGGTTGAGTATGACGGAACAACTACCAATGGTTAGAATATCAAAAGTAGATACTTTTATGGATGCTTACAAAAGTTTTTCATCAAGAAGAAACCATTCAACTAGTTGAGAACAAAGAAGAACAAGAGCTAAGACAAGACAAGAGAAGAAGAATTGATGACCTTGAAGATGACTTGTATCCTGAAATATCTCTTTTGTTTTCCACTGATGAAGAAGGGTCAAGCAAAGAACCACTCCAAGCTGAACCACCTGTTAGCCCACCCAAGGGTCATATTACCAAACCGACTCAAGGAAAAATCCAACCAACTCCAAGAGGGCCTTCCCTCATTATCTCATCTTTTAGGACCCATACCCCAACTCACTGTGATGCTCTCCCTGGGCTTCTTGGACCAATCCCTATTTTTGGGCCCCCAGGCCCAACTTATGGGTCCGCGTACCCACTTGTTGCTCTTGGGCCATCAAGCCCCTCTATTAAATTTGGGCCTTTGTGCCCATTTTCTCTAACTCTTGGGCCCTCAAGCCCATCTCCTAAACTCGAGCCCTCAAGCCTGCATCCTCCCCTTATTGGGTCCATGAAGCCACCTTCTTCCATGATCATCCGGCCTATTGGTCCATCACCTCTTTCTGTCAACATTGGGCCTGAAAGCCCCCTCTATCAAACATTTCTCGATGTCTTCCCCTCTTTATCAATATCTCTGCCTACTTTAGCTCCCGCAGTTGATCTCACCCCGAATCGGGCACCTGAAGCCCATTCTATATTTATGTTTAGCACTTGTCAAAAAAAACAAAACGACTTCCTCGAAACTCAAATTTCGATCGAGGATACATCTTAACTTGCCCCAGAAGGGCATTTGCCCCAAGGAGCCACCAGATCCTTGATTGACGTCCTTTGGTCTCCCCTTTCTCCAATAAATTCCACTCCCTCCACCTCCTCTTCCTTTCCTTATTTACCTTCTTTATCTTTAGGTTTAGTTTCCAATAAAAATATGAAAAAAATTGGAGGTAGGAGAGTTCCAGAAAGATACCTGCATCAGTTAGCTCGGAAAAGCATAGAATGTGCCAAGCAACCGGAATATCTAGAAAATGCAATCCAGTTGGATGAAATATGATATGAGGAGGACAACGTTGATTCAACTTTAGAGGTCTATGAGGTTGTGTCAAAAAAGGATCCTGACATTGAGGACAAAGAAGAGGATTTGGCTGATGCTTATGCATCCGGTTTAAGAAGATTCGAAGAACCATCAGCCATAGTGGATGAACCAACTAAGGAACTTAATCTTGGAACATCGGAAGAACCTAAGAATATCCTCATTAGTGCCAACCTCACTCCTTTGGAAGAAAAAAATCTAATGGGGGTATTGCAAGAATATAAGGACACGTTTTCTTGGACATATGAAGATATACCGGGGTTAGACAAGTCATTGGTAGAGCATAGATTAACTTTTAAACCTGAAGCTACCCCGGTCAAGCAAAAGTTAAGGATATTCCACCTAGATATAGCTCAGAAGATGAAGAAAGAGGTTGATAAGCTAAACCAAGAAAAATTCATTAGAGTAATCTTCTATCCACAATGGGTGGCAAATATAGTCCCGGTCATGAAGAAGGATGGAAGAGTTCGAATTTGCATTGACTTCAGGGACTTGAATTGAGCGTGTCCAAAAGATGATTTCCCTCTTCCTCATATCAA
Source organism: Cryptocoryne crispatula var. balansae (assembly GCA_036172225.1). Lineage (NCBI taxonomy): Eukaryota > Viridiplantae > Streptophyta > Magnoliopsida > Alismatales > Araceae > Cryptocoryne > Cryptocoryne crispatula. Next base: position 19,988,421 of record CM069931.1, on the reverse strand, counting down.
TGTCCTTGTTGATAACACAACTAGATATGAAACCCTGTCATTCATGGATGGATATTCAGGGTATAATCAAATCCAGTTAGCAGAAGAGGATCAAGAGAAAACCTCATTCACTACACCTTAGAGAACTTATTGCTACATCATCATGCCCTTTGGATTAAAGAATGCCAGAGCAACTTATCAAAGGGCCATGGTAGCGATATTTCATGATATGGTGCATAAATTTGTAGAGGTGTATGTGGATGATCTGGTGGTCAAATCTCGGACCCAAGATGAGCATGCTGAGGTGTTAAGAAAGGGTTTTGTAGTGAGCCAAGGAATATAAGCTTAAGATAAACCCAATCAGCAAAAGAGGCATTGAGATCGATCCCAACAAGGCCAAGGCCATCATTGATATGCCTCCACCAAAGAACTTAAAAGAACTGAGAGGGTTAATTCGTAAGCTACATTTTGTTTGCCGGTTTATCTCACAACACTCTCAAAGGCGCAAATCTTTCTATGAGTTAACCAAGGTGAAGGCCGAGTTTAGATGGGATTCAAGATGTCATGAGGCATTCGATGGTTTAAAGAAGTATTTGTCAAGCACACCTATGCTCAAACCTCTGGTTCCTGGCAAACCCTTAATCTTATACGTCTCGATTTTGGAAGGATCCCTTAGAGCAGTATTGGTACAATTAGATGACAAAGGGAAAGAGTGAGCAGCATACTATCTGTCTAAAATCTTTGATCCTTGTGAGCAGAAGTATACAACCATAGAAAAAACCTGTGCCGCGTAGTTTGGGTGGTCCAAAAGCTTAAGCACTACTTTCTGGCTCACAAGGTTAATCTCATTGCTCGTATGAATCCCATTAAGTTTCTCCCTGAAAAATCTATCTTGACTAACCAGTTAGCACGCTGGCAAAGCTTTCTTTCTCAATTTGACATCACCTACATCCAATAAAAGGCGATCAAGGGATATGCGATTACTGAACATCTGGCCCATCATCCCATCCCAATCTTTGACCCTATCCAATCATAGTTCCCCAATGAAGAATTGATATCTATTCGATCTTCCAATCTGTGGACTTTATATTTCGATGGGGCATTAAACTCTCAGGGTAGAGGGATAGGGATTGTTCTTCTGTCACCCGAAGGTGTCACCATTTCATAAGCTTTTCAGCTTCATTTTCCAGCATCAAACAACATAGCTGAATACGAAGTCTTGCTGGCCGGACTGGAGCCGCTCACTTCTATGGTGCCACCGAACTAAGGGTGATCGATGATTGTCAGCTAATTCTCTGCCAAGTGCTTGCTAAATACCACACATCTCATCCTGGGCTCAGATCGTACCAAGAACTCACCGCCTGTTACATCAGGTTGTTCTCTAAACTCGAATTCATTCATGTTCCTCGTGCTCAAGATATTCTTGTTGATGCTCTTGCCTCCCTAGCATCTTCACTATCTGTCCCGCTAGACAGACAGGTTAGGACGATCTATGTCCGCTGACATACCATTCCGGTAGTGGAAGATGCACAATTCTTGAAGGTTAAAGAGAAGTTTGAAAAGAAGGAATATATTGAGCAAAAGGAAGAAGTATCTTTGGTTGAGTTGAAAGAATTAGAAGAAGGTGAGAAACTATGGTATCATGAGATTGTGAATTATTGTCAGAATCAAACATATCCACCAGGTGCAACTGCTGAAGAAAAGAAAGCTATCAGAAGGGTCTCCCAGAGATACACCATCTTAGGTGGAGTACTTTACAAAAGGAGCTTGGCCAACGTGCTATTAAGATGTGTGGATGAAGAAGAGGCTGAATTGGTACTTAAAGAAGCACATTCTGGAGTGTGTGGAGGCCACGTAAACGCCCAAGCCCTTGCCAAGAAGATCATTAGGTGAGGGTATTATTAGCCTACTCTAGAAGAAGATTGCTCAATCTTTGTCCAGCATTGTCATCAATGTCAACTTCACACCGACAAGATCCACTCTCCCGCATCTTCCCTTCACCCAATTCATGCCCCATGGCCTTTCTCTATGTGGGCTTTCGATGTTATCGAACCCTTGGTGACCCAAACTCCATAAACAAAACCAAATCTTTCATCCTAATGGCAACAGAGTACTTCACCAAGTGGGCAGAAGCGGAAGCATACATGGAGATCAAGGCATCAACAATCATTGCCTTCATCAAACGCAACATCATTGCTAGATTCGGGATCCTAGGCGACATCATCACCGAGAATGGACCACAATTCATCTCTTAGGAGCTGCGCGACCTTTGCAACAGGTATTGCATCAAATTGCATCATTCATTTCCATATTATCCTCAAGGCAATGGTCAAGCAGAGGCTATCGACTCTGAAAATGGGTTCCATATCGGCACCTCAATAAAAGGTGATGATGGAATAAGGGAAAGGGAGTGAATTGGAAAACACTCGGAAAGCTGTAAAATCTTCACCTCGGTCCCACACTCACATTGATCCCCGAACTTTCATCTCACGGTGTCGCTCGAGCACCAGAGATGGTTCGGGTCATGTGAGAGGAGAGTGAGGAGGAGATGAAGTTAGAACATGAATAAAAAGGTGGTCGGCAAGAGCTGAGGACTCCGCTTTATGGAATAAAAGACAAGATGAAGTTGAATTGACCATGTGTACCTTAGCGTAGGAGATCATATGTGGGTTAAACCTTTTTCTTCTTCAGCTGGCCGACGAAGAAGAGTCCAACCGGTGCTAGCTTGAATGATCTGTGCAACTTGAGGACAATGAAAACAAGTGAAAGAATGAATTAGACTTGAGTGAAGTGTAGTAACTAAAGTAAGAAGATGTGAGATTAGCAATTGAAATCGAACTCACCGGCTTTGGGGTGAGCCTTAACCCCTTTTTGTGTTTTTAGTTATGTAAAAATGATGCAAACTAAACTAAAAGATGTTCTAAAACAGTAAATAGACTGAATGAACTGGGTTGAGGAAGCTTCTGAAGTGAATCGGCTTGAGTTGAAACCGAGATGATTGAAACTAGCCGGTTCAGGTAGCCTTGCTCCCTCCTGGCGCGACTTTGGTATAGAGAACTCTACAGACGACCCCAATTTCAGAATTGAGTTCCGTTTGTTTCTATGGATGGAGAAATCAGAGAGGAAGAGATCTACTGTTGATGACTTCTTCTAAATACACCTGTAAAAGTATGTAAAAAATCTGAAAGTGGACAGATATGGAAGAACAGAACCTAGATGCACGCCCTTAGTAAAGCAATCACTACGGACAGACGGAAAGTTGGAATTGAGTGCCATCAGTTGAAAATGAAATAGGACGAGGAGGGGAACAACTCTTCTATTGAAGACTTTTGTAGAACGAGCACCAGATTTTCTACAGAAGTCGATGAAGTTCGGTTGTTGCAGAACATGGGGGCTCTTTACATAGTTTGTGTAAGAAATTGTTCTATAGACGACAAATGTGATGATTCCAAGGGTTTTATTGTTGTTGAGTAGATTGGAATTGAATGGCATAATTAAAAATTGGATTCAAACATATTCAAATATTTCTTCATAGAATTCAACAAATCCCTAAAAATTTGAAACGAATGAGTGTATCTATAATCTCCAACTACCTGTATATATGGTCATGGTCAACATCCTTCCTTCATTTAGGATTTTAGTATTGTAGTATTGAATACGGAGAGGCAAAGGAGGAGAGATTCGGCTAAAATAAAGGAGAGAGAGAGGTGAACTCCTAGTATAATATAATGGAAAACTGGCAAAGGAGTTAAGGACTAGACATCAAAGTCATTTATTAATTAAAATCGATTTTCTCCATACCTTTTCTAAGACAAAAAGTAGCACATCATGCAAACACCATGTACACAGATAATTGTTAGAAGGACAGAAATAGTTCTTCTTTTAAGGCCAATGCAGAAAACAATGGCTAACTATCCACCTTTTGACCCATTTATTAATCTACATAATTTATATATAAATATATAAAAGATGCATGATTTGAAAATTTTAGTCCTGGGAGATCATTCGATGAAGATTGTGCACGCATATGGGTCAAGTTCTCCAATGTGCCAGTAGCCACTGACATTGGTAGAAATGCTGGCCTGTGACTCGCTGCGGCGAGTTTATCTGCATGGACGAGTCCAGTTATAGGCCGCTAGTGCAGCCAACCATAGCGCCGATGTTAATGCATGGCTGGGTTAATCGACTTCAATAGCATGTGCACCGATGGGGGACATCCTACCGCTGGGCGGCTCCGACTACTGGTCCCCATCTTCGTGGGCACCCCGGCGAGGAAGTTGCACATCTTCCTCGACACCATAAGCACCCTCTGCTGGATCTAGCAAGAACCCTGCATACATTGCTACCCACAGGAAAAGCCGATATTCAACCCAACCGCATTGTCCAGTCTGAGCTATGTGCGGTGCACCGATCCGGTGTGTAGTTATGATCCCGTCATTCACTCTGGCAATGGAAATGACAATGACTGTGACCACAGTAGGTGCACCTACTAGGTTAGGTATGCGAGTGGCTCTCGCTCATCTAGTTTCTTCATTAGAAAAAGGGTCACCTTGGTGGGTGCCACATGGTAGGGTAATTTCAAGTTGGGCCGCAGCAACGACCACATAGGGCACTTCAGCCGAATTGTCGGGATGGTTGGCCTCGGTTGTGCCAACAGGTCGCTCAATAAAAAGATGTCACATATGGGCAACAACTTCTCCTACTGTCTCCCCCCATGTAAAGAGATTTGGGCACCTAACCCTCGATGATGGACCATATCCAGCTACGGTATACACCTATTATTTTGGAGCCCGCATAGCCCAATCATTTGTACTTCAGGTTGTCGACAATGAGCGTTAATAATCGGTTGCTGTGGGTGCCTGAGGGGGTCTTTGTGGGGGCCAAGATAATCATCGATGTCGATTCCGTGGTCTCGTACATTCCGAAGCTAGCCTACATCGCCCTCAGGATGGCCATCCACAACAGCATGACCCAATATAGGCTTGCGCCACCAGTGTTCAAAAGCTTGGGCACCTGCTATGACTTGGGCAATGTGATTGCGGTGGATTCTCCAACAGCCACCCTCCACTTCACTGACATCGAACTCTGGCTAGGGTTCATACAGATGTTCTTTAACTAGCCCAAGAAAGAGCATGTCTATTGTCTGGCATTTATGACTAACCGCTTCCCAGGTGCCTCATCCATCATTTGGGCAACTCAACAGTGTGGGAGGAGGTCATCTACGATCTCGATGAGAACAAGATTGGTTTCTCTACTTCTATTACTAATTGTCATTGACTAATATAAATATATATACGTACACATACTACTGTATGTGTTCATGCACGACGGAGTGTGATAGATCAAAATAAAACTTATATTATCATAAAATTTATGTTGTTTTCTTCTTCTCTCTTTGTTAAATGTTGGTACACTTCTGGTTAATTGATTAATTTATTTTTTCCTTTTGGTGATAATGTGGTAATAGGTGTCCACTGTAGCAAACTGATCAAATGCATAGGTTTTTTACAATAAGAGAAAGAGCTTATCGAAAATATTTTTCTGACCCCACTTTTTACTGACCAATGAATTTAACAATAACTGATAATTCTTATATTTTATCTTTATATAGTTTTAAAAATTGAAAAAGAGGATAATATGTTTGGCTATATCTCTCTTCCTTAAACTTGAAAGTCAATCATTTAAATCAAAAAGTCAAGCTATGATTGAGATTATGTGAAATGAAAGATTTTGATAATTAAAATCTCTTTCATAATCTCAACCGAATTCAACTGTAAAAATGTGACTAATATTGTGTTCTATTATACTTTTATAGGCTATTTGGCTGCATACTAATTCAATATATATTTTTAGAATAAAAGTTTATAATAAAATAAAGTTTGTAGATAATTAAAAATATAAAATCATCATATTTGAATTATTTCAATTTTAAAATCATGTTTTAGATTTTTAATGCATTTTTATGGTTATTTGTTCTAATAATCAAATGGCACCAATCATGTTTTAAATTTATATTGCTAAATAAATTATTTAATCTGAGCAATGGCCATCCATCCAGAATGGGAAACATTTTTAAATGGATGTGGAACAAGAAATATATATAATCTCTTTTTCGTGCGCCCCCAAATTATCAACAAAGATTTGTTGATTCATAGATATTAAAATACAATAACACACTAGGATCACTGGCGACGGCTGCTCTCCATCGCCAACAACCCAAAAGCCGTCGCCAAATTATAGTGGCGACGGCTTATAAGCCGTCGTAAGGCTATCGCAAATAAGCCCGTCGCTAATTATAATGGCGACGACTAAATGCAAGTTGTCGCTGTTACCGTTATTCGCGACGGCTCTTGGTCGTCGTAGTTAAGTTAATAGGGACAGCTATAGCCATCACTTATAAGGATTTTGGCGACGGCTTTTAGCTGTCACAGGTAAACTTAAAAACTCGACCAAACTATTAGCGACGGCTATCAGCAGTCACCAAAAACTAGTTTTGCATCGCCGGAAGGGATACCGGGGTGCAATTTTCTGGTTTTACGATGGAGGGAAGCCGTCGCCATTACATAAATAGCCGTTGCTTAAAATTTCTTTTGCGACGGCTAGAAGGAGCCATTGCCATTAACTTACAGGTATTATAAGCAATGGTTGGGAGCCGTCGCTAAACCTCACTTTTGCATAGCTAGAAGTAATCCCGGGGTGCATTTTCTAGTTTTGTGATGGCTTCCAGCCATCGCTATTATGTAATCAGCTGTCACTTAAAACTTTTTTGGCGACGGCTTGAAGGAGCTATCGCCATTAACTTACAATTTTTTTTTAAAAAAATTTCCCGCACACTAATGTATTCACGTAGAAACACATCCATATGTGAATATACAATCTTTTCTTGTACACTTTCAAATCATCACATTGAAGCCGTCACTCCCAAATTTAATACATTCATAGACACTCGAGGATAAACAATCACACATTCATCCATACATTCATTGACTTATAACCATTCACATTCATAAATAAGAAACATTCACATTTTTTAACAAGAAAAATTCACATTTATAAAATTTATTCTTTACACAACAAATATCTCAAATACAAAGAATTGATAAAATGGGGAGAAAACTCTCTCACTCATCCTCGTCCTCGTCCTCATCCTCGTCATCGTCGTCCTCCTCCTCGTCTCTCCGTGCGCCTCTATGTATGTAGTGGTGGTGGCCTTGAACTAAACGGATCCGCAGGTGGGGTAGTCTACTGTTTAATTAGGCTAACATTTCTTGTGTTAGCCGTGTCATCGACTCCTGAAATTGTTGACATTGGGCATTCAATTATTGTTGGAGCGAGTCGATCATCAAGTTTTGTTTCTTGATTTGACTAGCTTGAGCATCGACTTTGTCCACCAACTCCTGTTAACCCAGACCCACAAAGGTACTTGCACCTCCACTGCTTACACTATACCAGGTGTTGCGGGTCTGTCCTCTCCCCCCACATTGGATCCGTCCTAGCCTGTCTTTGCCGAACACGGTAATGAATGCATCCTCAGGAAAGAATGGATGCCGATTCCTTTGACTGGGGGGCATTCATCAACTGTCGCATATCATCCTACATAATGTAAATATAAAGTCAATTACTATATGAAATAAAAATTGTCTAATACAAATAAAATATATTTTTTCCATAAGTTGACGGCTTTCTTCATTGCGCAATACGAGGGATCCATCCTCCGCCTCTTTCTTATGGGTCATCTCGAAGACCTTTGGACGGGTAGGACGGCACCCTTCTTTGTTTGTCTGTTCAAAGAAAATCATTATGAAAATATTAGTACTATTATCGAGATATTCAATAGTAAATAAGAAAAAAATTTAGAAAGTTACAAAATCTATATGAACTTGATGAATGTTGGTTCTTCCTCACCTATAAGGCATGCTCAAATTAGCCCTGTTTGTTTTATTCTTTTGGCTAAGTGCCTAAAAACAAGTTCTTAACACGTTGGTTTCTTTAGAATAAAAAATTGAGTTATCAAATGTGAATAACTTTTAAATTAAATAGATTCTTTACCTTATTGTCGTCTCTCTGCCATATCTCACACATATGACGCCACTAGTCCGGATCGCATTGTGGAGGCACAACGACAAGTGCCTCTCTAGTGAGCATCCTGTAAAATACTATACGCCAAAATTGTATTAGTTACACAATAATTTACTAAAAAAATAAATATGGATTAAAATTTTTGCATCTATGGATGGAGATCGCTCAAAATGTTGCTACAAGCAAGAAGAATATATAAATTATTAATTTTCAAGTAAAAAAACAAATAAGCTGAAGTACAACTATTTACCTCGAGATCTCTAAATATTGCCTCTTTCTTGTCATCAAGAAGGGTCAAGTAATCCTGCTGCCCAAAATTACAATGTACCTTGTTGCAGACTCCAAGATTTGAGGTGAACTCCTAGCCATTCGGGCCTACACCCGATTCTCCAATGACCTGGACATTTAAGGTCTGCCAGGCACTAATGTTTGCACATTATACGCCTTTGCAAGACCTCTCCCACGTCTAGCAACTGTAGTTACATGCCATAATTTTGAACAAATTTAGAATTTGATGTTTATAAATCAACAAAATATAAAAAATTAAATACTTACTGTCGACTCTGAAAATTCGACGGGGTCCTCTTCTTTTCAGGGAAGTCCGTGAACCCAGATCGTCACCTCAAGAGGGGATGAGAAAGAAAGGAATAAAACTCGTAAAGTAACTCTCACCTCGGTCCCACACTCACATTGATCCCCGAACTTTCATCCCTTGGCGTCGCTCGATCACCAAAGAGACGGTTCGGGTCATGTGGGAAGAGGGTGAGAAGAAAGAAATTAAGACATGTGGTCACCAGGAACCGTGGGTTCCGATTTATAGAATTAAAATGACCGTGTGTACCTTAGCGTGAAGAATGTGAGTTAAAGCTTCTCCTTCTTCGGCCGGCCGATGAAGAAGTGTCCACAACGCGGTGGGTGCTTGATCTTCTGTGCAACCAGACAAACAAACAAATTAAATAGACAATTAGAACTAGACAAGGTGGAGTATATGTAAAGAGAACAACATAAAACACACAATTGACTAGAAACTGACCGGATTCGGGTTATCTCTAACCCCTTTTTTTATTTTCGGAATAACAGAATAAAAGTAATGCAAAAAAATGTAAAAAAATTATAGGAGGATGGATAATCTCTAAACAAAGAGATAGGAAAAAGAACTGAAAGATTCTGAGTTGAATAGAGAAAGATATAGCCAAATATGGGTTGTCGAAAAAGCCGAGCAACAGTCCAGGATCTGCCAGGCGCGACTTTTCTTATGCACTCGTCACGACCAACCCCGACCTTGGAATCAAGTGCCGTCAATTTAAAACTCAATAATACTTGGAGAGGAAGAACTTTTATGAAGATATCACTGGCAGCAGACGTCCACACACTTCTGTAGAGGCCGAAGAAGAGAGACTTGGCAGATCACCTGCAGAATAGCCTTCCTCTCTCTTGAACCGACTTTTCTCTCTCTAAAAACTCGAAATTCTCTCTCTAAAAATCACAAAATCAATGCAGGATGGAGGTTGGACGTCTTGAGATGCCTGGGGGGTCGTGCTCATGCCTCTGGAATGACCAGAATCAGAGTCAATTTATAGGAGAACGAATAGTCTCATCCGGGCTAAAAAAAAAAGGCACCTTGCGCCCTACCCCAGGGCGCATGTGCCCTGGTGCAGGGCACATGCGCCCCACTGAGGGGCGCATGTGCCCCTGGAAGGGGCGCATGGCATTGTTCCCGAAAAAGTTGGTCTTATCCTGTCGATCCGTTCATCGGTAGAGTCCCGGTGAAAAACTGGGTCCCTCGTGCCTCAAGGGTAGGGCGCATGTGCCCTCAAGTGAGGGCACAAGGTCACGTGCCTCACTGGTAGGGCGCATGGGCACGTGCCCTGGGTCCCGGGCGCATGTGACCAGGAACCCGGGCGCATGGGACTATTTTTGCGCGTCCTTCTTCCGGAAGCCATTGTGAACACTCCCGAACTCGGAATTCAACGCCATTTGTTGCGTTGGAAAGATAACAGACCGAAGAAGCTTTCTATAGCATAGGATAAGCCATCACACCATACAAAATTTAAGAATTTTGTCCGGAAGTTAGGGCAGTGAACAGAAGATCCGATACATGTCAAAATGACTCCGACGGCAAACCGAAAAGGCACGGTATGCAACAAAACTTGTCCGGGGTGTGAATATGACCATAACCTTCAATGAATGATCATTAGGCATTGGTCATTCAGCCAAATTCCGTGTTTACACGATTTACCTGTGGCTTTCGCTCGGAAATTATGGCTTTTTGCGGAAAACTTCGGAAAGCATCCGATTTCGTTCGGCGAAGCTCCAAATCAACTTTTAAAGACCCGGCATCATTCTAAGGTCAATCACACATGTTACCCTATAAAACATAAGTTTTATGCTCTGAATTAGGCGAATTTGGCGTGTCTACAGCTTGCCTCACCTTGATGTCGGCTTTGTAAGGGAATGGCATGTAATGAAGCGGAGTGATTCGGAGTGAACTGTAATGAAGTGCAAGTGAACGTAGATGAATGTAGCGGAATGGAATGGTGATGGGATGAAAAGGTGGCATCAAGGTGTAGATATAGACATGCTTATCTACCCGATCCAGCAAAATGAATCTCTCTGAGTATTCTAGATCGCTTTCATGTTCTATCAAAACCTCATATAATTGA